>CM033319.1:25504301-26161384 GCA_019359835.1 Pharus latifolius
TTTTCATACACGAGTGCTATGAAAGAAATATATTTAGGTCGACTTCGATATCCAAATTTTTTTAACTACATGCAGATTAGCTCTTGGCTCAACAATTCGCTCGATCCTATTGATGGAAACAATAGGAAGTGCGACATGTACTGGGGCAACGTAGCAACGGCATACAACAACACCGTGCCGGCAAGTAGGAGAAGGGAGACCAAACACTGTAAGGACCACTGGCAACGAACAAATAAAAAGGTGGTCCAATTCAACGGTGTTTGGCTCCGACTTAAGGAAGTCTATGCCAGCGGTCGTTCAGACGACCAACTCATGGCGCAGGCCCGCGAGATGTACAAGACGGAGATGGGTCATCCGTTTGTGTTGGATCATTGGTGGACGGCGGTTCGCGGTCAACCTAAGTGGTCCGCAGCTTATGTTGATCCTCCCAATAAAAGAAGCAGATTGTCCGAGTCGGGCACATACACGTCATCGTCCAACAACGATGACGTGCCACCAGCGCAGACACGGCCGGAAGGACGAGACTCTGCTAAGGCGAAGCGCAGAGGTAAGGGAAAGGTTAATGACTCGCAGGATTCTACGTCGGCAGCGAGAGCAGATCTCGATGCCTTCATCCAAAATGAATCCAACTGAGCCGAGAAGAGGAAGGACATACTCCGTATGTCAGATAACTTGCGCGCCTTGGCGAAGGCGAAGGAAAGATCCGCCTTGTATAAGGCGTACACAAAAATGATAAGTCTCGACAAATCCATCTTCGACGATGCGCAAAAAGCGGAGTACGATGCAGGGCTGAAGATTCTAAGGGACAAACTTAATGCTGGCGATGATTAGTTATTTTATTTTGAATTATGTCTTGTAGCCAACTATGTATCCTCTGTTATTAATCTATATATGATTTTCTACTTAATTTTACTCTGATATCCAACTATGGAATCTGGCCGTTGGAATATAGCCGTTGCAAAATAGACGTTCAAAAATTGTCGTTCAAATATAGTCGTTGGAATATAGCCGTTGCAAAATAGACGTTCGAAAATTGTCGTTCAAATATAGCCATTGGAATATAGCCGTTGGACTCTTTGTCTATATATTCACCCCCTCCGCAAAACTTCTCTTCACTATCCAACTATCTTCTCAAACGGCGTAGCTCTTTAAAAACCCAGTTTCATTAACCACTCACAAAATGTCTTCTAGCTCTAGTTCCAGCACACATAGCTCCGAGGAGGATGCCATGAACCAAATTGAGGATTTCTTAGTGGAATTCATAGAGGAGGAGGAGGAGGAAGATCGTATCATCGCCGGTCTTTACGCCCGACTTGATGCTTCATCATCCCGCGGACGCCGCCGAAGCAGCAGTAGGAGATATATTGACAGAGATCGCGAAGAGGGGCATCAACGGCTCCTCGCCGACTACTTCTCCGAATATTCCGTCTACCCTGACAGTATCTTCCGCCGGCATTTTCGGATGGCGAAACCCCTCTTTCTCCGCATCGTTGAAGCTCTAGGTGGGTGGTCCCCCTACTTCACCGAAAGAAGGGATGCCACTAATCGCCGTGGACTGTCCCCTTTACAGAAGTGCACCGCAGCAATGCGTATGCTCACGTACGGTGGCCCCGCCGATGCCGTCGATGAGTACGTGCGGATTGGGGAGTCCACGGCGATTCAATGCTTGGAGCACTTCGTACAGGGTGTCATCGACATATTTGGGGACCAATATCTTCGCAGCCCCACCGTCGACGATACCCACCGCTTACTGCAACAAGGAGAGTCCCGTGGCTTTCCAGGTATGCTAGGAAGCATTGATTGCATGCACTGGGAATGGAGAAATTGTCCCGTAGCATGGAAAGGTCAATTCACTCGTGGAGATTATGGAGTCCCGACGATTATACTTGAAGCGGTAGCTTCGTATGATCTCTGAATATGGCATGCTTTTTTTGGTGTTGCAGGCTCCAACAACGACATCAATGTGCTAAACCAATCGCCCTTATTCACCGATGTGTTGAAAGGGCGGGCTCCTCATGTTCAGTACTCTGTCAACGGCCGACAGTACAACATGGGGTATTATCTCGCCGATGGTATATACCCGGAGTGGGCTGTCTTTGTGAAGACGATACCCCTCCCACAGACGGTGAAAGATCGGTTGTTTGCACAACAGCAAGAAGGAGCGAGAAAAGATGTTGAACGGGCTTTCAGAGTTCTACAGTCTCGATTTGCCATCGTGCACGGTGCGGCACGATTTTGGCGACAGTCAACTCTCGCGAAGATCATGCGGGCTTGCGTGATCTTGCACAATATGATCATAGAGAACGAGCGCGACGACAATGCCGCCAACTATGACTACAATGATCATCCGGACACATCCACGGTAGTAGCGCCTGTGATTCACTCTGGGGGTACACCTTTATTCGAAGATGTACTTCGAAGAAATACTGCCATCCGTGCACAACCCACGCACACACAACTCAAAAGAGACTTGATCGAGCACATTTGGCAACGTTTCGAAGGAAACACCGACGAGTAGCATCTTACCGGATTTTGTAGTAGGCATTTGTTTGCAAATTTAATTTTTTTGATTTCGCAATTATGTCATGTACCGCTATTCGAATTTTAATATCTATTTTTTTAAGTGCATTTTTAAATCCAAAATGTCGAATTTATTTTTTTTGTCGCAAATATCGAATTTAATTTCGTAGGTAATATATTAATATATTGGTAATATTGAATTTAATGAATTAATACAAATTCGTTGAATATATAATTGTTAAATTGTATAGAGCCAAGCAAGAGCCAAGCCATTGGAGTGCTTGGCTCTTGCTTGGTGTTTGGTTGGTGGTTAGGAGTGTGGGGCCCACGCTAAGAGCCAAGCAAGAGCCAAGCTGTTGGAGGCTTGGTGCTTACTTGGTGCTTTGAGATGGTGTTCGCACACGTGGCAGGGAATATTCTGTTTAAGAGCCAAGCAAGAGCCAAACCTGTTGGAGACAGCCTAAGACTAAGTCCACCACAAACATCTCATACGACACTCCACTGTCACGTCGTTTCCGTACGAAAGCGCGAGTTGTACGGGGACACGTGACGAGACTACTATTGCTTCAAAATTTGACAGATGAGCTCTATCGACACCTAAGTGTGTGTAACAACTACATTGAAGTGAAAATGACGCCTAACGACGTATTTTATGAGTCTCACATTTTTGCAAATAGCGCCTAGTCAACCCACGTAGATAGTACAACTAACAGGTGGGGTCGAAACAAACATAGGCCCACTTCTCAGTGTGTGTTGAGTTAACGCCTGTGGTGTACGGAGCGAAACACTTGCAGGGCAATGTTGTTTCTAGTCCTAACCAAAAGTCCATTCAAAGCGCTTACTATATTGCCCACACTCACTAACAGTTGGATCCATGAAGTTTTTAGCTCACATGTCAATTTTTGATATGGTTTTTTTGTTTTCGGTAAAATTTTCATTTAAAATTTTTGATTCACTCAAAACCCTAGTGCTCTTTGGCTGATATTGGGCAAAATTTATTCTTGGGCTTGCATGTCAGTGTATGTTGCTGATGTGTTGCGGTTCAAAAATAGTTGATGGAGGAAATAAAAGGTGGATCCACATGTGAGTGTGATATGTATCTGATTGACATGACTTTTTCATCTATTTTGCCCCACGCTATTGCACATTTTAGTCATATATCTCGTCATATACATAGGTTATTCTAGATTTATCGTCAAATCGACTAGATTACTCGCTTTGCAATTTTTTAGCGCAGGTCGACACAATTCGAGTGAATTTTGGCTAATGAGATACGCTCTATCAACTAAATCTAACCCTCAGTTGATTCCGAATAGAAGTACGTTTTTTTACGGACACGTAGAAATTGATCATACTGAAATCGAAGTCTTGAGTCCAAAACCTAGTAGTCAAGGGCCTTTCTGTAAATTCCTAAAACCTCAAACACCCTTCTACAAGTTAGCCAAGCCAAAGAAAAACCAAACCCTAAATCAGGGACGATCTATTTGAAATTTCTGAAAAAGCCGAGCCCTTAAATGGAATTTGGCCAGACACAATCAGCCTTAACCCTAGGTTGGAGGACCTACTTGTAATTTATAAATCAGTTGAGGGCCAAATTACAAAATCGCCAAAGATTTGCCTTAACCCTAGCCGGCCACCACTTTGGAAATTTCGAGCCCGGTTTTATTTTTTGTTTGCTTCTTCTTCTTCCTCCCTCAAACCTCCACATCACCTCTGTCCACCCCGCCGCCGGCAACCGGGCCGTACACCGGTGGCGCTCCGCCACTACATCCCGCAACCTAGTCGCCTAAACTCACCAGCAATCACTTCGCAAGTTGCCGCTGACGCTTGCTGAGATCCACCGGCGCAACATCCCGAGCTGCAGCTCATCACCACATTCACCGCTCCAGTCGGCGTTGCCGCTCCTTCGCTTGCACCGCCGACTTGGCTGCGATCTCCACGCCCAGATTCGGTGCACTACTCGCCAAAAGCCACCACCAGATTCCCAAAGCCGTCACTGCCTACAAAGCCGCCGGATTTGATGCGCGTCGCCTCTCTTTTGCTTGCGTCGCCGCATAACGCCGCCGTGCTCTCTCTCCCGCGCCTTTGCTCCATCCTCAACCCGCACCATTGCCATGCCCAAATCGTGCTGCCGCAGCCCTTTTTGGCCGCATCTGCTCTGCCACTTGCGCCGTAGCCTCGCCGCCGTCTCCTCCTCAAATCCAACCCGCGCTCTACTTCTGCTTCTTCCCCCCAATTCTTCTCCAAACCCTAGCTCTTCCTCATCATCGGCTACTTCTCTGACGATTTTGGCCACCTCTCCAACGACTTCTTCCTCAACCTCCATGAACACCAGCAGCCGCGGCTTTGAACAGGACCGTTTATACATCAAGCTCAGGACCTCGGTTCCTCCCTCAACCCCGGCGACCTTTGCAGCTGTGGTTGAACTCCTGCAGTCTTTCTTCTTCAGCTACTACACCAACGTGTTTTAGTGTTTAATACACCTTCAATGACAATTTCTGTTCTCTCAATTCCCCTCTCTCTCTCCCTCCCACATTGTTTCTTGGATTGCTGGATGAATTGGAGGAACAATTTCTTCTAGACATTGAAGCTGTGATTGATGGTTTAGACAATTTCTGTCATTTAGTTTTGCTTTGTAGGTTAATTAGAACTTTCTTTGTGTGATCAATGTTCGTTTTCACTGTATTGAATATATGTTGAAGGCTCCTGTTCTTGTGTGATTGCAGTGTTGAGAACTCTTGTTGTGTAAATTCTGAACCAATCGATTCTTTCTTCTGTGTTGGTCTTCTATGCTGTGGAGCTGAAGTGCTCAAGTAATTTGAATGAACTTTTGAATTCCTGTGTTGGTTGTAAGGCAGACAATTATGCAAGACAAATCCCAAATTAGATTTTTTAATTCAGTAGCGGTTTAGTTTCTGCAAAACTTTGATTGATTGTGATTTTGATTTGATTGAGATGAAGTTCAAACACATTTTGCACTTGCTGTGGTTATTTCCTTCTCTATGATGAACTATACTAGTGCATGGTTTTGATACAAATGCTGTTACTACAATGAACGATTTACTCAATGATGTACTGAAAGGCTTTTTAACTCCTATGCGAATTTTCTCTGTGGCTTCTCTGTGGTATAGAGGATTCATGATCATGGGGATTTGATTCCATTGATCTTGAGACCTTGATTCAGTACTAAGCATTGCTCTGAACCTTGTCTTTGGTGCTGAGTTGAATTGTGTGTTGAGCAGCGAGTGATTTTGTAAAGTTGATTCTGTGACTCATTCGATCCATCCGGTGATCAGATCGATTGAGCTCCTGTTTGTCTTTCAGGAAATATCGAACCAGAAGCAACATTCTCTCTTGTCCCCTGCTGGCCTAGCGTACGATTATAGAATTCGATCTCTATTACTTGCATTCTAGTAGGTAAGGCACGTTGAGGTGAATCGACTGCATTCTCTCTGCGTTTCAATTTCCTGAATTGATTCTTAGTTAGGTATATTTTTTTATTTCAGTCTTTTTGGAAAGAATGACATACTTTATTTTTATTATGACTTCATCCACTTGCGGAATCACATTTAAGTAGTATCATAATGTCTCAAAAAAATTACTGATTGATTATATCTGTTAAAACTAGCAGTTACACATATTTTAATATTTCTAGAGCTAAAAAATAATTAAAAATTCAAGAAAATTCAAGAAAAATGTGAAAAAATATTTATCTTATTATTTCAAGAAATATACTTGTAGTTTAATGTTAATGGCCGAATGTATCCAATTTGTATGTTTAATATTATTTTCTATATGTGATTTAAGTAAGAAAATTAATAATCTTTATCTTAATTTTTTTTTATTCGAAATATCCGAATTTAATTTTGGCAATTTTTTACCATTAGTAATCATATATTACAATAAATTACTATATAAATATTTTATACGCGGGTCCCACGCAAAATGTCACCTAAGCGCCAATACATTGGAGTGCTTGGCGCTTGAGAAGATGTTTCGCACGGGGCTTGTGCGGAGTCTTCCCCAGGAATCTTGCATTGGAGTGGTAAATGTTTCGGGTGGCGTTTCGCATGTATGACATAGAATATGTACAGAATATTTATTTGAGAAGCCTGTTTAAGAGTCCATGCATTGGACTTACCCTAACTAGGCCTATGGGCTCGTGCAACATTCAAACTTTCTTCTCCTATGGGCTTGTGCAGTATTCAAACGTTCTTCTCCAGGACATTTCGAACCATGTAAATTAGGCTATCTCCAATATGGCAGGTGTTTGAGCTTGTCACCTAGAAGATTGACAAGCTACGTCACCAAAAAGAGTCAAGTAAGAGCCATCTTATAATGATTTTGCTCTCATTTGACTTTATATGCAAGGCTCATATTCTATAAATTTAAGCACTACAATGGTTTAATTCTTATTTAACTCTATCAGATATGACCACTAAATATTTGATGAATTTGTAATATTTCATGACTTTTGTTATTAATATTATGTTAATAATATTTAAGGACTTTAATTCGATACAATTGCAATAGAACATAATAGTTAAATGAATTGTAAATTAAAAATTGCACTTGATGGTCTCGTTGTATGTGTTGGATCAAGAATGCCGACTAGAGGGGGGGTGAATAGGAGACTTTTAAAAACTTTAAACTTAAACAAATAATAGCAAATTAAAAACAAATAATATAAGCAAGAGGAGAAAAGAACGAACACAGTAATTTTTACCGAGGTATCGGAGACTCGCCCAGTCTCCACTAGTCATCGTTGAAGCACTCAAGTCACTTGAGTTTTGCCTCAATACTCACGAAGAGTATTATCAACTAGCGGTTGTTCCTTGTCCACTCCGGAAAGGCGAGCACCGATGCCTTGTACAAACTTGCCTCGCCTCTCCGACAATCTCTGATCTGGAGAGGTCAACGGCCACGCCTCCGAACCGTCTAGGTGAGGGCGCTCACCAAGAGTAATAGGCAGCGAGGTCTTCTCTTGACCTCCGAACACGAACCGAGAAACTAGGAGTATGCAAATGCAAATGCAAATGAACTGAAACTCTCGGCGGATCGAAAACACTCGACTTGATCAAAAGATCAAGATTTTAAGTAGAAAACTAAAGGTCAAGAGTGTATAAGAAAATGTTGCTGCTTGTTGTATAAAAAAATATGCCCAAAGCCCCTATTTATAGCCTCAAGAATCAAGTGAACCGTTGAAGCTAGGGCTGAAAATCAGCAACTCAAACTGACAGTCAGTTTCGTGTACAACGGCCGACAAAATTTAAGGATACAAATTTGCTAGCCGTTCGTGGTCGTTTATGGAAACTTGAAACCCACAACTGACAGTCAGTTCGACCACAGACTCGACCAAAATCAAATAAGTTAAAAACACTGTAGTCGAATCCCCAACTGACAGTCAGTTTACTACAAAAATTTTGAGCCCAAAATACACCATCTCTGGACAATTGTTAGTTTAATCAAACTGACATTCAAACTGACAGTCAGTCTGAACAAAAACAACTATAACCTAAAATCCAGAAATCCAAAAGAAGTGTTTAATAGCTCGTTTGAAAGATAATTTCAAGGGCTACATTTTTGTCAACAGAAGAAAAAATCAGATCTGCCTAGATCTTTCTAGAAAATCAAAAAACTCTTCTATTATCAAAAACTGAACTGAAAATCCAAATAACTCAAATTAAGTTCAAATCAAATTCAACCAAAATGATGCAATGCAATGACCTAAATTTCTCGGTTTATGTTGGAGATAAAGAGAGAACTTTCGCCACCCCTCTTTATAGTACGGTTAAAACTAAAAACAATTTTCCTAACCGATCAACTCCAAACGCCGAGATTGGTAAAAAATAGAAACTTATAATACCTTAGGTCTTTTTCATCTTCATGATTTTTGCGTCTCGTCAATGTTCTTTGCGACTTGTGCTTTTATTTTACGTCGGGTTCGTTTTGTATACCGTGCATTTCTTCCCAACACAACTCTGTATCAAATAAACTCAAAAGCACAATTAGTCCAAAACACTTTGTTTTCATTAATCAACAAAATTAGGGTTAGGCATGAAAGCCTAGATGCAACAGTATGCGGCTGCAATATTCGTCCAGTACATTTTACATTTTCTATTGTTTTCATCAACAAGACTAAGTGAACTGTTGAGCCAAGTACTGATCTGTATGTTGCCAACAAAAAAAGAATTTTGTGTTAACAAAATTTTATATCAGATTCGATCTAGTTGCTTATATATAAATTTAAGTTTAGTAAAAAATTATATACAGAAATGAAATTATTATCAGCTTCATATCGTTGTCCACCAACCATGGCAGACATTTTGTCTTCCCTTCAACATCAGCGGTAATGTTGTTGTTATTGTCGTCAATTACAAATTGCATGCCAGATCGGTTAGAACGAAATGCGGGGTGCCACTGTCGAACACAAATGTAGTGTGCAAAGTGTCCTATGGGGTTGTGATGGCGAGAATTGCGAAATGAAAAATTTGCCCATGTTGAGGGGTTTACGGAAATAAGCAGGTGTGTGGTGGCTTGAGAGGATATATTTGGTGCATGTGGAGGTCAATTTGGTGGATATGGAGAGTAATTTGAAGGATATAGTGGCTGCGAAAAATTTGGGTGGTGTCAACTGTCGGCATTTTCAATGTTTTCACTAGGAGATTGAATAAAACCGAGTCAGTTTAGGAAACAACCATAAGGATTAGAATTCATATGAGATTTTTAGAATATTTTGAAAGAATTTGGAGTGGGTTTGGAGTAAGATTGAGCTAGAATGATATGTAAAAATGAGGCAAAACATAGTATTTAGACCTGCGCCAACAGCCTCCCCAAACCACTGTTCACCCGGCGCGTTTAGGCTACATCCCCCGATATGGGTTACGGCGGTCGCTCCAACAGCACACGCATCCGGCGGAGAGTTGATACAGATCGGAGAGAGGATATCGAAATCTCGGCATCCTCTCTCCGGTTGCTATCTTCGAGCCAGGCGACGCCGCCCCCAACTGTCGTTCCCCCGCGCGCGCTTTTGGCCGCTGAAGAGGCGACGTCTCCCGTCGAAGGCCTGGCTCCAGTGCGTCGTCCCCGTCAACGGCGTGGACCGGCCGGACGGTTGTTGCCAAGGAGGGGTACCAGCGGCAGAGCGAGGCCACCGGCGACGAATCCTCCGCAAGAAGCGCTTCACCCGGGTGCCTTCCGAGCAGATCCGTCTTCCCCTGGGCCGGCGACGCAATACCCGTCAAGCCAGTGGTCGGCGTCCTCCGGCTGATTGAGGTATGTGCCCCAATTGGTTCCAATGGTGTTTTGAAGTTCTGGTAAAAATTAGGCAAAAGCTTCTGAGATAAACCAATTTCTTTGTCTTGCTCGGTTGGGAGTTGATTGGTATCTCATTGCTTTCAATACTCTAAGATTGTTGAGCTAGCCTGTGGCGCTAGATAAAGCTGGCATGGGTTGATGGTGTGCCAAATTATTTGTTGTGTGCAGAGGCAAAGCTTGCAGCCTAATTTTTTTCAGTTCAGACTTATTTTGAGTTAGTTTGATTTGTACAAGTTGTCAGTAATTACTGTAAGTGCTAGCCAATTCACGAACTAGTAATGGTTTTAAGATTGTGTGAGATTTGGAACAATTTATGTCAAACGAGTTGTATGAACAAATAATTTTGAAATAATATTGCCAAGAGGAGATACTCCTAAACATCCCCTGCGTTTTTGGGCATTTGGTTTGGTTGCACAGTGGTGAAACGTGCCAGCTGATTTATTACTCAGAGGAACATCTCTGTATAATCTGTGTACTATTGTAATTGTAACCCATTTTCTCCCACAAGGTATTAAACAACTTCCCAGAACAGAGGCCACCATTCAGTGCATAGCAGTACATAATCTCTAACTTGCATTTTAGTTCAGGTGCAGGAAGTTTGGTTGAAGATTATGCAGCAATGTGCATGCAGGATACGTTGGTAGATCGAAGGTGTAGCGATACAACACTCGACATAGGTACTAGTGCCTGATTTGATATTAGAAACTTGTCGATGTTTCAGATAGAGAAGAAAGATTGAGTGCCGTAATAACTGAGAAGAATTTGCTGATCACCTAGTCCTCATACAAGCATACATGCAGGCAGTACTACATGCATCTCAGAAGCTTGTGCCTTGCTCAAGTCGTGCATCAGTTTATGCAGTAAAGAATTATCTTGAATTGTATTATTCGTTTGGGCCATTTTGTGCACATTCCAGTTCATGCGTAAGAGTTGGGGCAATTTGTTTTTTAAATGATATGCCTGTTTGCTATGCAGTAGTAGTAGTAGTACTATAATAACAGAACCCACGATGAGATCATTGTTAATTGTCTACCGTGTTCGTGCAATATAGAGATACTACTAATCCCTAATCATATGCATATCAAGTTGTTCACCATTTAGCCAATGGTCATTTTATTCGTTATAGAAACTGATTTTTGCACATGGATTTAAATTATGTTATTCTGGGAGTAAGGGAATTCATCCTTGAAAGCCCCTGTTGGCTGTTAATTACCATTTATGGAAGTTATATTACACTCAGTCAGTATAATCTTGTTCATGGTTATCTAAACCTTTACCGAAAAATAAGATGAGCTTCTGCTTTCCTCTATGAGAACCACAGTGAGGGTGTATGTTGGTTGGATCATTTTGAACACAATAGTAGTAATATTGGTGATTATGCCTATAAGACGGCTGATTTCAGTCAGAATTGTAGTAGAGAGCCCCTCTGATGTTCATGGCTTCTCTTCCATTTGGAGTGGATACTAGTTATTATGTTGAATCACTGGTTGGACTTTTGGAAATTTTTATCTGGTAAGGTCTGTACTGGATATTGGATATTCAGTTCTCAAGGAGCTTCGATCTAAAGTTATAAGCTATTAGCATATTGAAAACAAGGCCTTCAGTATTCCACCTATGTTCTCATAAATTTTTTTGTGGCCATTGAACAACATTGAGACGAGCTTCGGTCTGGACCCAAATTGACATCATTTTTTGTTACTTCTAGTTTGATTTATGAGTAAAGGCCATTTTAGGATATTGTGAGCCATGTTTACTGAAGATTTCATATATCTTTTCATTGGAACTTGTCTCTAACTGTTCCCTAGTCGGATATAGTATGAATCAAAATGTTACCTAATATGTTAATTATTTCCTGCAAAGAAGTTCGAGTGACTGCATTACTTTGATCCTAATATGAGACATTGCATCAATAGATACATGAACCTAGATTGAAAGTGTGCCACACCCAACAATGGTGGCATCAATAGCTGTTGCCGATACTTGTATTTGAGTTCACAGTTCTCCATTGCATGTAGATGGCGTCTGAGCCGAGCAAAGCGACGGACTTGTTGGCTTGGGCGATAAAAGAGTTGGAGAGCACGGCTGCCGATCTGAAGAAACTTTGCAATGAAAACTTCAGCCCAAGCACCGATCCGTCCAGCATTGCGTTGAACAGGGTGCTTGTAGAGATCGACACTATATCGACCTCCCTTGATGAAGTGGCCCTCAGTGCTCCGAAGGTATGAATGGTACTCAGGTTGTGGGCGCTGAGTACAATCCCCACGGAGATGTCAGCCCCGACCTATGCCTTCCTGTGGACTATGAGTCCCTCGACGATCGGATCGTTGACTTTCAGATGTATTGCGAGGAAGTCATAGTAGAGTACGATAGTAACCGGTCCGCTAACCTGTAGCCGTTGTGTGGCAAGCATATTACGAAATGCTGTTTATTTACATTACGACTGTTCTGTATGGCATCTGGCCTTCTTTTGTAAACTGAGTTCTTGTTCGTACCTTAATTTTACTTCGGAGTCCATGCTGTGTGCGCACCATCCATATTGCAGTTGTTCTTATGTAAATCCTATGTTGTTGTTGATTGCATTGAACAAATATACACTAAGCTCGCATGTTTCATCATTTATTCGCAAGTCTGTAGAGATGGATCCCTTCGTAGCTAACCTTCTGATGGGGGGGGGGGGGGGGGAGGATGGTTTCGATTGGGCCGCGACTGAGTTCACTCCCTTGGAGAGCCCAATTCCAGCGTAGGCAACGCAGACTCTGGATGATGCCGACATAAGGACAAACAACCGACGTTCAAAGAACTTCTCTGCACAGGAGGACAAGCTTCTCGTCTCCGCGTGGCTGAATGTCAGCATTGACCCCGTGCAAGGTAACAATCAGAAGGGATCAAGCTATTGGGCATGCATCCATGAATACTACCACAACGAGAAGACGTTCGACTCGGTACGTACACAGAACGCGTTGCAGCATAGGTGGCAGTCCATCCAAGAGTCTGTCAACAAGTTATGTGGTTGCTACGACCGCATACAACGCCGCAACCAAAGTGGGAAGACAGAGCGCGACAAGGTAATGTACCCTAACACTACCCAACCGTTGTCACCACTACGAAGGACGTGACCTCTTTGTGCAATCCATTACGTAGATTGTGGAAGCGAAGACGCTCTATGTAGCTGAGGAAAACCGTCCATTCAATTTCCTTCATTGCTGGGTGGAGCTTCGACTGCACCCAAAGTGGAGTGACAAGGTATCGCAAAAGAGGCAGAAGAGGTCTTCTGGAGCCAGCCCAGGGACCAGTTCGGCGCCAACAGAGGCAACCCAGCCGGCCTTCAAGGGGGGGTCACCGGGGGCTTCGATGGGGGGTCCAAGTGATGAACTAGTTCGGCCTATAGGCCGCAATAAGGCTAAGTCTCGGCTCTGACGAGGTTCGGAACAGTCATCTTCGGACAGCCCATACATGAGTGCCATCCAGGACATGACACTGAGTAGGCAGGAGATAGAGAAGAAAAGGGACAATCGGTACTCTGAGATGATGGCGCACGAGGAGAAGCTAGACTTGAAGAAGAAGGAGTATGAGGAGCGGATCATGTCAGTCGATTTGAGCAAGTGCTCTGAGTGGCAGAAAGAGTACTTCATGCGAAAGCAGAGGGAGATCGTGGGTAGAGACCGCGACAATGTGGACAACTGATGGTAATTGTGTGCTTTCATGTACTTTGCTTGTGTACTTTGCTTGTATACTTTGCGTGTCTGCTTACGTACTATGCACCTATATTTGGACTCAACTTTTACGCTTGTTCAGTTCTATTTATGTAACGAGCTAGGATGTCAGCTTCTAGTAAAACATTTGGATGTCATATGATGTATGCTTTTATGGAGTCCAGAATGTAGTGCAATGATGTTCGTCATTTAATACATGGTTGGATCATACAAGTGGTTGCAACCAGTACATGCCCAATAATCATTACATTGCATACGTAAACCCTACTCAGCGTCGTACAACTGCCACAAGTGCTCGACAAGGTCCTCCTGTAGCTGCCTGTGCGTCTCACGACTCCATATGGTACGATGGATGCGCACGAAGTCTTGCACAGCCGGAGTATGGTCGTGGGACATATTGACGGTATCACCCATACCATCGTAGTTATAATCGACGGAGCCGATGTCCATCTCGTCTTTTACTATCATGTTGTGCAATATCACGCAAGCAGTCATTATGTCTTGAAGAGTTTCCTGGTCCCAATACCGCACGAGCCCTCGCACAATCGCGAATCGGGCCTAGAGCACCCCGAAAGCACGCTCTACATCCTTACGAGCCAACTCTTGAGCTTGCGCAAAGAGCTTCCTCTTGTTCCCCTGGGGAAGTGGAATAGTCTTAACGAATGTTGCCCACTCAGGGTAAATCCCATCGGCAAGGTAGTACCCCATGTTGTTAATTATGATTTTAAATAAATAGATATGTTAGAACAAAAAAATTTTAGTTTTTGAATTGTGAAAATTTGAAATATTTGCATTTCAGATTGTCTACATATTTAAAGTTATAATTAGATCTTAACTGATAAGAGTATTTTGATCTTTTTTTTAACTTGATCGGTCAATGATATATAATATCAGGTTTTGGCATATAATTAAGAGACAAAATTTCATTGACACAAACTATTCACTAAAATTCAAGGCGTAGTGTAGGTCTTGTATAAACTCAATCAAAGTGATTTAGATTCAGCTTGATTTGATTTGTTCTTGCAAAGCCAAAATCCAATTACGATGATGCTGTTAATGTACAAATTATTTCCCAATCGGATGCATCAATTGAGACAACACGAAAATTACATATTTAACTAACATCAAACCATTCTGTGTGTCTGGCATCTAAACAAAACAGCTTGAAACATTGAACAGATGCATGCACAGTTTTTCAGTGTTTCGAACACATACATTCAGATTTCAGAACACCCACTGTTCCCCCGTCGTCCGGAGCAAACCCGCGCTGCCGGTCCACGCGTGGCCGCCAACCCGCGCCCCCGCTCCCCCCCGCTGCCGGTCCCCCGTGCCGCCGCCACCCGTGGCCGCCGGTCCCCGACAAGGTCCTCCCCAGCACTGCGCTCCCCCGCGCTGTTGGGCCCCCACGCCGCCGCTACCACGCGCCCCCGCTCCTCCCCGCTACCGGTCCCCCGCGCCGCCGCCACCCTTGGCCGCCGGTCCCCTACACCGGTCCTCCCCAGCGCTGCACTCCCCCGCGCTGTTGGGCCCCCGCGCCGCCGCCACCCGTGGCCGCCGCTCCCCAGGGCTTGTGTTTGCTCCCCCGCGCTGTGGGCCCCGGCGTGGCCGCCTCCCGCCGCCGCCCCCCCGCGCCACACACCCCCGCGCCGCCTGTGATGAAGCAATCCTGCAACAAAGCTCCCACGCGCCAACAGTGTTCCGAATGGTTATTTTTTAGGATTACAGATCCGATTTGGAGATTGCTGTTGGAGTAGGTTACAATATAGAGATCGAATTTTGTTTTAGAGATATGTATATAGAGATATAGAGATCCGATTTTAGGTTTCGCTGTTGGAGAATGTCTTATAGAGGAGGGAGCCATGTAAATTTTCCTTAATTTTTTGAGATTTTTTGTGAATTTTTTTTCATTTTTTATGTTTTATTTTTCAAAAATATTAAAAGAATAACTCAACATTTATATTCGCAACAACTTTTTTTGGCACTGACATGTGTGCCCCATTTAAAACTATACTCCAACACCTAGTTTTACACAAAAAAAAAAATCAATGACTGACAAGTAGGTCAACATAGATATCAGACCCATTTGTTAGTCACTGTGGGTCAAATAACCACAAAAGTAAACAATTTAAAATTCTTTTTAAATTTAACCAACGGCTAATATTCGTTGCTTTCACTAAAAAGCGAGGCCGTGCACCAGAGAACCCAAATGTCATTAATTATAGCTAAAAAGCAACTGTGTGCACGCGTGAAGTGAGACGGGTGCACTACACCCCATTCCACTCAAGATGTCTATTTAATACTTGTGTTGACATGTGGGGATGTGTGGTGTGGGACCCACTTATTAGTGATTGTGGGTAGGACATTGGTAGGTGTGTACAACAAGACACTATTTGATCAGTTTTTTCCATGTGGTTGTGGGCCATGGGTCTTGCTTCGTGCGATGTGCATGCGCTAGCACCCATTTCATTGACGGGGTGGTCCTCCTTTATTCCTTGTCTCACCTATCAGTGTACAATTTTTACAAATAATATGGTTGCGGATGATATTCATGTGGGGCCTGCAAAACACGTTGCACCACGTTGATTGTGCTCCAATGGCACTGCTAGGCTCGACTCAAGTCGAGTTTGCAGCTACCTCTCATACGAGCATCCACCATGTCCCATCACACTCAATTAACGACGAGCAAGTGTTGTGTCACAACACTAGCTGCCGCGAACCAAACCATTGGAGACAACCTTACACATTATGTTAGGGTAAAACATTGACTACATACAAACAAGGATAAAATATAAATGTTAGTAGTAAATTTACATGTACATATTATATTGTACAACAAAATTAAAAACTTATATGCTTACATTGTGTAACTCTGGAGTAGATTCTTTTGATTTCCTCTATTCTTGTAGTTGGACATCATTGACCTTTTCCTTCCTGGCGTCCCGAGCCTCAAGAGTCATCGAATAGTTGTTATTTTAATTCCCGGTAACCAAGACAATCATACTTATAACATTTTTACCCAGTTTGTACCAAGAGGCTAATAGTGCACGGATTAATTTTATGTTAACAATCTAGCTTCAGAAAACATTATATATAAATTTGGAAGACTAGTCATACCAACCGAGTTAATTTTTTTAGACGAAATAAAGACAAAAACTTAAATATTAGTATGGACAAATGTACCTAAGGTGTTACATATAGAATCTAAAGCAGTCATTGGCTTGATCGTATTGCAAGATGTGCAATGTAGTGCCGAACAGGCAGATCACCTAAGGAGATCATACATAATCATCTACCGTCAATTGTGTGGTACATGTGTGGACGAACTAGCGTGACCGATGAGGATGTCAGATCCCTTAGAAGGTGAATGAGATTGGATCATGAGGGTCAATAGTGCATGAATTAGTCTCATATTGGTAGTCTTTTAAAATTTTAAAGTATAAATGTATAATTAGTTAGGTAAGAGAGAGAAACAAAACAAATAATGAAGTAGCAAAATGACTATATTTATTTTTTTAAAAAAAGTATTTAGTTGGTGGCAATATGCATTGAAAAATATACCTAGTATCTGTAAAATGACAACTGATTGTGCGTATATTTTTTTTTGTTTGCAAAATTGACCACTATTGGAAAGAATTTTTTTGAAATAATTCAAAGAAAAAAATAATCAAAATAACTCTACTTATCTTTTTCTCGTTTTGACCTAATACATCATCATGTCGAGTCTCGTAAACTCAAACCGTGACAATTGAAGATAAGCAACTTGTGAGTCTGTGAGACTCCACAAGCTGCTGACTCAGTTAATTCCGCTCTGGTCGTCCTTCCCGTGCCATTCTCCCCTCTCGCACACAACAGCCATTCTCCTCTCCTCCTCTCGCAAAAAATCATTTTATCAAATTGGATTATCTTGAAATCTATTATCAAAATTGTGGATTCTTGGCAGCTCTTTCAAACATGGTAAATTTTGCTGAAATCTGAAAATATTTTTGGTAATGATGTTATTAATTACTTAATTAGTACTTAATGATAGACATATTATCCTTTAGAGAACATGTTGTTGTGCATTATTTGAATTTTTTGTGGATGAAAATATATTTAGTTGGTTAATGATAGCAGTTTTTTATTATGTTAGGTTAGTTTAGGCTACATAGTTTTTGTGCATGATCTGAATGTTCGGTTGGAAGAAAATTTTTTGTGTTTAGATTAAGTTTAGAATATTAAGTCGTGGAATTTACAATATTTATTTGTGACTAAACCGTAGCTTTTGGCCTTGTTAAATATTAAATTTATCAGGAATATTTTTTGTGTTTAGATTAAGTTTAAATATTAAACGGTGGAGTTTAGCCCACAACAACCAAAACAGAGAGGGGACCAGAGCCGACGCAGCAACCATTGGTTTGTTGTGTTTCCTAGCTATGACAAGATGTTGGTTTCCAATCGTACTGCGACAAATAGTTTATTGAGTCTTTAAAATTTGACAAGTTAATGCAGTAGATCAAAATAGAAAAAAAAATAAGTGTATATTATTTTGGTAATTTTTTCTCTGAATTTTTTTTTAAAAAATATTAATACATACTAACAAAAATTTGTTACAAGATATTTGTAACGCTCAGTAACAAAAAAGTCCCTTGAACCAAACTGTTACAAATTCCATAATCAAAATTTGCTCGTATGCATGACACATTTTTTTTAAGTGACATAGTAGTATGTGGAATACAATGGATACAGAGTAGTCCAATACACTACCAAACAAAGCAATATGCTAACAAATCATAGATAAACAACATGTGCTTCCTGTTCTTATTTTTCTTTTCAAAGGACATTAGGAAAGTGACCTCCTGAGATAGATCATAAACATCATGGTAGCAATCAGTAGTAGATCAATTGTGTGAATATTCACGTGTTTTGTGGCACTGAGATATTTTCATTGGCTCCGGTTTATTGATGGGGGCGTAGAGCTCAAACTTAACCAAACAATGTTATATGGGGGTTGTTTAGTTGGCGGCCAAGTCATCCCTTGGAGATGCTATAGGCACGCCTAAGAACCACATGACTAATTTTGCTCATCTAACTCCTAAGTGCAATCGTGTGTGTGTTTTTTTTTTCCATTCCGAGAATGCTGAAGCTCCTGTTGTCGCTGTCGATGCTCTCCACCATCTCCGCATAGATTGTAGCCACCTTGATTCGCTGCCACAGCTGCCTAAGCAAAGATGAAGATCGCCATCTGTCTTCAAAGTCAAATGTTGCTAACGCCTGATCGCTGGCTGCGGTTTGTATAATTCTCAGAAATATATTAGTTTAAAATATTTTGAAGTGTATTTTGATTTTTATACTTTATGTATTATCTAAAACATATTTTATATTATACTTTTCTAAGACATCAACCAAACACCTTAAAAAATCTACCTGACCTGACAAATTCCATATCAAACAAATTTGAGCAAGAGCACCAACCAAATACCCTTCAAAATGCACAAGAAACAAAGCTGGCTAGAAACTTAGAATAGGCAAGACAACATATCCTTGGCCCTTTTACAGTTTAGAGGAATATTTAATACAAATAATCTTTTTAAATAATAATAATAATAAATATAAAGAATATACAAAAATAACCCATTTCTTATACAGTACAGAAAAGACAGGTACTGCAACCATTTGTTGTATAAGAGTTATGTAATAGGGGAGTGTAATGCATGGTACTATATGTTTGCATGTATTATTGGGGTGATTGATTGTTTGCATGAGTTTAATCTAGTTCAATAGAACGTGCTTGTATAATCAAGGAAGAATAAATGTATGCAACTAGAGATTGTTTGATTAGTTGCAAAAGATAAAACAAGTTGAATGTGATGGTTGTGTGGTTGGTTGTATAGATATTGTAAGTTATAATGTATGCCGCTTAAAAATATTATTAGAATTATTAATTTTCGTTGTTATGTGTAAAGATCATCGATTAATCTTAATAATCTTTAATTTATCTTAATTCATCGTAAAAACTATTAATATCTATCAATCACTCTCTTAATCATATAATTAAGAGGGCCTGACTCAAACACACAATTGTAAATCACTTAGCTTGCTCAGTCATATAGTCAACCGATAAAACACTTACCGCTCAAAAGATTCCACATGGATTAACCAGACTGGACTTGTTGTAGGCAACCAATCACTGCCTATGTGCGTCACTGTATGCATTGTGTCATTATGTGCATGCACGCAGGTGTAGTTCATGCTGCAGGTTTGGGTTTCGTGTTATACAAAAAATAAGTTATTTTGGAAATTTTCTGAAATAGAACTTAGATTTGTGATTTTTATAAAAAAAAATTATTTACACAAAATATTCTATTCTTACCTTGTTGTCACATGGAGCAATGCCAAGCACATCCACATACCATATAAAGTACTCTTTGCTTTCATATAAATGTTGTTTAATTCCTCTAATTTTATTTTTAAATAAATATCATTCTATAATTTAAAGGCATATTTATAAAAAAAAATTTACACTCTTCTTTTTAATATTAGTATAGCCAATCTCTAATTGAAAAAAACATTTTTTTAATAGAATTAATATGGTGATTTTATTGGATATCTCCTTATTTGAAATCGGTGCAGTGAGTAGTACGAATTTTCGAGCCGTGCGCCACCTGCAGCTGTCTTCCAATTCACGGCTGGCATTGGCAGGTTATGACTGCAGGAGTGTATGCATGCAGTCAAACGTCTTTTCTTGCTTTTCAGCGCGGCCACATTTTGAATGTGACATTAATTTTTCTTATAAATAAACTAAAAAATTAATTATAAAAATAACTCAAAATTACATATTTTACAAAAATATGTGTGGTATTACTAGGTGAAAATTGACTTATCGAATCCTTTAATTATCATTTGATAAGTCGATTTCATCTTGCAATATGACACGTCGTTTTTTATATAGTGAGTTATTTTTGTAAAATAAGATATTTTTGTAATTAATTTTTTTGATGAATTATTTGTAAAAAAAATTCTATTTTACGGCATAAACTGTATTGACTTTGGATCAAATCGGGCTCGTTTTTCCCGACGCGGCACGCTCCGGGCGAGCCTTTTCCCTTCCTTCCACCTTCTCTCCATCCAGACTTCCGATGGAATGTTCGGTCTCCATCGGAGCAAATAAAATACGCTACTCCACAGAACAAGAAAGTTATGATTTTTTTTCCATCCTGCTTTTGTCTTGTCGGAGCCAATTGTGTCATGAGTGGGAGCTTGGCTTGTCTTTGCCCTGCCCCACCCCCACCCAATATCTTATTTGTTCTTTTTTCTTAACATAAACTACTGTTTTCGTATAAGAATCTGATTTTTCCTAACCATTAATTAATATAATCTGTGTTGATTTGATGATTGGGGATTATATCCTCGTTGAATGGACCATCCCCATAGAAAAAATCTTCAAATTTACCCGAACATTTGCGAGTAGAATGCTTCTTCAATTCCACTTCTAGCCCCATATGGTTTCATTGGATTTTTTGTTCACCCGGTAATATAATTTTTACTATTTGATTCGAGCAACCAATCAACATTTTTTTAAAGAATAATCAAACAATATCTTGACATATATTACATTACTTGCACTGGATTGAAGTAGCCAAACATTGTGCCATTACATTTACTTATAATTTACAACGAAGTGTGGACTAACATGAATGATTCAGACAATATGAAAATTCGAAAAGGAATTGTAAACACAAAAATTAAGATTCGATCCTCACCATTGACCGTGTGAACTTAAAACAATACGAAAATTCAAACACAAAAAGGGAATATATCTGCACACACAAGAAAAATATTCCATCACTCAATCTATCGAGTATCAACCATGTGATGAGTTTTGGATGTTCTCAAAATGTCTCCTGACAAAGGGAGATGAACATGCAATGCACAATTATGTTCCATCATTTTGGCAAAGAGAAAAGTGCATGCTGAACTTGTAATTACACATAAGTCCCAACTATCTTTAATCATCGTTTCTTTTTCTTTCCTTATTTTGCAGGCTCTCCAATACTTGTCCTGCTTTTTTTTAAAAGTCATACTTACAAATTATATTATCTGTTAAGTTGATAACATATATTTCATCTCTTTTACATATACACATATCAATATAATATTTCAATTAAATACACATATGAAAATAATAAAAATTATGAATTAAACACACGATCTCTCTTTATATATATACACATTTTAACCATATGAGATGCACTGCAGCACATGTGAGTATTTTTTTTTTCTTTCCTTTGTAGTCATGTACAAGTATATGTGTAGGATCATACAACACACAGCAGGCAAATCTTGCCCCCCAAAAAACGAAGGGAAACCAAACGTAGGGCAAATTAACACTGTTCTTGCCTCAGTGAGTAGGGGAGGACACTGGACACCCATATGTCTCTCTCATGTTGTGTTGGCTTGGCCTTTTCGGCCTTTTTTTAATACGACATGCACAGTTCTCGTGATTACTACTCCAACACATTCGTTACTAAAAAAATCCAATTCGGATTATTGTACTGATTATCATTTGAATTCCATAATCAAAATGCACCCAGCATGCATCTGTTTTTTCTTTCCACAACTTTGGATGAGTCATCTTCATTATTAGATCAACTCCTCGTCACTCTTGTATTTGCTCCTTTAAATTTCACTTGTCCCTCTGCTTAGTTCTAGAGTAATGGTGCAATAGTGAGGTGTTGGTGGCGACACCTACCACCCTCGATTACTGGAGGTGGGTTGGTGGAGAGATAGAAACGATGATGATACACGAGAGTGAGGATGCAGTGCAATAATACAATAATAGAACTATTAGTCATCGGTGGTGATGGTCAATCGAAGAAGATGGGCTAAATAGGGTGATGAAAATACTGGTAAGTGGAGTCGACATCTAGGAGTGACATTAGCAACTACAACAGGAAGGGATAGAAGCTCATCTCGTGGTCAGTGGGTGGGAGGTTTGTGGGTGGTGGCTGGTGATAAGGTGTGTGAAAGAGATTTGATTGGATCTAATCTAATGATTATAAATGGTGCAATTTTTTTTAAAGAAAGTAATTTTATCGTAGATCTTCTAAATGTAATTTTTGCGCACCTAATTGCTTAAGTGGGGCCTTTAAAATGTCAAGATCAAAAAATTCGTAGCAAATTGAAACATTGAAATGGAATTTTTTATATAAATAACTCTTTTAAAAAAAGAAAAGTGCAAATGTGACCTACAGCTTGAAAAATTTACAAAAATAATCCAATTTAACAGCGCAGTTGATATGGGGGTGACACATGACAATAATTTGTGCAACAAAAAATCTATACAGCAAACAAATTTTTAAATAGTTTTTAAATAATTTTTAAAACTTTGCGTCACTCTGGTTGTGCAGCAGAGGTTTACAAATTTGTTTCTGCATTATATTTCGTGTCTGACTAACTCTGGTTTCGCGGTAGAGATTTAAAAATTATTTCAAAATTTGTTAACTATACAAATTTTGTGTCTGCCACACTTTGATTATATAGCAGCAGAGATTATACTTTAGTCTACCTCACTTCTAGAGTGCGGCAAATACTTGCCACACAAAATATAGTCATGTGTCGTTACCCAATTAATCATAATTTTAGAACAGATTATTTATATAAATTCTTGAAACAATATATCACATTTTTAATTTTCTTTTAAACAAGTTGTTTGTATAAAAAATTCCATTGAAATGTAGATGGGAATATGATCGTGCCATAGGATCCTAGAACAATGTCGCCTTCCCCCAAGTACTTAGCTTTGGGAGAGATTCCCATCGGACGGTGGCAGCAAATGATCCAATTCCTATTTTATGCCATTTGCCGTCTCGCAAGAGCCATACATCTCGTGTCTTTTGGTTGGTCGCTGAAAAGGAGAGATGATAGATGGAAAGCTCAATTCCACCTAGCTCTCTCCCTAATCTAATCCTTCTCCTCGTCCGCGAGCTTTTGGATGTGTTTAATATAAATATATCCGTTGTTGTTGAACAAAACTTAAATGGGGCATTTCAATCTATAGCACTGACGAAATTGAAATTCGAGATATATCATAAAAAAACAAATTAGTCTCATTTCATTCAAATCTTAAAAATTTTCAAAAAATATTATTCTGATAAGATCAAAACAATTAATCCAAGTTAAAATAACACTTATACCCTTTGTCTCTTTTTGGTAAAGCAATTGACACTAGCAGGTACACGTGGCATGATGTGGTGATGGCTTCGTGCGCGCGTGATAGTGGCGACAGTGTGTGCGAGCATGACAATGGTGGTGGCGACGACGGCGTGCACAACACAGTGCGGTGGTGTCATGCGCGAGTGCAACGGCGGCGATAGCGTGTGCGCTGCGGGCAAGCACACAATGTGGGAGCAAGCACAGACACGGTGATGAGTGCGTGTAGCAGCCGCAGTGTGGGAAGGTAGTGCGTGGCGATAGCAGTATCGGCAAGCGCATGGCTAGTGTGGGTAATACCATATTCATGTTTGATGAAATGTCTCAATATTAAACATGTGTAGAGAAGAAAAGGACAAGAGTATTATTGTCATTTTTTAAAAAAAAAATAAGTTAATAATAACATATATGAAATGATTTTTTAGTTTCAATAACATATAAATAATTTATCTTTTTTTTATAACATATCTCAAATTTCTACTTTTTATAAGTAGTATTGAACCAAATCTTCCAATTTAAATAGAAATCTTCGTATCTTAAAGGATAGTACGAAAGGATCTAGAATTGTCTGATATGGGGTAACAAACAAATTGTATTGGTCGCACTCACTAAAAGAGAGCTCCTTGAAATGTCACGGTCAATCTAAGCTGTTCATTCCCGATCGAATGGCTCATATTATCTTCTTACACATCTACTAGAAATTTTTTTAGGAAGGTTTGTCCATCATTGCTACTCTGTTGTATCTTAGCATCTGTGTTTTAATATCAATTTGTGTAAATTAATTGTAGTATTATTGGACCATCATATTCGTTAGCTTGTAGAATGGGGCAATATGCATTAGCTTCTTCTATATAAAATCTTGGGTGATACATGACATCCCAACCATCAGTGTTTTGGATTTTGGTTACACCAAATGCAATTGATTTGAATGCTGGAGAGTCCTTAAGTGGTATTGCTTAGGAGTATGATCCAATCAATTCTGTCAAGCACTAGTTTTCCAAATTAGAAATGTAATTATAAGAATAAAAGCAAGAGAGTTGAGAAGTGTGAGTGTGCTAGTGTTGCATTCTCCTTTCTTTTTTTGTGTTCATTCAAACAACATTAATTATTTTTGGATAATGACAACAAAAGTACGACAAAAAATAAGGAAGACATCAACCTCATTAGAAAGACTGAAAACTCAGTTTGTCCATTTAAGCACAAAGACGATGTTCTGGGTTATCTCGTTGGTTAACGTCCATTGGACACTCTTATCTACTTAAGCTATTTTTGAATGGAGAGTATAATAGCCCTCTTTTGGGTGAAGATACAATATAACACTAAATACTCAATTGAGTGCTAACATACTTATCCTGTTTGTTAGAACATCAAATTATCATGAAAAGTATTAGAAAAATTGTGTATATGGTTCTTAGAGTTATCTTGCTCCATATATAATTTCAAATTGATTAAATAAGTGGTAAGGGAAAAAAAGAAATTTCTGACAAATGATAAATTAAGAAACAAAAGTCATTAGTTGAAAATCCCTTTTTATTTCTGTAATACCTATTGAGTTCGAATTTGAAATTTTATATGGAGCTAAATTACTCTAGCAACCATCTATATAAATTTTTTGCGAACGGGTTGTGTGAATTTGATACTCCAATCAGTGTGTTTATCATACTAATATCCAATTAATTAAGTATTACCACTAGATACTCCCCATTATACAAATACAAGGAACAAACAAAGTTAAACAAGATGGTCATTCATGATCGGGAAAATACTTTACCCCAATTCCTCCATTACTTGAACCAGCCAATGTGGGCATCTTCTTAGCAAATCTCTCTCTCTCTCTCTCTCGCCCCACCCTCCTTTTATATTTGTTAATGTGTGCCCACTATAAAGCAAAAGAATATTTCTCCTGGAGCACAGTGCTGTTTGGACTATGGCTTTTTGATTGGACGAGAGTAGTATTAGTAGATGGTAGTTAAATCTGACTTTTTGGTTAACACGTCAAGTTGCGAACGGAAAACTATTAGAAAAATGCTCAACTTCATGTTTATTTTCTTGATGTAGATGGGTATTAGACTACTAGTTGTAGGCTTATAACTCTCCTTTTTTTTTCTTTGTTTTTTTACTATGTTAGCCTAATAGGTTGGTGGTTTGATCACGGGTTTGTTCGGTCCTAAACATCTATCTTATTTAAAAAATGCCAGTGTTTACGATTACCACCATGAAAAATTCCCTTTCATTTGCATGTAACATGAAATTCTTTTGCTCCTCCTTAATTTACTCGTCTCAATCAATCACAAGAAATTTGATATACATTGTGTAGAGGAGCATTTCTTAGTTGATCAGGATAAGAGTGACCATTGAGATACTTGTTTCTTGATTGATGTAAAAATTTCTCTCTTTTAGAGAGAACATTGTTTTTTGCTGAATATATTTTTATAATCTAGGCCCATCAAATAATATGTGATATAGATCTTTGTTAATTAATATGAGAATTTTTAGATGTTGGAGCAGGTGGTGTCTCTAAACCTATTTTTGTTATATATATTAGATAGATTAGATTGTGCTATGGATATGCAAATTTTCAATGAATGGACTAATGCTTGCATGCTTGCTTAAAAAGGAAGCATTCTTTAGAATGGTACAATCGTACAAACTCCCATGGTCTTTTTTGCCTCTACATCATTACATCACTAAAAAAAAGAGAGAAAATAGAAAAAAGAAAAAGGTTTTACAATAGAAGAAACTCAGTGGAGCAACCAGAGGAATAAAACTAACCTTCAGTCCTTTGACTCGGGTATAATACAAGTCTTCTGCCCAACAGGCAGGATTCGTGGCAAAAGAAATGATGTCTATAGTCTGTAGCACTCTCAAGACTGACCTGAGTTCATTCAATTAATAAATCCTTGTATAACTTGTAATTACTTACTTTTGATTTCATATTTTAATGTATGGACTATTGGGAATTACAGGCATGAGGTGGTGTCTAGTGCTATAATTAAATAGGGTCATATTTAGTCAAATTTCAATTTATTGTCTTGATAAAATCAAACTCTGATCAAGTATGTGATTTCTTCATGTAGTTTCTTGTACGACTTCAATTTATTTGAATCTTGAATCCACAATTACTAGAGAAAAATTTCTCCGACTTCTCCATCAACTATCTTATACTTATCTAATAAATCCAATAAACCACAAAATTGCTAAACAACTTTTAGACTTAGGGCTCATAAGATAATAAACCAATCCTTTGGTCTTATAAAGCAATAAGCCTCCAAGCTGACTTATCTAAGAAACTCCACTTTGGACAAACACATCTTAAGAATAAATTGCATTGGAAGTTTTCAAATTGTCCAAATATGCTCTTTAAGTTTTTTAATTTGAATTTTAGTGTATAAATCTTAAACTTGTTTGAATATGTCAGTTACACCCAACCATTAGTTAAGTGACAAAAATACTGTGAGAAGAACTTAAAATGGAAAATTGAGCAAATCTAAAACCTAATCAACACAATTAAGCAAATCTAGAGAGTTAAATGGCACAATAACACATATAAGCAAGTTTGAGGCTCAAATAAAGTATATCACATCATTTTCTTGGTGTTTACATAATGGATGAATCTAATTTACGCAATCGAGCAAATTTGAAGACTTTCAAGCTAAAATTCAAATTTAAGAACCTAAATAAACTACTGAACAAATTTAAAGGCATGTTATGCAATTTAATTCGTTCAATAGATTGACTTATGAAACAAGTCTTTATAGAGCATTTTATGCTATTATATTATTAAAGCTTAAATTATAAGAAATCTATCTCTATACTTTAATGTTTAAAAGTTTATTGACACGATTTTTTAAATCGTTTTGACACGTTTTGAAGTTTGGGAACTGACCAGCAAAGCAAGAACACCTCATGAAATGCAGTCACAACAAATCCAGGACAAGATTTTGCCACCTCACTTAGTTTAGCTCTCCGCCTCTGCCCCACGGCCTCACCCCTTTTCTTTAAGACTTCATCCTCCCTATTCCTCACACTACACAACAAAGGCAAACACACACAGGCTTTCTGCCCCTCTCCCCCTCCCTTCCACTGCCATTACTTCCCCCATCTACCTATCCAAGCTCACACGCGCACAGAAAAACTCGAGCAAAAAAGAACAGAGCCATCCCCCTATGGCCGGCGACCGCCGCGGTGGCTCGCCAGAGGCGGACCGCCGGCGAGGAATCCGACGTCTCCTCCTGTCCCGTGGAGAGGCCTGCTCCTCCTCGCCGCCGCCTCCGGCGGAGGAGGGGCGGCGGAAGGGGTTCGCCTCAGCGGCTCTGCGCGGGCTGGGATGCACGTCGGCGGCGGCGTCGCAGGCGTACGCTCCCGCGGCGGCGGCTGCGGCCGTGCGGTCGTCGGCTGACTGGCACGGGAGGAGGCGGAGGAAGGGGAAGGAGAGGCGGAAGGAGAGGGGCAGTGGAGGGGGAGGGGGTGGGGGAGGCGGAGGGGGAGGGGGAGGTCTCGTGGGTGGAGGGATCGGCGCGGACGTGTGGTGCGCCCCAGGGATACCCTTCGCGGCCGAGGCGTCGTCGGTGGACTGCGTGGTGACGCGGCACCAGATGGTGGGGAGGGGGCGCGGCGGCGAGGCGGAGAGGACGCATAGGGAGGTACGTGGATGGTTTCGAGCGATTTGTTTTGTGGTTTTCATTGTTTCCTTGTGGATTTTGTTCTTGCTTGGATCTGTTCGTGCTCAAAGTTTGAGCCTTTTGAAGGATTTTGGGTTCTTGGGTGGTAAATTTTATCCTTTTTTATTGTTCATTTGTTTGTGTTTGAAAAAAAAAAGTTATGTTTTTGTCACTTTTCCTTCACTTTTTTTTGTTTGTTGGCGAAAAAGATTAAAAATTTGCGGCAATATCGGATTCCTAGTCCTTTGATTTTTCTCTTTTGTTATGAAGGAACTCAAATCTTTTGTTGTCAATTATTTATGTTACAGTTCTCGGCTCCCTAAAACTTCAATCTTTTTGCAGTCTAAGTTACAATTTTTCGCCAACAAACCTAGTACCTCTACAATAAAGTACGCTATTGATAACGTATTATTACTAGTAGTAACCAATCTTTGCCATTATTGCTTACTTATTCCTGAAAATACACCTAATCTTTCAGCGTACAATGATACAAATTTGCATTAATATCGTGTTCCGTCACATTGATTAATTCTTAGTTAGTAATGGACATAACAATATTCCTTATTTTTACTGATCAGTTATTGCTCTGTCTCTCACTCCGACAGAGACCCTGCATAACTCGGAGGGTGACCGTGCAGGAGCAGATATCCTCGTCGTTCATGGACTCGCCGCCGCCGCCGCACCTCGACGCGCCGTTCTTCGGCGCCGACCTCCTCCCGTCCGGCCGCCTCCGCCGGATGCGCGGGTACCGCCACTCTCCCGGTGGGCTCGAGGAAGAGGTACAGTACAGTGCTTTGCTTGCGCACTTCACCTATCTACATATACCTTTCCAATATGAATAGACTTGCAGTTTGGGCGGTTGGTGCGTGATTTGCCCTGCATAAGATTCCCGTGCGTAGGGTTGTTAGCTCGTGATCTGACATGTCGTTGTTGTAATGTATCATACGTTCTTGGCAAATGCCCTGGACGTTGGAGGTAGTTGACTTGCTTCTTTCGTGCGCTAAAGGTGACGTGAGATCATCGTCTTATTGAGTAATATTAACATGATTTAGTGGATGGTATATTACCACCTGTCCAAATTACTTGATGTTCTACTAGCAAAGAAATTTTGATTTGTAAGCACTATTGTTTACATTTTCTAGTAGCTTTTTGAAAATGCCTTGTTAAATGTTGGTGACTAGCATTCGGTTCGGAACCGTAATCATAATCTTAATGAGTTTTTAGAATACATCGGAGTTGAGTAGAATGAATAAATACAAAATATATTTGGTTTAAGTGAGTAATAGAATAAGATGGAATAGTTTTAGAATACATTCACGTGAGATGTATTTTGAAAATATATTAGAATGCATTTTGAATATATGTACTGTGATTACAGTGTGATCTAACAAAACAGGTAACGTATTCCCATCATGCGTAATCACAATACAGAATAAAATTCATGAACCAAATAACACCCAAATGTACTTCTCTAACCATCTCAAAGAAAGGTCAGGAGTTATTATTGTCTTAGTTTATATTATCCTACTCAGTACGACAAGTATTTTGAATGAGGTTGCAATAGTCTGAGTTCATTTGGGATACGGCAATAGAGGTCTTGGATTAGGACTCTCAAATGAGGCAATGATAGATGACGTAGTTCCTTCTCCCTCGTATGTTCCCCGCCGATTATTCGTATAAATGCTGAATTGCTGTGTCGAAATGGCCAGTTGTTTGTTGTTAATTGTGCTCTTTTAGCACGGTGCAGGAGTGGTGGAGCACATGAGAATGACGAGCAATAAAGAACTCATTTATTCTGTCATTCGAGTACTACTAGTAGTATTATAGCGGATCGCACAGTGGGTAGGAATAGACATGCTTATGCTTGAATAATGGTAGATGGAGGGTGCAAACAGTGTACCATTTATGATTAATGCCCAGCTCCCCTGCTGAACCGAACTATTCTTAATGCTTAAGGGGACCAATGCCGGCTATGATTGGCCTGTTGCTTCACTCATAGTCAGATCTGAGAGCTGTAGTCATTTCTTCTTCACTTTATGTGGGCACCTGGCTATTGATGGCCCTTTATTCATCATTGAACATCAAGGCCTGTCTATGGATGAAAATTGTGTAGCTTCCTATGCGTTGGAAGGCCTTCAAAGTCGTTAGATTTATTGTGGACGGTTCTGGATACGTGGTGTGGGATGCATCTGGAGCCATCCGCATGGGGTCCAAAGGCCCCCTATGCGTGGGAAGCTTCCTATGCAATTTCCGTCCCCCATCCATGAGTGGTCTGACCCTGCTGGCACCTCGCCAAGTGATGACATGGAGACATTCTTTAACCCGTTTGAATCTCAGGTGCTTGTTAGGTCACAGATTTTTTAACCCAGCACAAGGAGGCCTATCTCCTTGTAAGCTGATATTACCACAAGCAGTATTTCTTCTTCCCTGGAAAAAAAAATTAATATCTTCAAAGTTTCTAGTTGGTAGATTCTTTTAGCATGACCAGATTTTTCTCTTGAGTTCCAAATTTGAGGTGCTTTCTCTGAGTGTTTTACATGAACCTTTGGAGTCACTGCTCAATAGAAAGCAAGATACTGTAATCTGTGTAATTATATAGATAGGATTTAGGTCTTCAAGGGAAAGTAATCATGTAAAATATACCAAATTTGGTTTCAACGTTTTTAGATGTGTAAACCATTACTGGCCGACTATATCTAACTAGAAAGGATTTGGGAACTATATAAAACTAAAATCAGCATTGACAGTTGTGAAGTTGTGATTTTATAGCAGGTCCATAGTGTTAGTGCTGCTAGTAACATCTTATCACTGATGTTTTCTCCAGACAAATATCTCCATTTTTCATCTTTCTGATCCGCACAAAGATTGCCATTTCTCATATTTCTCTCAGTTGGGAACTTACCATGATTGTAGCCTTTTCCAAATGAGATTGAATTGTAAACATTAGCAGATGCATGCTGTTGTATAGTCGGATGGTTTGTGTTGGCCTGGTCCTTGTTGAGTGGTTCATGAGATTCAATGAAACCTGAGAAGCTTCCATTCTATGCAAAATTAAATCATGTTTGAGATGCAATAAAGACATAGTGGATCTACTATCTATGCAATACTAGTTGTCAAGTTTCTGTGATTCAGTTATTTCTAGACCTAAAATGTTTTGTGTGGCTAGCCTTACGGCATGCAAGCATATGTCTTGTTCCTTAGTAAAACTCTTTTAACACGAAATTTCTGTGACAACAGTCAAATATATCTATGCAGATCATGCACAAAGAGGTATAAACTTAAATTTTCTGGGAATTCCAAAAAAATTCATTGAACTGTTTTTGAAATGGGCAGATCATGATGTTTCAAACAAGAGTATTGTTGGGAGGAATGAGTATGTATGACCGGTACCAGGATTGGCGCCTTGATGTTGATAACATGACATATGAGGTCCACTCCCTTCCCCTTTTTTCTTCCTTTTGCTCCTGTATCACAGAACTATGTAAATAATCATCTGCTACTTAATTTTTACAGGAACTGCTTGAGCTTGGAGACAGAATTGGATATGTCAACACGGGGTTGCGTGAGGATGAGATAATTCACAACCTTAGGAAAGTCAAGCACCCAACATTCGACTCATTACGTTTTCCAAAAGAAATGGAAAGGAAATGCAGCATTTGTCAGGTATGCCCTTCCTCCCTTCTCCTTATATCAGCATCTAGTGTTCAAGACAACTCAATTTCACCTCATGCTGTAGGAAGAGTTTGAAGCAAATGAGGAGATGGGAAGGCTGGATTGTGGCCACAGCTATCATGTTTATTGCATAAAGCAGTGGCTTTCTCAGAAGAATGTATGCCCGGTTTGCAAGACCGCTGTCCCCAAGAAATGAGGCAGCCCAGACTCTAAATTACTCTTTTAGTATACCTGGGTGAAACTTGAAAAGTCTGTTGTGTTATTGTACAGCCCTTGCATATATTATTGTATAAACACAGCATTCATTCATTTGCATTTGCAGATAGAAATGCCATTTTGTGGCCATCTTTTATGGAATCCATGAGTTATGGTATATTCCTTTGTTTGCTGGTGTTCTGCTGGTATCAACACATTCTCTTCTCTGCTGATCGAGGTTATAACTCTGTTTATGTATAACTATGAAATCCTTTTGCCAAAACAAAGTCATACTTTGAATTACACTTCAAATAATATTTATTTCAAAGTAGGTTTGGTTGAGTTGCCGGCCGCTAAATTTGCCTCCACTGTTTCTGCTGGTACTAGAGCAAGACTAGAATCAGGCACCAGCTAGGTTGGACAACCATGTGATACATTGTTTCATAGATGTGACATAATCACGGCTACCAGAACCACCTCAATTATCTACCACATAGTGCACGAGTTTCAATTTTTTTTTAGTCATCGTTCTCTTCCACTTTTGTTGGGTGTACTCAAACAACATAAGTGGTGACTTTCTTTTTTAAATAATAAAAAAATTAAAAAATAACTCAGTTTTTTATGTTTTTGATCACTACATATACTTGTTGAGTCTTGAAAATATGACAAGTCAATTCTCGCAATGAAACCGACATATCATACCCTAGAGACTCAACAAGTTCTAACTCGAGCAGTTTTATTTTGTCCATCAAAATTTTAATTTTTTTAACATTGATATCTTTTGGTTAATAACTCTGATTAACAATCTATTTAAACTAGTGGAATCATGAAACGAAAAACAACCACATTATTACAAATAGATCATCAACAAAGTTATATTTCATAAGATATCATATCTTATATAACATAAGATATCATATCTTGTTATATATAAGTCTGATGATGTGTTTGTACCGATTTGATAATTTTGAACTCACAATTCCACTCGTTCAAAAGGATCATCAATTGGAGTTATATGTTCTAAAGATATTAAGGATTGAAAAGTTTGAGTTTAACTTTTTTTTTCATTAAATTGTGTTTGAAATTTTTGATTCTTCCAGTATTGATTTGTTTATCTATAACTCTAATTAATGATCCGTTGGAATCAATAGAATCATAAAATTAAAACAATCAGATCAATACAAATGAATCATAATTGAACTTATATATCTCAAAATATAACAAGATATGTTATCTGATGATATATTACTTTAATTGATAATTTGTTTGGTGTCGATTTGATCATTTTGATCTCACAATTCTACTGGTTAAACGGATCATCAATTGAAATTATGGATCAAAAGATATTGATAGCGAAAGAATTAAAATTTTAATGTACCAAAATAAAACGGCTCGGGTTTGGGCTTCGAGGCTCAACAAGCCGATTTCACTGCAATCACATTTATGAGACTCGACAAACACGAGTAGCGGATCAAAAAAAGTATATGTGAGTTATTTTCATAATTTTCTTTTCTTTTTTGGCTATTTAAAAAAATTCTATAAGTATTCCATATATAATCCTAGGGGGTTACATTCTCCCTATCTTTCATTTGGGGGGCAGCCTAAACCGTGAAACTATGTTTATAGAGATGGTAAGCACGAATTACAATATCTTGTATAGCTCTCCTGAACATGGTGATCGCTATTTATCAAGGATAAAGATGTAACTAAAGCAATTCCTGTATTTTTGTCTTTTGATGTGACATGCATTCCACGTGCCCAAGAACTAATTATTTGTCAATATACAGGTCATTTACAAATTACAACATAGTCTTCTTTCTTGAGGAAATACAGCATATGAAAAATCATCGGCTCACTAATGGAGAGAGAATAAACCACATGATTGGTTCAGAGATAGAGAGCAAAAAGAAAAATATACCTCTCTACTCACCATTTAGTTGCTAATTGTTGACTTTGCCCCAACAAAGCATAGATATATTTATGGTAGGATGACCATTGTGCAATATCTTGTGCCAGCTATGATCTGTACTGATAATTAGAATTTAAGAAGACGCTTCGTCATGTTCAGCAAGAAATTCTATGATACAGGGGTACACTTCATGGACAGCCTGCACGACAACAGGGAACACAATTGCACATACGAGATTAGAATATGGAACCAAAAACTGACTTTTCATCCTTAAGTAACAGATAATGTAAATATACCTTTCGCCCTCCCACCAAGTCATAATGTGCATAGTGAGGGCCCTCAGGTTTTCCGAACACTTTGTAAATAACTTTGTCCTGAGGAATTAGTTTTACAGTTTCTGCAAATAAAAATGAAACTTATTAACTGGAAGACCTTTTATTAAACAGTGCTTTATTTCTGAACAAATTTAAAAATTAGATGTGATCTGAAAAAACACCAAGATTGAGCTGACGTCAATGTGGTTGGCATTAGTCAGCCCAGCTAGTGCAGACAGGCAGTTGTAGTAGCTGGGTTGGGCTAACACCAGACCCAGTGGCGTTAGCTCAGTTAAGCGGTAAGCTGATTTTGGCCTTAGTTCAGCCCACTAGTGTTAGCTCTAGTTTATTTTCAAATTTACAACACTTTGATTTTTTCTAAAAGTATTATTGAATGAACGTATCATTGTGAGAAAAGGGTACAAAGCTCATAGCCAGACCGTAAACAGCTTCTGGGGGACAAATCAGATCCTCATCTCCAGCAAGGGCAAGCACTGGCACTTCGATTTTGTGCAGATGCTCTTTGTAGGAAAAGTTATTGGCCCTATTGCGCAATCCACCATCACGGAATGCAGTTGTAAGCTGCAACAGAACCTTGGCAGGTACTGTACCTGCATATTATGGCATCAAGTGTTTACAAGAAATGTCAAGTGGCATTGGACACATCGGTTTAGAACATAAGGATACCTTATAGGGATATGAAATGTGCCCTAAGATGATAAGCATACGTTATTTCAAAATAGTACACTGGCACAGTCAATTTTCCCATTGCAATTGGAAAGAGCTCATCAGTCATCACAAGTGATCCACAGAAATATCATAAATAATGCATGGTAACATTGTAGATGGCAATAAACAGCAATTTTAGTGCAAGCTTCAAAACTCATGTAAATAGTAATTGATAACCAAAGAATATGCACATGCCATAAGCATCATATCAGACTGTGTTTCTCTAAGAATGTCTGGTTATTTCATGCTTCTATATACCCAATGTTAGAACTTCTCAGCAAAACCATATTGGTTTTTCCATGTCTTACCATAATCATACAATAAATTGCTCCATAAACACAAGATGGATGACAACACTTCTATATGAAGCATTAAGAGCTTCACTTCAGCATAAGTATCACTTTGCTAGCATCTAACAAGCATACTAATAATAAAAGCTTTGATAGATGAGCCAAGATAGTTCTCTACTTACAAAAGCTATTCAGGATGAACTTTGAAAGCAGCTCGGGATCCATCATGTCCTGAGCAGAAATTTGAGAACTAAGCAGTGACAGAATGTATGGTGCGCGAGATGATATAGGATAAGCAGTGGCCAGTAATGCTCCCACTGGGACAGCAGGAACACGCAATAGCTGAGCTGGATCTGCCTAATATGCAATGTCATGAATATTATGTTCCTGTTTGTGCACAAAAATATGGTGGACTGTTTAAAGATCAACTTACGAGAGGCAAGAGCAACTTGAGTGAGGAATTCGATGTTGTATAGTCAACTGACGAGGCCAAAGTAACAATTGCTGCCAGACCTGGCTCAACCCCTTCAAACTCTTAAGAAGCAGAACAACAAGAATTAGTATTGATAGTGATGATAGAAATGACATTATGATACACAACTAAGTTACTAATCTTAGCAGAACAAACAACGATGCAAAGTTGCAAAGGTCTTCTACTAGAAGACATATACACCAAATATTTTCTCCAAAATTTTTAGATTGACTAGCCAGAATAAATTAAATTCAAATATAAACTAATAAACAGCTCCCAAGGCTACAGGACATGCAAAGAACCTACTTCTATTTTCATATTGATTTTGCATCATGGTCTGTTGGAGAAGTTGTCTCATGCACCGGGATCCTGAGGTGAAAAGCTATTGGGAAAGGCAAGGTTCCTAACAAAAAGGAGTTCCTTAAGTGGAAGGTAACCTGCAGAATCTTAAGTAATGTTCCAGTTTAGTTGCAGCAAATGTTTCAATGGTAGTCAATGTCTTGTGTGGTTTGGAGGAAAAATCATTGCCCACCCCCAGTATTAGTGTGCATCAAGACATCCTAGTCATGTGGGAACTAAGCCAGGAGGAAGCAAACATTTATGTTTCATAGCAGGGAGAGAGTATGAAACTTTGGATGATTACTTGTTTTCTCAACTATGAGGACAGCATTCAACAACTACTAAGAGTGAGTTAAAAGACCAAGTGGAATGGAAGGAACAAGCAGACACTTGGAGAGACCAGTATAAGAACAGATAACACCATGTTGATGCAATTGGTAACATTTTACTGAAAATACAGGGAGCTCTACCAAAATGAAATAAGAATCTAATCAGTTATAGGTGGAAAGCTCCCATGAAAATTAGGTCAATATTAATAATTCATGATGCTCTCTTAGGTGAGTCATCAAGGAGTGGTATTGGAGTCATTTTGAGGGATAGTACGGGCAAATTGATCATGATTGTGACCTTGCATATCCCATCCAGAGTGTGGCAGATGCAATCAAAGTAGAGGCAGAGAATGCTGATAAGGATTTTATCCAGCAACCAGATATGAGCTCGTTAGAGAGTGGTTGGAGAGCAATTAAACGACTTTGGTAATGGGTCTTCATGCGAGGTCTCCAATGGCTGAAAGCCATGACAGTAGTCAGGGACCATTTTATGTTCCCCACAAAATTCTGAAGAAGTTAGAGTTAAGTGCTCCATTACTTCAAAAGAAGGTCAAATGCTGTGGCATATACTTGTGCAGAGGTATCTTCAGTCACGAATATTGATGTAATGTGGATGTGGAATACCCTGATCTTCTGGGCCTCACTTTGCAAGTACCAATGTATCATATCATGAATTCATGATTGGATAAAAATGCTATCGGGCTTTCTCTTTGAAAAAAAATGAAAAACAAAAGCTAGGTCAAAAAAACATACCACACTTTGAGACCAGTGCATATAACAAGATTCCTCCCATTGAATGACCAATAGCAAGCAATTTCCCATCCTTTGCCACACTCTGATGTCTTATATAGTCCATCTGCACATATCATCTATACTTCTTATAGTGGAATCCAAGATAGCATCTCATATATCATTCTAAAGGAAAAAGTATGTCTACAAACCGCAGCGGGTATATCCTCCTCCAGATGATGGTCAAAATCCCAATCATAACTAATAATCAGCTCCAATTGTTTCTGGAGATCTTCTATGGTTGCAGTGAGGCCCTCTTGCCAGCCAAACAACTGAGGGGGAACAGTTTGTTGACCTTCCTCAAGAATCTTCACAAGTCGCTTGCTTAAATAGCTGATTTGATCAGCTATTGCTGAAGTTTGCGGCAGTTCTAACAAACTTGAAATTTTTTCTGTGATCTCCTCAAGTCGTTGAGTTAATGAAGCATCTGGGACAAGTGCTGATACTTGCTCAAAAAATCTGTTAGAGATGCCTCTTAATTGACTCTCTTTTAAATAACCAGAGAACATTTCACCCAAACGATTTAGAGCGGCAGCTAACTTTGTCACCAACTGTGGCTCTTCTGGTGCAATTTTGTCTATCATATTCTTGTTTAATGTAACAAAAGCATCAGAATTTTGATGTTGAAGGCTGGGCATCTCCTTGGAAGGAACAACATCGTTTATTTTCGGTGTAGCAACTTTATTTAAAGCAGCGCTACCAGGCATGCTAGGCTTATCATTAGTTGCAGCTAATTCAGATCCACGCATACTCAGGCCAGCACCTCGCACTTCAACAATCCATGTATCAAACCCTTGCATAGACATATGCCGAGCAAATGAAGCCTGAGAACATTTCATATGTATCAATGACAGTGAGAAAGATCAATAGAAAGCCATAGGAGAGTGGCCTATCAGCATGAGCATCAATCACAAGAAGACAGCACCATTTTTGTGTTGGTGCGCCAGTATCTTAATAAAGTTTGCGTCCTGTTATAAAAATGCAACACTGATTATACTATGTAATTGGTTCCTGAGGCAGGACATGCATAACTTTAACTGCAAACTACATATAGTGTGAAAAAGTCGTGTGTCTAGAGTTTTAATTTGTATTAGCAACCAGGAAAACACAGATTGAAATAATTGGATTCCACAGAACTGAAAAAAGTCTTGTTTTCAGAAAGAAGTTATAAAAAATTTAATCGTTAGTAATATACATAAGTGAAAACAATATATATTTTAATTCACACATGGGAGGAATAGAATGGAGGGTGGTGGGTGAGGAATTTTGGAGGTATAGATAGATAGAGGTGGAGGACAAGACCTGCTTCACACAATACCCTATGTATTAAGTTTACATTATTTTTTTATTGGAAGTAAGACATTGTGAAATTTGTCAGTAATATCCCTAAGCTAATTTGAGGGCATCCGCAAGTAGCAAACACCATCTCCTATAATCATTCATTCATAAGTAAATTGCAGCATAACGTCACCAGAAAAGGCCAAAGGGAGACTAAAGCAGCCCATAATTTTGATCATCTTCCATATTTATATTTCCCAACCTTTTTTTTTATCAGCACATTCACATTAGTTTTCATTGGTAATACCATTATTTACATCTACTGTTTGTCTCACTTTACAACGCGATTTGTTTCAATTAATCAATCATCACCGTTTTTTATGAAAACTAAGTAGAAATCCCTTTTTGCACAACAACTTGTCCATTCTAATAAGATCATGCCAAGCTCACCCCAGGAGAGAGATCGAATCCGATGGCATTCGTGGCCACTCCCGACAGCAGCATCAGTGGGTGGTTCCTCTTTGGCGCCTGCAAAAACCAAAAATAAACACCAAACCAAATCACACACCAAACCACCAATCGAGATCTCTAATGCGGCACCCGCACACTAAGCAAACACCTGAGGCGGCGGACGGTACCGCCAGAGCGCGAGCCGCCACTCCGTGCCGGGCACCGGCGCGTAGTGCAGCTCGTCCGCCGTGCAGATCGCCGGCTTCGCGCGCTGCTCGGCGGCTGATGCCGATGCGGCATCACCGCATGCCGCCGACGCGGGGGTCTGCCGAGAGGAGGGAAACGGGGATGGCGGCGGCGGCAGTGCTGAGGCGCAGCAGGATACGAAGGGGCGGAGCAGCCGAGGCGCAGGAGAAGGATACGGAGTGGTGCGAGCGGTGGGGGAGTGGAAGTGAGAGACGGCGGCGATACCGAGGAAGGCGCGGAGGTCGGCGGCGTGGAGGAGCGGCATGGTGCGAGAGGCGGCGTGTTCGTTTCTTCTCCGAGTCGGTGTATTTTTTGCGTTTTTTTTTTCTTTTTGTTTTTTTCTTCTCTTTGTGTGGGTGTTAGTTGTGCGCACCAGTTAAACACGTATCTGAGTTCGGTAAAATTGGACTCATTTTGCAGCCACGTGGGCAAGTTTCGCGAGTTCTTGTAGGAACGCTGTGACTGCCTAGTGGGGCCAGTTCCTGTGCAGCCGCGTAATCCGAGGAACAGTTTGGACTTTGTTTCGTAAATCGCACGCAAAGGTGAAGTCTGAACTTGTAAACAAGTGACAAATAACCCAATTGAATTATTAGCCTTGATGTCACATGTAATGCATAGATGGTAATATGTATTTTGTTCATAACAAACAGATTCACTCACACATAGGGACCAGGAGTCTGACTCGGACCTCCTTTTATGTATGCATAATCGTCTAGTTCTAAATATAATTTGTGTCCCCATCATGGATACAGTATTACAGATGATAAAGAACACAACTATGATATACAGGGATTTTTTAATCTTACGAAACCATCAAGACACCGCACCATTATGAAGGGAAGTGCCAGCTTGACACTGGTTTCTGCAGTTCAATTCGCATTCTTGCCTCTCCTCTCCTTGATAAGCTTCAGAAAGTTGGGCATCACCCTCCGCTTCCTCTTGATGGTGAACGACGGCGACCTCGGATTCCTAGCCACCCCCACCCCCGACGACCTCCTCGACCTCGTCCTCCTTGACGTTCCCGACACCCTGCTCTCCCTCACCGACCTCCTCCTCGGCGCGTACGCGCACTGCAGATCGTCTCTCTCCGCCTCGTCGTTCTTGAGATCACAGAGTTCCTGCTCCATTGCCTTCTGCTCGTCTACCGACTTATCCGCCTCGGAGTCTGCCTCTGTTTCTTTGGCCCCCATTTCCCTGGTCTCCCTCTCGGCCGCCTTGGCGCGCATGGCGATCTCATTCTCGCTGGTCTTGAGCGCCTGCACCCACGCCTGCGCCGCGGCCACCTTCTTGTCGGCGATCACCCGGACCAGCACAGCGCGCCCGCTCAGGTACTCATACTCGAACCGGGAGATGGTTATAGCGCCCGACTTCCGTGACACCGGCGACGCCTCCCTGGCCTGCATTGTGCTCTCGGCTACCGCCTTCAGCTTCTTCATCGCCGCGGCCTCCAACGCTTTCGCCGCCTCGAGCTCCTTCACCGACTGCCTGATCTTCTCCTCGGTCGCGGCGATCTCGACGCTGATGTTATTGGTCTCTGCTTGGACGCACCGGCTCTCCAACTCGGCCAGTTCCTTCTCCTTCCCCGCGGCCTCCATCTCGGCACGCAGCTGCTGCAATGCCACCGTCAGGTTGGAGACGATAGCCTTACCCCTCTCCTCGGCGGCTGCGACGGCCTCCATTCTTGACTTCGCCTTCAGGAGTTTGGTGTTCATCTGCTGCACCTGCGCGTCGGCCTTCTTCTCCTTCTCCTTGAGCCACCTGGCCTCCTCGGTGACTTGCATGATCTCGGTGCGCGTGCGGTCCATGGACGTCATGAACTGGAAGCCCTCTTCTTTGATGGTTTCCAGGGCCGTCTTTGCCACGCGGAGCTCGGCTTCTGCCGCCTGCATCAAAGCCTTGTCTTGCGCCTCCTCTTGTTTCTTTGCAATAACCTCCGGTGAGTCGTTCTTGACATGGTTCCTCTCCATGGCCCTTACCAGCTCCATCTCAGCCTGCAAGACTTCCACGTCGGAGTTCGTCATGGCGAGCTTCGTATCTAGTTCTTTCGCCCGGCTCAAGTCCTTTTCAAGCGCCTTAATCTTCTTCCTCATGGCTTCCATGTCCTTGGCAAACTGATCGGCTTGCACGCCCCTCTGAGCTTCTATCTCGCGGCGCTCCCGCTCGGCCTCGATGCGTGCAAGCTCGACCAGGACATGCTCCTCGTTTGCTTCATCGATCCGCCGCTTCATTTCGTCGGCGGTGCGTAGATTGGACATTATTTTGGACGTGGACGCCACCATGTCTATCTCGGCCTTCGCCTTCGCCTCGCTTGCGGTTTTTACTTCGAGCCTCAGCTTTTGGAGCTCTTTCTTGACACGGTCCAGTTCTTGCGTCAGTTCTGTGTACTGAGTGTTGCACTCCTCCTGGGTGTCTGATGCCTCGATGCCTCTCTTTCTTCTTCTGGTTACCCACATTGCTTGGAGCTCTGATCTCTGAGACCTTGCTTTGGCTTTGGTCTGTTCGATTTGTCGCTCCAGCTCCTTTGCCATGGTTCTTGCCCTCGACAGCTCCGACTCGGCCCGGGCTCGCTCTTTTTCCACAGACGCCTTGCAGTCATTCAGCTTATCCATGCCGGATTTTGCCAGCTCTCTGATTTCAGATGACAAGTTCTGCATACACCAATATGAATTATAAAACATAATTGAACAGTACTGATTCAGAAGAAAGAGAAGTACCTAATCTTTACCTCTTGGACCTGAACATGTCTCCTGTTCTTGTCTGTCTTCCTCCCGCCGATGCTTTCGCCGAAGATGCTCATGGTAGCTCTCACCGATCCACTTCGTCCCGAGCCGTCATCCGTGACAGTCTCCATTTTTGCACCGAAGGATGCAACCTAACAAGAACGAGGAGGATGAAGGCTATATCACCAAACACAACATGAAGTACACCAAGAACTATAGGAAAATATCTTTGAGCTAGAAGAAACTTAAGGGGGCAGATTTATGTGTTGGTAGAGAAGACAAGTGTGGCAATCGCAACTCTATCCTGGTTGGCTGGACTCAAGAGGAGCTCACTACCACACAACATACCTGATCCCATTTTATCCAACGTGCTCCCATCACAGCCTTCTGTAGGCAGTTGTCTGTTGTCTCTAGCTCACAATTTCCTGCAGTTGTCATTAGTTCATTTAACAGTATCTCATTTTGGTAGCTAAATACGGCATTCAAAGAAATTGAGTAGTTTAAAACTTAATGTTGCATTTGATGGACACCTGATGGTCTCTTTTGCCAAAACTATTGCATGAGCTAGTTTGGAGCACATTTGATTACATGCGTTTTCAGTTCAGGTAATTCATCTCACTGTCAATTTAGTTCTCTACTCTGCATATAGCAACTTGAAATAATTGTACAAGTCGAGCATCAACACTGCAGAGAATAAGTAAATAATGAAAAGTCAGTAAGTAATATTGTTTGTTACCTGGGCCTGGGATCTTAGAAGAATGGTCGTAGCAAACCACAGAGTACCGTAGCTGGGAATGCATATAGCAGGCACCTCTTTACTTGTAAGCAAATCCGGCCCGTCCTGGCCCATTAAGGATGGCGGGCTCGGCACGGCCCTATTCCAGTTTAGGCCGAACAAGACTTGGAGTTTATGGCCCGGCCCGGATGGGTTGTATTTTAGGACTGATATGGCCTGAGGTGGCCCGGCTCAACCGTATATTGGGCCGGTTTGGGCCTAACCTGGCCAGAATAGATATAATTGGGCTTTTCGATGGTCTGGCTCAAGCCCAGCCCAGTCTCGTGATTTGCTCACTTCTTGACTTTTGAACTGCAGATCATTTGCTCAATCAATCGCCCCTCCATTATCTGGCCACACACCTCGGCAGAGAAGTCACGAGTCACGACATCCCCAACTCCAAATTCGTCACCTCAACTCAAAAGTCAAGACTTAGTTAAACAAGTGAACAACCCACCACTAGAAATTAAGCAGAGAGCAACTGAGCCTGTGACATCTGAGCTTGTATATAAACACACTCATTCTAACAACTGTAGCACCATTCCCACATCAGTTCACACAAGCTTTCTGCCATGGCGGCCGAAGGAGGAGAGGGAGGAGCCGAGCTGCGGCTTCTGGGCGCGTGGGTGAGCACGTACACGATCCGGGTAAAAGTTTTCCTGGAGATGAAAGGGCTGGGCTACGAGTACATCGAGCAGGACCTGGACAACAAGAGCGAGCTCCTGTTGGAGTCCAACCCGGTGTACAAGAAGGTGCCGGTTCTGATCCACAGCGGCAGGCCTTGTGCTAGTCGCTGGTCATCTTGCAGTACGTAGACGAGACTTGGACTGGAACCGGACCGCCCCTCCTCCCTGCGGACCCACCCGAACGTGCCAGGGCTCGGTTCTGGGCCGCCTACATCGACGATAAGGTATGTTTCTACTTAATACACAAATTTGGTGATGAAAGACAAAAGTGCAGGGGCCTGTTTAGCATGGTTTCTACTTAAGCTCTTGGTCGAAAAAAAGCCAAAAGCCGGGCTCAACAGGCGGGTTTTTATAGGGTTTTTTTTAGAAGTGAAAACTAGAGTTCTAGATTGGATGAGGCTGATTTTTGATATCACACACATCGACTCATCTGGGTTCAGGCATGTCGGAGTTGATTCATCAACGGGTATCTGTCAGGATGGGGTGAGTTTAAGGTCTGAGAATTAAAATAATTTTTAAAATAAATAAAATCATATTCTAATAAGTGATTCTATGAAAGTATTATTATCTTTTCGTCTATACCACTCAAAAAATTTATATTTTTGTTTCTATCACCACAAAATCATTTTTTTTATCACTACCACATCAACTCTTATTTTGTTTTTGTTATCACCATCATGTCTGTCACAATTAGAAATCATTTTAGTTTCAAAATAGTATTAATTTAGTCATAATTTTACAAAAAAAGACAATAATACCCCTTTCAGTAAATAAGTCAAGACTATAAGTCAGTCGGATGGCTTTAAACTGTGGCAAGCTCCGGCGAGCGAGGGCCACCCGGGCCCACGAAGATGGAGCATCCAAGGGCGATTTAGCCCAATCCCAGCGCTCCACGTCGCCCCCATCGAGCTGCTTCATGCACCAGAGGTCCTCAGCGTAGGAGAGGCGGCGCTAGTGCGGCATGCGCCGCCGCAGGGGGTCACAAGCTACCTCTACGGCCACGGCGGTAGCCCTCCTGCAGACCATGTTGACAAATCTTCGGAAGAGGACCTTTGCGGCCAGTGTAGCGTCGTTGCCATCCCAGTCGAGGCCGTACACAAACCACCCGACGAACAGGCAGAAGTCCGGCACGAGAGGAACGCGCATCCACTTGGCGGCGCAGTCCAGCGCACGGCTTGCGGTGGAGCCGCCAGACCCCGCACACCTCAGGCGGCTTGGCCAGGAAATGCCTGACCCCGCGCCACTCGAAGCGCTCCTCGGAGCCGGCAACGACTGTAAGGAACGTGCTGACGAAGAGCGGGTTGGTGAGGACGTCGCCAATGTCGGCGGGGAAGAACTCGACGTGCGCGAAGCAGTGGCGATAGAGTTGCTCGCCATCGCGGGTACTGAGGCGGAGCACCACCGAGCCGCGGGGCGCACGGAGGTGGTGCGCTTGCACCGAGTGCACGAGTAGTGACGGCGTGCATAACTTGGAGTAGCCGCGGCATTCGGTGAAGAGCTGCCGCGACACCTCGTTGGACTTGTCCGTCGCCATGTACACGCCCGTTTCTTTACGCGATTCACACCGATGCCCACAGTGCCATAAATGCCAAAGACATAAGAACTTAATGTACCTGTTAGAAGGCACGACGTGGAGGCCAAGAATGTAGCTGATGTTGGCGTGGACGAGCGCGCCGGGGCTGCTTTTTCCAGTGACCACAGACTTCACCATGCCGCGGACGAGGCCCACGATATGGCTCCCCGACCAAGACGTCTCAGCCACCTTTCCATTTCCAAATCCACATGCACAGTTCAAAAAAAAGCAACACAACACGGCATGCCATCTCTGGCTTAAGTTGAACTGAGCGCAGAGAATAGAAAGAGTTGAACTAAGGGTCATTTGTTCGTTCGATCATCCTTTGATGACTTCTAATCCATGACATGACTAAAAATAAAATAGGAGCTGACACAGTTGTGGTAAACAAGAAAGAACGATTTTTTTTGGTAGAAATCAAAATATACTCCTTTTGAGGGTACGGAAAAAATTCTTCCTTACAAAATAAAGATATTTAGAGATTAACTAAGGAGAGCTATATGATACTAAAAAAATAAATATAAAATAACACAAAACTAGTTAAATTCATAAGTTTATATTTATAAATTATACTAATACACTAAAAAAATACCCTCTCCGTTTCACTATATATATATATATATTATAAAATTATTGTTTCACAATATAAATCCATTGGTGAAAACGATGGTGTTTTGTTATATTTTTTTCAGTGTTACCTTTCATAATATCTCTATAAATACTCTACTTTGTTATTTCCGACTGAGAAAAATGAACAATTAATTTTTTATTAATATCATGTTGTACTTAATCAACGGTAGAATGGTCTATTTTACATTTTTCTTCAGTTTATTTCACAATTTATTGATCTGTGTGTATAGTTGGCTTGAACTAATATCATGAAACGGAGAGAGTATATAATTTTATATAATAGGTAGGACGAGTCAATCTAAAACCCGCATCTACCCGTCTTTGCCTCAAGATGGGACAACGCATCTCCAAGTTGAGTTAGATCATGTGGGTTAGGTCGGGATCAAGGCAAAAGTTAGAACTCTAACTAAAACCTTAGTAGTTGGAGTCCAAGATGGAATAGCTATCTTCTGATGTTTCTCATCCCATCTATCTCCTCATAAACTCATAAACTAATTATTTTTACAACAGTTTTTTGAGCTTATTTTAAAATTTGGTTTTTGGATCTCTTCACTGTAGAACTAAAGAGCTAGTTTCTTAGAAAAGCCACATTTATGCCAAACAGGCCTAAATTGCATCGAATATCCTCAAACTTGTTCAAATGTATTTCTCGGTCCTTAAACTTGAAGTTTAGTCTGACAAGTTTTTTTGAATTTGTTTAATTGGTGCCATTTGGGCTCATTCATTTGTTAAGTAACCAAAAAATAACATGTAAATGAATTTGAATTTTAGCAAATTTAGGGATCTAAATGACACAATTGAATAAGTAATAAGTTTAAGGATCCAATGGGACTTGTCATATAAGTTTTTATGTTATTTAACTGAAAAACAGACCCACACGATTAAACAAATTTAGGTAGTCGACAGAGTAATATTAAAGTTTAAGGACTCGGTGACATGACATGATAAGTTCAACGATCTGTTAGGCTACTTTCAATATTGGGGCTGTTGGGGGAAAATATCAGCCAACGCCAGAAACGTCACCAGGGGAGTTCTTTCTCCGGGGTTGAGAGAAACTCCCCCCGGCGCACCTCCTCAGGGCTAGGGAGAGCTCCTCTCCCGGAGCCCCTTCTCCGGGCCGGGGAAGACGTCTCCCGGAGCCCTCCCCCGGGCTCGGGAGAGACTTCCCCCGGCGCACCTTCTCCGGGCTAGGGAGAGCCCCCTCTCCCGGAGCTCCCTTCTCCGTGCTGGGGAAGACGTCTCCCGGAGCCCTTCCCCGGGCTCGGGAGAGACTTCCCCCGGCGCACCTTCTCCGGGCTAGGGAGAGCCCCCTCTCCCGGAGCTCCCTTCTCCGTGCCGGGGAAGACGTCTCCCGGAGCCCTCCCCCGGGCTCGGGAGAGACTTCCCCCGGCGCACCTTCTCCGGGCTAGGGAGAGCCCCTCTCCCGGAGCTCCCTTCTCCGGGCGACGGGAGAGCCCCCTCTCCCGGAGCTCCCTTCTCCGGGCCGGGGAAGACGTCTCCCGGAGCCCTCCCCCGAGCTCGGGAGAGACTTCCCCCGGCGCACCTTCTCCGGGCGACGGGAGAGCCCCCTCTCCCGGAGCTCCCTTCTCCGGGCCGGGGAAGACGTCTCCCGGAGGCCCTTCTCCGGTCTCGGGAGGGGTTTCCCCCGGCGCTCCTCTGGTGGGCACTAATTTCAAAGGGCTGCCACGTGTCGGAAATCGGTGCCCTGGACCCCGTCAGAAGACCGTTTTGCCCCCGATCCTACGGTGGCGGCAGGGGCAGTTCAGTAATTTGCGTCTTTTAGGGTCTATATATACCCTTGTAACCCTCTTTTGTAACCTAAGACATTCATTTGTACTTAATCCAAAAAAACAAAAAGGCGTGTTCTGGAGCCCTCTCCCCGGGAGAGAGCCCCCTAGCCGACGCTCGTCGGGAGCACGTCGACAGGACTAGGGCCTCCACTGAGGCCCAAACCTGTATAAACCCCTGTGTCAATCTCTGGGATTGTCCAACGCGGGGTGACCCGTCGCACGGTCAGCTCGCGTTGAGGAACACGTGTTACGCACGTCATCAAATCTGCCGAGGTATTTTTTATACCACGACAGTTGGCGCCGACCGTGGGGACTCGTGACAAATAGTCATGGCTCCAAGAAGGATGAGGCACTTAACCTCCATCTCCAACGACGCCGGCCCTAGCAACCCTGCGCCACCCGCGCAAGGGGCCGTCGTCGCGACACCCCCTCCCGGGGACACTCAGGGGAAGGCAACACTCAACTCTCCCGTCATCCTTGGCGGGGGAACGACTCCTGCGAGCCTGCCCGAAGGTTCCGGTTTGGGAGGACCAAGGGTACCCCAGGTAATGCCTTCAACTTCAGGTGACCCGCTACTCGGGACGCTGGTGGAGGGACAGCTTCGCGCACAACGTACTCTGGAAGAGTTGTTGCGCGCCATAGCACGGCCTCCGGCCCCCGCGTACCCGCACCCGTTCCAGTTCGGAGGGATGGCACCTCCGTTCATGATGGGACACCCAGGAACCTTCTTCGCTCCCGGGGCTTTCCCCTTCCCGGGAAGCACCCCCACCTCCGGAGGTCCTTCACTCCCGGGGGGTCAGCTCGTCTCCGGGGGCTACCCTTTCCCGGGAGGCGTCCCCACCTCCGGAGGTCCGTCATTCCCGGGGGGTCAGCCCGTCTCCGGGGGCTACCCTTTCCCGGGAGGCGTCCCCACCTCCGGAGCTCCACTCCCGGGGGGTCAGCCCGTCTCCGGGGGCTACCCTTTCCCGGGAGGCGTCCCCACCTCCGGAGCTCCACTCCCGGGGGGTCAGCCCGTCTCCGGGGGCTACCCTTTCCCGAGAGGCGTCCCCACCTCCGGAGGTCCGTCATTCCCGGGGGGTCAGCCCGTCTCCGGGGGCTACCCTTTCCCGGGAGGCGTCCCCACCTCCGGAGCTCCACTCCCGGGGGGTCAGCCCGTCTCCGGGGGCTACCCTTTCCCGGGAGGCGTCCCCACCTCCGGAGCTCCACTCCCGGGGGGTCAGCCCGTCTCCGGGGGCTTCCCTTTCCTGGGAGGTGTTCCCACCTCCGGAGGAGCTCCACTCCCGGGGGGTCAGCCCGTCTCCGGGGGCTTCCCTTTCCCGGGAGGTGTTCCCACCTCCGGAGGTCCTTCACTCCCGGGGGGTCAGCCCGTCTCCGGGGGCTACCCCCCGCCGGGAGGGTTTTCGTTCCCCGGGGGTTCTCCCGTTCCTGAACCATCCCTTGCCCTGGAAGGAATCCTCCCCCCTGGGATTACGCCTATCCCAACGGGTATCCCCAGGGTGATTCCTACATTACAGGCCGTTCCCCCATGGGGAAGTCTTCCCACGCCGCGGGCCGTCTCCGTGGCCGGGACTCGTCCGGCCCGCGATTCCTCTCCCACGCCGGTGACGGGCGCATCTCCGCCTCCTCCCCCGGGTCCCCCCCCTCGGGCTCCCCCGGTGAACCAAACGCGGTTCACTCGAGAGGAGGTGGAGCGCATGCGCGCGGCAAGGTCCGAATGCGCCCCGTCCCGGTACAGCCGGGAATCACTCGCGCGCAAGCGCGCCCCCCTTATCCCTACAGACAAGGGTAAAAGACCCGTGCAAGAGGCCTCCGTCACTTCCGGAGGTCCCCCCGAGATACAAGAGGTGAGCTCCACCAACCCCGAAGAGCGAAGGCGATACCGGAAGGCCGGCGGTCCGTTGGGACCCCTCTCCGATTCGGACAATGAACACGCTTCCCCCGTGAAGGGGGATATCGATGCAAACTCCCCAAAGGAAGTGGAAGGGGCTAACCAACCCCTTTGCCGCCGCCTCCGGCGTGTTCGGTGGCCGAAACCATATCGGCCACCCCACATCGAGCACTACAATGGGGAGGCCGACCCCTACGAGTTCGTCCAAGTGTACTCCACGGCCATCTCGGCGGTTGGGGGGGACGAAAGCGTCCAATGCAACGTCTTCCCCCTCTACCTCTCGGGAATAGCCCGTTCATGGTTCTATAACCTAAAGAGCGGGTCCATCAAGTCATTCGCGCAGCTCAAGCGCGAATTCTGCGCAAATTTCCAGGGGAATTACATCCGTCCCCTGGATTCGTCGCAGTTGTACACCGTTCGCCAACGGTCGGGGGAGACAATACGAAGTTTCTTCAAACGCTTCGCGCAGATCAAGAGCAAGGTGGCTCACGTCCCCGACTCGACAGTGATCGAAGCGTGCAAGAGTGGCATTCTCCCGGGAGAGCTCCATCGAAGACTCTCCCGGAGTTGCCCGTCCTCCGCCGACGAGCTCTTCAACGTACTCGAGAAGTACGCGAGAGCCGAAGAAGACGATCTCTGGAAAAAGCACCAGGGGACCTCTGTCCCTGGGGAGAGGGACGCGAAGGACCCCTCCAACAAACGTCCCCGGAGGGGGCCCCGCAACGAGCCAAGGCCTCGGGACACTTTCGTCCTCGAAGGCGGAGGCGGCTCTCGGGAGCCTAACCGGGGACAGCGCCCCTTTTCCAAGCCCAAAGGTGGTGGGGGAGGCCGATCCTCCCGTCCGCAAGAAGGCAAGGAGTCTGGAGCCACTCTGTGGTGCGCTTACCACAAGTCCAACTCCCATGCAACCCGAGAATGCCACGCGCTCCTCAACCACTTCGCGACATTCCTCGATCAACATGGGCCGGGGGGAGGAGGAGGCTCTACCTCCTTACCCCTTCCATCACCAGCCTTGGCGGCACTCCCCGCTCCGCCAGGGGGACGTCAGAGGCAAGGCCAGGAAAAGGGTTCGAGCAACGAGCTCCCCTTCCAAGCCTCCGAGAGGCACATCAATGTCATTGTAGGAGGATCCGCCTCCGGGCGAGATTCCAAACGCCAGGGCAAAGAATATGCGCGGGAGGTGAAGGTAGTAGGGGCCGTCAACACGTCCCGGCCGTCCAAATGGTCGGACGTCCCGTTAACGTTCACCATCGAAGACGCGAGTGGGGTGCGCTTCCCCCACAATGACGCGCTGATCGTCTCAGCCACCGTGTTTAACTGCCGCCTTGCCCGAATCTTGGTGGATGGCGGGAGCTCCGCGGACGTCCTCTACCTAAAGGCGTTCAAAGAAATGCAGGTGGACGAGAAGCTCCTGCAACCCGCGGTGGGGCCCCTGCAAGGATTCGTCCCGGGGAAAACCATACATCCAGTGGGGAAGGTCGACCTCCCAATGACATTCGGCACCCCAGATAATTACCAGACCGAAATGGTTCGGTTCGACGTGGTGGATCTCCCCTCCTCCTACAACGCCATAATGGGGAGAACAATCATCAACCGCTTAGGAGCAGCAGTCCACCACAACTATCTTTGCATGAAGATCCCCGGGCCGAGCGGGGTGATCTCCGTGCATGGTGACCAGGGTGTGGCTCGCTCTCTCTACGAGCGCGCCTCCGCAGTGATCGGGGACGTTAACCTGGTCAAGGCCCCGGGGGGAGGGAGCTCCCCCTCAATTCCAAACGTGCCAATTGCTCTCCCCGGGAAGTGCCTTCCCAAGCCTCGCCCTGAGGGAGACCTCCGGGAAATCTCTCTTTGCCGAAACGAGGGGAAGACTGTCAAGATCGGGGCTGATCTCCCTGAGGAACACGCGACGCGACTCGCCGAATTCCTTCGCGAAAACGCGGATGTCTTCGCATGGAAGCCCGCGGATATGGGGGGTGTGCCCAGGGATGTTATCGAGCACAAGCTCGCGGTAATGCCCGGTCGCCCCCCGGTGAAACAGAAGATGAGAAAGCTCTCCCTAGAGAGGCAGGAGGCCATCAAGGTGGAGATCGCTAAACTCCGGGAGGCGGGGTTCGTTCGGGAGGTCCTACACCCCGAATGGCTGGCGAACCCCGTCCTCGTAAAGAAGGCAAGTGGCAAGTGGAGAATGTGCGTCGACTTCGCCGACCTCAACAAAGCTTGCCCCAAAGATGACTTCCCGCTCCCGCGGATTGACCAACTGGTGGATTCCACCGCGGGATGCGAGCTGATGAGCTTCTTGGACGCCTACTCGGGCTATCATCAAGTCCGAATGGCGGAGGAGGACGAGGAAAAGACGAGTTTTATAACTCCCCTCGGCACCTTCTGTTATGTCCACATGCCTTTCGGGTTGAAAAACGCCGGGGCAACTTTCCAGCGCCTGATGTGCTTGGTCCTGAGGGATCAAATTGGCCGCAACGTGGAAGTATATGTTGACGATGCAGTCGTCAAGAGCATGCGCTCGGCCGCTCATATCGAAGACTTGGGAGAAACCTTCCGCAATTTCCGTAAGTACGGGTTAAGGCTTAACCCGGAAAAATGTGCATTCGGCGTTCGCGGAGGAAAGCTCCTCGGCTTCCTTGTGTCCCAAAGAGGCATCGAAGCCAATCCCGAAAAAATTCGGGCCCTCCTCGACATGCCTCCACCGCATTCTGTCAAGGATGTACAACGACTCACCGGCCGCTTGGCCGCGTTAAGTCGTTTCGTCTCGCGTTCGGGGGAGCGCGGCCTCCAATTTTTCAAGATCCTCCGCGGCCTTGAGGGGATCCATTGGACTCCCGAGGCACAGGCTGCATTCGAGGACTTGAAGAAATACCTCGCGAGCCCTCCAATGCTCGTGAGCCCGCGTCAGGGGGAGCCGCTGCTCCTCTACCTCGCGGCTACTCCGATCGCCGTCAGCACAGTTCTCGTCAAGGAAGAAGACGGGCACCAACACCCCGTTTACTATGTGAGCGAGGCTCTCCAAGGCGCTAAAACGAGATACACGAAGATGGAGAAGGTGTGTTACGCCCTTCTAATGGCCTCGCGGAAGCTCCGCCACTACTTCCTAGGCCACCCTATCACGGTGCCTTCCTCTCTCCCTTTGGGGGAGGTGCTTCGGAACAAGGAAGCCACCGGGCGAATAGGGAAATGGGGGGCCGAGCTAGCCCCCTTTTCGCTGTCCCTCACCGGACGAACCGCGATCAAATCGCAGGTTCTTGCGGACTTTGTGGCCGAGTGGGCTCCGGTCCCTGGACTGGAAGAAGAAGCGCGTGCCGACCCGCCGCGCGACGATCACTGGACCCTCTTCTTTGACGGCTCCCTCTGCCTGGCGGGGGCTGGCGCGGGAGTAGTCCTGAGAAGCCCCGAGGGGAGAACCCTCGAATATGCGGCCAGGCTCGAGTTCCCCGCGACGAACAATGTCGCGGAATATGAGGCCCTTCTCCTAGGGCTACGCCTTGCCCGCTCATTGGGTATCCGACGCCTCCTCGTCAAGGGGGATTCTCAACTCGTGGTATGTCAAATGGACAAGTCTTACTTGTGCCATGACCCGAATTTGAGCCTCTACCTTGACGAGGTCCGGAAGATGGAAAACTACTTCGACGGCCTCGAGGCGCGCCGAATCCCGCGTAGGGACAACGATCGAGCCGACACCCTCGCCAGGGCAGCAAGTGCCCGAGGGCCTCTCCCCGAAGGGGCCTTCTTGGAGGTCATCTCCAAACCTTCCGCGACGGCTCCCGGCCCGGACTATGAGTCCCGCGACCCAGTCGTCGCGGAAATCGTCCGGGCCACATCCTGGATGGCCCCCCTTATCTCTTGCATCAAGGGAGAGGGGGAGCCCTCCGACGAAGCCGAAGCCAAGCGCCTTGCGCTAAGGCGCGAGCGTACGTGCTGATAGAGGGGACATTGTACAAGCGAGGGGCCTCTGCGCTGCTTCGCTGCCTCCCGCGGGAGGAGGGAGTTTAGCTCCTCGAAGATATTCACCTCGGGTGTTGTGGCTCTCACCTCGGCCCCCCGGGCCGTCGCGTCAAAAGCCATCCACCAGGGCTTCTACTGGCCAACCGTCGCCCGCGACGCGAGAGACCTCGTCTCTGCTTGCGGGGCTTGCCAAAAAATGGCAAAGGGCTCCAACCTACCCTCCGCAACTCTGCAGGCAATCCCCCTCACATGGCCCTTCGCGCGGTGGGGAATGGACCTCCTAGGCCCGTTCCCCCCGGCGTCGGGGGGATACAAGTACGCGGTTGTGGCCGTGGATTACTTCTCCAAATGGGTGGAGGCCGAGCCCCTCGCCGCCATCACGTCTCGCGCGGTGCAAAGGTTCTTTTGGAAGAACATAGTGTGCCGATTCGGCGTCCCCCGCGAGATTACCGTGGATAACGGAACCCAGTTCGACTCAGCGATCTTTCGCGAGTTCTGCCAGAACTTGGGTACGACCCTCCACTTCGCCTCAGTGGCTCACCCTAAGAGCAATGGGGCGGTGGAGCGCGTCAATGGAGTTATCCTCCAAGGGCTCCGTCGTCGCCTGGAGCAAAGCGCCTCCAGGCGCGGGGCATGGGCGGAAGAGCTCCCGAGCATTCTCTGCTCCATGCGAACGACCCCAAGCCGAGCAACAGGGCGTGCCCCCTTCTCGCTCGTGTACGGGGCTGAGGCAGTGCTACCCTCGGAAATCAATTTCCGATCGCTGCGAGTCGAACTCCTCGAGGGAGTCTCGGCGGCCGCGTTTCAAGCTAACGAAGACAACCAGAGGCTGGAGGTGGACCTCGTAGAAGAAGAGCGGGACAGAGCCCTCCTCCGCAACGCCATTTACAAACGCGAGATGGCGCGCGCCTACAACAAGCGTGTTCGGGGGAGGGCCTTCCGTTTGGGAGACCTTGTCCTCAAGCGCGTCACCGACCCTCAAGCCCAAGGGAAGCTCAGCCCAAAGTGGGAAGGGCCATACAGGATTTCCACAATCCTTGGCTCGGGGGCTTACAAGCTCTCTACTCTCGAGGACCAAGAGCTGAAGCACACATGGAACGCGGACCTGCTCCGCAAATTTTACACTTAGTCTCCGAGCCTCCCCCCTTCCCCTTATTCGGACTTCGCAAGGGGAAGGCGCGGTGAGTTGTAACAATGGCCTCAAAGGCCCTTTTGCCCTCCGCCCCTTTTCTTGCGATCCCGCAGGGGGTGGGGGCATTGTACCAGCTCGTTTTAATCAATGCGAATGGTCTTTTCTCCATGTGTTTTCGTGCAGACTTCTTTAATCGCCCCTGAGGCAATACCCTCATCACGAGGATGCCCTCCCCGTGAGGATGCCCCCTGGGGATGCCCTCATCACGAGGAAGCTACAGGCTCCAGCTCAGCCTTAAGTCCCGACGGCGGGAGCCTCGTTCCCCCTTGGGCGGCTTACAATATCCCCTCGTGGACTGAGGGCGTAAGCGGCAACCTGGTTCCCAAGGAACCGAGGTAACGAGTCACTTTGGGGGACCAGTCCCCCCCCATACACTCTAGAGCTTGCTTTTATGCTCTCCCTCCTCCGGGAGCGATCTAGGTCGCGCGACCGATAGATCTTTTACCACACTCGCCTGCACGAGGATAACCCTTCGAGGGTGCCACCCCTCATGGGAACAACCGCGATATTTTCTTATGATTTCAGCGCGGGCCGCCTGTTCAGGTCACCCCCCGCTGCAGGGGGAGGAAATGAAATACCTAGCCAAATTCCCTTCGGGGGGCATCTAAGGCATCTAGAATCCTCCGGAGATGGAGCCCTTGCTCTCCGGACCCTCGTCCCCCGGAGGTGGAGCCTTGCTCCCCGGATGCTCGTTCCCCAGAGGAGTTGTCTCCCGAGGAGCCTCTCCTCCGGAAGACGTCCTCCGGAGATGGAGCCTTGCTCCCCGGATCCTCGTCCCCCGGAGGTGGAGCCTTGCTCCCCGGATGCTCGTCCCCCGGAGGAGTTGTCCCCCGAGGAGCCTCTCCTCCGGGAGACGTCCTCCGGGGATGGAGCCTTGCTCCCCGGATGCTCGTCCCCCGGAGGAAGTTGTCCCCCGAGGAGCCTCTCCTCCGGGAGACGTCCTCCGGGGATGGAGCCTTGCTCCCTGGATCCTCGTCCCCCGGAGGTGGAGCCTTGCTCCCCGGATGCTCGTCCCCCGGAGGAAGTTGTCTCCCGAGGAGCCTCCCCTCCGGAAGACATCCTCCGGGGATGGAGCCTTGCTCCCCGGACTCTCGTCCCCCGGAGGTGTTGTCTCCCGAGGAGCCTCCCCTCCGGAAGACGCCCTCCGGAAATGGAGCCTTGCTCCCCGGATTTTCTCCGGAGAAGCCTCTCCCCCGGACCTTTGTCCGGAGAGGGAGCCTTACTGCCCGGACCTCCGTCCCCCGGAGTCGTTGTCTCCGGAGGAGGACCCTCCCCCGGAACATCGTCTCCGGAAGTGGAGCCTCGCTGGAGCCTCGCTCCCCTGGAGTTTATCCCCCAGATACACTCCCGTTGATTTAGAAGCACAATATAAACGAAAAGTGCGATCTTTTTTATTCCATAAAAAATAAGCCGGGAGACAGCCTCTCCCGGTAAGCTTACAGGGCACAACCGGGAGTTGATCACTCCCGGTGGGCATAAGGGAGGCTACCTACGTCTAATGCGGAGAACCAGCATCTCCTAGGCCCATCGTCAAGTCCTCGCCATGTCCCGGTACAAGCATCGAACTCGTCGCCTCGCTGCATTGAACATGTCCTCCGGCCAGTATTCATACCCTTCGGGAGGTTCGATGCGCAAGGGGATTGCCTCCCACACTCCCGGGGGAGGTGCTGGCAACTCCGCGCGGTGGTTGTCAAAATTCGCCAAGTGCCAATCGGGCAACCACCGGAGCAAAGCTTGTCCCCCCCGGGAGTGAATTCCACGTCCTTCTCCGGGACTCCCGCCCCGGGCACCTGACCATGACAAGACGCGATTTAGCAAAAATTTTCATTTCATTGACAAATGATTTACACATCCGGGGTTCCCCCTACGGAACTACCGGGAACAAAAATCCTATACAACAAAAAATCCCCTAATCTACCCAGGGGGGATAGGAGGCTCATACTTGCCCGACATCGTCCCCCCCGGAGGAGGCGTCGCCCGGAGATTCTTCCCCGGCAGCTCGGGGGCGTCTTGTTCGCGGGGGCTCAATCACCCGGTCGTAGAAAGCCCCCGCCAACTCCTCCAGCGCCGCCCGGCGGGGCTCGTAGAATTCCTGAAGCTCCGGGGGACGAGGCTTCCGATAGCTTGGGCCCCGGCCCCCTGGTACTCCACCAAGGACGCCAAGGCCCGGGCACGGACGTCCGCGGCCTCCGGAATGGCCGCGATGTGCCGGGTGAGGAACCTACGCGCCTCCGCCAAAGATACCAGCGGGTTGCGAGGATTCCCCTCCTCCCGGAACTCGACTCCGAGCCCGATCAACGTGGCCCGGAGTCGATTCCCCGCTGATACGAGGGCTCGCGCCCCCGCAGCCTCCGCCTCCCGAAGCGCCCGGGAGCGAGCCTCCTCGGAGGATGCGAGCTGCTCCCGGACGCCCTCCAGCTCCCGGACGGCGGTGTCCCGGGCAACCTCCGCGGGGGCCAGCACTTCCTCCCGGATGCGCTCTAGCTCCCGGGCGGTCGTGTCCCTCTCTTGGACGAACCTCTCCCGGGCCTGGACCGCCGTGTCCCTCTCCCGGACAGCGGCGTCACGCTCCGCTTCCGCGGCGGCCAAGGCCGCCCTCATGTCCTCGCTCTCCCGGGCGAGGCGAGTCCGGACGGCGCGGGCTACGGCGGTGGTCTAAGGAAAAAGAATCAGTAAATGCAAGCAAGGAGGAAGGAGTTTTTAAGTTTCTCACCTGTAAGGCCAGGGAGACGACTTCCCGTACCGCTCGTCAATGCCGCCCTCCCGGACGTGAGCTCGCACCGTAGGGGTGACGAGGCTCAGGGAGAGCTTGCGCGTCTCCTCCGAGGAGAAGAGAGACGCTCCCCGCGCCGGGGAACGGGGATCTCCTCCCATGGGCAGGCCCCCGTGGCCAACCCCACTCCCGGAGCCTTGGAGAGTGTCTCCCGGTGGTGGGGCGGGGGACCTCCCGTCCCCCGCGCGGGGAGAGCGCTGTAGCGTCCTGGGGGCTCCCTTCCCCGGTTGCGGTGTCGTCGAGGTGCCGCCCCCGGGGGGGACGTGATGGCTCGCTCCCCCGGCAGGCGGTGTTGGGGAAGACGCGACGTCGGGGGCAAAGAGCGCATCCAGGCGCGCAAAGGCCCCGTAGCCCCGGAAGTACACCCCCGGGGGATCCTCCCGGAGAGCTTGCTCCGGGGAAGGAGTAGCGTCGTAGTCCCCGGAGGTGGGCTCATCCTCCTCCACGACCACGTGGTCCTACACGCCCGATGCCCCCAAGGCATCAAGTTGCGCGACCATCGTGGCCGTGTCCGTGGGGCTCTCTTCGTGCCCCACCTCCGGGGGCTGCGATCCCCCCGGGGGAGTCACCTGCGCTGGAGGTGCACCCGCCGGCAACAACCTAGCCTCCCCCGGCGTCTTTGGCATCTCCGGGGTTGCCTTGACGGGGGAGCGCCTCGCTTGTCCCGGGGACCTTGTCCTCCCCGGGGCACCGGATGTCCCCGCTGGCCTCCGCACCGGCGCCGGTGATGCGGGGGCTTGATTCGAGCTCGCTCCCGGCGCCTGCGCGGCTTTGGCGCGTTTCGCCGCCGGGAGTGCCCCCGTCTCCCGCCGCCTGTGAGAGCCCGGGGTTGGGAGCGGGGCCCTTTCCGGGAGGGTCATCCCGAAGGCTTCAGCGACGATGTTCCGGGGAGAACCCTCCCCGATGGCGGCGAGGCACCGGGAGTGCTCGTCCTCGTAGTACCTCCCCAGGAGGTGCTCCGCTTTCTCCCGGGTGGACCTGTAGGACCTAACTGCAAAAAGCAAAGTTTTAACAACCGCTCCCTACGATGTGGGTCGCCGGGGAAGAAGAAACTTACGCCGTGACACCGGGAATCTCGGGGGACGGAGCTCCGGGCCAAGTCCCGGACCCTTCCTGCTCCGGCTAAAGGGGCTAAGCCGGAGGAGGAGCAGCTCTTCCGCCAAGTCCCGCATGCTCCTCCGGGAGCGGGCCTCCTTCATCTTCGCCACGGAGGTTAGCTCCTCCATCGTCAAGACTGGAGGGCCGGGGGAACGACCTAGTGTCGCCGGCCTCGTGGAGTAAGTCATCTCCGGGTCGCCCGCCCGGAGATAGAACCACCTCCGGCTCCATCCCTCCCAATGCTCCTGGGAGGCCGTCACTGGGTACTCCTCCGCCCGGGAAGGGGCGTACTTCAGCATCACTGAGCCGCAAGTTGCCTTCGGCCCGTTCTTCGTCACCGGGGAACTCTTCGCTTGCGCCCGGTGGAAGTCGGAGAAGAGCCGGAGTGTCCCTTCCACTCCGGCGGCGGTCTCGCATAGCCACAAGAACAACCCCATTCTCACTAGAACGTTGGGTGTCAAGTGGTTGAGGGCTATCCCGTGCTCCCGGAGAAAGTCCCGGAGAAGCGGATGGATCGGGAGCCTCAGCCCTGCTTGGATGAAGGCCATGAAGGCCACCACCTCTCCATCCCGGGGGCTCGGGGTCACCTCCCCCGCAGCCGGGACACGAATGTCCCCCTCCGCAAATATCCTCCGGGAGACGAGAGTGTCCCGGTCCCCCGCGGAGAACTCGGTTGTCCCGAGATAATCCGAGGTTGCGTCCTCCGGGACACTTGAAACTTTCCCGCGTCCCTTCGACGTCATTTCGTCTCTCCCGCGGAAGGTTTTGTGAAACCGGGGAAGAAGTCTCTTCCGGAGAGCGACCGGGGAAGAGATTACTCCCGAAGAATTTGGTGGATTATGAGGATTGAGGAGAAGGAAAGCGTGCCTCCCTTGAGGTGGGCCCCTCCTTATATAGGCAACTAAGGTGCCCCCGATGGCTGCCACGTGTCAGCTCGAGGGATCTACACCGTGAATACGAAAGGTCACACAGATATCGAGGCAATACATGGCTAACTTAAATAGTACTCCTCCCCCGGATGAGGGCGAGTTATGGACGTTATGTTCGCTCTCCGGGAGAGGGCCATGTTTCTAAGGTAACGAATCGCACCCCCCGGTAACATCAAAATGTCCCCGGGGGTGCGGGGGGCTTCTGTTGGGGGAAAATATCAGCCGACGCCAGAAACGTCACCAAGGGAGTTCTTTCTCCGGGGTTGAGAGAAACTCCCCCCGGCGCACCTCCTCAGGGCTAGGGAGAGCTCCTCTCCCGGAGCCCCTTCTCCGGGCCGGGGAAGACGTCTCCCGGAGCCCTCCCCCGGGCTCGGGAGAGACTTCCCCCGGCGCACCTTCTCTGGGCTAGGGAGAGCCCCCTCTCCCGGAGCTCCCTTCTCCGTGCCGGGGAAGACGTCTCCCGGAACCCTTCCCCGGGCTCGGGAGAGACTTCCCCCGGCGCACCTTCCCCGGGCTAGGGAGAGCCCCCTCTCCCGGAGCTCCCTTCTCCGTGCCGGGGAAGACGTCTCCCGGAGCCCTCCCCCGGGCTCGGGAGAGACTTCCCCCGGCGCACCTTCTCCGGGCTAGGGAGAGCCCCTCTCCCGGAGCTCCCTTCTCCGGGCGACGGGAGAGCCCCCTCTCCCGGAGCTCCCTTCTCCGGGCCGGGGAAGACGTCTCCCGGAGCCCTCCCCTGGGCTCGGGAGAGACTTCCCCCGGCGCACCTCCTCCGGGCGACGGGAGAGCCCCCTCTCCCGGAGCTCCTTTCTCCGGGCCGGAGAAGACGTCTCCCGGAGCCCTCCCCCGGGCTCGGGAGAGACTTCCCCCGGCGCACCTTCTCCGGGCGACGGGAGAGCCCCCTCTCCCGGAGCTCCCTTCTCCGGGCCGGGGAAGACGTCTCCCGGAGGCCCTTCTCCGGTCTCGGGAGGGGTTCCCCCGGCGCTCCTCTGGTGGGCACTAATTTCAAAGGGCTGCCACGTGTCGGAAATCGGTGCCCTGGACCCCGTCAGAAGACCGTTTTGCCCCCGATCCTACGGTGGCGGCAGGGGCAGTTCAGTAATTTGCGTCTTTTAGGGTCTATATATACCCTTGTAACCCTCTTTTGTAACCTAAGACATTCATTTGTACTTAATCCAAAAAAACAAAAAGGCGTGTTCTGGAGCCCTCTCCCCGGGAGAGAGCCCCCTAGCCGACGCTCGTCGGGAGCACGTCGACAGAACTAGGGCCTCCACTGAGGCCCGAACCTGTATAAACCCCTGTGTCAATCTCTGGGATTGTCCAGCGCGGGGTGACCCGTCGCACGGTCAGCTCGCGTTGAGGAACGCGTGTTACGCACGTCATCAAATCTGCCGAGGTATTTTTTATACCACGACAGGGGCGCCAGCCCAAGCACTCCAGCAAAATATTCTCAGTATATTAGATGTCGCGTGTGTGAAATACTACCCAAAACATTCACCACTCCAATGCGAAGGAGCTTAGATAGGTGTTTCGCACGAGTCCACCTGCGAAGCGCCTTCTCAACCGCCAAGTACTCCAATGCATTGGCACTTCGGTGACGCTTTGTGTAGGGTCCGCGTATAAAATATTATTAATGATTAAAAAATTACTAAAATGAAATTTGGATAATTTGAACACAACAAAAACAAGATAAAAAATATAAGATAAAAATTTTAAATTATATAATTTAAATCGCACATAGAAAATAATATGAAACATACTAATTAAAATCCAGATACACCGTTTAGACTACTACTTATTCTTCATTTCCTTAATCATGCCGCTGACATACTCTATTGTGACCACACACGCCGCCTTCTGGGCATCCGAGAAATCGGATGTCTCGGCCATCACCAATTTTGTCAACGACTTCATAAATGTGGCATTTTCTTTATTTTTAACCATTCCCTACAAATTTGATGATGCAACAACGGTTTGTTCGGCCAACTTAGCGAGGTCAGCATTTGCTTTACCGATGCTCTCTATGCTGTCCTCGACAGCTGCCGATGTTTCCTGTAATTTGCTCTGCTCCTTCCCCTTTTGCTTTGTCTCATCCCGCCCTTCCGGTCATGGAAGCTCGATGGGAACATCATCGTTGTTGACGACGACATGTGGCCACATTCTTCATTGAGGCGTGCTCTTTTGTTAGGATTAAAGTAGTTTCGGCACCACTTCAGTTGATCACGAATGGCATTCTACCAGTGTTCCAGGACGAAGGGATGACCCACCTCCTTCCTATACATGTCGTGTGCCTGTGCCATCAACTGGTCATCTGAATGACCACTGGTATAGATATCCCTTAACTTGTAGTAAATACTATTGAACTGAACAATTTTCTTGTTACTCTTTTGCCAATGGTCTTTGCAGTAGCTCACGTCTCATCTGTGATTGCTCGAACTGCTTGCATTGTACGTCGCAGCGACATTCCCTCAGTCAATGTCGAATTTTTTATTGTTCTCGTATATCGGGTCGAGGAAGTTATTCAACCATACACTGATCTGGAAGAAAAAAATCAAATTGCTCAAAATTAATTAAGCTAAAACTAGAAAAAAAAATCCATGTCCACAAAATCTCAAATTTAAATAAACACTCACAAATCGAATGTCGTTTTATTGCGACCAAAGCAATCATTTACGTCATGCTCCAACGGTTCCTTCATCTTTACCGCCATCGTCATCGTCGTCAATCACGACTTGGGGCGTCCTATGTGAAATGCCATTATTCGATGCAGACGTGGAGTGGGAATTTCTTGTTGGTGTTTGCGGAGGCGACATTTGTGCAGGAATGGTCGGCACTTCGATAAAATGATGATTTTTGCCGTAAGAGCCGTAGGGGGGCTATGCGTATAGATGAGCTGGTGCATATGGCTCAGAGTGTGCATACGAATGTGGTTGGCCATATGGAGGGGGCAATGCGAATGGTGGATAACACATCAGATATGGTGGGGGAGAGGGTTAAAAATTGAATAGATTTTGGATACTGGCCCGTTCGGTGTTCTCCTCATCTAAACTAGGCTCGCCAAACCAATTGAAAAAACCGCCGGGGGCATTGTTAGTCATTGAAAAAATTTTCTGAAAATATTTAAAGGATGGGAGAATGGAAAGTGTATGATTTGTGATTGTGTTTGAGTGAAAATGAAGTGAATCATACTCATATTTATAGGGAGAGGATGGTATAAATTTTTTTGGAATTTTTTGGGATTTTTTCTAAATTTTTAGTAATTTTTATGAATTTTGTTGGTCAAAAATCATTAAAATAATTTCAACAGCTATTTTTAATGGTTATATTGCAACGATAATTTTTTGAGTTATTGACATGTGGAACCGGCTAAAAAATTTACCCCAATGTCTATTTTCAGCACACGGACGTGATCCCTTCCACTGTTCGGGCCCACCTGTCATCAAAAGCGAACAGCCACATTTGCGGTGCACGTAGCACGCGAGATGAGCGCACCCACACGCGTTCACACATTTTGTGGAGCCTGCATCTTCGTGTGCCACACTTCTCTAACAGTTTCTCGCTGACATGTGGGTCGACGTTTCTTTTGGTCCTACCTGTCAGTTTTGTTTCTCGGACGAGTACAGGAGGTACGAGCGGTCGAAATATGAGGCCTACAAACCGCGTCCTCAAAGATCGTTGACCACTCTAATGCGGGTGTCTCAACCAGCCGGGCATCATTGGAGCCCACTTGTCAGGCCTTAGATGTCTGAATCCTCGCCAAGTGTTTTCTCTCTTCTCACATGGTCAAAAAAAATATTTTTAATTTGCAGCGCCGGCTCAAGCACCTGCATTGGACTTCGCCCTTGCCCAAAGATAAATATCTTTATTTTACATTTGACTTTAGCAAGTGGCAAATAAAAGCACACCACAAAAGTAAAAAATGCCCCAAGCCTTACGCTTTGTTCCTCTTGAAAGACCATTAATTTCTCTCGATCTGTATTTGAATCATTGAGCAAATGTTGGACTTCTAATGGAACTCAGAGGGAATTGGTAACAGTTTCATTTGGAAATGTCCGCAGTTTACGGCATGGATGGCAGTGGTCAAGTCCATGACGGAGGAAGAGAGAGCGGAGGCGTTCAAGAACACCATCCCTCTGGTGGAGGCCCTGGAAGAAGCCTTCAAGGAGTGCTCCAAGGGGAAGCCCTTCTTCGGTGGCGACGTCATCGGCTACGTCGACCTTGTGGTAGGAGGCCGCTTACTGTGGATTAAGGTTGTGGACGAGGTGGCCGGCACCAACTTTCTTGACGAGGCCAAGTTCCCGCGCTTGGCTGCCTGGGCGGAGCGCTTCTTGGCGGCCGACGCCGTCAAAGCGGTGATGCCCGACGCCGGGAAGGTCATGGAGTATTACCTGGCTCTTCTAGCTAAATGGACTGCATCTGCTGGCTCTGCAACCAACTAATCGTTCATGTGGTTTTGCCTACATAAATTACTTGGTGAGACATTTTCAGTGCGCGCGAAAAGATGGTTCTGTTCAATAAGAGAGTTTGGGATGGTTGTTAAGCACAGTGGTTCTTCAGTGCTGGTTAGTGATTATTTGCTCGGCGTCTATGTTATGATTAGCGATAACAGGTGATGGTTTTGCATATCACATTTGCAATTTGTATAAAAAACATTATACGACCATAACCCATAACATTCTCGATCAATTAAACATCATTTCACTTCACTCTAATTTTCTAATTAAGAACTTGGATGCCTGGAACAGCACCAATGTTGACTGACACAATAGGAAGTGTTTCTGTATTTTTCAAAAAAATGAGTCGTACAATTTTTAAAATAAATTAAAGATCCAATTTGTAACTTTTCAGTACTCTAATATTAAATATATTGTTTTAAAATTTTTGTAATTTAATTTTTGAAAAACATAGACACACTGCTAGACACCATAAGGCACATTTGCAAATGAAGCCAATGGAAGGAAGTTGCACCTTCTCAGCTCCTCTTCAGTGTGTACATTTGTGTATGTGGACCAAATTACTTCATACAAATGCAAAAGTATGTTATAAAGAATGGAATATATGTGGGGAGTAATTGGTTGTTCATATAAGTCTAACTTGATTTGATGAGATGGGCTCGTATAGTAGAGATAGGACGAAGGAATGTAAAACAGAAATTATTTGGTTGGTTAGATGAACTAATGTAGGTTGAAATGAGATATTGTGTAGTTAGTTACATAAATAATGCAAATAAAGATGTTTAAAGTGAAAAATATTATCAAAAATTGTTGGTTTGTTTTTATTGTATCTAAATAATAATTAATCCAACTTAACACATTAAAAAATTTTAATATACATTGATCACTCCTCTGATAATGTTATTTAAGTAGGTTTGATCCAAATTCTTCTTTTTAGACTAATTGAGTGATATAATCCAACCAAACAAACGCAGATCTGCTTTAAAGATTCTATATGGATAAGTGGACTATTTTGATGTAAATAGTCAATCATCCTGGATGCATAGAGAGAACAGGAAACAAAAGACTTATCAGTGACAAGTCAGCTGCTCTTTTGTTGCGAGCAGTAGCATTAACTATAGATGGTCAGGTTCCCATGTGACTCCTGGAAGATCCACTGAGATCGATCCATGGTAGAGTAAAGGGAAACTCCAGAAGTGGGCACCGGCAGCCAAGTGCAGCAACGCCGGCCATTGATCGAACAGCCTCGTGCTCGGTAGGGTCACCTACTATTAATTGTGTTCATGTACTATGTTTGTGTCTCCATGCCCTCCAACAAGTACTGTTCCTGAATGCATTTGAATACGTTGTACCGAACTAGTGACTAAAAAGTGGGGGAGTTTTGACTGGATACTGTTGAACTTGAATTACAAGCAACAATTTTTTTTCTCTTCTTTTTGTATGACATCTAAAAAAAAATAGCATTGAACGGGAAAAAACAACAAGTGCATAATAAAAAACAAAATATTCTTTCCTACCACAATAAAAATATTGTAATTATAGTTTATGAAGATGATAAGGTGACATTAGACTCACATATCAATGAGTCATGCAGTGGTAGTACAAAATATGCAAATTTTGTAGTGGCATAAAAAAATGTTCTAGAAAAAAATCTAAGTTGCATTTTAAAATATAGGAAAAATGCTGACATGCCAATATTTTGGGTGATGTTCCGCTTGCAAGAGCGGATTATCTTATTTGGGTATCTTAGAGTATGCTTTGTTGGTGTCAAAATTGCTTCACCTGTTGGTGTCAAATGTTGGCTACCGTGATGTTTGCCACAATGTGGTTAGAAAATGAATTGAGATGCTAATATGAACAGCCAACTGACAGAAATATAGTTAACATAACCAGAAGTTGGCAATCTTGAACTACGAACCAAACATAAAGATTCCTCACTAGGGTGCTTTGTGGTGCCATTGTCATATATTATGTTGGCACACTAATGTGGTACCTATTATTTGAAATGCCACCGACATTTTTTTCTACAATTTTAATTTGACTCTATCAATGGGATATGCTAGAAATTTTATGTTATTTGAACAGTTGTGAGTTGTGACAAGATAGGATGTTGGCATGTCAAATATCAAAGGAGAATGATAGTGAGTACGGCTATGAGAGTAGCAGGTTGCCCAAATGTTGGGTGAACGCTGCATGAGGAGGAAACATGAGTTGTCGGCTTAGACTGATTCAACAGCTTGGACTTATCACATTGGCACGGACATACTCTCTTCAGGACGCATAACACAGTCATGGCCTCATGGATGATTGGGGTGGAATTGTTTTCCGATTAACAAGTAAGAAGCTGCGGGTCCATCATCTTAACTATCCAAGTCTTGAAAGAATGGTTGCTTTGCATAAGACAAACCAATCTCACTTAGCACACTTTCAGTTCGAATATTTTTTTAGAACAAAAGGATGATGGTATTCAAATTAAAATCAATAAACAGATTTGTCAGGTTAGACAAAAGGAAAAGAAAAGTAATGCAAAAGGCATTTCTATTTTAAACGTGGGAAGAGAGGGACCCTCCTTCCCTCCCACGACCCCCACGCCTCCCATTCGAATCCCCTACACTAAAGGAAAGCAGCAACAAAAGAAAAGAAAAGAAAAGGAAAGACATGGACACCACCCAAGAAACAGAGGCCACGGCAGCGCCCAAGAAGAAAACGGCCGCCCCGGGAAACCGCCGCGGCAAGTGGCGTGGAGGGGACCCGCACAGCCGCAGCCTCTCACCGGCTGCGCCGCCGGTGGACGGGGTGGTGGGGCCGCAGGCGGCGCTAGCGGAGTGCGCGGCCGCGTGCTGCGTGCTCTGCGCGTGCCTCCCCGTGGGAGTGCTCTGCTGCATGGCGCGCGCGCCGCTCCGGCTGGCGCGGCGCTGCTGCAGGTGGCGGTGGCGGCGGAGGCCACGGCGGCGCCTCGCGCCCGGCGGTTCCTCGTCGTCATTCTCCGACGCCGAGGTCGGGGACTTCCGGCACGGCCGGAGGCGCGCAATGCCGGCGGCGGAGGAGAAGGGCGAGCGAGGCGCGCGATCGCGGTGTGGCCGCCGGAGAACGCCACCTCCACAGGCACTGCCGCAGCAATCACCACCACCTCCTCGGGATCGGGGAACATTAGCGCAAGATAGCTAGTTAGTTTCTTTTTATTTTCTCCTCTCTCCAATTTTTTGTAACTATGGTTGAAGGATTTCTCAATCAGGAATCTGACTAGTTTCGATTTGGCCTTTAATTAGGATCCAATTCCTTTAGTTTGGAGTTTATCTGATGATTAGAGGAGCTTTTGGTACAGAAAAACCACCCCAATGCATCACCAAATCCACGTCATTGCTATTGCTTGGTGCCCTGTCTTTTCTCTTCATTTTGCTCTAGACGGTTCTGTTGGTGCACTGAAAAAAAAACGTGCAAAGAGCTACATTTTAGTTCAAAAGTTGGAAAAATTGTGAATTAGCCACCAACCGCTACCATCTGAATTCAGAGTAATACTTAATGACTGTCATTAGTCAAACATGGGCGTACTTTTGGAAATTACAAACATAGTTTAGCTGTTGCTTTGTAAGGGGTGTTTTGTCAATGTTAAGCTTAAATTTATGTGTTTATAAACTAAACTTTAAGCTGCATCTCTCTTATTCCAAGATTTATTTATAACTTTAATTCTTTTTGTATCTAGAAACATCTAATAAACTAAAACTAATGGAAAGAGATTTACCGGGTTTTGTAAACTAAATCAACTTACTAGAGAAATTTAAAACCAGTCAAACATGCTATAAAATAAGTCATAGATGAATACTATGCTATTGCCGGCCCCACCTGAATGATGGTGAGAAACAACAATAATAGCCTGCCGAAAGATTACCAGATTCCACGGGATATTATAAAATCACAACCGAATGGCTGTAGTAGAATTATAGAACACTACTGTCTGCAGTTATTAGTGCAGTGTTGTTTTAACCTTTCGTAAGACGAGACATGCGTGAACTCACGTGAGACGCCGTCCAACTGGAGAGAGTCTAGTGGGCAGCGAATCACGGATAAGAAAAAGAGATGCAAAGGCAGTAGCTGTCGGCTTACGACTTTAGATATCTTTGCGAGGGCGTCGACGCAGCCACGCAGAGAGGTACCAGCCTCGTGCTTGTAACTTGTAAGCAAGTTGCAAACGATAGATAGATTCTAATTCTTCGGGGTGGGTAAGGAGAGAAGAGGGCATGCTTTCCCTTCACCAGTCGGAAAAGCACCACCACCACCATGGCATCTTCTCTCTATCCCAACTCCAAACTCCAAAGCAGTAAACCGTGGAAGCAGCATCGGCACGTCAAACTGGTTCAAATGGTCAGGTTTTTTACAGTTCCAGGTTTGACCAGTGGGTGATGCTAAAGGACGGCTAGTTACCGATGGCTTTGCAAACCCGATGTGCCGAAGGTGCAAGATGTTATGTATCGTATTCGTATCAGATGCGTTGTTAATATGATGATACAAGACCTCTGAAATTTTACACAAAGGCTCAGTACTTAAAAGCTAATTGGATATGTATCCAAAGGTCCCCTTATGCAACTGAAAGGAGGGCCCACTCAAATAATTGTGAACGTAAGAAACCCTGTATGGGCACAGAAGAGAGCACGACAACTGGCGGTGAGGAATCGGTAGAGGTAAAGAGGGAATTAAGTGTCAAAATAATTTAAAGGGAATTTTTTTTTAAAAAAAAAGTTCCCACAAGTCAATTACAATCTAAATAACTTTGTTTACGAGTCATAATAATCTTGACAAGTTATTTCTAGTTCCAAACATCTTTTTACTGTCACTATTCAGTTAAGTTTAAATAGAAACTATTGAAAAAAATAATAATCATCATTGTCGTTGATATGTGAGACTCTGGCAATAACAATGTTGGGGACAATGACCGCAGGCAACAACATTGGAACGGCGAGATGCCAATGACCAATGGAGTCAACGGCGCATGTCCCTGGTGGTTAAATAATAATTGTTACTATATGTCAATGATTGTTATTTTTTGATTTTTTTAAATCATTTTTGTTTAAATTTAATGAGATAATGATAGTACTGAGATGTTTAAACCTAGATGCAACTTGCATAATGTTAAAATCACAAAATAATTTGTAATAGTGGATATTGGGACTGCTATTGACATGGGGTGTTGGAGTGTGTGTGGGGTGTTTCGAAATTTCCCATGACTACTATGTGGATTCCATCATGGGTTAACTAATCATAAAATATAATATAATGAACCTTACAAACAAGAGTTAATTTCTCCGAATCTACAATAAACAAGCTCATGAATATTACTTATTTTGCAAGGTATATTTTATCTGGCTTGCAAAATCGAACAAATTCATATAACATACCCATGGATCAATAATAGGTGCAATAAGTCATTCATGATATAAGCCTATGCGTAAGAATCGGCCAACAAACTAAAGCACACAGCTCGACAGAACATATACCAGGAATATGGTACTCCTTTTTCTAAGTCATGTAACCACCATATATATAAACACGTTTGCCGAAAATTTTTGACACCCCGCAAAACACAGAACCAAACCCATTGGCGATTGGTGTGCTGCAAAAGGCATCAAGGCTTAGGATAATAAATAGCACCTGAAATAACTCGAACAAAACTTGACAGCGTATGAGAAGGAATACAGGAGTAATAATGCTCCCAATGGTCTATTGTACAAGTGGTTAAAAGAACCAGAGAAATCAAACGCATCAGAATGCACTATGACCTGAACCTACAACAATAAACCTCTGATTGATCTTTAACCCTTACAAATAAAAACAGCAACTGCTAAAATTGTACAGCGGGAGTTAGAGAAAATATGGGACTGCAGTCCTTGGGCCACGCATCTGGTTGTTCTCGTCTGTCTCCGTGAAGAACTTGACCTCCCTTTCCTGCCAACAGAGCACAAAGGATTGATCAAATCAGCTACCACTTATAGAAAGTACATATTTGGTGATAACTCATGGAAAGCACGCAGAAATATAACAGGCTAGCTACAAGTTTACAGGCATAATTGTACAATATAAGATATAGAAACAAATTTGGTGCAACTTAAAAGCAGAAAGAAACAGATTGGCTATCTGTTTACACATAGAAATAAGGGGTCTCTGCTGTTTGTTGATAAAGGGAATTCAAGTGACCTGAACTTTTAATCCTGTCTTAATCAAGGAAACATCACAAATACATGCTATCTGGGCATATTTGCTGATGAACTGCCAACCACAGAATGGTTTATTCCCCAAGAGTAAGGCAAACAGTTAGACAGCCAGACAGTTAGGCAGCTAGCTGTGCATCTGCTGACTACTTTCGCAGATCCTATTCAACTCCCAATCAACTAGCCATTATGCTTTTTAGTATTTCAGGTCCAACACGAGTTCTCTCCCTATCACTAGCAATTCAACAGTAAAACAACATGAAACACTAGCTGATAATGGCGTCTGTTTGGAAGTGCAGCGAAGCAGATACACTGTATTACAACAGAAGCTTTTCTAACTGCTACACAAGAGTTGTAAATGGACCCAAAGGTGGCCAGGAACACCAGCCGCCTAGTGTAGTTTCTCTTTCCCCAATTGCACAAGCAGCTTATCCCCCAAAAGAACCTTCATCACACCTCTTTAGACTTGATCCACATACTGGTAAAGTATCCCATAAAACCTAGGGAAGATTGAGTTTGACTGATTTTATGAATGAGACACAAGATACCTCGAGCAAATCCTTTGTACACAGGAGGGGGTATCCAAAAAGTAGATAACGGAACAGAAGAGATCAAGAACAAAGAGTAGCACCAAAGATGCAGTAACTAACCATGTTTTCGCTGAAGCTTAATATAGAAGCAACATTGCCACATCTATAACAGTAGTTAGGTGCAGACCACACCTGGAAAAAGAATTGTATGCAAGGAACAAATATGAGCATGGTTGCATCAAAAGAGAAAACGCAAACAAGTATTCTGAGATGTTATGAATATCTGAACTGCACTTTGAGACAAGTTTATATGTGAACTGAGAACTCACAGTTACAAGGCCCTTGTCTTGGAACATGTACTTTAAGCCTTCCTGGACCAATTGGTGAGCCCGGCAAACTAGATCAAGATTGTTAATATGATTGAACTGCATAGGGAGGAAAGGCAATCTTAGTAAGACACTAATGAGAGATGGTCCAGAATTAAAAAGAAGAAATTATGCTTGCAAACCTCTGCTGTCACCCGTGATCCAAAAAGCCAACCAGCTCCACGGGGACTAACAGCCCACGTCTCTATCTCTTCAGGGTCACTCCACATCAGATCACAAAAAGGGCCTTCATGGGGAATTTCACAATTGCGATCAATTGTTCGTATCTGATGAAAACAAAGATACTCAGAACATTTCCTAGGATTTGACAAAAATTGATGAATCCATTGTGATATTACCTCAAAACAGCTTTTAATCTCATCTAGCAACATCAAATTCATGTGAAAATGCAATCGCAGAATAACGTATTCTCCAAATTATGAGCCAGCAATGCTATGGAGGTACTAATTTCCAATAACCCATGGATGATAAAAGTACTTTTCTCTCCAATTGATAAAGTCAATGATTTGCTGAAAGCTTGTAATTCTATACTCTATGACTGTTTACTCCTTCAAACAACGCACATAACAGGTGAAAGGGAGATAAATTGCTCAGACATACACTTGATTAAGGAAAGAACAACAGGGGACTAATAGAACACAAGACACAGCAACCACCATATCTTCGACTGTAATAGTTCATTAAGACATTATAAAGTTTTAGGAACATCCTTTGATGCATTTAAGACAGCCATGATTAACCATAGCAGAACTTTGCATTAATAAATTCTACTAACAATAAAAAAGGTTAAAAGTTGGCATGCGACCATTTAGCTTTATTACCATCCAGGTGCTGTGCTTTTCTGCATTTACCAAGTATGGTAAATCTACAAGACAGGAAATTCTAAAATGGAAGGATTAGGAACATCCTTTGATGTATTTAAGACAGCCATAATTAACCATATCAGAACCATTAATAAATTCTACTAACAATAAAAAAAGTTAAAAGTTGGCATGTGAACATTTAGCTTTATTACCATCCAGGTGCTGTGCTTTTCTGCATTTACCAAGTATGGTAAATCTACAAGACAGGAAATTCAAAATTCCAGTAAAATGGTAGGATGCCAATTCACAAAAGTTTCATAAACAATGGCCGAGATAGATTATGCTTAAAACAATGTTACAAAAGAAAAAGAAAACAGCAAACCTGATCAACAGTGCGTATATCAGGAGAAAGACCACCATGAACACAGAGAACCTAAATTCACAACATGTTATTATATGTGTCCTGGCACAATAATATGACCTTATAAACTACAGGTTATCTACATGAAGGCACTTACCGTGCCATTAATGATTGCAGAAAGAGTAAGATAATCAAAAACATCCGTGCAGTATCGCCATGCATTTGCATTTCCATACTTCCTCTGGCACTCATCATAAAAACCATACACCTAAAGGTAAGACATAATATATTAGTTTGCCTGCATGATAAGCACCGAATCAGCATATTACATATATTCAGCTATTTGTAGTCAACACTTAAATCCATCCAAGTATGATATGTATAGAACTGACACAACTGATGGTGTAGACATAATATATTAGTTTGTACCAATGCATAGTACAATATTTTGCACAACATCAAGATGTCGTAAAAGCAAATATCAACAAGTTAGAGGAACTGTTCACTAAAACAAGCCTATAAGAAGACACCTGACATAAGAAATAAACTGTAGCAGCAAAAGAGAAAGTTCCAATGAAATCTACCGATTAAACTATGACCCTAGGCAAACCACAAACATGTTTTTTTTTGCTTCGTAAAGTCACATAAATGTTGGTCTCAAAAAAGAAACACAGATAAATGCCAAAAACCACAAATAATGAGAGAGAGGGAGGGTGGAGAGTGTGTGTGTGGACTAACTATAGGACCTTTTAGCTCAAGAGTTGAGAGAACATACAAATTCTGAGAACGAGTAAAATTACAGAACATCTAAATGCAAGAGAGACTTAGCTCAGATAAACTACCAACTGGGTAACAAGTATCAGCTTTCTCCAACCAGGACCCACCTGTGTTAACTGCCTGCTTTCATGATTTCCACGCAGAAGGGTTATGTGGGCAGGATACCTAATGCCAGCCAGGAAATTCAATGGAAAGAATTAGAATTTGAGGCGATGCTTCAGGAAAATTCTAAGCTGAAGTTCTTGAAAAAAAAAAAAAGAAACAACACCACTAAAAGTGAAACAAGTAGAAAGACAAATCATAGATGTTCCAGTAATTCTAAGTACAAAGTCCATCAGATGTTCTACTAATTCTGAGTACAAAGTCCATCAGATGTTCCAATAATTTTGACTACAAAGTTCATTCAAAACAAATGAAAGCTCTTTCCAACAACACACTCCCCCCCCCCCCCCCCCCCCCCCCCCCCCCCCCAGAAGTGACTGCAGTTCAATTTAATCAAAATTATTGAAAAAAGGGCATCGATTCCAGCTTACAGCCAACGTGTGACACACTCATCTTTGAGCTACCACGTCTCTAGCATAACTAGCCTCAGTATCCAAACTATGGTTGGCTGATGTAATGACAAATCCTTCTGAAAGCATTTCAGCTGAGCTGAACTCTGATGTGCTGACTGTATCTCAGTCCAACCACATGCTATCACTTGCATGACAAACAACAATGTAAAATGACCATAGAATTCTCAATGTACCATCTGGGATTCTGGGAAAGAAAGGAAAAAAAGGCAGCTGCGTAGGAAACACAAGCACATTTGACATATAACCAGGCACAAACACAAATATTCAATAGCTTAATTGTGTTGAAGAACCTCGTAATGTGATTGTTTCTGTACTGGAATATTTTTCGTGCAAGGGTGATATAAAAGTGACAAAACAGTGATGCAGCTGCATCAAACAGCTACTCGCTAAAAAGCGAAAGGCTTTGCGACTACCAATCCGACAATTCGATGATTCATGGCACCCCCAACAGAAAATTAACGCAGTACCTCGCTTTTAGAAGCAAAAGAATTGTGAAAACCTCCAAACTGTTAAAGCCACGGTCCACAAAGTCACCCTGGAAGTCAATCAAAAACTCAAGTCAGGAACACAGCAACAACCAAAACCATCTCAACCACAGCTCAAAAAATGGCTCCGAAAGCAAAGCGACACCATGAATATATAATTCGTTTCGGGAACATGCCCCCCGGTCGCAAAGAGCTTCATGAGGTCATGGAACTGCCCATGAATGTCACCGCACACCGTCACCGGGCTGTTGACTGGCTGCACGTTCGACTCCTCGATAAGAATCTCCTTCACCTGAATGATTGATGAAATCAAAACTTTAATTTTTCACCAACGCAGTAAAGGCAACTTCTTTTCCTCGTCCACCTCTAATTCAGCTCAAAAGCAGCACACAAAAACCGCAAATCACTAACAACCCTAGCCCAGAGCACGAAGCAACCGAAACCCTAAGAACAACCGGCGACCATTATTGGGGGCGTGGGGAGTAGGAGCCGTACGTATTCGCAGAGGGACTGGAGCTCGTGCTCGGCTAGGTGCTGGCCCTCCTTGACCTTGGAGATCCACAGATCCAAATCCATCTGCGAGCGAAGTAGAGGAGCAGGCGAATGGTCAATTGGGATGGGAGATTCAGAGGAGAGAAGCGGATTTGGGGAAGGGAGAAGCAGATCCTTTTTTGGTTTTCTCCTCCTCGATCGCTGGGAGAGAGAGGAGGAGGCGAGGAGAGAAGCGTTGGAACGATCTAAGGGGAGAAATAAGGTTGAGGACTTGCGATTTGCGCCGGGGGCTTTGGGAGTTGGAGAAGGCTTTGGCTGGCTCGCAGACACGGCCGCACAGAGAACATGCGTTGGATTGGCGGCTCAGATTGATGCAGCGTCTTCTCTGTTTTTTTTCCTTTATTTTTTACCGCAGTTTGGGCCTTTTGGGAATTTAAATTGGGCACCATCGATTTTTTAGCTTTCCGTGATATATGAGGGTGGGTCGTAAAGTCGGTACGTAACTTACTTTAAATTTTAAAAAAAAAGAAGCTCCCCATGCAAGGGAGAGTAGGAAATTCGTCTAATTGCCTGTTTTTAATCTGATGATTGTCACCTTTCTATTATTAGGATAGTCAACATTTATTGTCTACAAAGAACAATACTCGACGCTTATATCCAGACAAAGAACCTTTTTTTTATCATATTTCACAAACACATCATAAAGCTATCTAATAACCCCTTCCATGCGTTGCGCTTACTCGACCGAAATGCCAGTACGATATGCAGGGAACAAAATGCTAACAGTTGGCTGGTACTAGATGGCAGGAGCTACCATACCAATGTATCATCACAGCACATGGCTTTCTGGTAATTTAATTAAAAAAAATTGCAAAGGAGCCTGTTTGTGGATCGGCAAACAGCATTACAATGGTTTCAACGAGGTGACCCGCTGATAATTGTATACAGACCATACAACAATATATACATTTTCAATAACATGACAAATGCCTCTGTAGTCCTCTTACTATAATAATAAACAGTGGTCTGGAAGGGGAACCCAACACGGAGCAGAGATCAAAAATTGCACCTTGCCAGAAGTCTCTTAACATCTCAAAAGCAATTTCTCAGTATCTGTGTTGCCGTGTGTAGCTGTGTTGGGGCATTGACATTTAACAGCAATGAACCTCTTATGCTACCAAAAAGGAGGACCCCATTACTTGTTGACCCCAAAATGTTTGACCAAGCATATAAATTATCATGCTTCTCAGGTTCTTGCAGATGCCATGTCCAACTGAACACCTACTGGTAACGTTTCTTAAACAGATAATGCCTCTTGGATGGGTCCTTGTGTTTCTTGGGAGCTCCTGGCTTCCCCTTTCCAGTGCTGCAAGTACAGGTCACAGGTGAGCGTTGAGGAAAAGGCCAAATATATCCTTGGTGAAACTGAAACATAAGAGAAGAGAGACAGTACTTATATTCCATGTAGACCATGCCACCCGCTCCAGAGAAGGCACTCATTGACCCAACAGAGCGCCGTGCTTTCAGTAGAGCCTTGCCATCTGAATCCTCTTCCAAGTGCTCAACACCGATCATATCATCTCCTGCATTCAGCACCTGTTTGAAGTAGTGAGGGAGTGGAATTATACTGTCAGCAACAATACAAAAGACAATTACAACTATGGGCAAAGAAGATACTCACTTTGCTCAGCAGGTCAAGCTGTTCATCAAGTGTGTGATAGCTCAGGTTAGGTCCTTCTTCAGGTGGCGGCAAGCTAGTGATCACCTGGCATATAACATATTTCATCAGCCATCAGTCCATCACTACACTTCATCCCATAAAGAAAAAATTTGTGTGGATCTAACAAAAGTAGGAACAACAAGCATGCTCCAAAAAGTCAAACCTTAAAGCTATATCCCTGGTCAATCAGAAATTGCTGCCTCTTTGTTGAGTAGTACATCTCCTGAATCAGTACAAAAAAACATGTTATGGCGGTACACTGCATAATGAAGAAAAAAAGCTAACACAAAGGCATGGTTTGACATATGCTACTGTGCTTGTTGATTTCAAAAAAATGTAAGACTCACCTGTGTGTCAGTCGATACAAGAGAATAGAAAAAAGCATTGTATTCTTCTTTTCCACCAGCCATCCTATCTTGATGCTTACCCTGAAGTTTGGTAATGTACATGAGAACTGAGGAAAATGGCATAGAAACTACTTATTTGAAACAGGATTGCTGCAATTCAAAATCCATTGGATTGACCCTGCAATAGATGCATCCTTCTTGTTCTAAACCTGCATCCATGCTATTTATGCAGCTATCTCAAATCACAATTTTTGTAGCTGTGGTAATTTAAGTACAAGACATGCAATAGCGTGTCAACAAAATTGTAGTGACATAATACCTATCATGTTTCAAACTCATACTGTCAGGATTGCTAGCCACAAGTATTTTGTATTTATTGCACAGCAAAATAAAAAGTATTTGAAGTAATTTTCATATATCATTTTTTTCAGGTTTTCTTCTACCAGCACAATGTGCTGAATACTTTTGATCTAGGATTTTGACCAGTGACTTGTGTGGTCATAGACTCAGTATATCGTATTCACATAATGGATCCACATGCTATGAAAAAACAAAAAAAAAAAAAACAAGATCCATTACTTGCTGAAATATAACAACTACGGACTCAAGCAAGTAAAGAAACAACAAGAACTGGTGTCTTCAAAATAACCAAGAGTTTTAGTTAGTGTTACCTTCGCCCTGAGAATACGCCCCAGCCGTTGAGCTTCTTGACGTCGTGAACCAGCATGAGATGAAATCTGTATGATCACATTAGCTTCTGGAATATCGATGGAGTTATCACCCACCTAAAAGTAACAGCACAAATCTTATGTGGATTATGGACATTAATAATACTGTAATGCTTTTCTGAGACTACATTAGACTTCAGAGTATAAACATGTCAAGTATTACATAAGAAACACATATTTAACAGTCAACACAGTACAGAGACCGAAGTCATAAGAACAGAAGATAATCACAAAAACGTCTGGGACATGTGAGGATGCAAGCTAATCACAAAGAAAATGACAGTTCAATTAAATACATGGCAAGAACAGAAATTGTCTTTAGTGTAGGAGAGCATCCGTAAATACAGTACCACAATAGCAATCAAGTTGTTTTATGTACACAATTACATGTCTAACCATAGGGGTCATGCATCTACATGAATAACAGACTAAAATTGCTGAACACTAATCCCAGATAGAGGTCCAAGTACCAAATACATAATTGAAATCGTAAAACATACCTTTGAAAGGAAAATGGTATTGACTTCTGGGCTGTTCTTGAATTGATAGAGAATTCTCGTCCTCTCAGCATGGCTGAATGATAGTGAGCTAGCATAAGCAAACAACAAATGGAGCAAGAATAACATAAATATGGAATGAAACTTTTTACCTTGTGGCACCATAAATCATTGGCTTACGGAGCTTCATTGCATACGCAGTTAGTGCAAAGAGATTATCAGCAAACACAATAATCTTATCCCCGCGTTGCTGCTCATGAAACCGAATTAGAAACTCACAGGCCCTGAACTTGTTTGGATTCATGACATAGAGTACCTGACAAGTGAGGGTGTTAGTATAATGCAATCCTCAATATGCAAAGTAATCATAACAAAACAACAAAGATGCAGAAAACAGCAAAACAAAAATACAGCTCAGATATTTGCTGGTGCTTGAAGATTAGCTGAGAACAAAGTTGAAGAAAACAAGCATTTTAATATGAAATTTTTTGTGCTCAGTACAATAAAGGAAAGATCTTTTTTGTTTCTGAAGTGAACACATAATTCAATCTTATAATTATGTGAAGGCAATAGGATGTCATGAGTTACATAACTTTTTTTTTTTTTGAAATGCCAGATAGTTTGCTCTACAAGACAACAATTCCTAGTAAAGAAATTATCACATAAAACATTGCCAATGCATAGTTAGTGAACAAACATTGGAATACTTGGACAAGAGTAAAAGTTTTTTCAATTGTGCAAACAATAAGAACAGGTTTTTGGATAAAATATTCTGCACAGACAGACCTGAGATTTCAAGAGACATTTACCTGCTTTTTCTTTGAATTTTCTTTTTTCAAGTACTCAGTGAAAAACTCCTTGGTCATGGGACACCATACTTCAGCACATTGCACATTTGCAATAAATCCACCTTTCACTAAATCCAGCCAGTTTGCTTCATATAACTTTGGTCCAATTAAAAAATTTAGATCTGTAATTCGTTCGTCCTCTCTCACAAGTGTAGCTGAGATTATATTAAGTCAAGCTATTTAGTATAACTAGAATAGTAAATAAGTGAAGAATGGTATCATATCAGATGAAGACATACCAGTAAGGCCAAGCTTGCAGTGTGATTTAGTAATGCTGATGACCTTTCTAAACATATGTGCAGGAACAACATGCACCTACAAACACATAAATCAAGAGAATCAGCATAAATGATTACCAACTGCAAATGAAATATAAACATCTATTGATCACAGAATGTAGATCTCACCTCATCCATTAGAAGTAAACCCCATTCCCGGTTTCGGATTTCTTCAATGATCTTCTCTGAATCTTCAGACCGTTTGCCACCAAAAGCCACCATATTATATGTTGTCACAACTACACCAGCCATCCCTCGAAACTTCTCCTTGTTGTCTGATGTAAAACGGCTGATATGTTCATCTTTTATAGTTGACCAAAGCTTGAACTGGAATGCCCACTGATCCACAGAAACAGCATTAGTAGCCAAACATAGACAGCTCTTCTTAATGCGGCAAGCTGCAGATACACCAACCAAAGACTTCCCGGCACCACAAGGTAGCACAATAATGCCTGACCTTGCTCGACCTGAAAAATCAGGGGAAAATCTTCAATGAATAGAAAAGAAGTTTCTACCACGTATAGTTCACAAAACAGGGCAAAAAAGGTTTTGTGTAGACTTGCAAATGAACCAAGACAAGACAATAAGACACTAACTAACAACAAGAACAAGGAGATCAACATCAACATTTTCATTTTTGTTCTAAGGGACCACAGGTCTTTCCATTAGTTCTAATACTTGCAAGTTACAATACCTTCTCACAATTTTCGCATCATTCCTTCTTCCTATCAAAAGCATCAAAACAACAACGACACAAATTTTCAATAAAACATTGCAATCAGGTTAAAAAACCTTCAAAGCACTAAAATAGATAGTTAACATATCTATTTTCAAATAGGGAGAAGTACCATTTTGGTCCCTCAACTTTGGGGCCAAATCTATTTCAGGACCTGAACATTTCAAGGGCAGCATTTAGGTCCCTTAAATTCAAGAATAAGCCAAAATTAAGCCTTTGAACTCGCTGAAAGACGGGTCCAACTGACAGTTGAGCCCATTTGTCAGTGACTCGGATGCCTAGACAGTACCCTCAAGGAGTTTAAAGGACCAGACCATAAAATTGAGGGCACAAAACAGTACTTTTTCTTTTAAATATGGATAGTAATCAGTAAGAGTGTTATCTGATGCACCCTAGCAGGAAAAACTCTAGATCTTGCTCAAAACTACTTGTCATTTCTCAAGCCAAAACTTCATGAAAGTTCTGTTTTTCTTTAATCAATATAATTATGTAAAACAAACAACATGAAATAGCACTCATCCACAGCTCTTCACCACTTGTTAGAAATTCAATATTCCCACACACACACACACACACAGAGACATGTACATTGCGTTGTGAACTTACCATTCCCAAACATTTTACTGAGGCTCTTTTCTTGATATGGCCTTGGGCGTGCTTGGGGCTTTAATTCCATATCCAAATCTGGGTTCACCTACAATTTACAGAAATAGAAATTACCAAATGAATTTCAAATAGTGAATCAAATTGCTGCTGCTCACAGCCCAAGCCTGTAAACAGTTGCAAAACCATACTACATAAAAAAATATTTTTTTCTATTTTTCCATGTTTAGATTGAGTATATTTTGCTTCTCAGTAGGAAGTAGTAGCATAAATGTCAAATTTATCCTGCCATAGATCTGGAAAATTATCAAAACAATTTGCAAGTTACAAGGAAAAGCACAAAATCTTTTTGGAATCATTTTCTAGAATTAATCAACATAAGTTTATCATATCAGGTTCTCTCTGACTGGAAGATGAGATATTGGGACAGTATGTAAAAAATGAATATGTCAAGCACAAACAAGAAGTTGTGAACAAAATAATGAGTTCGAGACTCTTTTTTTTCACACAGTGCATATACTCAGCCTCTTTAGTTCTCTTGACAAAACAGCTTCCATCATTGACAATTTCTGAAGTCACATTTCAGTTTTAACTATATCCACAGAAATCAAATAAGCAGGATATGCACAAACAGTTTGTTGAGATGGAAATAGCTTACAGTGTCATTTCTGAAATCATACTCCTCCAGCATGGGGAAATTCAATGCATTTGGCAGGCACCGTTGCTTCACATTCTCAACCTACATGAAATAATTAATATGCATCTGCCCCCATAATCATTTCCAAGCTTGTAGCGCACTTGAAGTAATACAATACCTGCGAGGGATCAATTTCAAAAGAATGTGTTTCCTTATCTTCGGTTGCAGCAGCCAACTCCATTCCATTTAACAACTCCTCATGACCGCCTGCTATTTCACCAGCTGTTTTGCTAACAGTGAATGAAGAAGACCCTAGGGAATCCTTAAGAAATAATTATAAAAGAATTCAGATACCACATAAAATTAATGATTAGCATCTAATAGAAGTTACATAATGATTCAATTAAAGCAGATAACATAGGATAGCAAGAATTAGACGTGGATAAGAAATTATAGGCTTTCTCTCTCTCTTAAAAAAAGAAGCTATAGATTATGGAATCACAAGATTTGCCACACATCAAGAATTCTAAATGTCCAATAAGACAAGATCCAGCACCATTTGAGGACAGATATGGGAGAGGCACATGCTACTTGAGGAAAGACGCATCTAAATATTCAAAAAGAAAAAAAAACATGTGGTAGCAGCAGCCACTTTTAGACAATGCAAAGTTCACTTCTTCCTAAGGATAATCTAGTTCCAATGGAAAATACTTCAGTAATCAGACAAGGAGAGATAACCTCAGGAGACATCCGTGCCCTTGAAATGACTTCATCCTTCAGTAGGGTCTTCAAAACCTGTACATAAGTTGCCACAATGCCGATAAGTAACAAATAATGAAGCTAGCAAAATCCTCCAAATCCTGGAATACCGATACAACCTCGGGGAAAGGTGACTCGACAAAATATCGATTCTTCTTCAGAACAAGCTTTACTTTGCCGTAATTGGCAGTTGAGGCATGGATGAAATCAATGATCTCACGGGGCAATTTAGTCTTGGAGAGCTTGCTCAAAACACTGATGATGGTGGTAGTCTCAAGTCCGACTGAGACCGCGGCATACAATGAGTGGGGAGTTAGATTATACTCATGCATAGATTCTGGCCTGCACCATCAAAGCTCCAAGTCAAATTTTAAAAACAAATTTGCAAAACCCTCACCAAATTCAAATCCTTAAACATTCCACCGTGCCCATATTTTTTTGGAAGTTCAAAGATAACAGTTTCATTCCATGTGACTACCACTTCTGCTATAAAGTATCCACATTACATTAGGTCAGCTCCAGATTCTTCCAGGCACCAAAGTACCAAACAATAGTAAGCTAGTAAATCATTTGAATTCTCCTTATTCCAGTATCCAACCCTCCAGACTTACCAAATTCTAGCAATCACAAGGCTGTCTCAAGATAACAAGATCAAACAATGGTTCGGTTCTTCTCAACACATGAGACCCTTATAAATCAATTTGGTCACGATTCATTCCAATCGAGTAATTAGACAACCATGCAAATACTATTGCATCCCTTCCAATGCACTAACTGGAGCAACATTTATCTTGTATCCTTTTCACAAGTAAGTAACAATCACGAGCAACCGGAGCACAGTTGGTCAGTATCCTCTAAAATGCCAGCAACTGAAGCAAAAGGCTACTCATTCCAAACAAATTCCTTCCATGTAACTCAAAACAAATCATGTAGAGTGTTACATTTGTGGAAGTAGCTAGAATAAGGCAATCCATGGTTCACTTGGTCCGATTCGATATTATCTGATTATAAATGAACTGAATTATGTCTGTGCTGTGTTGGTTAGCCTGTGTGAAGTTTGGTGAGGAGGATTATGTGGCTCCAGCATTGGTGATGGCTGGTGTAACCCAAACCTATCCAAAGTAACACTTCCTTACCACCCTTCTCCTCTATGCTAAGTCACTGGTTAGAAATCTTCTACAAGTAGAGTTTTCTTCCACTCGATTTGATACAAACATGATCATCCCAAATCACTTATAAACACAAGTAGGAAACGGACGTAATTGAAGTTGACCTGCACACGGGCTCGGCGATGGCGATGAGGAAATCATAGGCTTGCTTGTAGAGAGGTGAGAAGGTCTCAAGGAATATGCGGCCGTCAGCACAAGCCCACAGCGGCCGGCTTGTATGATCTGGCTTCAGCTCCAGCTTCGTGAAGTCCCTCTTCTTCACCTCCTTCTCCACTGCAACAAAAAAAAAAAATCACCCCAAATCTCCGATTAAAAAAGTTCCGCAGAGGGTTGGAGGAATTCAAGAGGGATCAAGTGCACCGTACTGCCCGCGTCGTCGTCGAAGTCATCGGCGTAGTCGATCTCGGCGGTCTCGTCCACAAGAGCCGCCTTCGATGGCGCCGAGGACTTGTGCCGCTTCGGCGCGCGGCCGCGATCGCCTGCGAAGGAGAGAAGGGAATGGTGTCAGAGAGTGGGAGGGGAGATGTGTGCGGGTGCAGGAGGTGGTTTGGGTTCGCCGCCTCACCGTCGCCGCCTGCCATGTCCGGGAGTGAGGCGGCGGGTGAAGCCGGGGCACGGAGAGCCGGAGACGACGGGAAAAAGCGGTGGCGATGCGTTACGAATGAGATTGCGAGAGGCGGCGTCGTGATTCTGTCTAGCTAAAGGTGTGTTAGGATTTGTGTAAATAGATGAGTGGTTGTGGCCTTGTGGACTGGCCTTGTGGACCAAGCGGCCGAAACCAAACTTCTGGCGAATCGGAGTCGGATTGGACCGGGTGTTGGGTAAGCTCTTGCGTAAGCTTTGCGAACATGGCTGCGCCTTATATATTCTGCTCTTTTCCCTTTACTTTTTCGTTTCAAGTTGTTTTTTAAGTATGTTTCAAGTTGTTTAAACACAAAAAATATAAAAACACACTAAAAAGAGTTGCTAAAACATAAAAGAGAACACAAAACATCCACTAAAAATTTTTCAGTTAATATAAGTAGGCCAGCGCTGTAAGGCTATCTCCAACGCCGGTTCCTCGACGCGCTGACAGGTGGGCCCCACTGGAAAAATTATTAAAATATTCACGACGGGAGAGAGAAGACGCCACGCGAGGATGCAGCGTGAAGCTCTGACAAGTGGGCCCCTCGACGCATACGTGGGCGAAGCTGCGCCGTTGGAGCGCGCGTGGACGCATCGCCACGCGCTTTGCGGGGCCCACAGCTCGAGAAACGGAGGCTTCGTACCCTCCCGTGAAAGCAAACTGACAGGTGGGCCCAAATGCATCTGGGGGGCCACGTGACAGTGAGTGTGTGCGCGGTGTGCAGGTGCGGGACGAGGCGCGGTGGGCCCCACAAAGCGCGTGGGCTGGTGTGAACGCGCAGCGCGTGCGTGCGTGAGATGGGTCGCTGGCAAATGGGCCCGCGTTTGTTATGGGCCCGCATATCAGTGTCTGTTTGGGGGGAAAATAGCCGTTAGCAGCTTTAATCCCCTCGGTCCCACCTGTCAACGACTTAAAAAGTAGCCGTTTAATTTGTGCCGTTTAAAAATAGCCGTTTGAGATATTTTAATCATTTCTGAGGTTAAAAATTCATAAAAAATCCAAAAAATTCCCAAAAAATTGCAAAAAATTCCTGAAAATTTGTGTGACCCCCTGCCTATAAATATACCCAATTTTCAGCTCATTTACCCTCAAACAAACCAAAACTCACACACTTTGCACTCTCCTGTTCATCCAGTTTTTTCCGAAAAAATTTCCAATGGCCAATAATCCCCCCGGCGGTTATGTTAATTGGTTCGGCGAACCAAATTTAGATGAGGATAACTCCCAAGCGCCAAACAGTCAAAATCCGCCCAGTTTTCAGCCTCCTCCCCCACCATACCCGATGTGCTATCCACCGTATGGTGCACCCCCTCCGTACGGCCAACCACATCCATATGGACATCCGTACGCGCAATCCCCCTACGGCCCTTACGGCCAAAATCCTCATTACGTTGGAGCTCCGACCATGTCTGCAGGAATCTCGCCCCCTCAACCATCGAGCAAAATTTCCCAGTCCACGTCCATATCAGATACCGGGACTCCGCATAGCTCGCCCCCGGGAGTGATCGAGGCCGACGACAATGTTAGCAAAGGCGAACGAAGGGCTGGGGCACAGCGTAAACGAATGCTCTGGTCCCAACAGGACGACATGCGACTTGTGAGTGCTCAATCATCTAACTACTAAATTCCGCTATCGCAGACTTTGTTATTAACTTTGGATTTTTCGTGCTCCAGATCAGTGCATGGTTGAATAACTCCCTCGACCCGGTCGATGGGAACAATCAAAAATGCGACGAGTATTGGTCAAAGGTGGTTGCCGAGTACAACGAGAGCAGTCCGCCTGATCGCAGACGAGATCTCAGGCACTGCAAAGACCATTGGCAAAAGAGCAATAAAAAAATTGTTCAGTTCAATGGTATCTACTGCAGGTTGCGCGATGCCTATGCTAGTGGTCGTTCAGAGGACCAATTGACATCGCAAGCACGCGACATGTACAGGCAGGAGGTGGGTCAGGCCTTCATCATGGAGCACTGGTGGAGAGCCGTATGTGGTCAACCGAAATGGTGCCGAAGCTACTTGGATTCTTCGAAAAGAGCTCGCCTCAACGAAGAAGGTGCCCACACCTCGTCGTCGAACAACGACGATGACCCCGTCGAGCTTCCACGACCTAAAGGGCGAGACGCGGCAAAGCGGAAGGGTAAGAGCAAACTAGGCGGAACATCATCGGCGCGCGAGGAGACCCTAGAGCGCATCGACAAAGCCAACGCCGAGCTTAATACTATGGCCGACAAAGCCCTTGCTGTAGCCGATAAATTGCAGGGGATGGCCAGAAGCAAAGAGAAGGCTTCATTGATGAAGTCGTTGACGAAGCTACTTGGGATGGATACATCCCATTTATCGGAGACCCGTAAGGCGACGCATGAGGCTGCAATAGAATACATCAACGAGCAGCTTAACGATCTGAAAAACAAATAGTAGACCGAACATTGTACTTTTCATTTAAACATTTGTACTCGCAGTATTAATTTAAGTGGTTTTGGATTTACTTGTTTGTACTGTGGCATGCGATCGATACTTTTGGATTATAGCCGTTGGAGCTGACACATCTATTTGATGCCTTTAGATTTTAGCCGTTGGACCCGACGCATGTGATCGATGCCTTCGGATTTTAGACCCCTATATATTTGGACCCCTCCATGCCCTCATCTTCACAACTCAGTTATCTCAACTTCACAACTCAGTTATCTGAACTTCACAACCGAGGCCTCCTCTCTTGGTGATATTAACTTCACAACCAACCCCAAAAAAATGTCGTCCAGCTCAACCACAAGTAGTGGTGACGACGAAGGCATTAAACAAATGGAAGAGTTCGTGGCTGGGTTAGCACAGACCTGTCTAACGGTCGAACCCCTTATGCGTCACGCTCTTCATGATGTTGAAGCCAGCATTGGTGCTGGTACCTCGCACCGCCGCCGACGAAGTAGCAGAAGGTACATCGAAAGAGATCGCGAAGACGGTCATAACCGTCTAGTCGCGAACTACTTCGCCGATGTTCCGGTCTACCCCGGCTACTTGTTTCGCAGAAGATTCCGCATGGGGAGACCCCTCTTTCTGCGAGTCGTCGGAGCTCTCGGGGAGTGGTCCCCGTACTTCACCGAGAGGAGAGATGCCCTCAACCGAAAGGGGCTATCTCCATTGCAGAAGTGCACTGCAGCTTTGCGCATGTTGTCGTACGGCTCACCCGCCGATGTTGTCGACGAGTACGTACGCATCGGAGAGTCGACGGCCATTCGGTGCCTGGAGAATTTCGTCGAAGGAATCGTTGATCGGTTCGCGTCGGAATATCTCCGTAAACCTACTATCGAAGACCTCCAGCGTCTGCTCCAGGAAGGAGAGGACCGAGGTTTCCCAGGGATGCTGGGAAGCATCGATTGCATGCACTGGGAATGGCGCAATTGCCCAGTTGCATGGAGGGGCCAATTCACCCGTGGTGATCAAGGAGTCCCTACAATAATGCTTGAAGCGGTCGCATCCAGAGACTCGTGGATATGGCATGCCTTCTTTGGTGTCGCCGGATCCAACAACGACATCAACGTGCTTAATCAATCCCCCCTTTTCACTGATGTGTTGCGCGGTGAAGCTCCTACGGTTCAGTACTCTGTTAATGGGACAGAGTACAATATGGGGTACTACCTGGCCGACGGTATTTACCCCGAGTGGGCTGTCTTCGTGAAGACCGCACCCTTGCCCCAAACGGACAAACTCAAGTTATTTGCACAACATCAAGAAGGGGCAAGAAAAGATGTGGAGCGAGTGTTTGGGGTGTTGCAAGCTCGATTTGCTATTGTCCGCGGCCCCGCTCGATTTTGGCAACGGTCAACTCTTGCCAATATCATGAAAGCGTGTGTCATCCTCCATAACATGATAATCGAGGATGAGCGCAACTCTCATGACCCTATCACTCAATTGTACGATACTCAAGGCACATCAACCGTAACACCGCCTACTATCCACAGCAATGCTCCGCCAATTTTTGAACATATGCTAGATCGAAATAATGCGATTCGTGCTCGCCCAACACATCGGCAACTAAAACGGGATCTTATCGAGCACATCTGGCAGCGTTTCGGGGCCGGCGGTACGGATGAGTAGTTGTTTGTGTGGTTGTTAAGAGCCGACTGTTGCTGAATTTTAATTTAGTATATGTCATATTTTTTCCCGTGTGCCATTTCAATAAAAATATTTTTAAATATTTTTTGTTATTTACAACAATTTTATTTTAATTTGTTGTCTTCGAATTATCTGAATTTTATTTTATCAATTTGTTAATGTGTAATAAATAATGTATGTGCGGGGCCCACGCGAAGCGCCAAGCGAAGCGCCGGTGGGTTGGAGAAGGGTGGTGCTTGAGAAGGTGCCTCGCGAAGCGCCAAGCGAAGCGCCGGTGGGTTGGAGAAGGGTGGTGCTTCAGTTGGTGCTTCGCATACGTGGCATGGAATATACTGGAGAATATTCCGTTGAAGCGCCAAGCGAAGCGCCGGTGGGTTGGAGATAGCCTAATGAAGTCTGAATTTTCGTTAGTGAAAGGATCAGGTAGAAAACTAGTATTATTAATGGAAAAATTAGCTCCATAACACTTAAATTTATGCACTTCAATAAAATTAGCTTCATAACTAGTATTATAATGAAAAACTAATTTTTTTTATCTTGCATACACTTTTTTCATCATTAGATCAATCTCGTTTCTTTAGATCTAATCTTCTAGGAAAAAATGAAGAATATAGATATTGTAAATTTTTTTTAAAAAAATAGGTATATACTCTTTAGACACTTATTTTTTTTACCACTTGTGGTTACAAAATTTATTTGGATAATTTTGCTCCTCTTCTTCCTCTGTAGTGCTCCAAAACAAGTAATGGTTGTGGTCGATGCATTTCTTGCAACAACATTGGTGATGGTAGAGGAGTTCATCAGCGAAGGAGGTCAATGATGAAGGAGGAGAAGGAAGCTGATGGCAAAGGTGTTGGATCTAAGTCGATCTAAGTATCTAGATTTTGATGATTAATGATGATTTAAATCCATAATGATTAATACTAATCTGGATAATGACAGTTTTGATAATTAAATGACAACTTAGAAAAATCCTGATTTAGCACAAGTGAATTGAGTTGACTATTGATAAACCCTGAAGTGGATATCTACTTAGTTGTGGGTTTAATATTGATGCATATGTAGAGGGGGAGCTCGGTGGTGGAATCAAACTTGTGCTAATTGATTGATCAAGATGTTATATGTTAAATCTTGATGTTGATGACTCCAATTATGGATTTGATATTGATACATATGTTGAGGGAGGACTCATCACTTTGGTCATCTGATTTGATTGCTATCATGACATGAGTAGTATAGATCGTATCCGTATGTCTTTATCATCTATGATCTATATGATTGTATTTTATCTCATACTCATTTGCTAGTTATTGAATATGGTGTTGTCATTTCACTGGAAAGAGAAATTGTTGAGCTAACTCCTGTGTGGAGTAGTTTCTCTAATGGTGATTAATGACGATCTATATATGAGACTAATGTTGTGCATTGAGTGTACGTGTTGTAGCCTCAGATTGATTGCAGGATAAACACAAGCAAGGGTGTGAAGAGGATGAAGTCGATATGAGACATCTTAAGCAAGGTCAAGCTTAGCAAGGTCGAGCTTTGCGAGGACAAGTGTCGAGCGGTCGAGCTTCGCGAGGTCAAGCTTAGCGAGGTCGAGCTTTGCGAGGACAAGCGTCGAGCGGTCGAGTTTCACGAGGTAGAACTTCACCTAAGGTAAAATCCAAGATTAAGGATTGTTTTCTTAGAATTTTACCGGTCTCGGTGTTTGGAGGCAGACCGGGTTGATAGGATTCTTTTTACTAGTTTGATCGTACTATTAAGAGGGGTCGGAAACTAGTAGCTTAAATTTATCTAGTGCGGAAGCTCAAATGCATTTATATCATCTTGCACTAGTGTTTTATCGCCTCTTGCATTGTTAGAGAGTCTAAGTGTAGTTTGTGGTGTATTAGAGAATATTTTGAAAAATGCACTTAGTCTTGATCGCCAGCTATTTAAATTGGTTTATTATCTAGAGCTGGTTGTGGATGTATTTGCATATTCTAATCGTACCCGTGCTTGATACATGGTCGTGTCGCTAGTTTTGTGGTTTCCTGTTTAGAGTTTGGGCGTGGTCGTAGGAGCTCGAGCTGGTCGTACCATTCTTCGGCTTACTTGCGTACTCTCGACCAAACTCTCTCGATCACCTGTTTTCGATCGGATATCAGACCTGTGTGGTCGTGGTCGTCGCTGTGTATCAGCTGAGATATCCGCAAGAAAACAACAAATTCGTATGTGCAAATACCCTAAATTGCATATGAGATGATTTTTGTGTTGGATATTTTGGCAATAGGAAACTTTTTTAGTTTTATAGAAATATCTAGGCATTTCTAGGTCTTTCTCCTGTTGACAAAATTGTAGTGCTCTGAGTTATCTTTCCAACAAGCCAAAAATTATCTCAATCGGATCTATGGATCAAAAGTTATGCTTATTTTATTGTCAGTGTGTAGTGGGCAGACTTTGTCCGACCGGTACAAATTTTTTCAGCCTTTTGCATAATGAAACTAGAGACATTTGCATCCGTCCGGGCCTTTTGTCTGGGAAGGCCGGACTTTTTCTGATATGGCTGGACATTATCCGGCCTGTACAAATTTTTGAGTCGAGAAATGAAACAGAGACAAATGCAACCATCCGGAGCTTTTGTCCGTCATGGCAGGACATTGTCCGACATGGTCGAACAATATCCGGCCTTTACAGAAAAAGCTTCCAGCGGTCACTGACATGTTTGCAACGGCTGTTTCGTTGTACTGGCCAGACAATGTCTGAAGTGGCCGGATAATGTCCGGCCTGTACAAATCTGGTTCAGTTTGTTCCAAACGGCTAGTTTTTCTTTGAGGCTATAAATATTTCGTGTTTGGCTTCATTTATTGGTGCTCAAAGAGTTCATATATCAGATGAAAACCTAGCCAAGTCATTTACATTTGAGTTATTGCGTCTAGAGGCTAGAATTGAGCCCAAAATCCTTAGTGGATTTGACAGGAAGTTTGTGGGAGAGTTTGTGAGTGTTTAGTGCACTTCATCTCCATTAGCTTGCTAGTGCTAGAGTGTTGATCATCTCTTTTGCATCATTGAGTTTCTAGCATGAGATTTGTTCAAGTGAGCGCATCCGACTTGTTACTTTTGACGATCGCCTTCACCTAGACGGTGTCGGAGGAGTGTCGCGATTTCTCCATTGAAGTTTGTTGGAGAGGCCAGCAAAAACTTGTGAAAGGTGTGGTGCTCGCCTATCCAGTGTGGAGAAGGAGCAACCCTAGTGAGATATCCTTCGTGGATATAGAAGCGAGACTCCGAGTGAGCGCTTCAACGAAGAGTAGGGGAGACCGAGTGAGTCTCCAAGACCTCGGTAAAAATATTGTGTCAAATTACGTATTTCATATTTGCTTTACATTCATCTTGACACAATTGCTATATTTACCATTGTTGCATGTCTTATTGAATAATTCATTTGATTGAATGCAACTAGTTGATTAAATTGCTTTTAAGTCTCATTGTATAATTTAGATCTCTCAATTATTCTTTAAAATTGCTTAATTGAAAAGAAATTTTAAAAGTCTCCTATTCACCCTCCTCTAGTTGGCATCCTTGATCCTACAAAGGAGGATGAAAGAGGCAAGCAACAGTGGACAAGAAGGAGATCAATGGTGGAGCTCGCAACTGAGGAGGATGAGGCTAGTAGAGGTGGAGGAAGAAGGAGATTGACAGTAGTGGCAATGGCCAAAGGAGGATAGCAGGGACAGAAGAAGGATAAGGAATGTGAATGGAGGAAGAAAGTTAGCAAGGCAAAGTTGGAAATTTCAAAATTTACAATTTTATGAAATTAAAAATCATAACAAAGTTGACGGAAGTGATAGAAACACTAATAGTGCAAACTTTCAATAATATTTTATTTATTTATGACATTTGCATGGTATGTTATTAAAGTGTACAACTTTAATTGCTATATAGCTAATTTTTTCATTATCAGTATATGTTTTTTTTGTCAAATTTTGGTTATAGGCTTATATTTTGTAGTAGGAAAAAAATTAATTATATACTAAATAATGTTATTTTTTTCACAGCCAAGTTTTGACAACCCACAGTAGACAAATAAAGAGGGTGTGCTTGTTTAACTACTAAAATTTGCTAAATTGTAACTAATTGTGTGGTACGATCAAACTACGGCCAATTGAAATATATTTGATTTATAGCTGATTAAGCTACATAGTATCCATAGCCAATGTTTGTTATAGTGGACAAATCATTCTTTACATATTTGACAACAAGTAGTGTAGAGAAATAAAAAATTCTAATCAAGTTTCAATAAATTGTCAAATATTGATCATGAAATAAATACAAACTAAACAACATTGATATTATCATGATTTAACTGAGTAAAAACTATCTACTAATTGGGACATACCCTCTCTGCCATGTGAAAAAAAAATATTTTGTGAAAAACAAACCAAATCTTCCTAAAATCCATGAGACTGATTTATTTTGGACATGAACTAATTGTAATTCATAACAGTAAAACATAAGAACACTCAAAACCAATTCATGCAGGTGCCGCCACAACAATCTCGCCGTTGACCTCATGAGTCAAGTCCCTTAGCCCACGGCAAAGTTCTACGCCGTTATATTTAACAAAAAAAAAAAATCACAGTATACAGTGAACAAAAATTCAATAGACAATTTCTTAGTAAGAATATTTTGAAAACTGTCCAAACAGAAATAATAAACGGTCCAAATTATCCAATGACATATTTTAATTTATCTAAACTATTATTTAATATTTCATGAAATCGTCTTATGAAATTTAAGACAGAAGGCTGGCTCCTTACTATATTTTTGTCAAATTATACCCAGCCTGGGTTCAGGGAAAAGTACAAATTTCTCCGTCGGCTGATTACAGAACAAGACAACGATTCCCTTGGCCCCCAAATCGCAATGGAGGGTTGGGTCCGAGCTGCCGTGGAGGCCATCCACTCCACTCCCACCCAGGTCGTCGTCTACCTCGCCGGCGGCGCCTCCCAGGTACCACCACTCCCTTTTCTATTCCCTCTCCGCCTCCCGCTTATGTTACAGCAAGCGAATTTCCAACTGTTCGACGAAATAACGTGCCTGCACAACGCATCCATCGCAGGCGCTCGGCTGGCTCGTTTCTGTTCCCGGCGCCTCCAACACCATCCTCGAGGTCGTCGTGCCCTACTCCAGGACCTCCATGGCGCAGCTTCTTGGCAAGGTAAGCGAACGCATCACCCTACCCCTACCCATACACAAGTCATCGTTGCTCAGCCCCTTGCGAATTCGCACTTGTTTGGATCCCAATAGTGTAAACGCCTTAAATTCGGAAGAGCTTGATAAAAAATTTGCATGGCGCATCTATGCAAATTAGGCATGCTTGATCTGAGCCGAGCGGAATAAGGAATTATTCCTTAGAAGATGTTGTTTGTACTGACTTTTCTTAGATGCCCAGATACCTGTGCAATTCACTAGCAAGCAAACTGCAGAGGATTTGGCCTTGGCTGCTTATAATCGTGCGCTCAAGCTTTCTGGACCAGGTCAGTGGGATAATTCTCTAACTTTGCAACATTGTGTCATTGTTTGGCCAATCATTAGTCAATGCAACACCAATGTAGCAACTGTTGTAACCTGATCTAGTAGGTGCCTCTTGAGGTATCAATTGTTGTTATAAATTTGAAGCATCTAAGAGAGATTTCCCATAGGTCTGCATGTAATGGGTGTTGGATTCACTGGGTCGTTGGCTAGCTCACGTCCAAAACATGGGGACCACAGGTATTTCTTGCTCCTTTGCTCTTTAAATCTTGAGAAGAGGAAGAGTGAGATCAACATAATGCAAGTTCTTTAGATATTTTTCTGTGAGTTGTTCCTACGTTCCAAAAAGTACTGTAACATTACCTATTCCAGAGCTTATTGACTACTATATGGGTGAAGTATAAAATGATCATTCAAGTTGTTGCAATGACCATTATAGAATCTTCAAGACTAGGATGTGATATCAGAACAAGTATTTCGATAAACTCGGTATTTCTGACCACAATTTAGATATACTTGCAAGCACAAATTTCAGAGCAGTTCACCCATTTGTCTGTTGTCACACTTGTAAGCTATTTATATATCTTTTTTCTTGTACATTTATTAATATTTTGCTCATGTTCAAATAGGTTCTATGTGTCAACACGGACACAAAATTTTCTCAGGACATCAAACGTTACTTTGTTGAAGGTTTTTCCCTTTTACTCTAGCATGATTTGTTTATGAGTTTGAGAGGGTGCTAAAATGGTCACCAACTCATTGCATGATTGTGCCTTAGTGATCTCCTTTTACATAGTGGTACATATTACCACATTGTAAATTAACTTGTTAGCAAGTGTGATAACATTGATAATTGCATCTCATATTAACATTAATTTTGCACTCAGGGCTTACGGGGCAGAGAGGAGGAAGACAAGGTTTCAAGCTATGTTTTACTCAAGGTATGTTAGGTGTCACCAGATGTAGTCATGCATTTGTGTTCTCACTGGTATCATGCAGTTCTTGGGTTAGTCATTTTAGTCAGTCACTAGATGTGACAACAGTTGCTGATCCTGATAATTGACATGATTCCAACTAACTCTACCTTATAAGAATGTCCGCTTTGTTGAAGGCAATTGCAGATGCCTGCAGAGTTTCTGCGACCATTGGATCAGATATACAAGAACCTGAAACTCTAAAAGAAAGTGTAGAGCAATTTGATGAAGACCAAGAGCTCCAACAAGTTATTGTTGGGCAAGTCTGCATGAAAGTATATCACTTTGCTGGTATATTTCAATACTTAATAGTTGCCATAGTTTCAAGATATAATTGTTTCTTTTTTTTTTTTATCTCAATCATATTGTATTTTGTCATTGAAGATACAATGGAAAAGAACTTCAACAGAAAGATAATTCTATCCGGTTCATTCAATCCCTTGCATGATGGCCACCTTAGACTGTTGGAAGTTGCATCAAGGTATGGTTTGGTAGTTTTTTTTTTTTTTTTTAATCAGGATGATTTTATCCTACTGAAGCTATGAACCAGTCAAAACATACTACATTTGGATTTTATCATGCTAAAAACAAGTAAGGCAAAAATATAAATAGAAATGACAATGAAGTAGTGTAGTGCAAATAATCTGTTCAATTGGAAGTGATTAGTCACACATGGACTAGGATCGTTCCTTCCCATTTTCTTTTGTCAATGAATTAAAAAATTTAGCAGCACAAAGCCATTATAACTTTTTTTTCTTATTCTTTCCACTCCAATGTTCTGAGCTTGGTGGAAACACAGCAAAATCACATTGACTATAGTGTATACTATTACCCAATATTCCCCCACCCTAAAAAGCATATCCGTAACCACAAAAGTACAAGAAGCCATGGAAATCCTTTTGCATTATCTTCCCTCAAAAGAGTAAACAACCTATATAATTCACAATTTTGATTATTGTAGCATGTGTGATGATGCACTTCCATGCTTTGAGATATCAGCAATCAATGCCGACAAACCTCCATTAACTATAGAAGAAATTAAGCGTCGGGTTGAACAATTTAGAAAAGCAGGTTTGTCCCACTTCTTTTCATTAGTAAGGTTAAGTAATTACCTTTTGACTTAATTATTATCTGCCATGTACTCCATTTTGCTATTTTTCTATTATTCTTATTGCGCCATATGAATCTTGCAATTGTAATATGAGTTTGGTGTCTATATTTGAAGAAAGTTCAAGATTGCACAGAAAGCCAGAGAGAGATTTTTGTCTCCTGTTCCCTCATGCATCTTGGGTGATATATCAAGTTAATGATTTTATGGGAGCTTTTTAAAGAGATGTCCAGTATGGATGAAATAGTGGTTGACGAGTGGATATAACCCATTTGTTGTATTTATTGGAAGTTAATGTTTCCAGTGTTTTTATAAGTTTTGGCGTCATCTAAATGCTTTTACGCAGTTGGCCTGCTTGACATTTTCTTGTTGCTAACTGGCAGGAGAATTTTAGCTCGTACCTGTAGAGAAGACTCCTTCAATTGGTCAGTGATTCTGTTGTTCTCTCTGATGCAGGGAAGAATGTGATCATATCTAACCAACCCTACTTTTACAAGAAAGCGGAACTTTTCCCGGGCAGTGCTTTTGTAATTGGTGCAGACACTGCAGCTAGGCTTGTTAATGTAAGAACTCTGCTGCAACCCATCATGTTATCACCAATTAGTTTGTTTGCTTTCTTATATCATTTATCATTTTTGATAACAAGGGAACCTTTTTAATCTTCATGAGATAACAAGGGAACCTTTTCATAGCATTTGCAGTTCGATCTTTCTACTTTCTTATTAGTGTATCCCATATTTACCTTTGACTTTGAGTATGAATTGTGTTCACACTAGGATCTATCAAAGAAAATTTGGATTATTTCATGCCACTGCCGCTGTTGCTGCCCTCACTGCTACCTATGCCAGTTGCCGATTCTGCAAACAGTCATTGTTGCCTGCCGCCGGGTTGGGGGGGGGGGGGAGGGGGGGAGAGAGAGAGAGAGAGAGAGAGAGAGAGAGAGAGAGAGAGGGGAGAAGAAAATATTTAAAAATCATAGTCACCGGCTGATGGTTTCAAATTTTTAATGTGTACCATTTAAAATTGATGGAAAACTGACTACAGGGGCAATTTTGAAAACAGAAAAAACTTGTAGGGAGTAAGTGACACAAATAAAGTTGTTTGTGGGCTGTGTGCTTTTTTCTTTTCATTTCTTTTTTTTTTTTTTTGGTTGGGGTGGGTCACATGAACTGCATGAGCAAGTCTGGCCGAGTGATAGTAAGATACACAAGGCTCTCAACGATATGACGATAACAGGAGGGATCAGGAAGTGGAGTACCGTCAGTGGAACGTAACTGAAGATGGAGCTCCATGAGAGTAGCAACAATCCGGGTATCAGTGAGACCAGAGCGAGCAAGAAGATCTTGAGTATACCGCTGCTAAGACAAGTAGTAACCCTCCTCGGTAGAAATGACCTCACTACCCAAGAAGTAGCTGAGAGGTCCCAAGTCAGACATGAGAAACTGCGCACTCAGACGTTGTTTGATGAAGGCAACATACTCCAGATCATCCCCAATGATCAACATGTCATCTACATATAAGAGAATCAAAGTCCAACCACGAACTGAGCAGTGAATAAACAAAGCAGGATCATGATCACTAGCAATGAAACCAGCTGCAAGAACCACTGATCGGAAGCACTCAAACCAGGCTCGAGGAGCTTGTTTGAGACCATATAGAGCACGACGAAGACGACAGACGTGACCAGCAGGAGCTGAAACGCCGGGAGGTGGCTGCATATAAACCTTCTCCTGAAGATCTTTGTGAAAAGCATTCTTCACATCCAGCTGAGAGATAGTCGAGTGAAGAATAGCAGCCACAACAACCAATGTGCGAACAGTAGTCATGTGAGCAACAGGCGCAAAAGTCTCATCATAGTCTCTACCATACTTCTGCTGAAAACCCCAGGCTACCAAACGAGCTTTGTAACGCTCTACAAAACCATCAGACTTGGTTTTGACTCTGAACACCCACTTGCATGTGATAGGAGTGGCATGAGCAGGTAAGAGAAAAAACTCTCAAGTGCCAGTGCGATCCAGAGCAGCAAGCTCCTCAGTCATAGCCAACTGCCACTCAGGAATAGAAGCAGCCTCCAGATAAGAATGTGGCTCACAAATAGCACTTGAAGCAGCAAAACCATAGCAATCAGGAGCAACAATAGTCTGACGATCACGAAGAGCATACCTATGGGGCGGAGTTGGCAGATCATCAGTAAGAGCACCATCAGTACTGGCCGGACTATCAAGAGGGGTAGCAGATGTAGGCTGAGGGTTAGTAGGGACAGGAGCAAGAGGGGTAGCAGAGGGGGGCTGAGTGTCAGAAGGGACCCGAGGATGACGAGTGTAGTGAAACGGAAAAGGAGAGATATATGTGAGGAATCAGGAGAGGATGCACCAGGAGTGGGAAGAGGAGATGCATCAAATGAGGACATATTAGGTAAAGATAGGAAGGAGATCAGATTAGGAGGATGTGTGGTGCAAGGAATGGAAGAGTGAAAGAAAAGCCGATCCTCAAGAAAGGTAACATCTCGAGAAAAACGAATACGGCGAGCAGATGGATCATAACAGCGATATCCCTTATGCTCAAGACTGTAACCGAGAAAAACACACTCAACAGACTGAGCAGTCAGCTTAGTGTGCTCTCGAGGTGCAAGAAGGACATAGCACGTACAACCGAAGACTCGAAGGTGATCGTAGCCAGGAGTAGAGAATAGGACTTCTCCAAAGCACTTGCCATGAAGGCGAGAAGGCTAAATGTTGATAAGATATACAGTCGTGGAGATAGTCTTAGCCCAAAAATGACGAGGAACATGAGATGCGATCAAAAGAGTGCGCGCAGTCTCAATAATGTGACGGTGTTTGCGTTCAGCAACACCATTCTGAGCGTGAGCACCAGGACAAGAAAGCTGTGGAAGAGTCCCTTGAGTGCTAAGGAACTGACGAAAAGCAGCAGATAAGTACTCGCCTCCAGAGTTAGAACGAAAAACCTAAATAGTAGTGGAAAACTGTGTCTGAATCATGCGAGCAAAAGACTAATATATAGAAAGAAGCTGCGATCGATGTGTCATAAAATAGACCCAAATATAGCGAGAGTAATTATCTATAAAAATGACATAATACTTATGGCCACCCTTAGACACGAAGGAAGCAGGACCCCATACATCAGAATGTACTAAAGCAAAATGATGACTAGACCTAGAAGTACTAAAAGAGTAGGGGAGTTGTAGCTGTTTACCCAGCTTACAACTTGAACAGACAAAAGTGGTGTTGACAGACACATGACCAAGGACACCCTGACGAGCTAGGGTAGACAGACGAGCACCACAAAGATGACCCAGTCGATGATGCCACTGTGAAAAACTAGTTGAAGATGCAGGAGTAGACGCCAAGGCAGAAGGGATGGTAGTAGTGGAGCGGATTGGAAGCAGTAGGTGATCAAGAACATAGAGACCCTTAGAGCCTCTATGGCGATGGCCAGTACCAAAGAGTGTCCCTGTCCGACGATCCTACACAAAACAATGAGAATCATCAAACCCCACAAAGCAATGCATATCCGTCAGCTGACCAACAGACATAAGGCTCATGGAAAGTCTGGGAACAAGAGAAACAGCTGATATTGTAAGCTGTGCAATGGAAAGGGTACCCTGTTGGGTAACTGGTAGAGAGGTACCATCAGCTGTCTGTACGTAAGTGCTATCTGACACAGGTCGACATGAGCGTAGTTGAGAGTTGTCAGAGGTCATGTGAAAAGAAGCCCTGGAGTCAAGAATCCAGGGATGACTGGCAATACCTATTGCAGAAGTAGAAGTAGCGGCAAGGCTCGCTGACCCACTGGAGGAGGTCCAATGCTGAAGAAGAAGAGCCTGTAGCTGATCTGAGTTGACCTGAAGCTGGGCCAGGAGGGTAGTGGAAGAGGAGTCACTCACAGGTACAGCAAAGCAGCAGCACGACCACGTGACTGTCTACGAGGAGGCCTCAGCTCTGGATGGAGCTTGTAGCACTGCAGAACAGTGTGTCCCGGCCTCTTGCAGTGAGAGCAAACAACTGGACTAGAAGCCACTGGAGCTGCGGTGGGGACAACATCAGATGGTGTCTGAGCAATAATAGGGGAATGAGGATCAGGGAGCTGAGTGGCTGCCAAGATAGTATGTGAAGAAATCGGCAATGTAGTTGAGAGCGAGCGAAGACGAGTCTCCTCAACATAGAGGGCAGTAAGAGTCTTATCCATGGTAGATGGAGTGGCACGGCTGAGTAGCTGAGCTCGAATGGGCTCGAACTCCGGACGAAGACGCATGATGAAATCGAAAACAGTGTGTCGCTCTTGATGTCTCGTCCTGGCAGCGCAGTGAGTGCACGTGGCACAGGCAGAGGGAGGTGCCATGGCTGTCAACTGGCTGGATATGCCCATATAAGTGCTATAGAACTCTCCAAGAGATGCCTCCTGCTGATGCAGGTTCTGAAGATGCTGTAAGAGAGAGAACTTATGCGCCGAACTGCTCTGAACGAAGTGTCGCTGAAGACACTCCCACATCTGGCGTGTCGTCGGAAGCTCAGCAATATGCATCCGAATCGACACCTCAGCACTCGAACAAATGATGCACTTGACCCGCTTGTCTGCTCGATGCCAGGCAGCAAGAATCTTCTCATCGGCCCCGCGGCAGGAGGGGAATCTGTGAGATGAGACTCCAGGTCAGCTCCCATCAGCAGAAGACGAACTGTAGTGGCCCACTTGCGGTAGTTCTGCCCATTGAGCTTGATGTCAGCAACAGGCAGACTCGTCAAAGAGTTCATGGCTCAGAGATGGCTTGAAAAAGGCTCAGAAGAGTCGGCTCGGCTGCTGACTCGGCTCGGCTTAGAGGCTCAGCGGCTCGGTTCGATGGCTTATCTCCTCTCCGCTGGCTCGATTTAAGGTGGCGGCGGCGCTAGGGTTTTAGTAGCAAAGATAGCGGCGGCAGCGACGCTAGGAAGGAGCGGCGGAAGTAGAATAGGCGATCTCGAGGTCGGCCGCGACGGCAGAGGAATATGCGGCGGCGGCGGAAGAAGCGGTCTCGAGGTTGGCCGCTACGGCGAAGGCTGCGGAGGAAACTCGCGACAGCAGGCGAGCGACGAGCGGCGGCAGAAGCTCAGCGCTAGGAGCGACGAGCTGCGGGGCGGCAGAACCTCCGGAGGCGATCTCGCGGTCCCGCGACGAGGGGAGGTTGCCCGCGACGATAGATCTGGCGGCGGGAGCTTGAAGGTGACCCGCGACAGCAGGCAAGGGACGAACGTGGAGAGAGACTGCCGAATGACTCAACGGCGAGAAGAACGACGATGCACAACGGCATTCATGGGAGAGTGGCTCTGATACCCATGTTAGAGAATTATCTCTCTCAATCAATAAGAGGAGAGTGTCCTGCACACACACACATATACATGTACTTAACAGATCTAGAGAAAGGTAAAGACTTAGACTAAAATCCTATATGTACAAGTAAACTATTATATATACATGTATTTAACAGAGACACCCTTAACTTGTGAGGAGTTTAATGAAATTTCCCCATATTCTTATGAAGTTAAGTTCAACTATTGGATGCTTTATCGTCTGAATGAGGTCTACTCACTGCAGCCTAAATACTATGGAGGGGATTACAACAGAATGCTGGAGGTACTTCTTGAATGCAAAAGGACAGGTTCCACATTTCTTGTAGGTGGTCGAAAGACTGAAGGAGTTTTCAAGGTGTGGTTTCATCTCAAAAATTTCTTACATGCACCTTTGAAAAAATTATGCCTGATCATGTACTACCCTCTTGGTTCCAAAGATCCTTGAAGATTTAGATATTCGGGGGGAGTTGAGGGACATCTTCATCTCTATACCAGAGGAGAAGTTTCGCTTGGATATATCATCAACTGAAATAAGAAAAAGCCAAGGACTTTGATGCATCAAAGAGGTTTTCTTGTCTTAAAGCAACTCCAAGGCACTTCTCTCTGTGAACGTAGGTTAAAATTCTTGGGCAGCCCTTCGCAAATAGCCAAGGTGATCCCAATTGTAGCCTGGATGTCATGGTTTCAGACCTGCAAGTAACTTCTCTACATACATCATAGTGAAACACATGCCACTAGCATTATAAAAGTGGGAAGACAATGAATGTCTTGTGTTATCTTCTTTTTTTGTTGGACAATCAGGGAAGTCTTCCCATGGCATTTATCTTTGTAATCATATTATTGTTGAATTCTTGTTCTGGTTGTACTTGTAATGTACAAGACTCTACAGTTTCACAGATGAAGAGCACTGTTGAATTGTCAATAGTAACTTGTTTTGTTTTACACTGTTGCATTACGTTCATTTTATTAATCATTGCTTAGCTGATGAAGTATGCTTCTATCCATGCAGTAACAGGTACATTTGGATGCTAGCGGTCAGGTCTGAACTGGAGTTTCATTCGCTTCACTGATCTGAGTTCATACAGGTCCTTTTGCTAATTATAATAATTTCTTTTTTCCCTTGAAATTACTCCACTAACTAGTCAGTCCCTTTCCAGGGAATTATTTGTATGTGCTGCAGCTTCTTTGAGTACATTTTATTTGACCTTTTTCTTGACAGGGCCTCTTGGTATCTTGTTGAGCACATTGGAATCGATCTTCTTGTATAACTTTTTGAGGTCTTCCCCACCCTTTGCAATTAGATGGTCCACTTCCGTCTCATATCTTACGTACAACACTGGCAAAGTGTGCGCACACAAGAATCCTGTTCAAGTAAGAAATAAGCACTTGTTATAATGTATGGAAAATTTATTTTACATAGTTCTATTAGACTGCGCCGAGTAATGTTGTTTTCCTGGCCCTTGCATCCCTTGTGTCTTTTGCTTTTACTTTTTCCTGTTTGTTTTGGAGAAATTGAAAGTTTCAGTGATACTCACCAAGATACAGTAGACTTGCGAAGCTGCAAGAACTTCCAATTACTGCTAATATCCAAAGAGATCCTACCACCTTGTATTAAAAAGAACCTGAGAGTTAGTTCAAGAATCAGCTGACGTGCTGAACAATAATAGCAGCACAACGGTGTGAGAATTATTTGGTAACCTTCATAGTTACTTAGTGCATAGTTTCTAGTCTATTATATTCTGGTGATATTGTAAGTATCGTATTAATTCTATCCCTATCTACATAAAAATACTTAAAATTTTCATAGTAATCCTAAAACAAATTGCTAGAAATCTCACAGTAACCAAAAAAAAAAAATCTATTATATTCATTATATTTATAATGATATAGATTTATTATCTAAAAAATTGTATTTAAAACCAACTCTATCTCTATTATGATATATAGATTTATGTGAAAAATTGTATCTAAAATCAACTTTCTCTATTGTAGTATTAAAAAAAATGACATCTCTATAAAATATAGATAAAATTTTAAATTATACAAAGATTAATCATGTAATTGCGTAGTATTTTAACTAGTTTGATATAGTTTCAAGGTGATTTAGTTACTCTGGCGAATAGAATTCATCGGTTTATACTTTATGGTTCTCTACTTTGCTGTGATTTCCAAACGTGACATCACATAACTAGTTGGATCTTTGCATCTGATGCTTATCAGAAATGGCACTGGAATTGTTGGACTTGATGTTATTCATCAAAGTAGCAAAGGAACAAATTATTATTTACCAATAGAAACTTCTTCAGATCCTTCCCACACGCAATGTCATAAATAATAGACACAAAATGTTCCAGTTTGGAATGGATTGCCAATGCTATTTCTCTGAAGGCGTGTTGAGAGATGATCACTTCTGGAATCTTTGGAGGGGCCCTGCAAATCACAAGTGATTTGTTGAGTTTTACTTCCTCATGTGGTCATGCCTTCTGTAAAGAGTTGTAGTCTCCAACATTTGAAAAAAAAGAAAGGCATTTTTGGGCTGTATTGGGCTGGTACAATTATGAGGAAACATAAAACCAAGGTCATACCTGTCGATGAGAGGTGCAACATTAGACCAAATGAAGATCACAAGCATGGTAAGGAGAGCGATATGGCAAAGGAGCGGGACTACATTGTATTCGACCACTTCGAATAGGAACCATGTCGATGTGGCCCCGGCAAGGACCCCTGCAGATAAATTTCTGTTCTTCCATAGCAGAATGTCCGCAACTGCGAAACCCCATCAATCAGATTCATGTCCAAATCGACTCATAAGTAAACTATCGCAGTGTAAATGATGTAGTAGATTGTAGACTAATAGTTGAGAAAGAAATACATACCTTTCCCTCCGCCAAGAAGCTTACGAAGTGATTCTGACCGTTCACCGCCGGAATCTCTTGTAAAACGAAGAGGCATGCTTTTTTGCAATTTTGAAGGGTGTACTGGTAATGGCTGATCTTGTTAGAAAAACTGACCTCCTTATATGCACTTCAGTGCCAGGACAATTTCTCAGGGGAGCCTAGATTGAGAAGGAAAGAATAGCTTTGTCTGTACGGGATTGAGGGGAATAAACGAATATGGGGCAAACATTTGCTTCAACCAGAGGTTTGCCTATAGCTGAGGGAACTTATTGTTAGAGCCAACAAGCTAAATCCTAGCAGTTTAATTATTCATCTGCAAAACCTCGTTATAATCTTACCATGTGCACCATCTTGTTATTTATGATTCTAGCTTAACCTCAACTATCTGAATTTTTGCAAATTGAATTTGAAATTGCAATATTTGCAAATGCATATGCACAGGCAAAAGGAAGTGCACTACTCGTGGGCCCATGCACCACGCACTCTAGCTGCTCCAAGTGAGTGACCGTTTAGAGCCGCATTGTAGTGCGAGGTGTGGATGTTCATGTGTTTTATGGGTCTCATTATACTGTCTCACTAATAAGTAGGTTTACTGTTAACAAGAAGACAGTCTTTTAAACGAAAGTTACCGTGGAAAAGGTGGAGGTGATACTTATTTTTTTAGTGATTTTTAAGTGGTTTAAATGTATGTGTCCCAGTCGTTAGTCTCAAATAAAAGGAGAGAGTATTTTTGTGTGTGGCCCACCTTGTTAGACCATCTCCAAGAGATAACCCAAAGAACTGTTCACCCGAGAGAAAATGCGCTACACACGTCGTTTGGGTTTGCGCGGCTGCTCCAACAGCCGACGGATCGACGCCCCCGTCGATAGAGATGCTACAGCGCCTCCCCAAATGTCGACATTCTCACTCCGGTTGCTATCTTCTTCCCAGTCGTGTCCGCCCCCAACTGTCGACGGTTTGCGCGGGAGTTTGCTTCTCGGAGAGGCGACGTCGCCCGTGGAAGGCCTGCCGACGGTGCGGCGTCCTCGTCGCGGCGTGGATCGGCCGGAGGATTGTTGCGGCGTCCTCGTCGGTATCGGTAGGCCGGCGAACTGTCGATAGCGGGTGCGTCCTTGTCGGTCGTCCTCGACGCCGCTGCTACCCCGCCACACCGCCGGCCCCCCGTTCCGCTATCGACGCCGCTATCGACAGTTCCTCCGTTCCGTTTTCGACGCCGCTACCCCAATCAGGCGACGCCGCTACACCGCCGGCCCCCCGCGCCGCCGCCACCCGTGGCCGCCAACCCTTAACCGAGCGACACCCCGCGCCCCCACGCCGCCGCTCACCCGTGCCTCTATTTGGTCGCGCGGCCGCTCCTCCCGCGCCTGCAACGCGGCTTCCCCGCGACGCCGCTTCCCCGCGCCGCAGCTCCCCTCGACGACTGTTCCCCGCGCCGCCGCTCCGCCGTGCCTTCGTTTGCTCGGGCCGGCTCCCCGCGCCGCCGGTTTCCTGCTCCGACGCACCCCCGCTCGCCCGCGCCAAAGAGATGACAAACGGTTGATTTTTACGGGATTAAAATTTGGGGATTATTTTTGGGGATTATTGTTGGAGTGAGATAAAATATAGAGATAGAATTTTTTTAGGTAGATATGTATATGGGGTTATAGAGATTCATTTTTAGGTAGTATTGTTGGAGAAGGTCTTAGCGGGAAAAAAAATGAGAGGAGGAAAAAAAAAAAGTTGAGATCCTCTGCATTGGAGTAGGATACTGTTTAGAGGGGAGCTTCTCTTAGCTGTCGTTGGTTCCACACTTTGGAGATGCCCCTGTTCTTTTATATTCCCCTTTCTTCCCAAAGTAGCTAAAGCAGTTTTGCTTTTGATAAGCTTTTAGCAACTCAACTAAATTTGATTTTATTAAAAAAAAGAAAATCTCCCGTTCAATGTGATAACTCATCGTGGGGATTGGGTAGTCCACATAAGCTTCTTTTTTACTAGGATGGGAGTAAAAGATCAAGACATAGTGCAAACCGGTGCTGCTGCGGTGACCTTGGTTGCACACTTGCACTGTGCTTCACCTACTACACCACCGGCCCACAAATACCACAGCTCCACCCTCGGCAATGCATTCTAGCCTAGTCCAGTTGTGAATTTGAGATCCATCCAAACATAACAATGAGGCCATAGCCATCTATGTTCTCTCTCACAGTTCTCGCTTTGGCCGCTCTGCTGTGCCTCACTCCGGGCGCGGCGGCGACGTCGTCGACCTGATGCAGCTGAGCCCGTGCGCGTCCGCCATCACTGGGAACACGGCGCCGACGTCAGCCTGCTGCGGCAGGCTGAAGGCGCACCGGTCCAGCTGCCTGTGCCGGTACAGGAAGGAGCCCAGCCTGAGGCGCCGCGTCAAATCCAAGCACGTCAAGAAGGTGTTCGCCGCGTGCAAGGTGCCCGTCCCGAGCTGCTGAGCGCGTCGACGCGCTCCTATCGTATGCATGCACCCTATGCATTAGGAGTAGACTAGTTAAGTAGCGAAACTATACTTGGCACATCCTTGTGCGAGGTAATAATACAGGGTTAGCTAGAGTTGGAACAAATCGAAGTATTGTAACTCCAGATTTGACATTTGCTACATGAAATAAAGGCAGCAAAAACTGTGGACTAATTTTGGTGTATTGGCATTGAAATAGGTGAATCCGCAACGTTACGAGGTATATTAAGGAACTACACCAAATTATACTTTCACCCGAAGAACTTCAAAGCTGATGCACGCAAAGTGGTCAAACAAGTAATTAATTTTGCGTCGCGGGGGCGCGATTCATGACGAGACCTGCCATGCAAGCAAACTTTTGAGTATTGAGATTGGCAGTTAGCACATGCTTCTAATTTGCTTACTTCTGGATTTGTGGCACAACATTTTTTTGTGGGCAACTTCTAGGGCCGGGAAGGATTGAAATATGTTTAGTTAGCAGTCATCTTACTCTACGTTCACCTCACACACTAGCTCGAGTAACTTGTAGTACACAATACTCCTGTCATGTCTTCGAACTAATTAATCTACCTCACACCACCCAAACTCCGACGCACTTTTTGTTTCATAGTGAGATAAGCCGTTCATAATTCGAAGCACTAATGTGAACGACCGGGCGCTATTATTATTTATTAACGCAACCATGCAAATGCCGTTCACTTGTATTAGTCCAATCTGGCTTAGTAATATAGTCTCGTTTGGTTAAGACAGAACAAAGAGATGTAGTTAAGAGTTGTTTAGTTAGTTGTATGAGGTGATATAGATTAAAAGGAGATACTATTTGATTAGTTATATGAGTAATATAATTATGGATATACGAGTTTAAAAAATTTTGTCTAAAGTTATCAATTTAAGTTTTTCTATGAATCAGTTCCTAACTCTCTTGTTACATCTTCAGTCTGATTCTGTGATGTAATCCAGTCAACCAAATAACATCTTCTTTAAAAATTCTGTAAGAGTAAGTCGGACTGAATTTGATGTAAACAACTAATTACTTTATAATTTCCCGGCACGATTCCAGGGCGCGAATGTGTCACTCACTCTGCTTCACTCCTTAACTCTAGAAATACCACCCCCTCTTGTGCTTCCAAACCATTCCTACCTCACCAGTCACTACTAGTCTACTACTCTCAGTGACAAGCCATGAAGCCTTATGCAGTGCTCTTGCTTGCAGTTATCATCATCTCTTCCATCACAATGAGCCCGGCGTCAAGGGCACCGTCGGCCGTGAAATGCAACCCGATGGCACTGAGCCCGTGCATCTCAGCGATCATCTCGAGTGCGCCGCCGTCGAAGGCGTGCTGCAAGAAGCTCAAGGAGCAGAAGCCCTGCCTGTGCCAGTACAGGAAGAACCCCAGGCTGAGGAGATATATCGACTCCCAGTACAGCAAGAAGGTTGCAGGTGACTGTGGTATGCCGTCCCTTAAATGCTGAGCTTTTGCACGATATCATACTATCATGTGCCATATGATGTGATGTGATGTGAAAGAGGAGTTGTAAGACGAGAGGCCTAGGCAGCAGCAAGAAGCTATTAGTATGTTGGTGTGTGTTGTTTGTGTTCAGCTGGTGTTTGTTGTTTTGCTGTGAGTTTAGTTGGAGTTGTTGCTGTTTGTGCTTATTATTGTTGTCTTAATTAGTTAACTCTCAAGAAATTCTGCCTAGTTCACCTGACTTGATGCAAGAATTATCTGAAATCAACATAGTGCAGCTGTCCAAGAGTAGATTATGCAATTACATCTTTATATATGAAAACTGCAATGTTTACAATCATATATTTCTTTTCACATCAAGAGACTCTTCTTGGCAATTCTAGGTCTATGGTGCTACTTTCCAACATCTCGACAACTCTGCCTGCGGTAGGCCGATTCGTAGGCGTTGTTTGTATGCACCATAATCCAACTATGACCATCTTCCTTACAAGCTCCCTGGTCTCACTACTAATGTCAGAAATGCTGGCACAAAATTGATCTAAATGTTCATATAGAAATAGAGCAAAATACTTGCTGCTAGTCTCGGCACCAACATTGACATGTCTTTTTGTCCTAACCATCTCAAGGACCATTACTCCATAGCTATAGACATCAGACTTATTAGTGACCGATCCAAATTGCCTGGAGAATACCTCCGGTGCATCACAGCCAACTGTTCCCCTTGCACCGCGACTCTCTTTGCGCAAGCCTAGGTTTGCTAATCCAACATCTGATATCTTGGGACGGAACTCTTGATCTAGTAGAACGTTGTGGGGTTTGATGTCAAAATGCACAATATGAGTGTTGCACCCTTGATGGAGATACTCCAGCGCTCGCGCAATGCCAATTGCTATTTCAAATAGTTCCTGCCAACTTAGTGAATTTTCTCCTTCAGAATCATTGCTGAAAGCATATCTTTCGAGCGAACCATTGGGCATGTACTCATAGATGAGAGCTCTTTTTGACCCTTGCAAGCAAAATCCCAACAAAGTAACAACATTGACATGAGAAATTCTGCTGATGCTTGCTACCTCATCCATGAACTCCTTATCATCACCCTTGGAGTTCTTTAGCAACTTTACCACTATCTGATGACCATCGCAAAGGTTGCCTCTGTATACAATACCACAACTTCCCTGGCCTAGTTTGTGAGCGAAGGATTCGGTTATTCTTTCAACTTCTGAGTAATTGTATCTTTTCGGATATGGAGTCCTATGCGTTCGCTTCGATGATTCTGTTCTTGGTGCATTCGTTGATACCTCTTTCGACGGCAGCAAGCTGCGACGTTTCTTATGACACAACAGACATGTGGAAAGAAACAGGAGAAGCAGAAATATGGCCGCGGCAACTGCTATAATTATATCTGCATAGCCATGGACAACAAGGTGTCAGAAACAGCAAGGCAAGAACAAGAGATGTCACCTAAAGCACTATCTTGCAGTTTCTTCAACAACTAATCAACTATGGATGAACTCTGAACACGTCTGAACAAACTAAAGCACTATCTTGCACTTTCTAAAGGTTTATTCTGATTTAAAAGTTGATTAATTCAAGACTGACAAGCTGCTTTTATGTTATATCAATAAGTAGCTTTATCTGGTTGGACAGAACATAAATTAGAAAGCACCATGAAGTGGACAAAAAGTGATCACTTACATATTCTTGTTCTCTTCTTTGAGGAACCTCCCCCTGTAATTTGTCAAAGAAATGTTCTTAGTTTTCTCCAAGATGCAACAGACTGAAAAAATTACATAGCTTAGGACAAGATAAACTCTCAGTATGCACATTTGATATAAGCAAGTCGTATAATATATAGTACCTGCACTGGCAGTGCCATTAGTCCTTGTGATGCCCTGCAGCTTTATACTGTACCCGGAGTCCTTGTCATAGGAGCGGCTCCACAGCATGACGCCGCCGTAATTCGCGGCACTCTCCACCACCCGCAGTACCTGTGACGCGAGCGCGTCCGCATCGACGAACCCGCCGCTCGGCGCTGCGTCCGGCGACGCCGGCAGCCCCAAGAATACGGTCGCCGACGGTAGGCCCACCGTCCACTTCCCCCACGCGTCCTGCAGCTTGCTCACGTCCCCGGCCGCGTACTGGCAGTCGGGGTTGTTGTAGAACTGCACCCACACGTGGTCGAACAGCCCCGTGCCGAGCGCCGGGCCGACAGACACGTCCGGGTACGGGCACTGCGGCGCCGCGGTGAGCATGTAGGCCTTCCCCCCCTTGGCGCCTCCGTATAGCGACTTCAGGTGACTGGCGAGATCATCATAGTACATGGACGCGACCTCGATGTCGAAGTCGACGCCGTCGAGCACCGCATCGCCCAGTGGGCGGAACGCGACATTGCCGCCGAGGAAGTTGTCCCAGAGGTACGTGGCCAAGCCCTGCGCGTCGGAGGACGACGAGAGGTTGTACCCACCTGCGCCACCGCCGATGCTGAGGAGCACCTTGACGCCTGCGGATTGGCAGGACGCGATGTCAGCGCTGAGGGACGCGCAGGTCCCCGAGGTGACGTCGCAGTGACCGGCCAGGTTGAGCAACGGGACCCGGCCGCTGCCGAACACCGAGAGGAAGGCGAGGTTAACGTAGACATAGAGGCCGGTGCTGCATGTGTCTTTGAGGGTGCCCTCGCTGGTGTTCTGGCCCCAGTACACGGCGATGTCGAGGGCGTTTGAGGCTGCGGCGAGGAGGGCCATTGTTAAGAGAAGGGAGGAGGAGGAGGCTGAACAGAGCTTGCGGGACATTGTGAGAGGTGATGGCTTTGCGGTGAGGTGTATGTGTTAATGTGTACTTTATATATCACGCGTCCATGCTTGATATGTCGAAGGAATGGTGAGGTTTTCTACGAGCATAAGGAGTTGGAAGGTATAAATGCCTTGCAAATGGGAATGAGTCTTGTCTATTGTGCATGGCGGACGAGGACCCGCGGACATATGGAAGCTGCTCAGTTTGTCTGGCGATAGATTTTAAGCACTACTGGTGTTCTGATTCAAAGAGGAGTCTCATTCTTGGTCAACATAGGACTGTTTGGTTCGAGGAATAATCTGTCTTAGAATTATCCGATGCTAGAAACTGGTGTTCAGTTGGTATAATGGAATTAGCCGGTTCTAGAGATAGCATTTGGTTAGTGCAATAAAATGAGCTCTTGCTACCATTAACTCATTTGAAGTGGTGAAGAAATGAGTGTAATTTGTGGACAGAGTTATTTTATGAAATTGGTCCAATGATTTTTTGGATGAAAAGACCTCATCTTTTACCGATTCCATCAATACAATTAATTGAAAGAGGTTGTTAATTTTCTATTTGACACATAGGTCTTTACAATCAATATCAGTGTCATAACTCTATAAAAGAAAAATATAAATAGATATATGACAAAGAAATAAGTAAGTTTAAGTCACTTAAAAATATGAAATAATAAACAATTTTGTAACTTTGGTTAGTAACTACCTTTTTTTCATCTAATACCTGCCATTTTTATACGAGATTTTGTGATTTAACAAAAAAAAAAAGTAGATTAACAAATCGAGAGGCAACAAACTCCTCGGATTGTGGGCTTGTGGGACAAGGAGCCCAGACCAAATCGGATTCGACGTATTTGAGTTCGTAATGGACTCGTGCATTAATCGGATTCGACACAGTTAATTTCGGATAGGACTCGTGCATTAATCAATACTCTCGATCTCTCTCTATCTAGTTTTGTTATGCCCTGGTCGAGACCTGATGTGACTTTTTTAGCAGGATGTACTCAATTAAGGGATCAAAATAGTATACTTAAAAAGCTTAAAATGTAAAACGGGTCAAACCCAAATTTTATCCAATTCAATCCGTTGTTCACACCAAAAATAATCAAGTTTATGGAATGGCTAACATAAAACATTTTTTATTAGCTTTATTTCCACTTTTGATGTTAGCGAATAAATCTTTGTCTAATAATCATCAGTTTGATCTAATAGATTTTAGACTATCGTATTATTTTTGTTGTCGCAATTTTTTAGATTGTCGTATTTTTTTATTTTAAGTTATCTTTTTTTTGTTGTTAAGCTGTCACTTTTTTAAGTTAGATTGTCATATTTTTATTCTAGGTTATCATAAATTTTTTTTAAAATTTTTTTGTATGTAACCATCCATGCTCGATTAAACTATTAACCATCTTATCTTATACTTATTTAAAAGAAATTAGGTCCCTTAATTTCTCAGTGTGTCTAATGTGTTCCTCTTTATAATGTATGGGCTATACTATGAGAGTTCATGTGTCATAGAGGAGACGCATAAAGACATATAGAAAGAAGAGAACAAGTAAATATTAGTTGTATCTAATTAAGATAGAGGTGTAAGTTGTAACTTAGTCCAATTAATGTTGTGTTCACTTGTAATTACTATGTTATTATGGTTTGTATTTACTTGAGTATGGATTAAGAAAGTTTTAAATTTAAGAGAACATCTAATAAAAATGACTAAACTATCACATTCATAAATATATTGAAAATAGCAAAGAGAATGTTAATGAGATAGACTAGTCATAAATAACAAAGTGTTAAAATAAATAAAAATAGAATATGAAAGATAATAATAAATTGCATAAATGTCTCATTTTATAATAAGATTTTTTTAATTATAGACACTATCTAGAATACAGGTATATATTTTTCTTTAAAAACATATATAATTTACACAACACATTCAGATATGGGTTTAATCTTCACCCCATTTTCTCTCCTACACTTCTTCCCCCACATCTTATTGATCTGCTACTGTCACCACCACTATTGTTGCCCCATCCTCTTCTTCTCCCTGTTGCCAGGCATTGTTGCTTGTGACTAGCGGTGAAATCACTGCTTCACTGCACCGCCAACCGACCACCTCCCACTACCTCCACCCGTGGTTAGCAGCGGCGCTATTGCCATCTCACTGCCCCACTCCACCCGCTGCGAGACTGCTGCTAATAGAGAAACTAAAGGGTGGGTTATGTGAACTCCAAAAGACTAGATCTAAGAAGAGGCTAGATCTAGACATTCAATTGAGATATTGAATTTTGCATACTGCTATAGCAAACATTTACAATTGTACTTGTAGAATACTATAACATTCCACAGATGCTGAAGCTTTAATTTTCAGCTTAAGAGGACTTTAGGTGGCAAATGCAGATCGTTCATGCTACCTTCTAACATCTCGACAACTCTTGTCATTGAGGGCCGATCAGTAGGGATTAGTTGGATGCACCACAGGCCGACCATTATCATCTTTCTAACAAGCTCTGTGGCCTCACCACTAATCTCAAAAGCACTATCACAATATTCATCTAAATGTTCATAAATCCATTGTGGAAAATATTCGCTACTAGTTTCACCGTTTGCATTGATATTCTTCCTTGCTCCGACCATCTCAAGGATCATCATCCCATAACTATAGACATCAGACTTGCTGCTTACTGTTCCAAATTGCTTTGAAAAGACCTCAGGGGCAATGTATCCTATTGTTCCTCTTAAACCACATATGGAGATAGTACTTTCTTTTTGCAGACACAATTTTGCCAATCCAAAATCGGAGATCTTAGGACAAAAATCTTGGTCTAGAAGAATATTGTGTGGCTTTATATCAAAATGCACAATACGAGTATTACACCCTCGGTGAAGATATTCAAGTCCTCGAGCAATCCCAACAGCAATATCAAATAATTTCTCCCAACTCATAGAATTTTCACTTTGGGAGTCATTGCTAAAAGCATATCTGTCAAGTGAACCATTAGGCATGTACTCATAGATGAGAGCCCTTTTGGACCCTTGCAAGCAAAATCCTAATAGAGAAACAACATTAACATGGGAAGTTCTACTGATGCTAGCCACCTCATTCATGAATTCCTCCCCATCACCCTTGGAGTCCTTAAGCATCTTCACCGCTATCTGACGGCCATCGGAGAGGTTGCCTTTGTAAACGACACCAAATCCACCTTGACCTAGCTTTTGAGAAAAAGATTTGGTCATTCTTTTCACTTCTGCATAACTGTATCTTTTTGGATGTAGAGTTCTATTCTTTTGCAAGAAGGATTCAATCCTTGGTGTTTCCTTCGACATCCATTTCAAGTGTAGACTATATTTCTTATGGCCCAATAAGCATGCTAAAATAAGTAGACATAGCAAAAGTATGCTCAAGGTGCCTGCTGTTATATCTGCATAGACAATTAGGAGGGAACAAGGAATCAATAGGGGATGCAACTTGTAATATCTCGATGGATTATTTGAACTTGATCAAGTACCACATAACAAAAAGTGAGACAGGCATAAATGAGTGGAAATATGCAAGTATACAGATAGTGTCATTCACAAGAAAGCAATATATTTCAAGTTATTGAGCATTTGTTGATAAATGTATAGCAATAGATATCTTTTCCATGGTGCCTTCAAAATTTAATGTACAAAGAACTTGAGTTGCTTTCATATTAAATGAACAAGGGTACTGTCACTGTAAATGTATATGATCGAAGCAGGTTTGGTAAAAGATCATAAACACAGATGATGTTGGGATATGCCTCTATCTCCTAATCCTAATCTATCTCCTATTCCTTTTGTTCTATAAATAGGCAGCTCATGTACTTTGTAAATCTGAACCATTATAGTGATTTGTTTTTCCGTGGTTTTTTCCCTTTCACCTTGAAAGGGTTTTTCCACGTTAAATCCTGTGTCACTTTCCTAACAAGTGGTATCAGAACTTTCATCCAACGGCCCTGATTCACGGTTCTATATTTCGCAAAAATCTCAGCCATCCACACAAAAAACTCTAGCCTTCCACAAATTTCCATTTAGCCGCCGACGCCTTGTCCACTTCACGTGATCTGCTATTTTTCAGGGATTTTTCGATCTAAGTTCCTGATTTTCACTTTGTCATTATGACTGCAAAACTTGATATTGCGAAGTTCGATGGCAAGATCAGTTTTTCTATCTGGCAGGTACAGATGAAGGCAGTTCTCACACAGCTCGGTGTCCGGAAAGCTCTTCTGAAAAAACCGGACAAAGTGGATGAAAGTGAGTGGGAAGAACAGGATCAGAAGGCTTTGTCTGTCATGCAACTCAGCTTGTCTACAGATGTTCTACGCGAAGTCATTAAAGAGGAAACTGTCGCCTCCTTGTGGACGACGTTGGAGACGTTATACATGAAGAAAAGTCTTGCCAACAAATTGCGCCTTAAAGAACGTCTGTACACTATTCGCATGGCAGAAGGTACCTCGATTCAGTCTCATCTCAGTGAATTTAATTCTATCATTGTGGACCTTGAGAGTCTAGATGTGAAATTGAGGATGAAGATAAGGCTATTTTGTTGGTTGTCTCTTTGCCTGCTACCTTTAAACATTTTAAAAAATTATGCTTTATGGCAGTCATGATACCCTCAGTTTTGAGAACGTTAAATCAAATTTGTTGTCTAAAGAGAAATTTGATATTGAGCCTCATTCCAGTGGAAAGGGTGAGGGTTTAATTGTTAGAGGTAGATCTAATCAATCAGGCAGTTCAAATAGATCAACGTCTAGATCTAAATCCAGAGGTCGTAAATCCAACACCTTTTGCCGTTATTATAAATCAAATACTCATGATATTTCTCAGTGTGATAAATTGAAAAGAAAAGAAGAGAAAAAGAAAACATATTTGGAAAAAGCTGTTGAGGCTAGCATTGTTGATAGTGATAGTGGAGAAGCACTCATGGTTACTACTGATATTGAGAAACGCATGTCTTGGGTTCTTGATTCAGCTTGCACCTTTCATATTTGCTCACATAGAGAGTGGTTTTCTGATTATACTCTTGCAACTGGTGCTGTTATTATTAGTGATGAGTCTCCACTTGAAATTGTTGGAATTGATTCCGTTCAGATAAAAACTCATGATGGCACCTTTAATACCCTTACAAATGTTCGCCATGTCCCTCAAATGAGGAGGAATCTTATTTCTTTGGGCACCTTAGAAGCTATAGGTTATAAGTACTCAAATGAGGAGGAATCTTATTTCTTTGGGCACCTTAGAAGCTATAGGTTATAAGTATACCGGTGACAATGGTGTTCTTAAGATTTCTCTTGGCAACTGTGTTATTTTAAATGTCAGTCGTGTGAACAACCTTTATTACTTGCAAGGTTTCACAGTTATAGGTACTGCAGCTGTTTCTATTGCATCCAACACTTCTAATACCAAGCTGTGGCATATGCGCTTGGGTCATATGAGTGAAAAAGGTATGCATCTCTTGCACAAGAAAGGTCGTCTACATGATATTGGTAAACTTGAGTTCTGTAAACATTGTGTTTTTGGAAAACAAAAGAGGGTTAGTTTTGCTACTTCAACTCACCAGAGCAAAGGTATTCTTGATTATATTCATTCTGATCTTTGGGGTCGTTCTCCTCATCCTTCTATTGGAGGTTGTGAGTACTTTATTTCTTTCATTGATGATTTCTCTCGCAAAGTTTGGGTCTACTTCTTAAAGCATAAGAGTGATGCTTTTTTTACTTTCAAGTCTTAGAAAGCTTGGGTAGAAAATCAGACTGGCAGAAAAAATAAGAAATTGAGAACTGACAATGGGTTGAAATTTTGTAGTGGTGAGTTTGATACATTTTGTGCTGATCATGGGTTGTAAAATGGTAAACTAACAACTCTAGTTGTGTGAATTTGCTCATGGCTAGAATGCAGGATGCAATATCTGTGTAAGGCATCTCCACAGAACCATGAATTCATGGTCATGCCACAGAGACTGTATAACTATAATTGATGAAAACGCTCAGCGACAATCAAAAGAAGGTAATTGTAACAAGCTAATGAAAAAAAAAATTAAATGTTAAATTCTATATTCGATTTCATGAAACATTATTGGTAGAGGCTGCACAGGTATTATGTATTTACCTATTATAATTTTCATTGATTGCTTCGAACCTGCATAATAAAAAAAAATTGCCAGTCAGAATATTGATTGTGAAAAAAGATAAAAAAATGCACATCTTGGTTGTTGTTCTCTGTCGATTAATTTGGGTTCGTTCTTAGAACTTAACTTAGAAAAACTTTGCATTTACATAAGGTGCACTTGCTGTTGAAATACCAAGAAGCAGCACAGAAAACTAGCTGGCTGCTGTTTCTTCCTTCCGCCAAAACTTTCACATGCTAATTCTTTTTTGCATTAGCATTCGAAAGCCCAGCAACTTTGGTAATAATGGAAAAGAAAATTTTAATCAACTTTTGACTAGATGACAACTGCCGGTCATAAAATGGTATGGCACTATTAGAATTTTATACAAATTTATCGTTATGTACTTTCTATTAGGGAAAGTTTTTAATTTCTATCAAATTTCTCCCTATACAAGTATAAAATCATTCCTGATTTGCTCTTTCAATCAATTATATAAATGGAGGTCTAAAGTTATTTATATCCTTTGTATGATTAATGGTGATCTTTACCTGCTAGAAGGAAATAGGCAACAATGTTGGATTTTAAGAAACCAATGGTCCATATTAAAGTGGTTATATTATAAAATTTTCCATCTTGTACCTGAATATCCTTTTATTTTTTTTCTTTATTAAGATATGGTGCATCATATTAAATGAAAAAAAAATTACGACTTCAACATCAGGAAGATGTCGTGTTGAGTGGTCAATTTTCTTTTCGTCACGGCTTAGTCCTTCTATACCTCAGGGTTTCAGTCAACAAATTGACCATGACAGATATTAATATGGTTAGGATGTCGGCATCAAATAAGAAAAGTCATAAAGAAAAAGGCAAAGAAACTTGTTCAATAGACATGAAATATGCCTGGACTTTTTTGAAGAATGAAAAAATATCTCGAATGACGTCGAAGACTTTGAACAGCTGTCAAAATCAAAGTTTAATGGTATGAAAAAGGCATGGATTTCTAATTCTATAGTTTCAAAAGAACAGGGTGAGTTGCAGAAGTGAAATATCTGAAAAAAGTCTTCATCCGGATTTTGTAGCATGCTCCATCAAAGTCCGAAATGGCAACAACCAACATTTAAACATGACGCCTTTTTTATCATAAAAATTTAGTAAGATGTCCTCTACTCCTCTCAAATGAACTGGCCTTAGTCTTGTGCAACCCATCTTTGCTGCATGTTTTGGCAAGTTTGCACTAGTTTATCACACCTAACCATTAATGTGCAGGTACTTCTTGCCGGGAAGGGTCTGGCCCGAGTGGTAAGGTCCCACGACGAGCACAGGACGGGGCACTGTACCGTGTGCAGGGCCATTAAACTGTCACGTCCTGCACAGTGCAACCATACAGACACAAGAACGAAGATGGTTTATGCAGTTGTGAACTGGCAGTGCCTCTCAGTAGAGTTTTTCTTGGGCAACTATGTTTGTCTGGTCTACAGAATACAAATCAGCTACAAAATGATACAGAAGGAAGCAAGATAAATTAATTTGGATGCTTGATTGTATCTGAACCAATCCAGATTCAGGCAAGAAAGAGTCTTGAGAAATTGGAGCCGCACCGTTGTCCCCTTTTAAACACTAAGTAAAGTCGACGTGATGGTGGCCACTAATTCTGCTATCTTCCTATCAACGACAACCATTCGAAAACAAGCGCACAATCCTATTCTAGCATTCAAAACGTTTCACAGTTATATCTTTCTCAAATGTATAAAGACAGGGACATGGATTGGACTGGGACTTGGGTTCTTTCCACACCATGGATATTTTCAACATGGAGTTTAATCGACCGATCAAATCGAAAGGGTCAAGATGGCATTTGATGTACTAAATTAATTGTAAAGGGATTTGAACGGCTAATATAAGTCCCTTTGCGATTTGAACCAAAAAAAAAAAATAGCAGTTTAGTTAGAACAGTTTACCAGCACTAGGTGAAGGGGATGTAGACGGAGATATCCTACCGCAATCCTTCGTGTCCACCTGCCCATTGGAGCAGACGCAACCTAAGAACCTTGCGGTGTTGTTGTAAGCGCACTGTCCCTTCGATTGCTCGCACTGTTTACACTGATCCGTGCCACTGCTCCAGTTCATCTGAAAACCCCTGCGAAGAGCTTTACCAAACCCATCTTTCCTCCATCCAGGATCCTCTGGATCGTGTGGGATGAAAAATTTGGGCACGGGCACTTTGTAAATTTCCGGGCATGCCCGCGACCAGTGTCCGGGAGGCACGCGATCCTGCGGAAACACGAAGGACATTCGAGGCGCATCGTCAAAGCCTCCGCAGGTGATCGGGTCCATCGTAGGCGGTTTGGGGATAGCAGATAGGGGCTCGAAGGAGCAGTTGATGAAGAAGAAGAGGTAAACGACGGTGGAGGAACTCAGCCAAACGGTCGATGGGATGGTCACGTTGTGACGGACTTTGGGGCAGCCGTCGCCGTCGTCCTTGAGCATATCGGTGTCGGCGAGGGAGACGGCGAGGCTACTATGGTTGATGCCCAGAACTGTGTATGTGTAGCTGTCGTTGGATTGCATGATGGGCTTGTAGCCGCCGTCATCTTCTACACAGCGGATGGCCAGGCCAGGGTAGCCGCAGTAGGAGTTGGTGTAGTCCGGGAACACCTCTGTTTCGTTAGAAAGGTAGAACGGGTACTTGATGATGACGTTCCCGCAGGTGTATGGTTGCAGCTGGCACATGGAAGGGTTGTAGGTGCCGCCGATACGATCGCCATGGGAACCGGCAACGAAGAGGACGAGGAGCAGGAGGAGGAGCAAAGGCATGGCGAAGCTAGGCGAGCTTCTTTTTTCTCTGTGGTGGGTTCAAGTGTGGGCGCCTCCGTTTATAAGTCACGGCGGTCAATTAGGTGGGTGTCGGGGGAGGTAGGGTGACTGATGACAAGGCACCTGACTGCCTGGGGCCCTGGGGGCCCATGATTTCAGACCTTGTGGCAGTTAGGCTATCTCCAACCCACCAGCGTTTCGTTTGGCGCTTCAACGAAATATTCTCCAGTATATTCCATGCCACGTATGCGAAGCACCATCTGAAGCACCACTTTTCTCCAACCCACCGGCGCTTCGCTTGGCGCTTCGCGAGGCACCTTCTCAAGCACCACCCTTCTCCAACCCACCGGCGCTTCGCTTGGCGCTTCGCGTGGGGCCCGCACATACATTATTTATTACACATTAACAAATTGATAAAATAAAATTCAGATAATTCGAAGACAACAAATTAAAATAAAATTATTTTAATAACAAAAAAGATTTAAAAATATTTTTATTGAAATGGCACACGGGAAAAAATATGACATATACTAAATTAAAATTCAGCAACAGTCGGCTCTTAACAACCACACAAACAACTACTCATCCGTACCGCCGGCCCCGAAACGCTGCCAGATGTGCTCGATAAGATCCCGTTTCAGTTGCCGATGTGTTGGGCGAGCACGGATCGCATTATTTCGATCTAGCATATGTTCAAAAATTGGCGAAGCATTGCTGTGGATAGTAGGCGGTGTTACGGTTGATGTGCTTTGAGTATCGTACAATTGAGTGATCGGGTCATGAGAGTTGCGCTCATCCTCGATTATCATGTTATGGAGGATGACACACGCTTTCATGATATTGGCAAGAGTTGACCGTTGCCAAAATCGAGCGGGGCCGCGGACAATAGCAAATCGAGCTTGCAACACCCCAAACGCTCGCTCCACATCTTTTCTTGCCCCTTCTTGATGTTGTGCAAATAACTTGAGTTTGTCCGTTTGGGGCAAGGGTGCGGTCTTCACGAAGACAGCCCACTCGGGGTAAATACCGTCGGCCAGGTAGTACCCCATATTGTACTCTGTCCCATTAACAGAGTACTGAACCGTAGGAGCTTCACCGCGCAACACATCAGTGAAAAGGGGGGATTGATTAAGCACGTTGATGTCGTTGTTGGATCCGGCGACACCAAAGAAGGCATGCCATATCCACAAGTCTCTAGATGCGACCGCTTCAAGCATTATTGTAGGGACTCCTTGATCACCACGGGTGAATTGGCCCCTCCATGCAACTGGGCAATTGCGCCATTCCCAGTGCATGCAATCGATGCTTCCCAGCATCCCTGGGAAACCTCGGTCCTCTCCTTCCTGGAGCAGACGCTGGAGGTCTTCGATAGTAGGTTTACGGAGATATTTCGACGCGAACCGATCAACGATTCCTTCGACGAAATTCTCCAGGCACCGAATGGCCGTCGACTCTCCGATGCGTACGTACTCGTCGACAGCATCGGCGGGTGAGCCGTACGACAACATGCGCAAAGCTGCAGTGCACTTCTGCAATGGAGATAGCCCCTTTCGGTTGAGGGCATCTCTCCTCTCGGTGAAGTACGGGGACCACTCCCCGAGAGCTCCGATGACTCGCAGAAAGAGGGGTCTCCCCATGCGGAATCTTCTGCGAAACAAGTAGCCGGGGTAGACCGGAACATCGGCGAAGTAGTCCGCGACTAGACGGTTATGACCGTCTTCGCGATCTCTTTCGATGTACCTTCTGCTACTTCGTCGGCGGCGGTGCGAGGTACCAGCACCAATGCTGGCTTCAACATCATGAAGAGCGTGACGCATAAGGGGTTCGACCGTTAGACAGGTCTGTGCTAACCCAGCCACGAACTCTTCCATTTGTTTAATGCCTTCGTCGTCACCACTACTTGTGGTTGAGCTGGACGACATTTTTTTGGGGTTGGTTGTGAAGTTGATATCACCAAGAGCGGAGGCCTCGGTTGTGAAGTTCAGATAACTGAGTTGTGAAGTTGAGATAACTGAGTTGTGAAGATGAGGGCATGGAGGGGTCCAAATATATAGGGGTCTAAAATCCGAAGGCATCGATCACATGCGTCGGGTCCAACGGCTAAAATCCAAAGACATCGAGTACATGTCTCAGCTCCAACGGCTAAAATCCAAAAGTACCGAGCACATGCGTCAGCTCCAACGGCCATAATCCAAAGGCATCGAACAGATGTGTCAGCTCCAACGGCTATAATCCAAAGACATCGAGTACATGTCTCAGCTCCAACGGCTAAAATCTAAAGGCATCAAACAGATGTGTCAGCTCCAACGGCTATAATCCAAAAGTATCGATCGCATGCCACAGTACAAACAAGTAAATCCAAAACCACTTAAATTAATACTGCGAGTACAAATGTTTAAATGAAAAGTACAATGTTCGGTCTACTATTTGTTTTTCAGATCGTTAAGCTGCTCGTTGATGTATTCTATTGCAGCCTCATGCGTCGCCTTACGGGTCTCCGATAAATGGGATGTATCCATCCCAAGTAGCTTCGTCAACGACTTCATCAATGAAGCCTTCTCTTTGCTTCTGGCCATCCCCTGCAATTTATCGGCTACAGCAAGGGCTTTGTCGGCCATAGTATTAAGCTCGGCGTTGGCTTTGTCGATGCGCTCTAGCGTCTCCTCGCGCGTCGATGATGTTCCGCCTAGTTTGCTCTTACCCTTCCGCTTTGCCGCGTGTCGCCCTTTAGGTCGTGGAAGCTCGACGGGGTCATCGTCGTTGTTCGACGACGAGGTGTGGGCACCTTCTTCGTTGAGGCGAGATTCCTGCAGACATGGTCGGAGCTCCAACGTAATGAGGATTTTGGCCGTAAGGGTCGTAGGGGGATTGCGCGTACGGATGTCCATATGGATGTGGTTGGCCGTACGGAGGGGGTGCACCATACGGTGGATAGCACATCAGGTGTGGTGGGGGAGGAGGCTGAAAATTGGGCGGATTTTGATTGTTTGGCGCTTGGGAGTTATCCTCATCTAAATTTGGTTCGCCGAACCAATTAACATAACCGCCGGGGGGATTATTGGCCATTGGAAATTTTTTCGGAAAAAACTGGATGAACAGGAGAGTGCAAAGTGTGTGAGTTTTGGTTTGTTTGAGGGTAAATGAGCTGAAAATTGGGCATATTTATAGGCAGGGGGTCACACAAATTTTCAGGAATTTTTTGCAATTTTTTGGGAATTTTTTGGATTTTTTATGAATTTTTAACCTCAGAAATGATTAAAATATCTCAAACGGCTATTTTTAAACGGCACAAATTAAACGGCTATTTTTTAAGTCGCTGACAGGTGGGACCGAGGGGATTAAAGCTGCTAACGGCTATTTTCCCCCCAAACAGACACTGACATGCGGGCCCATAACAAACGCGGGCCCATTTGCCAGCGACCCATCTCACGCACGCACGCGCTGCGCGTTCACACCAGCCCACGCGCTTTGTGGGGCCCACCGCGCCTCGTCCCGCACCTGCACACCGTGCACACACTCACTGTCACGTGGCCCCCCAGATGCATTTGGGCCCACCTGTCAGTTTGCTTTCACGGGAGGGTACGAAGCCTCCGTTTCTCGCGCTGTGGGCCCCGCAAAGCGCGTGGCGATGCGTCCACGCGCGCTCCAACGGCGCAACTTCGCCCACGTATGCGTCGAGGGGCCCACTTGTCAGAGCTTCACGCTGCATCCTCGCGTGGCGTCTTCTCTCTCCCGTCGCGAATATTTTAATAATTTTTTCTGGTGGGACCCACCTATCAGCGCGTCGAGGAACCGGCGTTGGAGATAGCCTTAGTGCCGCGTGGCCACCAGACACGCTAGTCGCCTAGTACGATATTATCTCCTGCTTTTTTCCCGTTGAGAGTGGTGACTCGTATAGTCGTATGTTTAACTGACCACAAGGAGAAAGCGTGTTCCCTTCTATCATATTTTTCTTTTATTTATTTTTTTCTAGAAGATTGCTCTTTTTTCTTTTCAATATACGTTTTGCTTTTCTGGTAATACAGTCAACTAGTACAAGGAATCAGTTTTTTTCTACATTTTCTTTTGGTTTTTGTTTATTGTTCGTATTGGTCGGATGGTCCATATTCTTAATTAGATTTTCTTATGCATCATTTCAAGCTGATCTAGTGATTTGTGTTCATTGCACCAAGAAAAATATTTGATCATCAATACTTATTGTCAAAAGATATCGACGTATATTTCCCATCTTCTCTCAAAATCATTACCTATGGTTCCTGGACACGACTCCTCAAATGTAAAGTTGGTACTGTAAAAGTTTAAAGTACTGCTTAAGTCCACCATTCATGGTGGTGGCTCCGAGTTATCTTCCTTGAGTTTGTTTAATTGCATATGTTACCAAACAAGAAACTCCTTACCTTGTGCGTTCACCGGAGTAGAATCTGCAAGCTTGGAATTTTTTTTGACGAAAAGCAGTAGAACAGCAATTCATTGATAGCAAGGAAAGAGGATGTATAGAGTTCTCATAGCAAAGACAGGCTTAAACTAGAGAAAGTAGAGAAGACGAGTGAAAGCCTACAACAGAGTTACTTATCAAACGAGACCCCCTCCCTACAGCCTAGACACTAACTGGCAATCTCTCTAAGGTGTTTGGCCCCTGCTTCTTGCTGGCTCCGACATTCCTGAAGGACGTTGCTGCATAGGTCTTGAGCGTTCTATCCCTTACGTTTGAAGATACGTTCACTCCTCTCATTCCACACGCACCACGATACCAACATTATCAGAGATTTTCAGTCTCTCCTACGCTGGTTTGTAATGAATGATTTATGTGTTTTGGTGAGTAAATTTATTATTAAGAATTTAACTTATAAACTCAATAAATCTTTTTTTATCGACTTCAACTTATCTGGAATTTTTAGTTCAAAAAGATTTTATCATTACAGAATAAATCTTTAAATAAGTTAAGTGTTTGACCATAATTTCAGTTTATAAACACCTATAAGTAAAAAGTTGAAACTGAAACTCGGCCGAACACCTAAATATTACTACTCTTCAAACATGTAATGCGAGTAAAAAGTTTGTATGGAGTATAGGCTATTTTTATTTAATTTGTGAAGAGAACTTGATGTTTTTAATTTGCAAATACAAATGACACATTTATTTTTGAGGAACACTCACTGGAACAACAATTCACTTTCTTAGCTTTCCAAGTGTCCAAACTAGGGTGTTTAGCTGAGTTTATTTGAGACATCAGTTTCTCCAGCAAATTTAAATCCGACAAGATATTGACTTATTTTAGGTTTATAAATAAGATTCAGCTTATTTGGGACATTGGTTTCTCTAGTAAATTTAAATCCAACTAAATATTGGGATTATAAGTCAGATTCAATACCGTAATTCCAAAAGGTTGAGGTATGACTGGAATTTTGGTTGCATCTTTTGTTTCTGAGGATGCACAAGGTAGGTAAGGAGTTTCTTGTTTGGTGATGTATGTAGTTAAACAAACTCAAGAATGATAACTTGAAGACATCTCATATCCATGAATGATAGATTTATGTGGTATTGTAACTTTTATAGTACCTACGTTATAGTAGAGGAGTCCGTGTCTTGATTCCCTGCAATCCTTCCGTCTGACTGCTTGGCGCTATTGAAGTGTTGCATTAGGACATCGCCAATGAAGAATTGGAGCTAAGGAGGTTCTAGCGGGCACCGAGCAAGGGACACTGCCTCTGTCTGGTTGTGCGGACTAAATGCGATATGCCCCGGAGCCTCTTTAAAAGCATCCCTCCCTCAATGGATGGGACTTAAAGCAGTTACTACTTACTAGAGGGGTGAGAATAAAAAAAATACTATATGTTATCAAATATGTGCCATTTTAAATTATAGTTACTAATATAATCATATTTTTATGAAAGAATACTAAGAATATTATAATAAATACATTTAAAAAGTAACTTTATTTATCACAATTAAAGGGTTTTTAACTTCAATTATATATACACATAAAACCCAACTATCCAATTTAATATGGGTAATATGGGAAAATTTGGCCTAGAATTCATAAAATAGAAAGTTTTGCAGAAAAAAAAGTTTTCATGACACATATTTGAGAAAGTGTTTGTTTATATTTTAAAATAGAGAAATTAGGAGTATGCATGCAAAATAAGATGGTGGACGGGTGATACAACGTGTGATTGTGGAAATATTAGATCTTAGTTTTATTGATTGAGGTAGACACAAAATATTTTTTTACTTCATAGTGCTAGCAAAAGGTCTTTGTTGGAGATAATCTTAACTACGCACTTGCTAGTTGTGCCATGTTATATATATCATCATAATGCATTCATAATCTTGTTGCCACTTTTTTATTTACGAAAGAATCACGATAAATTATTGTGCAATATAAATCATTTTTTTTATTAAAACTTTAGGCGGATGGGTACTAAGATGGAATAGATCCACTAATATGTCTAATGTACCATACCAACATGATGTGAGCTATTCCCCGTAATAGAAGATCAAAACTTTCTGGAATCCATGCAAGATTTACAGTTTACATATGGTTAAATGCGTTTACTATATATCTTTTTTAATTCCTGAAAAGCATATATTATGTTATTCGGTTGGCTTCCCATAGCAATGTGCGCACAACTTAATATTACGCAAAAAGAGGGCAACTGGGTATGAGATGTTTATATCTTAGATTTTTGCCCAATTCCACCCAGTGGATTTTATCTGATCTTAGATGTACACTCAAGAATTAATATTTGGGATGCAACTGTACCCTCGAGACAGATTTTTTACTTAGAAGTCATCATATCTGAATCGAAAGGTTTGGAGGTAAATCCACTGACTGGATTTAACAGGCTGATGTTAAATATATGTGTATATGTGTATATGTATTGGATGTGTCTAAATCTGACTTTAGTTCTTAAGCTGTTGTATCTATAAATACGAGACTTTTGACCCTAATACAACTTTGAGGTTAATCTTAACATGGTATCAGAGCCAAATTTCACAACCCTAACCCTAACCCTAACATCCCGTGGTTGTTGACGTTTTCGCCGCCGTCGTCGTCGTCGTCGCCGTCAGATCCACGTTTCTTCGTCGGTTGTCCTCCTCCTCGCGTGGGCGCCTCCGTTCGATCCGTGCACCGTTCGGCGCCATGCCGCCCCGCGCCGACCTCCTCGTGCCCGATCCGGCGCCGTCCTTCCCGCACGGCCCGCGACGCCCGCTACCTCCCCGTCGGCGCCCGATTCGGCGCCGTCCTCCTCGCCCGGCGCCGTCCTTCCCGCACGGCCCGCTACCGCCCCGTCGGCCGCGCGCCCGCCTCCCCGCCCGGCGCCCCTACTCACCGCCTCGTCGGCCGCGCCCGGCGCCTCTCGCCGTCCTCCGCGTCGTCCGCCATCGTCGGCCGCGCCTCCCCGCGTGGGCCCCTCCCCGCCCGACGAGCCGCCCGCCTGATCCGCCACCGTCGGCCGGGCCCGCGCGGTCCGCCACCGTCGGCCGCGCCTCCCCCCGTGGGTGCCTCCCCGCCCGGCGCGCCGCCTGCCGCCGCCTGATCCGGCTCCCTTCTTCACTTAAAAAAAAAAAAGGACTTCTGCACCCTTTTGTGTGTGCTCCTTTCAATTGATGTCGTTTGTCTCCTCGGATCTTACGATCCCTTCCTCTGACGTTATGGCATCTTCAGTTTCTTCAGGAGGTTTCTCCCTGCCACTCTGTGATGTGAAACTCAAAAGCACTGCTGATTATCGCGAGTGGTCTATTGTCATGACATCTCTTCTTGATGGTTTTAGCCTGCGTGGACATGTGGACGGGGCACGTCGCCAGCCACTCCCCAGTGATCATACTTTGTCTACTTGGCTTCGTGATGAAGCCCGGGTCAAGTGTCTCATTATGCAGAGCACTTCGTCGGACATTCGGTTGAGTATCGATTCTTTACCGACCTGTCAGGATATATGGGATTTTCTTGTTGCTCGCTACCGACAGGTGGGTCATGCCCTTCGCTGGTCTCTTTGCCAGCAACTTTCCGCCTCTCAGCAGGGCGATCAGACTGTGGAGGAGTTTTACAGTCAGCTCTGCAAGATTTGGCGTCAGCTGGACTCTATGGCACCCACCGATGCCGGACCTCTCACCCTTCGGTATAGAGAAGAGGAGCATGTTTTTCAGTTTCTGATGCGTCTCCGGTCAGAGTTTGAGATAGTTCGCTCTCAACTTCTGAATCGTGAGACCCTCTGCTCTTTAGAAGAGACTGTCCGGACCCTTGTTGCTGAGGAGATTCGACTGCGTTCTTTGGTGTCTCACTTCACCTCATCACCTTCTACGGTGTTGGCTATGTCGCGGTCTAGTTCGACTTCTCTGCGCATTGAGGTGCGTACTCCTGCGGTCTGTTCACACTGTAAGAAGCCGGGCCATACTGTTCAGCGCTGCTTCAGTCTTCATCCAGAGCTGAAGGCTCAGTTTGAGCGTGATCGTGCTGCTCGCCGTGGCCGTTCTACTCCTACTGTGTCTTCTAGCCCATCCTCTGATCAGCCGGCTCCTCTCACTGCTGCAGAGCTGCGCCAGCTTCATACTCTTTTACAGCGCCAGACTACTATACCCTCCTCGTCTTCTGCTGGGGCTGCAGTTCACTCTACCCCATCATCAGGTACAGCTAGTCCCTGGGTTCTGGATTCAGGGGCGTCTTTCCATATGACGTCTGATTGTTCCGCATTACAATCATGTCAGCCGTCCCAGGATCATATTTCAGTTCAGACAGCTGATGGCACTACTTTACCGGTTACACATCAGAGCATCATTTCTACCACTCAGTTTACTGTTTCTGATGTCTCTTGTGTACCACAGCTGCAGTTGTGCCTTATGTCTGTCTCTCAGCTTGCTCGGCTGAAGTGTTTTATTGGGTTTGATGATTCTTTTTGCTATGTGCAGGATCGTCGGACGGGAGCTCTCATTGGACGTGGCCGACTTCACAGTAGCCCCAAGAGTCTCTACCACCTTACCTATATCTTCCGGTTTATTCTCCGCCCACTGCTACTTCGGTCTCTACTTCTTCAATATTCGCGTCTGTCCCTGCGTCGTCTATCAGCTTTCACCAGTGGCATCATCATTTGGGTCACCTTTCTCACCCTCGCTTATCTAGTCTAGTGCGTCAGAGTGTTTTAGGTCGTGTCACTTCTGATAGTTCTTTATCTTGTTCGGGTTGTAAGCTTGGCAAACAGCTACAACATCCGTATCCTACTAGTCTTTCTAGGTCAAGTCGTGTTTTTCAGCTTATTCATTCCGATGTATGGGGTTCTGCTCCTTTTATTTCGAAAGGTGGACATAAATACTATGTGATTTTTATTGATGATTTTTCTCGTTATTGTTGAATTTATTTCATGAAACACCGTGGTTAGTTGTTATCTATCTACCAGTCTTTTGCTCGTATGGTCCATACTCAGTTTTCCTGCTCCATTCAGACCTTTCGCTCTGATTCTGGCAGTGAGTACTTGTCCAGGTGCTTGGCAAACAATTTCTCTCTGATGAGGGTACCCTTCCTCAGTTATCTTGTCCAGGTGCTCATGCTCAAATCGGTATTGCTGAACGCAAACACCGTCACATTATTGAGACTGCTCGTACTCTTATGCTTGCCTCTTTTGTTCCTCACTCCTTCTGGGCTGAGGCTATTTCTACGGCTGTGTATCTTATAAATATACAGCCGTCCACTAGTCTCGATGGTCGGGTTCCTTCTCAGCTTCTGTTTTCCACTCCTCCAACATATGCACATCTTCGAGTCTTTGGGTGTGCGTGTTATGTCCTCCTTCCTCCTCGTGAGAGTACCAAGTTGACCGCTGAATCTGTTGAGTGTGTCTTTCTTGGCTACAGCCGTGAGCATAAGGGTTATCGTTGTTACAATCCCTCTGCTCGTCGTCTTCGTTTCTCTCGAGATGTCACCTTTGATGAGAGTTGACCTTTCTTTTATTCTTCTTCTTCTCATTAGTCTGTTCCCACAGAGTCCATCAGTTTTCTCTTCATCCCCTCCTATTCTCTTTTTCCTTCTTCTACTTCATCTGCTTCCGCCTCTCCGTCTGATCATAGCTCTTCCCCTGTCCCACCGCTCTCTATAGTCCAGCCTTCATCTTCTGAGACTTTGTCTTCTGAGCCTTTGTCTTCTTCCACTCCTGAGATCTCTTTGGATTCTGCTACTCGTGATTTGGCCTCTTCGGATGAGACTTCTATCGATGATCTGCCAGCATCATCATCACCCAGATATGCACTTCGTGATCGTAGTACGATTTTACCTCCTGCTCGTTATAGTATGCTTCTCACCAGTGTTGTTCAGGAGCCTCGCAGCTATCAGGATGCGGCTCACATACCTGAGTGGCAGCTAGCCATGACCGAGGAGCTCTCCGCTTTGGAGCGTACAGGGACTTGGGATGTTGTTCTTTTACCCACAGGTGCAGTACCCATTACTTGCAAATGGGTTTTCAAAATCAAGACAAGGTCGGATGGTTCTATTGAGCGCTATAAAACGCGTCTTGTTGCTCGGGGATTTCAGCAATAGTATGGTCGTGACTATGAGGAGACGTTTGCTTCCGTTGCTCATATGACCATGGTGCGTACTCTCGTTGCAATTGCTGCTACTCGTCAGTGGGCTATTTCTCAGATGGATGTGAAGAATACGTTCCTTCATGGTGATCTTCAGGAGGTATTCTACATGTAGCCACCACCTGATTATTCTACACCTACTGGCCATGTTTGTCGTCTTCGTCGTGCTTTGTATGGTCTTAAACAAGCGTCTCGTGCTTGTTTTGCTCGCTTCAGTTCAGTACTTCTGGCTGCTGGTTTTGTTGCTAGTACTCATGATCCGGCCCTATTTGTTCACACTTCTGCTCGTGGTCGGACGCTTATCTTGCTCTATGTTGATGATATGTTGATTACGGGGGATGATGAGTAGTATGTTGCCGTTGTTAAGGCGCGTCTCAGTGAGCAATTCCAGATGTCTGATCTGGGTCCTTTGGACTATTTCTTGGGTATTCAGGTTCTTTCTACTGCAGATGGCTACTACTTATCTCAAGAACGGTATGTTCTTGATCTACTTGCTCGTTCTGGTCTCACTGACACTTATACAGCTGCTACATCCATGGAGTTGCATCTGCAACTGCGACCGAAATGGAAGTAATTTGAACTCAGGTACGAGTCTAGGAGACGCAAAACCATATAAAAGAAAGACAGGGCTGAGACGAGACGCTGGAAGTAATTGTAAATGACGGACTAATGTAAAAGGTAGCAGTTTTGAAGGGCTTACTGGGCTTCGTGCTGTTACTGCAATTCCCCGTCGTCCCATCGGAGCACAAGCACTTTAGGAATTCTCCGGCTTGGTTGTAGGTGCACTGCCCCTGGGACTGCTCCTCGCACTGTTTACATGATTTCTCCGTGCTCCGATTCCCGACCAACTCGAACCCCTGCTTAAGCACGTCACCATATTTACCCCCTGGAAACACTGACCAATTACTCTTCTGCGCATATCTGCTTACTGGCACGACAACAGAATCGTTGCAGTTCCCCTTCCAATAATCGAACTCTTGAGGTATCTCATCGGTGCGAAACACGAAGGATAATCCATGGGTGGATCGGTCGAGATCGTCGCATATGATTAGGCTATTATTTTTGATATCAGGTGGGAACGAATTGGGCATTGGGAACTTGCAACCGAAGAAGAAGGTGACGCTGTCGTAGGAACCGGTGTAGTTCATCAGTTCAGGGTCGAATCTGAAGCTGTGGCGGATTCTGGGACAGGTGCTGCCGTTGAACACATCGGTGTCCGCGAGGACGATGGTGCTTGTGTTGTAGTTGATCTCGTTAACTGTGTAGTTGTCTTCGCCCAGTTGGATGGTAGGGGTTTTCTGGTCTTGGCAGGAGATCCTGAAATAGGTGTAGCCGCAGTAGTCGGAGATGTTGGAAGGGGAGAAGGGATAGCTGATCTCGACAGTGCCACAGTGAGATTTTGTGCAGTACGGGGAACCGTCGTAAGTGGAGGATGGAAGGGGGGAACCACGGGAAACGGCGGAGTGGTGGAGGAAGAGAGCCAACAGGAGGAGGAGGGACATGCCCAAATTGATTTGGCAAACACACACAGCCTGCTGCTGGTTGGTGAGCACCTCTGTTTATAAGTTGGTGGAAAGAGTGCCGTCGTGGACTTGAGCGGGCTTGCCTTCAGAGATGGTTGGTGTGCCGGCCGAATAATGGGTTGCGTGAGGCCAACCATAGGAAGACTGCAGCAGTTGGGTCTTTGCAGCCTGACGTCATGGCCAGCTATTGGGCCGCCTTACATGATTTCATCCTTTCTCCACGCAAACTGCCAAGGATGTTTCTTCCTCTCTCATATCTCTCTCTCTCTCTTCGTCAACAAGATTTTTCAAATGTAAATTGAGTACGCATGCAGAAATGTACTTAAGAATAACTCGTTGATGGCTACTTTCCGAAAATATTTTTTCCATCACTATTTATTTTCAGATTTTTATCGAACCTATTTTCAGATTTTTTTTCAAAGTTTATAATTTTTTTATTTATTTTCAGAAATTCAATTTTTTTTTAACTGTATGTGTGTTTGCAAATTTGTTGATCTCTAGAGGTTGTGAACAAGTGAGAGCAGATGAGAAGTTTTGAAGCGAAATGTTAGTCTTGAAACTTCCTGAGGAAGATTTAGGCGTTGTGCAGGAGAACAAATTCGATTTCATTGGCTATGGGAGGAAGAAGCCCACAAAAACTGTTTGTTGTGGTTTAATCAAAAAAAAGAGGAAAGGAATAGGTAATTTTACCATTCCAATAGGAGGAGGTGATCATAACACTCTAACTATACAACTAAACGTCATTTCATCTCATCTTGGACAACTTATCCCTCCAACCAAACAAAATTCTGAATCATTCCATTCTACACCAACCAAATACTGATCTTAAACCAACTCGTGACACATCACTCATACCATTCTTTTGCATCTCATGAAGAATGGTTAGGACAAGCAACCAAACGGACTCTTAATGAATCTATATATGATATTCTTAGTTAGTCTATATATGAGTGAAATTATAGATGAAATTATGAGTTCACCAAATTTTCATAAAATAAGTGAATAAATATGATAATTTTTCTCATGTAGATATTAACTTCTGCTTTGGAAATTTTGAAAACCGAAAGAAGATAAATTTGTTGCCGTTCAACATAAGTTAACATGATAATTTGTCAACTATAATTACCTACATTATAAAATTGTTTTTCCTCAATTTCTTTGACGGCGAGGGAGAAACCATAGAAAGACAGAAGGGCTATCAAAAGGAATGGCAAAGCTGTTAGTTTCCTTGTGTGGTTTGAATGGAGACAACATTTTAATTTAAATAAAAGATTTAGTCTCCGTTAATCTTTGTTTAGGGTCCGCATAATTATCAGCATAGGGTTGCTTGCACCCAAGACGATTCTGTCGTGTTGGGAAAACAACAGGAGATTTTAGAGATGTTTTGGAGTTTGTTTTTTTATTTCTGAAGAATTCTTACTATGTAAAAATACAATTTTTCTCATGCTTAACCTACGGTTAGATTTAATTTGTACCTTAAAAAATGAGGTGATTAAGAAATATTAAGAATGTTAGAGTTCATTAAGGGTAATTAATATGAATTAAGGGTTATTGTGGTGGTATAAGACACATTAAATTTTATTATTATTTTTTGTCTCATCTCGTATATGCACTCTCTATTTATATCACTTATTTAATCAACCAAATATTATCTAAACTCAATTTGTATTATCTCATACAATTAATCAAACAACTTTTTTTTTTTTGCATTTATTCACATTGTCTTGATCAAATGAATTGGTCTCACTGAGCCATCTTGAATTTATGTAGGTAATCAAACACCACCTTAATCACTTTTGCTAGAATATTTTGTTTATATATAATTGTAACTTTGCATATTCTAGATATATTTTCTCCATACTATCCATATAAATTACTTCCAAAAAATTGAGGTAATAATTTCATCTGTCTTATCGATTGTTGATGTTTTAAATTCAAAGAGACTTGAATATTCTCTCTGTTATCAAATATTAGGTGTATTGTAAACATATATAAAGATTAAGAAAGTTCAACTCAAAGAAAAGATTGAGTGAAAATGATTAAAATATTTTTATTTATAATGTCTTAGAAATGAGACAAAATGATAATGTGAGAAATTATTCTATGCACCAAACGCAAGTGACGAGCGATTCATTCGACACGGGGCTGATGCACCAATCGCCCAATGGGCTCTCCATCCGTAGACCCGGCCGCATGATGGAAACTTCCCACCGACCTTGCACAAAATTCAACACCGCAAATCCTCTCAGACTTTTCGTTTTCCCATTTGGAAGGATCAGGCTTTAACTCTGTCCCATTTCTACCAAGGATTTTTTTTTTTGGAGTTGTTTGTTTTGTCAATTTTGCTCTATATTTTAATTCTATGTATATATTATATACTATTTGGTTGGAATGCATTATAATTATAATTTATGTGTTTATAATATATAGATTACATTCAGATGGGCATGAGCAGACCCGGCGTAGATGCGAGTTGAGGCAAAGGTCCCCGCTCAATTATTGAAATTTTTATATTTGGAAAAAAGAGAACTTCAAAGTTTCAATTATTTATAAAGAACTAATCAAAATCCTACATAATTATGTACTAGTCTTTATATGAGTTAAAATTTGATGTTTGTTTTATAGATATGTCCTCTTTTAATAGTATGATAAAAATAGAGTTGATTTTGGATATGATTTTTTAGATGAATATCTATCATAATAAAGATAGGTTAGTTTTTAATATAATTTATAAGATGATAAATCTATAGCATTACAAATATAATGGACAAAATATATCTTTTGTTATTAATGAGAGAATTTCTAGTATTTTTTTCTAATTTTAATATGAAAATTTTGAGTATTTTTTATATGATGCTAGAATTAACATGGTGTTTCTAATATCATCAAAATTTATTATATAATAGAGATATCCCACTCAAAATATTTGATAGGTTCACCGAGTAGATACAATTCATTTCAAAATCATATAAGTGGAATGATTTATTGTTCCATTCTCAGTTTGAACCAATATATTTTATATTCAACTATTACACCTCTAGCTCGATCAAATTATAAAACTTATTACAATTAGCATTTGGGATCAAAAAAACACCTTAGATTTGATAGAAAAGCCCATAGCTTCATCAAGCCCGTGGTGCACTCATGTGCCAGACTTTCTCACTTGTAGCGTAATAACATTATGGAGCATTTGATTTGGAGATTTTAATTACTTTGCAATCTAATACCTACAAAGAAAATACATCATTTGATGCGAGTTTTTTTTTATAATTAACCCAATTAAAAAAAGAATTTCAAAATTAACCCACACTTGCAAAAAATCACAGAAATGACCTGACACATAAGCCTGTCGAGCACTGAGAACTCAACAAGCGTGTTGTCGCGTCCAACCAGATTGTCGCATCACCAGTACTCGACAACTCCATAAATCGAGCAGCTCCAGTCTGTTGTCGTGGTCTGAAAACACGACAAGTATTATCGAGAACGACCAGTAGCTTGTCGTGTGCTGGATCCACGACAGGAAAATGTATATTAAAATCCCCGGCTCCTTGAGAGCAGATAGAAACTTTAGCCCAATTGGTTCGTAGCCTACACAGCTCTCCGTGCGACCCCGGTTCGATTCCCCATGCCAACATTATTTGAAGGGTTTTTGCTTGTCGAGTTGTGGGAACACGACAAGCCACTGGTCGTAGAACTTGTCGAGTTCTCAGAACACGACAAGTCCGGTCGTGCAGCTGTGGTCGTGTGGCAGCGTTGTCGAGCACTGGGAGTGCGACACGCTGGTCGCACGCGACACCCAGCTTGTCGAGCTTCCAGTGCTCGACAAGCTGATGTGTCAACCCATTCCTGTGATTTTTTGCAAGTGTAGGTCAGTTTTGAAATTCTTTTTTTTAATTGAATTAATTATAAAAAAAAAAAACTCCATTTGATGCTGGTTGGGCTGCTCTGTAATCCCACCATCAAATATTCAAAATACAACCTAATAGAGTCCCAACACAAACCAAGTGAAATGTGTGTACATAATCTATTTCATCTCCAATTCCAATAAGTTGTAGTCTAGTATAACCCATTTATAATTAATACGTTGTGATTATAGTTCTAAACAAAATGTCACTTTTACGTGTATCTCATGCAATTGTTATAAAGAAATAGAGAATTCAACCTGTGTGCAATAAAAATCATAATAGTTGCAAAATTCCTTATTAATATTGCAATGTTAAAGACATCCTTGTAAAATTTATTGACTAAACTGTATGTCTAACCCGTTAGCTGATTGTCGACTAGGGTTAATTAAGGTTGGTTGTTGCAATAACTTTTAATTAGAACAATGAATAACTCTAGTAAGACAATGAGATTTGTATATCAAATCATTATAATCTCCTCTTAAATTCCTATTTTCCAGTAAATATTTTGTTTTGGTCATCTTCATTGACTGTACATGATTTACGACCCTTAGTCTATGTGCATGCTGGTGGATCATCATAAAATAAGACGGATGTCATGACAACAATAATACTAAGTATTTTATTTTTTATAGGGATATATTGGTGACGAGGATTGTTGTAACACCCTGAGTTTGAGGTGAAAATTCTTTTGTATAAAAAGTCATGCATGCATGTTGGGGAAAAATACTAGCCAACGCTAGGAACGTCACCATAGGAGTTCTTTCCCCGGGGTTGAGAGAAACTTCCCTCGGCGCACCTCCTCAGGGCTAGGGAGAGCTCCTCTCCCGGAGCCCCTTCTCCGGGCCGGGGAATACGTCTCCCGGAGCCCTCCCCCGGGCTCGGGAGAGACCTCCCCCGGCGCACCTCCTCAGGGCTAGGGAGAGCTCCTCTCCCGGAGCCCCTTCTCCGGGCTGGGGAATACGTCTCCCGGAGCCCTCCCCCGGGCTCGGGAGAGACCTCCCCCGGCGCACCTCCTCAGGGCTAGGGAGAGCTCCTCTCCCGGAGCCCCTTCTCCGGACCGGGGAAGACGTCTCCCGGAGCCCCTTCTCCGGACCGGGGAAGACGTCTCTCGGAGCCCTCCCCCGGGCTCAGGAGAGACCTCCCCCGGCGCAACTCCTCAGGGCTAGGGAGAGCTCCTCTCCCGGAGCCCCTTCTCCGGACCGGGGAAGACGTCTCCCGGAGCCCTCCCCCGGGCTCGGGAGAGACCTCCCCCCGGCGCACCTCCTTAGGGGTAGGGAGAGCTCCTCTCCCGGAGCCCCTTCTCCAGACCGGGGAAGACGTCTCCCGGAGCCCTCCCCCGGGCTCGGGAGAGACCTCCTCAGGGATAGGGAGAGCCCCTCTCCCGGAGTCCCTTCGCCGGGCTCGGGAGAGTTTTCCCCCGGTGCTCCTCTGGTGGGCACCGATTTCAAGGGCTGCCACGTGTCAGAAATCGGTGCCCTGGACCTCGTCAAAAGACCGTTTTGCCCCAGATCCTGCGGTGGCAGCAGGGGTAGTTCAGTAATTTGCATCTTTTGGGGTCTATATATACCCTTGTAACCCTCTTTTGTAACCTAAGACATTCATTTGTACTCAATCCAAAAAGACAAAAAGGCGTGTTCCGGAGTCCTCTCTCCGGGAGAGAGCCCCCTAGCCGACGCTCGTCGGGAGCACGTCGACAGGACTAGGGCCTCCACTGAGGCCCGAACCTGTATAAACCCCTGTGTCAATCTCTGGGATTGTCCAACGCGGGGTGACCCGTCGCACGGTCAGCTCGCGTTGAGGAACACGTGTTGCGCACGTCATCAAACCTGCCGAGGTATTTTTTATACCACGACAATGCATATGTCTCTTCTAGATCAGCCAAATCAGTCTAGCTTTATTCTATCCTAAGTCCCAAAAATCTCAAAATCTTTCCTATAAACCCAAATTAAGATCTGACTTTCCAGATATGACCTACTATCTATCCTGAGTATAAAAGCCTTCAGAAGCCAGATTCAATTCCATCTCTAACTCTCAGATTTATCAACTTCTTTCTATTTTCGAAAACAGAAATAAATTATATTACCCTAAATACCCTACGTTTCAGAAATTCAGATTTAATCAAAATCTTGGCCAAGTTCAGACCAAATTATATCAGGATTATGATCAAGGGTATGCCAATGCCATTCTTTGACAATGTCAATCCTTGTCAGTCTATGCCAGTCAGAGGCATTGGCCTTGTTTACCCACTTCTGGTTGTGCAATTTAGAAACCACTTTGTCCACTGGATTTGTAGAGTTGTGATCTACATTTTCTTCTATTGTCACACGTTGAGATAAGCTCTCTAGCTTTCCTTGAAGCTATGTCAGAGCCTTGAACCGAATGTCAATCAGCTGACATTCGCTGTTTTTGAACAAACCAGCCGCGGACTTGATGTCCTTATTGCAACCTTGAAACCCTAAGAGCATCTAACACCTATCCTTAGCCAAATTCCTTGAAACCCTAGAATCTCGACTCAGTTCAGCTTGCAGTCTCAATCAATCTCAGCATTATTCAGTTATCCTGTTAAGCATATTTGCATATAGATCATAAGTCATTTTAATATAGTTAGTAATCATTGTGTGCTTGTTTGTCGTCAAGCAGATCCAGAAACTAAGTTTGAGGACTTCACTGTTGACTCGATATCAACTGCTGATTTTTACGACGCGGAAGACAAGTCATATTCTTGAACATCTTGAACCTATATTTAAGAGTTGTTATAACATAACCTTGAATATAAATAGTATTGCATGTGAAAGAATGATTGAGATATGAATTGACAGCATTAGGCTGGATGCCTGTTGAGATGTGAAATGAACAAGTAATGAGCCATGAACTAATATATATGTATATATATTTATATTCATGAAATAAAACCCCTAGCCGTGACCAGATTTTTGGTATCAAATGGTGGTAGCACTGGATGTGCATGGGTTGTGGTATGATCTGGTCACTGGCATATAAGAACTAGAATCTTGTGTTGTGCGTCTAGTGGCATGAAAAACATGCTAACCGCAAGCCTGGTATGGGACATGCCTGAACAAGTAGTGTGTGGATCACACATGAAACCCTTATATGACACATACTCGATTTACACGGAGTGCGGCTCCAACACATATCACATGATGTGATTACGCGCTGACCCTGAGTGGGAAGATGCCAATTAGTGGGGGTTGTGTAACCTCGCCACAACTGTGGTTTCTGAGTGGAACCACAGGGTCTGGGGTGTATTGTGTGTGAAACATGGCAAAAGTTCTTGTTATCTCCACCTTGCCACTCACACATGGTGTGAGTAAGGGTCTAATCATATTGCTAGGATGGGCATAAAAGTGAAATATCTTGCGAGTAAACTGGTACCTCTCTGCAGAGTTAAAAACATATTCGAATACTCCGAGCTCTCGGGTTTACAGGAGTCTGCTGCGGTGGATTAAATCCACGGGGTGTGGCACAAATATATTTTTCTAAATAAAATTTGATAAATCAAGATTACCCAAATGACATGTGTTGCCATAATAAGGGGTGCTTCCGTGGGCTGTCGTGTGTTGACGTGTCGCGGTAGTACTATAAATAGTGAAACATGAATAGTGATGTTATGCTATGAAAAGTGCTGCCATGAAATGTGACATAAAGGAAAAGACTATTTTACAAACATTCACACTTCTTAACTAGCATAGATTCATATCATCCCTACTATATGTATCTACTCTTACCTATGACTTACTGAGTACGTAAGTACTCACCCTTGCAATCTACAAATCAGTAGATGGAGCGTTCTATGATCGAGATGAAGGCGTAGAGAACTTTGTCGATCCAGAAGGAAGAGAGCCAATTCCGCCAGAGCCCTGATGTGTGTTGTTCTGCCATCAACTTCTCATTGTGGGAGGGTCACCTATCTTCTGCTGTGTAGTTGTTATTTTGCTAGACCATGTATGCCGCGAAAGCATTGTAATATCCTTATGTTTATTAAAGCCAGCAGGCCACACTGCTTAAATATTTTGTAAGTTTTTCTATTGTAATGTAAATATACTCCTATACTTGACTTATCCTGGGAAGTCAATGGTATGCATGTATGGGACCAGCTGCAGCGAGTTGGGTCTCCACGGGAATAGTCGTAGTCCCCAGGTCGGGGCGCGACAATTGTTAGCCGTGTTTAGACTTTCATGGCTGCACATACATTCTCATATCACGCATAACATTCCATGGTCGCACATACCCTTCTATGGTAACAGAAAGCCTAGAAAAAAGAGATACCAGGTAGTCCAAGAGTGTTCTGGACATAACCCATTAGTGATATTTATTTCTTACAATTATATATATGAGACTTTATAGGCACTTATTATTGTAAAATCTATAGTCTTGTGCTGTATTCACGAGAACTATGATCGTAGAGATAATGTCTTCGACCATACCCTCTCACAGAGACAAAGCATGATATCAATACATGGTCGCAGAGGTACATGATCACCCTTTACCATAATCATGTCTTGATCCTTATCGTTATTTTTGAGATAATCATAAGTCTCTGATAAGGTAACCGTCGAAAAAGATTAAGATGGTGAAGCAGTTTCCATGACACTAAATCAAAACTGCTTAACTATCACGTAACCACAATCTACAACAACCACCACATACTCACAACCCGCAGCTTCCATTATAAGCCAGTTGTAAGCAGTTGTGGAGCCTGTCCTTAGAAAGATAACCGACGATCTCTTTGGCAAATATAAAAAAATTTTCAAGGAAAAGATCAAGAGGAGACCAACGACAGAGAAAATTAGACATAGTTTAATAGGAATAGACATTGCATTCTCTTTGTAACACACTCTCTCTGTAATCTTTTTACAACATAGATAAATACATAGGAGTAGAGTCATTACTCAACTACGAGCACTTGAATCTGGATAAATTCTTATGTCTTAGATTCGTAGATATTTTGAATATCTTAATACTTGTCTGATTGGCTCCATTCATTACTCATCTCATAACCCCGCGTTCCAATCATCAATAATTGGTATGTCTATATTTTTTTTGGGACATTGATGCAATTACAAAAATGAAAAAAAATAAAATAAAAATGAGCCGTTTTGTCCTACAAATGCTTGAACACTTACCAATGCCGTTCATATAAAATTAATTAGGAATTTAGCGTGCTAAATGGTTTAGACTTTTTTGAGCGGATATTGATTAGACTTTCGATTTCATCTCTTTGGACTTCTGGTTTCTACAAAATGTGGGATCCAGTGGGATGTGATATATATTACAGTGTTTAACAAATTTTCAAAAAAAAAAAAAGTAACTGGTCCTTCTAAAAAGAACCGGGCTCATCTAAAAAAGAACTGGTCACTGTCTGGAAGCAAAATTTTCTAAGTAAATATTCCTGCCTAGCTGCAGCTTGAAATGAAGAAATCTGCCTGTCAAACTTGCAAAATAAAAAAAAAAAACCGACTTTGCTATTTCTGGAAGTTGATTTTGATTAATGAGTGATTTAAAATACAATGAATTTAAATCTGCAGATCAGTGTATAATTCGTTTGATATTTGCTCTAGTTAGTTGCTCCTAACACAGACAAAAATTACTTGAACAACCGCTCACCTCGCGCGTGTGAAGCAAACAAACAAGAAGTCAACCACGAGCAGAGGAAGCAAACGTGCATACCGAAATCGCTAAAAAAAAACATGCATACCGCAATGACCCGTGGTACTGGGGCCGCCGTCGCAGAAACAGGTGAACTCCATCGCGCCGAGCTCCTTCTGTGGCCGGAATCCGCACCACCCGGTGGACTTCTCGCATCCCGCGCACTGCTCGGAGCCGCTGCCCCATCTCAACTCGAACCCACCTCCCACCGTCGCTCCAAACGCACTCTCCACCATGGTCTTGTTCGCATGCAGCACCGGCACCACCAGCACCTTATCGCACTCGTACTGTTCCGCCTCATCCGTGACGCCACCATCCAGGAACACGTACGAGCTCCTGTTCTGTTCTGGGCACCTAGTTATTCTCGTCGCAGAAGACGGCGGGATGGCCTGTTCAACCGTGCAATTGTAAAGGAAGGTGACGTTGGAGTCAGAGGGGGTGAGCCGCAGCCCGGAATCGGGGGAGATGGTGAGGTTGGCGTTGAGACGGGGGCACACTGGGGAGGCGACCGCGTCAACGTCGGCAAGGGAGATGGTGTGCGTGGTGTAGTCGATGCTGGAGACTGTGTAGTTGTGGGCGTGGACGGGGAGGAGCAGAGTGGCGTTGCCGTCGCAAACGAGGCCGAGGTCGAAGTAGCCGCACTTGGGGGTGGGTTTGGGGTGGGAAGGGGGCCTAATTAACCAGAATGGGTAGGCGATGATGTGGTTGCCGCAGGTGTCATTGCGGCAGGCAGGGGACTGGGCGTTGGATGTGGTGAGGAAGAGGAAGAGGAGGAGTGGAAACATGGTGTGGATGTGGAGCATCTCTGGAGGAGGGGGAATTGAGGAGTCTGAGTTAACTTAACTTGAGAAAAGGTGTGGTTTGTGTCTTGTGAGTCAAGTGAGGGAGTTAGAGCTTGACGACGACTGGCGTTTCGACTGGTTGTGGAAATTTGGGTGCCGCAATTGAATGAAGCTGTAAAAGTCTTCGCGTCTCCCGCATTGTTTATCACCATTGGTGATGACTGATGATTGAGTCGCCGCCAGTGGTCAGAATGCACTTCACTTCAATACGCGCAATTAAGTTTTACCGGTGCTTGATGATGTACATGGACTATGGGTTATCTATTCCAAACACGTCGCTTTCTAGTTTACGTCGTTTTAGGTTTTCAATTTTATTTTTAAATATATATATATTATCCTACGAGACAAATTTATACATCACTTTCCTTATATATTTTTTTATTTAATATTTTAAAAAGACAAGAAATACTTATACAATGTATTAAATGAGAATACTCCGATCTTATCTTCTTTAGATGCAATATAATTTTCCTTGTTAAAATGTAGTACTTGAAATTGGATTAGTTAGATACTAATTACCATTGTTAAGCTATTCATGATACCAAATTGTCATTATTAAGCTTCTATTTGTGATACCAAATTGTTAAGCTTCTATGCATGATATCAAATTCTTGAGCTTCTATGAATGATACCAGTTCAGCAAGCAAATTATTGTGAACTCTTATGCTTTTACTAGGTTGTATTGGAAACACTAGTGATAACACTAAGGCCTTCTCCAACCCCGACGCATTCAAAGTCTGCAGGTGGGCCCGGTGATTAAAAAACGATTTTTTCGGCCGAACAAAGAGAGAGAAAACGCCTGGGAACGCGTCGCCTGCGAGGATCTGGCAAGTGGGCCCGGCGACGCCCGATTCCGCGAAGCGTGCGCGTTGGAGTAAATGCTGCAGCCTCGTCACGCGCTTTGCGGGCCCCACATGCGAGCGAACGACGTCAGCGTACCCAGCCGCAACGACAACTGACGCGTGGGCCCAACGCAAATGGAAGTCCCACATGTCTGTGACTTTGGGTGCGGTGTATTTTGTGCGGCACGGAAGCACGCGGGCCCCACAAAGCGCGTGAAGCTGCGTAGTGGGCTCGGGCCGCGTGCCACGTGCACCAGGTGGCAGCCTTTTGCAGTGGCTGACAGGTGGGTCCTTCTAATTGTGGGGCCCACATGTCAGTGAGACATGTGCATTTTACCGTTTGAATATAGCCGTTAGGTTGTTTTTTGCATGGGCCCACATGTCAGAGACACAAAATTTAACCGTTTGATTTATATAGCCGTTTGGATATATTTTAATGATTTTTGTGAGTACAAATTCGTAAAAAATGCCAAAAAATCCAAAAAAATTACCAAAAAATACTGAAAAATTTTGTGCTCCTCCCCCTATAAATATGAGCACATTTCATCTCATTTTCACACAAACAACACCACATACTATACACTCTCCATACTCTCAATCCCGCAATATTTTCTGAAAATTTTTTCGATGGCCAACAATCCCCCCGGCGGTTATGTCAATTGGTTTGGCGAGCCGAATATGGATGAGGATAACACCCAAGCACCAAATAGCCAAAATCCGCCCAGTTTTCAACCCCCACCCCCCCCATACCCGATGTATTACCCACCGTTCGTTTCACCCCCTCCATACGGCCAGCCACATCCTTATGCACACCCTGGGCAGTACGCACCGGGGCATCCATACGCACAACCCCCCTACGGCCCTTACGGCCATAATCCTCATTTTGCCGGAGTTCCGACCAACCCTGCGGAAATGTCGCCTCCACAAGCACCGAGAAGAAATGAGTGCTCGACCCCCTCATCGGATACCGGCACTCCGGAGAGCACGCCCGAGGTCGTGATTGTGGAGGGCGAGAACGCTGGACGACCACGTAAACGAATGCTCTGGTCGCAACAAGATGACATGCGACTTGTGAGTGTTCATCTGAGTACTCAATTTTGTTAACGCGCATTTTTTTTCTTGGGTTCATCTAAATATTAAAATTTTGAATTATTTACTATTTTTTGATTCAGATCAGTGCATGGTTGAATAACTCCCTCGACCCAATCGATGGGAACAATAAAAAATTCGACACGTACTGGTCGAAGGTCACTGAGGAGTACAACGCGACCAGTCCGCGTGATCGTAGGTGAGACCTCAGGCACTGCAAAGACCATTGGCAAAAGAGCAATAAGAAAATTGTTCAGTTCAATGGTATCTACTGAAGGTTGCGCGATGCTTACGCCAGCGGTCGTTCGGACGACCAGTTGATGTCACAAGCACGCGACATGTACAGGGAGGAGGTTGGTCATCCCTTCATCCTGGAACACTGGTGGAATGCCGTACGTGGTCAACCGAAGTGGTGTCGAAGCTACTTTGATTCTTCGAAAAGGGCTCGCATCGGAGAAGATGGTACGCACACGTCGTCATCGAACAACGACGATGACCCCATCGAGCTTCCACGACCGCAAGGGCGGAATGCGGCAAAACAGAATCGGAAGGGTAAGAGCAAATTGGGTGAATCATCGACACCGTCCGAGGAGACTCTAGAGCGCATCGACAAAGCCAACGCCGAGCTTAGTAATGTGGCCGATAAAGCCCTTGCTGTAGCCGAGAAATTGCAGGGGCACTTGACTCACAAGACACAAACCACACCTTTTCTCAAGTTAAGTTAACTCAGACTCCTCAATTCCCCCTCCTCCAGAGATGCTCCACATCCACACCATGTTTCCACTCCTCCTCTTCCTCTTCCTCACCACATCCAACGCCCAGTCCCCTGCCTGCCGCAATGACACCTGCGGCAACCACATCATCGCCTACCCATTCTGGTTAATTAGGCCCCCTTCCCACCCCAAACCCACCCCCAAGTGCGGCTACTTCGACCTCGGCCTCGTTTGCGACGGCAACGCCACTCTGCTCCTCCCCGTCCACGCCCACAACTACACAGTCTCCAGCATCGACTACACCACGCACACCATCTCCCTTGCCGACGTTGACGCGGTCGCCTCCCCAGTGTGCCCCCGTCTCAACGCCAACCTCACCATCTCCCCCGATTCCGGGCTGCGGCTCACCCCCTCTGACTCCAACGTCACCTTCCTTTACAATTGCACGGTTGAACAGGCCATCCCGCCGTCTTCTGCGACGAGAATAACTAGGTGCCCAGAACAGAACAGGAGCTCGTACGTGTTCCTGGATGGTGGCGTCACGGATGAGGCGGAACAGTACGAGTGCGATAAGGTGCTGGTGGTGCCGGTGCTGCATGCGAACAAGACCATGGTGGAGAGTGCGTTTGGAGCGACGGTGGGAGGTGGGTTCGAGTTGAGATGGGGCAGCGGCTCCGAGCAGTGCGCGGGATGCGAGAAGTCCACCGGGTGGTGCGGATACCGGCCACAGAAGGAGCTCGGCGCGATGGAGTTCACCTGTTTCTGCGACGGCGGCCCCAGTACCACGGGTCATTGCGGTATGCATGTTTTTTTAGCGATTTCGGTATGCATGTTTGCTTCCTCTGCTCGTGGTTGACTTCTTTCTTGTTTGCTTCACACGCGCGAGGTAAGCGGTTGTTCAGGTAATTTTTGTCTGTGTTAGGAGCAACTAACTAGAGCAAATATCAAACGAATTATACACTAATCTGCAGATTTAAATTCATTGTATTTTAAATCACTCATATAATCAAAATCAACTCCCAGAAATAGCAAAGTCAGTTTTTTTTTATTTTACAAGTTTGGCAGGCAGGTTTCTTCATTTCATGCTGCAGCTAGGCAGGAATATTTACTAAGAAAGTTTTGCTTCCAGACAGTGACCAGTTCTTTTTTAGATGAGCCCGGTTCTTTTTAGAAGGACCAGTTACTTTTTTTTTTTTTGAAAATTTGTTAAACACTGGAATCTAAATCACGTCCCACTGGATCCCACATTTTGTAGAAACCAGAAGTCCGAAGCGATGGAATTGAAAGTCTAATTAATATCCACTCAAAAAAGTGTAAACCATCTAGCACGCTAAATTCCTAATTAATTTTATATGAACAGCATTAATAAGTGTTGGAAGCATTTTTAGGACAAAACAGGCTCATTTTTATTTTTTTTCATTTTTGCAATTGCATCCATGTGTCAGAAAAGTATAAACATACCAATATATCCCGGTAAAAAGTGGAATACTCAGTATTATAATTGTCATACCAACCGTCTTGTTTTATTATGATCCACCACAATGCACATGGACTAAGAGTTGTAGATCATACACAGCTGAATGAAGATGACCAAAACAAAATATTTACTGGAAAATAGGAATTTAAGAAGAGATTATAATGATTTGGTATACAAATCTCATTGTCTTACTAGAATTATTCATGGTTCTAATGTAAAAGTTATTGCAATAGCCAACCTTAATTAACCCAGTCGACAATCAGCTAACGGGTTAGACATACAATTTAGTCAATAAATTTTACACGGATGTCTTTAACATTGCAATATTAATAAAGAATTTTTCAACTATTATGATTTTTAAGGCACACTGATTGAATTCTCTATTTCCTTTTAACAATTGTATGGATACACATAAAAGTGACATTTTGTTCAGAATTATAATCACAACCAATTAATTATAAATGAGTTATACCAGACTACAACCCATTGGAGTTAGAGATGAAATAGATTACACACATTTCACCTAACTTGTGTTGAGATTTTATTAGATTGTATTTTGAATATTTGGTAGTGGCATTATAGGGCAGCCCAACCAACATCGAATGATGTACTTTCTTTGTAGGTATTAGATTGCAAAGTAATTAAAATCTCCAAATCAAATACTCCATAATGTTATTACGCTACAAGTGAGGAAGTCTGGCACAAGAATGCACCACGGGCTTGATGAAGCTACGGGCTTTTCTATCAATTCTAAGGTGGTTTTTGATTCAAAATGCTAATTGTAATAAATTTTATAATTTGTTAAGAGTTAGAGGTGTAATAGTTGAATACAAAATATATTGGTTCAAAAGGGTAATGGAATAATTATTCCACCTATATGGTTTTGAAATGCATTCACCTGTGTCGTGAACCTATAAAATATTTTGAGGCGGGTATATCTATTATATAATAAATTTTCATGATATTGAAAACATTATATTAATTCTAGCGTCATTAAAAAATATTCAAAATTCTCATATTGAAACTAGAAAAAATTACTATAAATTCTTATATTAATAATAAAAAAGAAAAGATATATTTTGTTCATTATATTTGTAATATTATAGATTCATCATCTTAAAAATTATATCCAAAACTAACTTATTTCTATTATGATAGATATTAATCTAAAAAATCATATAAAAAATCAATTATATCTCTATCATATTATTAAAAGAGGACATATCTATAAAACATACATAAAATTTTAACTCATATAGAAACTAGTACACAATTATTTATAAATAATTGAAACTTTGAATTTTCCTTTTTCCAAAATATGAAAGGCATATATAGAAATTTCAATAATTGAGCGGGGCCTTTGGCTCAATTTGCTTCTACGTGGGTCCGTCCATGCCCATTTGAATGTAATGGGATATATTCTAAATACAGAAATTATAATTATAGTGCATTCCAAACCAAATAGTATATAATATATAGATAGAATCAAAATATGAAGTAAAATGGGCAAAGCAAACAACTCCAAAAAATCCAATGTAGAAATGGGAGAGAGAAATGGCTGATCTTTTCAAATGGGAAAACGAGGTCTGAGGACTTGCAGTGTTGGATTGGGTGCAAGGTAGGTGGGAAGTTTCCATCATGCGGCCGGGTCTACGGATGGAGATCCCATTCGGCGATTGGTGCATCAGCCCCGTGTCGAATGAATCGCTCGTCACTTGCGTTTGGTAACTGGTGGTTCTCAGGCTTCACCGGCGAATTGAAGTCGTGGACCTCACTTTTTGCTTTCTAGGATTGGAACGTTCCGCAACTGAAGCAAAAAGGATTGTTAAGTTTCTACTGAACTTCTTGCTTTCCCACTGGCATGCCACGTCAACTAGGATTACTTTGGCCGCGTGATCCCCACGCAACTCTTCCTAATAACATCCAAGCACTAGAGACCAGAGAAAAATGTTACAATACTCGTCGCTTCTTCTTTTTAATTGTGTTAATCAAGACGATCATTTTTTTTATAAAACATATCAAACATATGCCCTCTTATTTTGGGCAAATTAATTTCAACTTTTGCAATTAATGAGTCACATCGGCCAAAAACAATGTTGCATAATATAAATCCTATAATTTTTTTCAATCTTATTGTAAAATATAATATGTGTATATGAATTTATTGTTATCTTTTTTATTCTATTCTTATTTATTATTCTACTATTTATGATTAATTTCTAATATTAATATTTTCTCTCATTTTCAAGACATTATAAATGAGGGTATTTTAGTTATTTTCACTCAATCTTCTCTTTGAGTTTAGAAATTTTTTTAATCCATGGTTACAATACACTTTATATTTAACAACGGAGGAATATTCAAGTCTCTTCGAATTCTAAAACATCAATAATTGACAAGATAATGAAACTACTATCTCAATTTTTTGGATGTACTTAATACGGACAGTGTGGAGAAGATATAACTAGAATATGCAAAGTTACCACTATGTGTGAACAAAATATTATAGCTAAAGTGATTAAGGCGGTGTTTGGTTGCCTACATGAGCTCAAGATAGCTCAGTGGGATGAACTCATTTGGTCGAGACAGTGTGAATAATGCAAAAAAGAGTTGTTTGATTGGTTGTATAAGATGATACAAATTGAGTTTAAATGTTGTTTGGTTGATTAGATAAATGATACAAATAGAGGGTGCATATAAGAGATGAGATGAAAAAAAATTAATGTGTCTTATACCACCACAATAACCCAATCCTTAATTCATATTAATTAGCCTTAATGAACTCTAACATCCTTAACTGAACTCACTCCTATACTCAAATCTCATGTTTCTCTCAACCTCACCTTGAGGCAACTTAATTTTTCATCTTGCAATTTGAGTTTGACTCATATATATAGGTCAGGTAATCAAACACATCTTATAACAAAAAAATTATGTATTCAAGAATCAGACTAAGAACTATCCAACCAATCAAACACTCTTAAGAATTTAGGAAGGACGTTAGAACAACCGTCAATGACAAGGCCACTTGACACTTTTTTAAAAAAAAAATCTAATATCTATAGGAATATCCTTATAAAATATAAAAATTTTAAAGTTATTGATTCCACTGAATATATAAATTGTATAATTGACTTCACTAATAGAAAATTCTAGAACTATCACGACTACTATATCATTATAAAGAGGAATTAAGCCTACTACGACTAGCTAGTGCCGTTTGCTGTTTCTTTCTAACTGGGACCCAGAACCAAATCTTGTACCTGAGAGTGCGACCTGACTGGACCAACAAATTAGCCATACATCGGTATCAATATCAATATACTATAGGTAGGTTGTAATCAGCTATCAACAAAGTAGCTTTTGAAGCTTCTAATGAACTCCGTTCAGATATTAAGGCCTTTTCTGCTGTCATGAATTGGATGGTGAGATGATAGGGCATTAGGATCGATCCGTGTCACGGTGCATTGTGCAGTCTTTTTCTCGATATTGTTCACGTGTCGCCCTGAGCCCGAGTGACACACGGCTTCTCCTTTGAGCGAAGTAGCTAATGGTACTACTCGTTCACGCACTTGGATTAAAAACACAAAGAAACAAAAGTACCCCCAGATCGAGTGGAAAATTCCTTCTTGATCATTGTAGACGTTCTTCATGTTAGGATTTGGCTCTAGTCTAGTGTAGGGTCCCCTGCCTTAAAGCGTGAGGGTCTAATAGCATAATGTCACATATACATTGGTGCATAGTCCACTAAGATTGAGGTTAAGTGGGAGAATATTATAGTTATGACTTATGAACATGTAGCAATATGTTTTTGGATTTGCACCACTTTGGTGCCGTGCACTCTATGTTTGAGCCTAATCTGAGTTTCTTCAGACTGGAGTCTAGGCAGACGGGACTACATTAGTTGAGTTTGAATGGGCATGTTCAAATATTTAAACGGCTCAGGTTTGGACTGATTTTTTTTAATTTTGTGGAATCTTAGACCGACATAAAAAAGCACAAACTCTGATCCTAATTGTGGATTGGACCAAGTCAAACCTGGTCAGACTGGGCCAAATGAGCAATATGGACCGTATAGGTGGCTACTCAAAACAAAGGCTTCACTAAGTATAAGAAACTATATGGGAACACGCTCATACACGGACTTAATTCTTACCTATTGTACCAATTAGGTAGAATCCTGTACGTTGCGGTTGGTACTGAAGAAATATATTTGTAGATGATAAGATATTGCAGTTACAAATTAGTTATGATTGTCAAGATTATTAAACTGCATGACTACAATCATTTTTGAACCGGACGATCACGATCAAAACAGTTCTTGTGCTGGTACGAGCAAATCTGTATTGAAAGACTACGACCAAAACACATCTTGTGCTTTCACGATCAGGTTTTTTTTACGATGGTCGAATTGGAGATCCATTGGAACTATATTTGGTCGAAGCAGCAGTTTTACCTGTTGTTATGATGGTCACATTTTGTTTTGTGGTCGTGACAGCAAAAATTTTGGTCGTAAATTTTGGTCAGCATAAACCTTGGTCGTAGCAGCAAAAGAGTAAATTATTCAACTGGGCTATTATGACCAGGGTTTGTGCTGGTACAATCAGATTCAAATTGGACGATAACAATCAGAACAGATTATGTGTTGATACAAAAATTTTTGGACTGGACAAACACTACCAGAACTTGTGCAGATACACCAAAATTGGTCGGGGCAGTAAAAATGCTGGTCGTGACATGAAATACAGGGCGCATCAGTAGAAGAGCGGGGCATGGCCGTTTATGTGAAGAAATGCGACCAAAAAATGAACACAGGTTGTTTCCCAACCAAACCTGCTGATTCGACCAAAAAATTTACTGTCTCGGCCAAAAGCAGTTGACCAAAATCAGCCAGTTGTTTCGACCAAAAACAAAATGATGGTCGCATTTTTTGGTTTTTGGTCAATTATTCCCTGTTCGAATCAAAAGACATGGTTTTGGTCGGACAATAAAAATAGTGGTCACATTTCTTTTGGTCGAATCAGCAGTTATGACTCGTGGTCGAATGAAGCACACGGCTCGGCAGCACGAAGCAAGGTGGTCGCGGCAAGGAAATATGGTCGTTGGGCATGGCACTACTACCGAATTCATTATCACAGTCGGGTCAAAACAGTCATCACAGACGGTTCTTATCCGTCAGTGATATTCGAGTCAGTGATAATCGAGTACTATCACTGACTGTTTTGAACCGTCTGTGATTTTTCCCTTCATAGACTGTTATAAGATCAAAACCGTCTGTGATACTCATACTACACAGACTGTTATAACATCAGAACCGTCTGTGATACTCCTAATACACAGATTGTTATAACATCAAAGACGTCTGAGATACTCATACTACCACATACGGTTTTGATCTCAGAACCGTCAGTAATATTATGACTTCGCAGACGGTTCTGATGTCAAAACCATCTGGGATACTCACATTATCACAGACGGTTGACCTCAGAACCGTCTGTGATACTCACATTATTACTGACGGTTCTGAGATCAAAACCGTTTGTGATACTCATATTATCAGAGACGGTTATGACCTAAGAGCCGTCTGTGATAGTGTCCTTATCACAAACGGTTGTATCAGAACCGTCTATATAGTAAGAGTATCACAGACGGGTTTGAAATCAAAACCATCTGTGATATTGTCATTATCAGCGACGGTGGTAATCTTAGAACCGTCTGTGATTGTTTCCTTATCACAGACGGTTTATAATCTTAGAACCGTCTATGTAGTAAGAGTATCACAGACGACCTTGAGGTCAAAACAATTTGCGATATTGTCATTATCGGCGACGGATATCATCTCTGAACCGTTTGTGATAGTTATCACAGACGGTTATAATCTCAGAACTGTCTGTGATAGTGTGATATCACAAACGGTTCTAAGGTTAAAACCATCTGTGATAATGTCATCAGACGGTTATAATTTTAGAACTATCTGTGATAGTGTGATATCACAGACGGTTCTGAGGTCAAAATCATCTGTGATAGTGTTATTATCGGTGACGGTTATAATCTCAGACGGTTTGTAAGATTAAAACCGTCATGAATTTCATACATGCACAGTACTCAAATATATACAGTACATTTCATACATGCACAGTACTCAAATATATACAGTCTCATATATACATGCACACAACTTAGAAACATGTACAGTAGAATTTCATATATACAGCACAGAACTCAGAAATATGTACAATTGAGATTGAACAAATAAATGTAATCGACAATTAAAGTCATGTGTTAGATGTACAAATAAATGTAAGGCCGCACTAATACGAACCTTGCGGGTCCCTAAAATTCCCCTTAGTTGATATGACCTCCGTAACGAAAAACTCAGCGAGCATCCCTCGGACCATACCAATCTGCTGAGGGTCAAAGCTTTCCGATGGGAAGTCGACCCCCTGCAGCAAGAGTTGGTACAGAAAAAATTAGCTCAATGCAGTTGTAAATTCTGCCAAATCGATACAAAGGGGAGCAGTTGTATACCTCGGGGAAATCTGGGAGGTCAGGGGTGATGATCAGGTCATACATGTGGCGCATCACGTAGAACTCACATGTATTGTCGTCCGGCTGCTGATAGCACTGCCAATTTACAGACCGAGAGTTAGCTGGGGACACGTTATAAAGTAAAACAGATGCCTGTTGAAATTTGTACCGAAAATTATAACCACTGAAACTTATCGGCTCGCTGCTCGTGTTGTCGCCCTCCCTCGGCAAAGTAATTCGTGAAAGTCCTGCAGATAGTCAAAATTGACGGTTTGAGGATATTAGAAATTGACAATTTGAGGACAGTAAATCTAGATGCAAGACAGGTCCACATGAATATCATAACCTTTCGAATACATCTCGTGCGCCGCAATACTCGTACCCTTTCCTCTGCAATGAATCAAGGTAGAACACCTTGTTCTTTTTCGGAATAAGTACTAGCAAGATCTAGTGGTAGCTACATGTTACACGTAAAGAATTAATAATTTAATCTAAGTTTGGGGGTGTGCATATGGAGACACTAATCTACGGGTGAAGTACTGATGAAAGCACTCACCTCTGGTTGTAGGGTACAAGTATGTACTCCTTGTCGACCAGAGCAAGCAACCCTCTTTTGATGTAGTCGACAACGAAGTTTACGTCGGTCCTAAACATCACCTCGGCGACCATCTGGGGGTCCAAGAAACCAACAGGTTTGCGCTTAGATTTGGCACAGCTGGTCATGCAGCTGCACGGAAGTAAACAATTAATAAATGACATATATCTGTATATGCACGAACAGGCGTAGGATAGTAGGATACTTACAACACCCAAGACCGTAGGATTGACACGTCGAGCGCATCTTTGTTGAGTAAATTGTGCAGGTCTTCGAAGGTCACCGGGTAGGTCCCAACGTTGTTATGGAACTCTGCCACGGTGTACTTGACCATGATGTGCGTCGGACACTGCGTCCTGGTCTGGTTTGTCCTCTTCATGTACCATGTATGCAGGCTCTGGCATGCTATCTCCAAAGTAGAAATTGCGGCATCAGAGGCCATGGGCATCCCCAGAGCGAACGGCATAAAAACTGGCGCACTCTTCTCACTCTCCTTCGCCGGGCTCTTCTTTGCTTTGCCCCTATTAGCTAGCTTCTTGAATGACTGCCTCCTAGTCGGAGTCAGCTTCGTCATCGCACCCGTTGGTTGGCTTCTCGGAGGGGTCGGCTGGCTAGTAGGCCGAGTGTCGGTCTGTGATGTAAGAACCTACGTATTAGGACACTAACTCCGAGGGCTATTATTACAGTACGAATTATGAAACTGGTGGGGGAATTACGTCATCCAGGACGATGTCTTTCTTGGACCATTGCACGAACGTGTGCACCGCATCCCCGAGAGTGGTAATCTCGTCGTTCGGTGGCTTCTCCAACGGAAAACCCTTGCAATGGTCGGAGACACTGTGCACCTGGACTCGTGCAAAACCCTCAGATAGAGGGACACCGTGGATTGTGGCCCCCGCCGTGCATGGTTGCGCCATCCCACTGGCAGCCTCGATCGGGAAGAGACCGGCCAGCACCATAAGCTTGCAGGAGGCGGGTTCCTACAAACAGTGCGCATTAACATATTGAATTTCATCGCTTTTCACATTCGAATGAATTAACATAGAAAAACGGTCATTACTTACAGAAAGTCCACCGGATACTTTGGAGAGGGCTCCGTCTGCGAAGACCCCGGCACAGACGCGCAGCTACTACGGTGGACAAGAATGGGGCTCGGTAGTTCTGCTGCTACAACGGGGGTGCCCTGGGTCGCCTTTCTTAGCTCGTCACACATGGACCGCATCTCCGCCAACTGCTGTAGGAGTGCTTGGTCCCGAGCAGCGAACTCCGATCGTATCTCCTCCTTGAGACGTTCATCGCGGGCTTTGTGGGATCTCTTTCTCCTCTTAGCCGCCTTCTCATCATCAGGGAAACCATCCCTCCAAGGCACAGTGGCACCGTGGCCGCGCATGCGGCCTCGATGCTCCTTGTTTCCGAGCGCCGCTGTGAGGATATCCCTATCCCTCCTCGGGTTGAACTCTCCGGATGTCGCCTGGGCACTCAGCGTCACCTGCAAGAGGAGAACTTAACAATACAACCAATTGCATGCGTGTTACAAGGATAGTAAGTGATCGTACAATCTTACCAGCCGGTCGATCACTTCCCTGTCCGCAGGGTTATTCACAGAGACGCTTCCGGAGGGGGGTCATGCTGGCGCGCACGTCCGTTATGCCCGCATAAGGACTGTCGGCCGAAGACTGCGAAGCCTCCTCGTCCTGCTTCCTCCACAACGCCTTCTTCCCCACATACCCACCGGTGCCTAGTCTGTGTGGGTGGGTATTCTTGGCCTGGTTAGATAGCACTTCGCACTAAGCTCCTGGAACTTAGGCTTACTCTTCATCTCCACGAACTGTTGCATGCCTCGGGAGTCACGAAAATGTAGTCATTGAAGGGGGTCTTCGACTCCTTCACATAGTGCCTGACAAGTTCGCTCTTGAAGTTCCTCCACGCTTTGTTTATTGATATAAGTGTCCTCCGGCGGACGGTGAACTGGCGATCCTCGGGAATGTGAAACGCCGCCTGCACTTCTTCCCACAGCGCATCCTTACACTCTGGGGGCACTTTACCCCAGTCGGAGGTGGTGATGGGCACCCGCTCCCTTGCCACTTTGCCGCATAGTGGGCGGTACTGACCGACAAGTTTGTTCGGAGCTTCCGGCACTCTATTGTCGTCGAACTGTACGTGCTGCTTTTCCCGCTTGTCGAGACGCGCGCATGTCGTCCGACTTCGCCCCTTTCTCTTCTGCGATTAGGTCACGTTGGACGCGGCAACCTCCGGCCCAGGCGTCTCATCGCCAGTGAGGTCACTCTGACTCCTCGAGTGGTGCATTTATTCACCAGACATATCAGTTCCTAACATAAGTGAAAGAGAGAACAATTTAAGTAAATCTGAAACTAATAATTCTATAACAAAACTCTTATACTTATAATTAACCAAGAATGACAGAAACGGTGGGGAGGCAACGGAGGTGATCGCGTCGGAAGGTGGGCGGGTGATGGAGGTGATCACGCTTGATGGTGGAAAGGCGACGGAGGTGATCGCGACAGACGGTGGGGAGGAGATGGAGGTGATCGCGACGGACGGTGCGAGGGCAGAGAGAGCTAGGGCAAACAGTGGCTGGAAATGAGCGGGACAAAACCCGCCTTGAACTATGTACCGAGTAGAGATTATCACAGTCGGTTCTCAACTAAAAACCGTCTGTGATAATCTCCATAGTGATAATATCTAGAGAGGCTATCACAGACGGTTTTGAGTTTCGAACCGTCACGCACCTTAAGAACTCGAAGCGTCGGACACTGTTGGGAATATCACAGTCGGTCCTACATTCACAACCGTCTGTGGTAATATTAGTACAGTCGGTTCTAAACTCAAAACCGTCTGTGATAATTTCCATAGTGATAATCTCTAGAGAGGTTATCACAGACGGTTTTGACTTGAGAAACCGACTGTGACTGCACGAATTCACGTTAAGAACTTGAAGCGTCGGACACTGTTGGGAATATCACAGTCGGTTCTAGGTTCATACCCGTCTGTGATAATTCATAACCGTCTGTGATAATCTCTCTAGTAACTCTGTAGCCCTTCAACTCTTAATGGTTGAAAACTTATTTTAAATGAACACTCAGATATTTCAAATGGAGTCCAAATTCTTAGTAAATTGGTTACAAAATAGATCTGAAAATTGGTTACTATGTGGAGCATGCTCAAATAAATTTAACATACAATGTGGAGCATACTCAAATAAATGTTACATATATATGGGGACTTTGACCGACAATTTCTACATACACAACCATGTTATCCTCAACTTTCCACTTGTCGCGGCCCTGCAAATACGAGAATTAGAGGAGATATATAAGCTATACCGATGGAAACAAAGAGATAAGGACGTACGGTTGATTACCTTTAAACTATAACCCTTCCTGGTGATCTATACGCACGTAACTGGTTTCGTCGGTGCCTTCAGTACCAACCTGTACGCCATCTCCAAATGGAGGCATCTCATCAAATTGATTGTATTCCTCCTCGTCTATGACATTTTCAACTCCAACAATCCTTCTCTTTCCATGAAGGACGACGTGCCACTTCTTATTGGCCGGGTTAGTGACATAAATGACCTGAATGGCTTGCTTCGCAAGTATGAATGGCTCATCTTTATAAGCAACTCGATCGAGATCCACAAAAGTGAAACCGTAACTGTCAACCTTCACACCCTGTGGGATTTGGACCCATCGGCATCGAAACAGGAGAATCTTGAACAGTATGTAATCGAGCTCCCAAATTTCTTCAATGAACCCATAATACGAGTTCAATCCACGTACTACCCTTGTTGGGCCTGTTTCGGTGAACTCCTCATGGAAAGCTTCTACACTCACTCCACTATTTTGCATAGTGCTCCTTCGATCTTCAGCTTTCATGTAAAATTTGTACCCATTGATGTCGTATCCCTATCATGTCGTACAGTAAACGTGGGCCCTTTTGCCAACCATTTAAGGTTCTCACTTGCGGACTCTCCGGTGATTCGCACTTTCATCCACGCGTTGAATTGACTGTTATGTTGTCCCGTGATCCAAACCTCGGATCGGCGAGGATTGTCTTGTCGTAGCATCTCCTTGTGCTCGTCGATGTACGGAGACACCTCCGTCATGTGTTGCAAGACCCAAAAATGAGTTTTCGAGTACATATCGAAATCAGGACTGATGGCTCTCCGTCCAATAGTGTCAACACCATCAAGCCTCCCCTCGTGACGAGACACAGGAACTCCTATTGCTTCTACCTCGGCCATGTAATTGACGCAGAACTCAACAACTCTTCCGTTGCATAACCTTCAACAATGCTACCCTCGGGCCGAGACCGATTCCTCACGTAGGCCTTAAGTACACCCATTTACCTCTCGAATGGATACATATAACGTAGGAACACGAGTCCACATATCTTGATTTCTCTGACAAGGTGGACGGTGAGATGACCATGATATCAAAAAATGACGGAGGAAAATACATCTCAAGCTGACAGAGAGTTCGAACCACCTCCCTCTGCAGAGAATCTAGTCCATCGGGATCAATGACCTTGCAAGAAATTGCATTGAAGAAATAACACAGCCTCGTGATCGTCTCTCTGACCTTATGCAGCAGAATACTCGAGATGGCAACAGGAAGCATTTGTATCATCAACACGTGACAATCATGAGACTTCATACCCAGCAATTTCAAATCGCCCATGGACACAAGCTTTTTCATATTTGCGGAGTAACCCAATGGAACTTTAACACTATAGAGACACTTACAGAGTTCTGTCCTCTCAGCCTTGCACAAAGTGTAGCATGCAGGGGGAGGTATCTACGGCCTTTATCGTCCTCTCTCGGTGCTAGCTCGGGCCTGATTTTCATTTTGATCATGTCACGCCGCACATTGACGCCATCCTTTGTCTTCCCCGGAATGTCCAGCAATAGGCCAATTACGCTGTCGCAAACATTCTTCTCCACATGTATGACATCAATGCAATGATGAACCTCTAAATGCTCCCAATACGGTAATTCCCAAAATATCAATCTCTTCTTCCAAGTGTTCTTCGTGCGGGGTTTCAATTTACGAACCTTTCCAAATATAACGTCTATGTCCTTCACCCGTGAGTAAACTTCTTTCCCGCATGTAGGCTTCGGGGCTGAACCATCTTCCTTGTGGCCGTCAAATTCCCTCTTCCTCTTACGATACACGTCATTCTTCGGAAGAAACCTACGGTGACGCATGTACACTATTTTCCTGCAATTCTTCAGCCACACGCTCTCAGTCTCATCTTCGCAGTGGGGACAGGATTTGGCTCCTTTCGTAGTACGGCCCGACAAATTTTCAAAGGCAGGAAAATTGTTGATGGTGCAGAATATCATAGCACGTAGGATGAAGGTCTCTCGTTTGTATGCGTCTCATACCTGCACCCCTCGGTTTCACATTGTTAGGAGATCCTCTATCAATGGTACTAGATACACATCAATATCGTTTCCAGGTTGTTTTGGTAAGATAAGTAAAGACAGCATGATGTACTTGCGCTTCATACACAACCAAGGAGGAAGATTGTAGATACACAAAAGAAACGACCAAGTGCTATGCCGACTGCTCATGTTACCAAAAGGATTAATTCCATCGGTATTTAACCCGAACCTTATATTCCTCAATTCCGCTCCAAAGTTAACAAATTCTCTGTCGATGTTTCTCCACTGCGAAGAATCAGCTGGGTGTCTCAACTTTCCATCCTTCTTCCGAGTGCCAACGCAATAATTTTGCCTCTTTACGGTTTACAAACAAACGCTGCAAGCGGGGAATGATGGGCAAATACCACAACACCTTAGCACGAGGTCCTTACTTTATCTCAGCGCAGTCGCCGTCGTCGGTTCGGTCCTTACGCTTATAGTGGGATGCACCGCACACCGGGAAAACATGCATATCCTTGTAGTTGTTACGGTAAAAGATGCAATCATTAGGGCATGCGTGTATCCTTTCTACTTCCATTCCCAAAGGACACAACAACTTTTTTGCTTGGTAGGTGTTTTTTGGCTACTCGTTTCCTTCCGGGAACATGTCCACCAAAAGATCTAACAGTGCCGTGAAACTCTTGTCGGTCCAGCTATTGTTTGCCTCCAATTTTAACAGTTGAAGCACAGAGGCCAACTTTGTGTACTTCGACTTGCAACCAAAGAACAACGGCTTTTCTGAGTCCTCAATCAAGCGCTTGAATTTTTCAAACTCTCTTTCACTGTAATTTCCTTCCACATCACGCAACATGTCATTTAAATTGTCATCCTCTGGCATATCCTCATCGAAGTCGTTGTTGGGATCTGACATGTCCTGTTCGTCAACCTGAGTGGTACTTGTTTCTTCAGTTGGCTCTTCTCCATGGTGGACCCAACACATGTACCTCTTTTTGAAACCACGTCGGATCAAGTGGGCGACAATTTGAGATGAGTTGGTGAACATCTTAAGATTCTTGCAGTCTACGCAAGCTCAGTACATATATGGTAAACCCTTCGCCATATCTTGCTCAGCAATCTTTTGGAAATCTAAAACACCTTTTATGTATTCCTCACTCATTCGGTTGTCATTATACATCCAGTCTCGATGGACCATCTGCAATTAATTAAATTCATACACATGCTGATTAGTAATACTCTATGTACGTTCGACACGCAATAAATTATAAATCTAGCTAGCTAGTGTTTGATGTGGAGTTTGCGGTATAACTAGTTAACTACTCTTGAACTGCAAGCAATTAGTTGGGGGGCGTGGATAACACACATCATAGAGCAATTAAATAGCTACAGGTCGAAAATGAGTTACAAACAGGGTTTGCTACTGTAGCTTCCTCTCCCTATCGCTCTAATTTGGTCAATCAATGGAGATCGAATGAAGTAATGTGTATGCCTTAAGACTAAATACCAACCTTGGATCTTCAAATTTGTTGCCCTTTTCGAGATATTGCTCTTCCTTGCCCCAAATCTCTTCCAACTGGACAGTATGTCGAGCAAGATTGTGTGAGTAGCTCAAAACATCTGCCAAAAGACCTTTTATACCATACCAGGTTCAATACAGACGGTTCTATATAATACTATCGGTAATATTGGTGCATTTTTTAAGAACAGAATATCACTGACGGGTTTCACTCTACTAAACCGTCCGTAATATAGGTGCATTTGTGTAGAACTATGACAGAAATATCACAGACGGTTTTGACATATAAACCGTCGGTGATAATGAGAATATCACAGACGGTTCCGAGATCAAAACCGTCCGCTTTACTATCACAGTCGGTTTTTACTTCAGAACCGTCTGTGAGTATCACAGTCGGTTTTTAATTCAGAACCGTCTGTGATAATTATAAAATCAACTCTCTGCTCTACTATCACAGACGGTGATGAGGTTTGAACCGTCTATAATATCCTGGATTGTTTGCAGTCAAAACGTTCGACTAGTTGAATTGTTTCACTTTTTTTCATATTTGATTCTATCTTATTTTCAATGTTAGTGTTTAAAAATATCAACGTTGAGACTATTTGGTTTTATCTTGTTTTTCATATTTTTTGTATATATATGTCGACCTGTGGATATTCAAAGAATGTTGAGAGTATTACAGTCGGTCCCTAAATTAAAACCGTCTGTAATATTACTATCAGAGACAGTTTTGAGTTAGAAACCGTCTTAATTGCAACAGTTTTTCTTGTTAACATTTTCACACAGAACATCATTTGGTTATTATCAGTTACATAATCAATCGAAAAGCCAGATATATATGGAAAGAAATTTCTTATTTCTTACAATCTTTGCATACATAAGGGATACAAGCGACCAAAGCATCGACCTGATCCGAAAGTAATTTACAAAGTTCTCCTAGGGACGTATTGGTATCAGTAGGATCTACACTGGCCACCCCAAGAGAACTAGCAATGGATCTAAGCCTATCTACATCATCTCTCAGCAAAGGAGTGCAGCCGTTCCTTATTGTATCGGAGAGTTCTCACTGCTGCCGAGCGTAATCTCTCTCCGAACGGAACCTGCGCGCTTCTTCGCGAGAACCCTCATAGCACTCTGCCAAGTGCAGAATGGCAGAAGACATCCCCTCAGAAAGCTTCTCCAGCGCCTCTATTTCTTCTTGGAGAGTTCTACACAAGGCAGCTTTCTCCTCCTGCACATGCATGGGTTAGTTTTGAAAGACATAACGACCAGCAAGAGAGGATGAAAATGATTTCTAAGCTTCGGAGTGGATTTGGATGTGGAAGTGTGCGCCTTACCCCAGAAAGTTGATCATCCAAGAAAAACTGATGATACAAAGGTGTTGGAGAGGGGATATTGGAAGGATTGTTGTGGATCTCCAAAGGTGGAGTCGATGCAACTGGAGGGGTTGCAAGGGCAATGTGGCAATACAGGCCTCAGCACCCTCTAGAGTCTTCGCTGCAGCTGCACTGGAGGATCTTTCATCATTTCTAAGTCTCTTCTTTGGAGGGAGCATTTCCTCAGGCACTTGTGGATTTCGAAATGCATTTGTTTCGAGGTAATCAAGTCATAAAAGAAAGATCTGCATTAGAGTTTCAGAAAGGACTTATTTTCTGAAAATCTTGGTCGAGTTCATTCCTTATCTCTTTCTCATCACTCTCAATTTCAATAACCTCATTGGAATCTCGGCTCAGCATCAAGGTGGGAGTTGAGGAGGGAATAAAGACAGGGATTTACGAGTAGAATTCCTAAAAGACTTAGCCAAGAATTTGTAAGTCTTAAGGATTGAAGAGCCTCGCTATTTATAGAACCAGAAGGTGATGGTTCATATGCGCGGGTGCCTCGAGTTTTAAAAAGCGCGCTACTGGTTTTCAAGGTCAATAAATCTATGATAATTTCTCGGGAGATAAACTGCAACACGGCGGAACAGTGCCCACTTAAGAAGTTGAAGCGTCAGATTACATAATTCGATGCAAATTAAATTTGAAGTAAATAATTAAGTCTCTTCATCTGCGCAGTTATTAGGTGCGGTTATCCACGATTGCATGTTGAGAACTCGAAGCGTCGGACACTGTTGGCACTATCACAGACGGTTGGGAGATGAAAACCGTCTGCTTTACTATTACCGACAGTTCTGATGTCCAAACCGTCTGTAATATGACTATCATAGACGGTTGGGAGATCAAAACCATCTGCTTTACTATTACAGATGGTTCTGATGTCTGAACCGTCTGTAATATTCCTGGAATTTTGAACCGTTCGACTTCTACAAATACTTGTTTCCTCTCTGGAGGTCGAACCGTTCCACTTCTTTTTCTCCAAGAACGTGCGGGAAAATTGGAAAATTGACATAAGAACAAATTTTTAATTAATTTTTTCATCATTAATGAAAAACAAGCTATTTATATAATTTCCAAGGTGACGCTTCATGTTCCCAGACTAGCGCGCCGCGCAAACATCAGAACCCGAAATGACACAACACACCGTTGAGAATTCGGAGCGTCGATCACTATTGGGACTATCACAGTCGGTCCTTACATAAAAACCGTCTGTAATGTTACTATCACAGACGATTTTAATTTAAAAACCGTCTATGATATTGAAAGAAGTTAATAATTGAAGCGTCGGGTTATCACAGTCGGTCCTTATATAACCTCAGAAACGTCTGTAATATTCAAAGCACATTGAGAAAGTTGACATAAGAACAAAGTATAAAGAAAGAGGGAAGATAGCATGCAGTCCAAGAACGTGCTGAAAAATTGGAAAGTTGACATAAGAACAAAGTTTCATTAATTTTTTTCATCACTTACAAAAAAAAGTAAAAATACAGAATGCTAGGTCAAGGAGTGGTCTTAGCCATGGCTGCATCTAGAATAAAGTCAGTTTGACAGCCAGGACGCAGGACTCCTCCAGCGACAAGTTGTCCTTCTCAGGATCAACTACTACCGCGTCGAGAAGGCCTGCGATCTCCCTCAGCTTCGCGTTGGTATCCTTCATAGTCAAACCGCAGCCAGCGATGGTCATATCCGCGACTTTCTTCTCCTCGCGAAGACTCCTCGTCCTCGCCCTAGCATTGTCACCATCCGTCTTCATGCGCTGAATGCGCTGGAAGAGATCGTCCAGGTCAAGCCGTAGCCGAGTGTGCTTGTCCGTAAGGAGCTTGTGCTCCTCCTAGAGGGCCCTTAACTTGGTTTTCACCTTGCCCGAGTCTTCCACGGCTCCCCTTCCCTGTGCAAATCAACAGGTCAAGAATGTATTGAACAGGGATTAACAATACATGGGTAAGTCCAAAAGATTGAGAGTTCTTACCGGGGAGGGCGAGGCTGACGATGCCATCGAGGATGCCATTGGCGCAGAGAAGAAGCTAAGGAGTCAAACAGTTTGAGAATTATAAAAACTTGTAAAAGTAAATGACAATTATTCCACTGTCAAGTTATTTATAGAACTTCCAAAGCGACGCTTCGTGTTCGCCAAGGCGCCGCGTATGAAGATCGGAGACAAAAAGTATATATACCACAGTCACAGTCGGTTCTGATAAAGATTTCGACGTGCCGCCAGCAGCACGCGAAGTTTGAGATTTCACTTTTTCAGTCGGTTCTTACCTCAGAACCGTCTCTAATACTACACTATCACAGTCGGTTCTTAACTCAGAACCGACTGTATATATCACAGTCAGTTCTGAGTTCAGAACCGTCTGTGATATTCTAATTATCACAGACGATTCTCAGTTGAGAACCGATTGTATCTATCACAGTCGGGTTTTAGTTTAAAACCGTCTGTGATAAGTAGACTATTATAGACGGTTTTGTGTTCAGAACCGTTTGGTTTACTATAACAGTTGTTTTTGACATCAGAACCGACTGTGATAACTGAACATATTCTCCCGACAGGCCTTCGCAGGCGGTTTTCCATTGAAAAGTTCATAACCGTCTGTGATGTGCCGTCCTGGATGTCTGTTTCTGTGGTAGTGTGGTATCGAAACAAAAAGTTTGTCGAGGCAGAAAAAATGTAGTCGCAGATGTAAAATCGCTGGTCGATTGATTTTGGACAGAAGAGTAAATTATTTTTTTGTGGTGTTTTGTTTTTTTGGGTTGAATCAGTCAGGTTGGTTGTGGACGAATGTATTACCTAATCGAAGCATAGGTTTTGGATTTTTTATGGCGGTTGCATTTCTTGTTTTCATGTCGAATCACATAGTCATGGTTTGTGGTCGACTGCGGTAAATTGGTCGACTATTGGAAATTAGAATGACTGGTTGATTTTTTCCAATGGTTGAATTGGGAGGTCTGATTTTGGTCGAATGTGGGAAACAGCTAGACAATCGTGAACGACCCAGATGAAGTAAATGTGCCGATCCAACGACACAAACGAAATTACGACGTGGTGCAACGTGGACCAAGTATTCGAACAGTAGACCACAAATGCGGCGACAATGTGGACAGACCTGATGAAGTGAAATCTCTGATTGAACGACGAGAAATGGTTGGTCGATGTGGTCGCGTGTGGGGATGAGTTAGTAAACAGTAGTAAGTTAGTGGTATCGAAATGTTATATATGATAGATATCATTGACACTGATTCATTGTTTGGAGATTGGATCTTCGCTGCGAGTTCTGTTCCAGTAAAAAATTCTTCCAACTAGCAGTGAGTTTATATACAAAGATAGAGGTGTGTTATTACGGAGAAGTATACAGTGCAAATCTATTTTTGAGTGTTAACATACTAACAACATCAATTAGATCACTAAATTATCATACAAAATTCTCAAAAAATGTGTAGATACTATTCAAAATAATCTAATATTCTATAAAATTTCAAATCTAAACTAGATCTAAGTTGAGAGAAAAAAAATTTTGGTGTGAATAGTGTTTTTTGTTTTATTTCTTATATGTCAAAATTTTCATTAGTTTTCTCATAGCATACATCGAATTTTGATTTGAAATTTTATAGGATTGTAGATTAATTATAGGGCTAAATATATAATTTTTTTTAAAAAAAATTTATGATAATTTAATGACTTAACTAATATAATTAGCATATTAACATCAAATTGTTGGTTTGTATTGGATATGTTCTCTATTATTACTGTCTCAACCAGAGGAAAAGACAGACAGCACTTTACCAGTACCTAAGACACGGTATAATACTAATTATTTACTAGCATACAAGTCAATAGACGAAAGCCTATGATGTGTTGTTACTTACAATGATCATTTTGACTGTTGCTGCTTGATGGGCTAACTAGGCATTTTGTCATATGTAACCGTAGGATTCCTGTGGGTGTTCTTATATTTTATCTTCCAAAATGACCATCCTATGAACTGAACTGGTCAAAACCAGACGCATACGTGGTTTGAGGTACGAACTACTACATTTTGGAAGAGACAAATTACTACTACTGATGTTCTACAGATGGATAAATTACCATCAGTAACCTTAGGATTAGCTCCTGAGAAACCAATCAGTACTCCGTATAAATGTAAAAGTACCCGATGCGTTCCTCAACTAAATGGCACAACTTAGCAAATTTAGAGACCCAATGTGTTGTGCCGATAGTCTAAAATGACACAATCAAATTAATTAGCCGATAGTTTCTAAATAACAAAAAAAAACTACTAATCTAAATTGATGCTGAACTGTTAAGGTTTAGTTAAGATGTTCATAATTCTTATATATATAATTTTTTTAAGGAAAATGTAATAACTTAAAATAAAAAAATACAATACTTTTAACTAAGAAAATGCGATAGTCTAAACAAAAAAAATATGACAATATAAAATAATAAAATGAGACAACCTTGACTTGTAAAATGTGACAATCTAAAATGATAAAAATAAAGCAATATATAATAAGAAAATACTATAATCTAAAATAAGAAAACACGACAATAAAAATATATTATAGATGGTAAAAAATATTGATATCATAGCCATATACAATTGATAATAAGTAGATTTCTAAAGCCTTAGTAATTTCTGTCAAAGACTGTTATTTTCTCTTTTTTTGGAAAGTGGCTATCAATATTCAATAGATATGTCAGATGGGTCATCTAGTGCCAGTTTGGCATGGATCTATCAGACCAGTGGATCGAAGCATGTTGTGTTGACATAGCCTATCAAGTCGAGCATGTCGAGCTGACCCATTAGTGCACGGAGAGGACACGACATAGTCCACCAGCCCACGGGCCGAGTTGGCTCGGGCACGACACAGAAAAAATAATAAATAATAAATTTTAGAAAATAGAATTTCTGAAAATAAATAGAAAAAGTTATTAACTTTGAAAAAAATATCTGAAAATAGGTTCGATAGAAATCTGAAAATAAATAGTGATGGAAAAAATATTTTCGGAAAGTAGCCATCAACGAGTTATTCTTAAGTACATTTCTGCATGCGTACTCAATTTACATTTGAAAAATTTTGTTGACGAAGAGAGAGAGAGATATATGAGAGAGGAAGAAACATCCTTGGCAGTTTGCGTGGAGAAAGGATGAAATCATGTAAGGCGGCCCAATAGCTGGCCATGACGTCAGGCTGCAAAGACCCAACTGCTGCAGTCTTCCTATGGTTGGCCTCACGCAACCCATTATTCGGCCGGCACACCAACCATCTCTGAAGGCAAGCCCGCTCAAGTCCACGACGGCACTCTTTCCACCAACTTATAAACAGAGGTGCTCACCAACCAGCAGCCGGCTGTGTGTGTTTGCCAAATCAATTTGGGCATGTCCCTCCTCCTCCTCCTGTTGGCTCTCTTCCTCCTCCACTCCGCCGTTTTCCATGGTTCCCCCCTTCCATCCTCCACTTACGACGGTTCCCCGTACTGCACAAAATCTCACTGTGGCACTGTCGAGATCAGCTATCCCTTCTCCCCTTCCAACATCGCCGACTACTGCGGCTACACCTATTTCAGGATCTCCTGCCAAGACCAGAAAACCCCTACCATCCAACTGGGCGAAGACAACTACACAATTAACGAGATCAACTACAACACAAGCACCATCGTCCTCGCGGACACCGATGTGTTCAACGGCAGCACCTGTCCCAGAATCCGCCACAGCTTCAGATTCGACCCTGAACTGATGAACTACACCGGTTCCTACGACAGCGTCACCTTCTTCTTCGGTTGCAAGTTCCCAATGCCCAATTCGTTCCCACCTGATATCAAAAATAATAGCCTAATCATATGCGACGATCTCGACCGATCCACCCATGGATTATCCTTCGTGTTTCGCACCGATGAGATACCTCAAGAGTTCGATTATTGGAAGGGGAACTGCAACGATTCTGTTGTCGTGCCAGTAAGCAGATATGCGCAGAAGAGTAATTGGTCAGTGTTTCCAGGGGGTAAATATGGTGACGTGCTTAAGCAGGGGTTCGAGTTGGTCTGGAATCGGAGCACGGAGAAAGCATGTAAACAGTGCGAGGAGCAGTACCAGGGGCAGTGCACCTACAACCAAGCCGGAGAATTCCTAAAGTGCTTGTGCTCCGATGGGACGACGGGGAATTGCAGTAACAGCACGAAGCCCAGTAAGCCCTTCAAAACTGCTACTTTTTACATTAGTCCGTCATTTACAATTACTTCCAGCATCTCGTCTCAGCCCTGTCTTTCTTTTATATGGTTTTGCGTCTCCAAGACTCGTACCTGAGTTCAAATTCCTTCCATTTTACCCTGTTAAATCCAGTCAGTGGATTTACCTCCAAACCTTTCGATTCAGATATGATGACTTCTAAGTAAAAAATCTGTCTCGAGGGTACAGTTGCATCCCAAATATTAAATCTTGAGTGTACATCTAAGATCAGATAAAATCCACTGGGTGGAATTGGGCAAAAATCTAAGATATAAACATCTCATACCCAGTTGCCCTCTTTTTGCGTAATATTAAGTTTTGCACACATTGCTATGGGAAGCCAACCGAATAACATAATATATGCTTTTCAGGAATTAAAAAAGATATATAGTAAACGCATTTAACCATATGTAAACTGTAAATCTTGCATGGATTCCAGAAAGTTTTGATCTTCTATTACGGGCAATAGCTCACATCATGTTGGTATGGTACATTAGACATATTAGTGGATCTATTCCATCTTAGTACCCATCCGCCTAAAGTTTTAATAAAAAAAAATGCTTTATATTGCACAATAATTTATCGTGATTCTTTCGTAAAAAAGTGGCAACAAGATTATGAATGTATTATGATGATATATATAACATGGCACAACTAGCAAATGCGTATTTAAGATTATCTCCAACAAAGACCTTTTGCTAGCACTATGAAGTAAAAAAAAATTTGTGTCTACCTCAATCAATAAAACTAAGATCCAATATTTCAACAACCACACGTTGTATCACCCGTCCACCATCTTATTTTGCATGCATACTCCTAATTTCTCTATTTTAAAATATAAACAAATACTTTCTCAAATATGTGTCATGAAAACTTTTTTTTCCGCAAAATTTTCTATTTTATGAATTCTAGGCCAAATTTTCCCATATTACTCATATTAAATTGGATAGTTGGGTTTTGTGTGTATATATAATTGAAGTTAAAAACTCTTTAATTGTGATAAATAAAGTTAATTTTTAAATGTATTTATTATAATATTCTTGGTATTCTTTCATAAAAATATGATTATATTAGTAACTACAATTTAAAATGGCACATATTTGATAACATATAGTATTTTTTTTATTCTCACCCCTCTAGTAAGTAGTAACTGCTTTAAGTCCCATCCATTGAGGGAGGGATGCTTTTAAAGAGGCTCCGGGGCATGTCGCATTTAGTCCGCACAACCAGGCAGAGGCAGTGTCCCTTGCTCGGTGCCCGCTAGAACCTCCTTAGCTCCAATTCTTCATTGGCGATGTCCTAATGCAACACTTCAATAGCGCCAAGCAGTCAGACGGAAAGATTGCAGGGAATCAAGACACGGACTCCTCTACTATAACGTAGGTACTATAAAAGTTACAATACCACATAAATCTATCATTCATGGATATGAGATGTCTTCAAGTTATCGTTCTTGAGTTTGTTTAACTACATACATCACCAAACAAGAAACTCCTTACCTACCTTGTGCATCCTCAGAAACAAAAGATGAAACCAAAATTCCAGTCATACCTCAACCTTTTGGAATTACGGTATTGAATCTGACTTATAATCCCAATATTTAGTTGGATTTAAATTTACTAGAGAAACCAATGTCCCAAATAAGCTGAATCTTATTTATAAACCTAAAATAAGTCAATATCTTGTCGGATTTAAATTTGCTGGAGAAACTGATGTCTCAAATAAACTCAGCTAAACACCCTAGTTTGGACACATGGAAAGCTAAGTGAATTGTTGTTCCAGTGAGTGTTCCTCAAAAATAAATGTGTCATTTGTATTTGCAAATTAAAAACATCAAGTTCTCTTCACAAATTAAATAAAAATAGCCTATACGCCATACAAACTTTTTACTTGCATTACATGTTTGAAGAGTAGTAATATTTAGGTGTTTGGCCGAGTTTCAGTTTCAACTTTTTACTTATAGATTTATAAACTGAAATTATGATCAAACACTTAACTTATTTAAAGATTTATTCTGTAATGATAAAATCTTTTTGAACTAAAAATTCCAGATAAGTTGAAGTCGATAAAAAAAGATTTATTGAGTTTATAAGTTAAATTCTTAATAATAAATTTACTCACCAAAACACATAAATCATTCATTACAAACCAGCGTAGGAGAGGCTGGAAATCTCTGATAATGTTGGTATCGTGGTGCGTGTGGAATGAGAGGAGTGAACGCATCTTCAAACGTAAGGGATAGAACGCTCAAGACCTATGCAGCAACATCCTTCAGGAATGTCGGAGCCAGCAAGAAGCAGGGGCCAAACACCTTAGAGAGATTGCCAGTTAGTGTCTAGGCTGTAGGGAGGGGGTCTCGTTTGATAAGTAATTCTGTTGTAGGCTTTCACTCGTCTTCTCTACTTTCTCTAGTTTAAGCCTGTCTTTGCTATGAGAACTCTATACATCCTCTTTCCTTGCTATCAATGAATTGCTGTTCTACTGCTTTTCGTCAAAAAAAATTCCAAGCTTGCAGATTCTACTCTGGTGAACGCACAAGGTAAGGAGTTTCTTGTTTGGTAACATATGCAGTTAAACAAACTCAAGGAAGATAACTCGGAGCCACCCGGTACCAATGAATGGTGGACTTAAGCAGTACTCTAAATTTTTACAGTACCAACTTTACATTTGAGGAGTCGTGTCCAGGAACCATGGGTAATGATTTTGGGGGAACATGGGAAATATAGGTTGATATCTTTTGACAATAAGTGTTGATGATCAAATGTTTTTCTTGGTGCAATGAACACAAATCACTAGATCAGCTTGAAATGACGCATAAGAAAATCTAATTAAGAATATGGACCATCTGACCAATACGAACAATAAACAAAAACCAAAAAAAAATGTAGAAAAAAACTGATTCCTTGTACTAGTTGACTGTATTACCAGAGAAGCAAAACGTATATTCAAAAGAAAAAAGAGCAATCTTCTAGAAAAAAAAATAAAAAAAAAGAAAAATATGATAGAAAGGAACACGCTTTCCTCTTGTGGTCAGTTAAACATACGACTATACGAGTCACCACTCTCAACGGGAAAAAGGCAGGAGATAATATCGTACTAGGCGACTAGCGTGTCTGGTGGCCTCGCGGCACTAACCGCCACAAGGTCTGAAATCATGGGACCCCAGGGCCCCAGGCAGTCAGGTGCCTTGTCATCAGTCACCCAACTTCCCCCGACACCCACCTAATTGACCGCCGTGACTTATAAACGGAGGCGCCCACACTTGAACCCACCACAGAGAAAAAAGAAGCTCGCCTAGCTTCGCCATGCCTTTGCTCCTCCTCCTGCTCCTCGTCCTCTTCGTTGCCGGTTCCCATGGCGATCGTATCGGCGGCACCTACAACCCTTCCATGTGCCAGCTGCAACCATACACCTGCGGGAACGTCATCATCAAGTACCCGTTCTACCTTTCTAACGAAACAGAGGTGTTCCCGGACTACACCAACTCCTACTGCGGCTACCCTGGCCTGGCCATCCGCTGTGTAGAAGATGACGGCGGCTACAAGCCCATCATGCAATCCAACGACAGCTACACATACACAGTTCTGGGCATCAACCATAGTAGCCTCGCCGTCTCCCTCGCCGACACCGATATGCTCAAGGACGACGGCGACGGCTGCCCCAAAGTCCGTCACAACGTGACCATCCCATCGACCGTTTGGCTGAGTTCCTCCACCGTCGTTTACCTCTTCTTCTTCATCAACTGCTCCTTCGAGCCCCTATCTGCTATCCCCAAACCGCCTACGATGGACCCGATCACCTGCGGAGGCTTTGACGATGCGCCTCGAATGTCCTTCGTGTTTCCGCAGGATCGCGTGCCTCCCGGATACTGGTCGCGGGCATGCCCGGAAATTTACAAAGTGCCCGTGCCCAAATTTTTCATCCCACACGATCCAGAGGATCCTGGATGGAGGAAAGATGGGTTTGGTAAAGCTCTTCGCAGGGGTTTTCAGATGAACTGGAGCAGTGGCACGGATCAGTGTAAACAGTGCGAGCAATCGAAGGGACAGTGCGCTTACAACAACACCGGAAGGTTCTTAGGTTGCGTCTGCTCCAATGGGCAGGTGGACACGAAGGATTGCAGTAGGATATCTCCGTCTACATCCCCTTCACCTAGTGCTGGTAAACCGTTCTAACTAAACTGCTATTTTTTTTTTGGTTCAAATCGCAAAGGGACTTATATTAGCCATTCAAATCCCTTTACAATTAATTTAGTACATCAAATGCCATCTTGACCCTTTCGATTTGATCGGTCGATGAAACTCCATGTTGAAAATATCCATGGTGTGGAAAGAACCCAAGTCCCAGTCCAATCCATGTCCCTGTCTTTATACATTTGAGAAAGATATAACTGTGAAACGTTTTGAATGCTAGAATAGGATTGTGCGCTTGTTTTCTAATGGTTGTCGTTGATAGGAAGATAGCAGAATTAGTGGCCACCATCACGTCGACTTTACTTAGTGTTTAAAAGGGGACAACGGTGCGGCTCCAATTTCTCAAGACTCTTTCTTGCCTGAATCTGGATTGGTTCAGATACAATCAAGCATCCAAATTAATTTATCTTGCTTCCTTCTGTATCATTTTGTAGCTGATTTGTATTCTGTAGACCAGACAGACATAGTTGCCCAAGAAAAACTCTACTGAGAGGCACTGCCAGTTCACAACTGCATAAACCATCTTCGTTCTTGTGTCTGTATGGTTGCACTGTGCAGGACGTGACAGTTTAATGGCCCTGCACACGGTACAGTGCCCCGTCCTGTGCTCTTCGTGGGACCTGACCACTCCGGCCAGACCCTTCCCGGCAAGAAGTACCTGCACATTAATGGTTTGGTGTGATAAACTAGTGCAAACTTGCCAAAACATGCAGCAAAGATGGGTTGCACAAGACTAAGGCCAGTTCATTTGAGAGGAGTAGAGGACATCTTACTAAATTTTTATGATAAAAAAGGCGTCATGTTTAAATGTTGGTTGTTGCCATTTCGGACTTTGATGGAGCATGCTACAAAATCCGGATGAAGAGTTTTTTCAGATATTTCACTTCTGCAACTCACCCTGTTCTTTTGAAACTATAGAATTAGAAATCCATGCCTTTTTCATACCATTAAACTTTGATTTTGACAGCTGTTCAAAGTCTTCGACGTCATTCGAGATATTTTTTCATTCTTCAAAAAAGTCCAGGCATATTTCATGTCTATTGAACAAGTTTCTTTGCCTTTTTCTTTATGACTTTTCTTATTTGATGCCGACATCCTACCCATATTAATATCTGTCATGGTCAATTTGTTGACTGAAACCCTGAGGTATAGAAGGACTAAGCCGTGACGAAAAGCAAACTGACCACTCAACACGACAGCTTCCTGATGTTGAAGTCGTAATTTTTTTTTCATTTAATATGATGCACCATATCTTAATAAAGAAAAAAAATAAAAGGATATTCAGGTACAAGATGGAAAATTTTATAATATAACCACTTTAATATGGACCATTGGTTTCTTAAAATCCAACATTGTTGCCTATTTCCTTCTAGCAGGTAAAGATCACCATTAATCATACAAAGGATATAAATAACTTTAGACCTCCATTTATATCATTGATTGAAAGAGCAAATCAGGAATGATTTTATACTTGTATAGGGAGAAATTTGATAGAAATTAAAAACTTTCCCTAATAGAAAGTACATAACGATAAATTTGTATAAAATTCTAATAGTGCCATACCATTTTATGACCGGCAGTTGTCATCTAGTCAAAAGTTGATTAAAATTTTCTTTTCCATTATTACCAAAGTTGCTGGGCTTTCGAATGCTAATGCAAAAAAGAATTAGCATGTGAAAGTTTTGGCGGAAGGAAGAAACAGCAGCCAGCTAGTTTTCTGTGCTGCTTCTTGGTATTTCAACAGCAAGTGCACCTTATGTAAATGCAAAGTTTTTCTAAGTTAAGTTCTAAGAACGAACCCAAATTAATCGACAGAGAACAACAACCAAGATGTGCATTTTTTTATCTTTTTTCACAATCAATATTCTGACTGGCAATTTTTTTTTATTATGCAGGTTCGAAGCAATCAATGAAAATTATAATAGGTAAATACATAATACCTGTGCAGCCTCTACCAATAATGTTTCATGAAATCGAATATAGAATTTAACATTTAATTTTTTTTTTCATTAGCTTGTTACAATTACCTTCTTTTGATTGTCGCTGAGCGTTTTCATCAATTATAGTTATACAGTCTCTGTGGCATGACCATGAATTCATGGTTCTGTGGAGATGCCTTACACAGATATTGCATCCTGCATTCTAGCCATGAGCAAATTCACACAACTAGTTGTTAGTTTACCATTTTACAACCCAGGTGGACACAAAATGACTATCCTTTCTGGAAAATCTGAAATGGTTGTAGTGAGGTTAATTAGTGCCAAAAAAAAAGTTGACAGATAAAAATTTCACAAATAAGGGTGATTTTCATTTTGTGTAAATCTTCCACATAGCCTATCTGCACATTGTTTCCAGCACTACAACTTTACAGCAACGTCAATGTTATGTCTGATCAATCTCCATTTGCAAATTCAGGCGTGTCAGTTGGGGTTACCCTCTTGCTTGTGGTGGCTGGCGGACTCATCTTTTTCCTTCGCAAGAGACGGCTAAAGGCGGCCTCATCTTCGGAACTTCTCAAGTACAGTATCTCCGACGGCACTCCGCGCTCCAGGGGTAGTGACATGGGGTCCAGCTACATCCACGACCTGCAAACGCACCTCTTCACCTATGAGGAGCTTGAGAAGGCGACCGAAGGCTTCAGTGAGACCAGAGAACTCGGCGATGGCGGCTTTGGCACTGTCTATAAAGGTGCACATGCTCTTAAACCCATGCATTATTCTAGAGATAGAAAACATGAACTATTGCTATCCATTTTATTGCTATTCTGTAAAAGATTTGTTTGTACACCTTCTAAAATCCGAACTTTGCATACGCTCTATAGGCTATAGTATCGTAGAATTCCATCCGTGAATAATAGTATTCGAAGAAGGTTACCTTTAATCTTATAAATAAATCTGCCAAGTCCCTACTTTCTTCTTTCTTGCACACCATTATTTGTAGAACAATAATAAAAAAAGTGAAGCATATAAAATTTGAATCTTTAGACTCAGAACAGATTATCTAACTGAAATTTCTATTGAACGGAGTGACTGACCAATCGAAGCTTAATTTTTCTGCGTAGTGCTATCATTTGTAGATATATTTATATGACAAATTGACTAAGATTTCTGTATGCGATGTACTTATATCAAATTGGAACCTTTCTGTTCAGGAAATCTCCGAGACGGGCGTGTTGTGGCGGTGAAGCGCCTGTACAACAACAACTACCGGCGCGTGGAGCAGTTCGTGAACGAGGCAGCCATCCTCTCCAGGCTGCGCCACCCCAACCTCGTCATGTTCTACGGCTGCACGTCCAGCCGCAGTAGCGAGCTCCTCCTGGTCTACGAGTTCATCCCCAACGGCACTGTCGCCGATCATCTGCACGGTCCTCGTGCGCCAGAGCGCGCCCTGACATGGCCCGTCCGCCTGAACATTGCCGTCGAGTCGGCCGCAGCGCTCAGCTACCTTCACGCTATCTCGCCGCCGATCGTGCACCGTGATGTCAAGACCACCAACATCCTCCTTGATGCTGATTTCCATGTCAAGGTTGCCGACTTTGGGCTCTCCCGCCTCTTCCCGTTCGACGTCACGCACGTCTCAACCGCCCCGCAGGGCACCCCAGGGTATGTCAAAAATCTAAAGCGCAGTTATTTTCTTACAAGTAAATTACTTTGTCTCGTTATACTTAAGCCTTAAACTTGAATTTAGTATAACATGTCCTCAAACTTGCTCAATTGTCTAATTAAACCCATCTACTGATTAAACATCAGAAAAATAGCATAACAGGCTTATTTGGATTATAATGATTTCCACATAAATTTTACAAGAAATCACACATCTCATAAGAGTGGATTTCTCATTTTCTCTAAAATTTCTTTTAAAATCCTCTTGAGAATGGATTTTTTGGTTTTCTTCAAAATTACTTTAGAAATCCTCAAATCCAAATAGATCCTATATCAGAGTTTTAAATGTGCAACAAGTAATTCAATTTGTTTAATTATGTCATTTAATTTCACATCATACAACTTTTCAGTCACTTAATTGATGGATCAACCTAAATATCATAGTTAGACATATTTAGAGGCATGTTAAGATAAAATTTTAGTTTAAATACGAAAATTGCACACCTAAAAAAGTTTGAAGACCTCATGTACAGTTTACTTTTTTTGCATAGAGTTAGTTCCACTTATGGTTGTGCAAACTCGGCCCAACTTGAGCCCGGTCTAGTCCCAATGGGTTATAGGGTCGGACTGGGCCAGATCAGGATTTGAGTTCTGACTCAGGTCGCGCTGGGTCAGGCACAATTTTGATCTGCTTTCAATTAGTAGTGTAAAATACAGCAACCCAATTGTCTATAGAGCCACACTTTGGCCCGAACCCACCCGGCCCGGATGAAACGGACCTTTCGGTGGCCTGCGACCTGGCCTAGCCCAGTCTGCAATTTGCGCACGTCCAGTTCCACGAATGCCATTGACATTGTGTTGCTGTGCATGACAGGTATGTAGACCCAGAGTACCACCAATGCTACCAGCTCACCGACAAGAGCGACGTCTACAGCTTCGGCGTCGTCCTCGTGGAGCTCATCTCATCGAAGCCCGCCGTCGACATCACACGGAAACGAAACGAGATCAACCTGGCGGGCATGGCCATCAACAGGATCCAGAAGTGCCAGCTCGACCAGCTGGTGGACCTCGAGCTCGGTTACGACTCCGACCCGGCAACGAAGAAGATGATAACAATGGTCGCAGAGCTCGCCTTCCGCTGCCTGCAGCAGAACGGGGAGATGCGGCCGCCGATAAAGGAAGTTCTCGAGGCGCTGAGGGGCATACAGGATGGGTGCAGGATGGAGAAAAACGAAGAGAGAGACCTTGTTGCACCTTTCTCTCCTGACACCGTGCATGCTCCATGGGACAGCAGGAGTACGACTCCCAACACTAGCCAGGAAGCAGTGGAGAGACCAAACTAGTGTATGCGACAGAGTTTTGTTCTATGTTGGTATTATTACATAGAGCTGTGTGCTTGTTATATAAGCGAAGCGAAATTATTTTGTCTTTTTTTGGCTTCCAGCTGATGTAAATTATGTATTTGCTGGCTTTGTATACAGTAGTGCTGTTAAATACATGTGTATTGAGTTCTATCCATCAGATTCTGCGTTACAAGAATAGTAGAACGAGACAGTAAGATAAGATACAGCACTCTGAAGCCACATACAGAATATGGATCCTATCTATCTATATTGGAACATCCAGACTAAATCTCTTGATCATGCTTGCGTTAAACCTTTAGACCGTGCAAAGTTGCAGCGATTTTTTTTAATACATCATGATTACAGACAATAATAGTACACTTCTACAAGATGGAAATCCTACTGGTGCTGCAAAAAAAAAAGGGTTGATGACATACATGTTAACTGAGGAAATACTGGCGTCGAGATTTTGCTCTTTGTTGGATGATGGTTTATTCCAGCAGCTTCCTGATTTTTTCCACTTATTGGACAGCATGTATCTCTGCACTATGGGATTAGCCGGTGTCTTCCCTCCCTATATGCAATGCACTCGCTTGACATCCATCTATAGTATCCAGGTACTTCTCCATGAATTGGGTAGATCATACAGTAAATCACCAAACCAAGCATCTTCTCCTCCTGAACTTGTCGACATCATCTGAGCTCATTCGTGGCTTCTCAGGAACATCCACTGTTTTGGATTTTCCAACTCGGCTATCTAAGCTCTTCCTCGAGATCTGTGGGCACTTGGCAGCCTCTTGGGGTTTATCGGAGCATGCAGCCTCGTTATCTTTACTAGAAGTGTCATCCTTTGTTGTGGTATCTTTTGAGTCAGTTTTTGTTGATTTTTTGCCAAGACTCGACACAAACTTCTTTAAGTGTCTTATGTAGTCGGGGTATAGCTCGAGATTGCAGTGGCCACCACCACTTAGCCATAATGGTGAATATTTCACCTTGCAAAGCTCCCAGAGCTGTTTTCCATGGGAACAGTCAACGACATCATCTGATGTACCCTGTTAAAAGAATGGTTCGGTTATGATACACTACACCAAAAATCTAAGCCGACTACCGTACAATAAGTAATGACACTCTAAAAAAGAAAGCCATTTGGCCTCCACAAGTTTGATATTCAATTGTTAATTTACTTTGTTTATGTTCTATTTTTCCCATACTTGACTTGGCAAGTATTACCGTGTGCAACTTTACATAGGAAGATGGTGTCAATAATCACATTAATGAAATACATCCCAAGTGAGGAATTCTCCTCTACCTTGCACAACTAACCGAGAATGGAGAATCATTTGCCTTAAAGGCTCAGTGTCTTAGTGTATCATATTCAAATTTAAAACCGCCAATTCTAAGTTCCAAGAGCAATTACTTAATGAAAGAAGCAAATTGCATATAGTGAACATTATGCACTTAAGATATAAATATATATGTCTTTCCTTGCATATAGGGCATATGCAGTGAACTAATCACAAATGCCTTATTAAAAAAAAGCTAGTGGTAGCACTTACATGAATAACGAGCACTGGACAATTTACCAAGCCAATTTTGTCAATATTCTACAGAAGGGAGGAAAAAAGAGATCAGTGATTTGGCAACCACAATTCTTGGGAAAGAAAAGAATCAAATTTACCTTGTAAATGTCAAACCAAAACGTTCGTTTGACTGGATATAATACTCTCAATCCAGACAAAATTGGACTGTGCAAAACCACAGCCCGCAAGTTTGGCAATCGGGAAGCAAGATCAATGGTTGGACCACTTCCAACAGATTGACCATACAAGATTATGTCCTCATCTGCCGTACCATATTTTTCCTTGAGGCAACTATATGCAGCTTCAATGTCTGCATATGTATTATACTCAGTGGGCTGTTCAATGAAAGAATAAACTGTCTATTAAGATATTGTTAGGGAGAAGATGTGCTTTGCTTTGGAAGTGAACAAACAAAGCAACGAATAAAAAATAAAAAAAACTGAAGACAGACCTTCCCAGTAGACCTCCCGTAACCAGCATAATCATATCTGCAATAACACATATGGGTCTATTAAGGTGGTATAGAGAGAATCTTGATATAATGATATCTCTTCTCCTAACTTTAAGTTTTCTTTCTTTGTTTTTTTATTTTTAGGGACTAACTATAACTACAAATCAAGCACCAATGTAAAGAAAAGCCAATTTTGGGAGGTAGAGAGGTTGAATATATAGACACACAAATCGGGCATTTAAAATACGTCAATTCAATTGTCAAACAATTCTAGTTCAGATTTTTCCAAGACCTGGAGGTTACAGAAGACAGAGAAGAGCATGTGACCCTGAATATGCTTTTTAAATTTCCTAGAGCTTTTGACTCAAAAGATTATCTCAGAAGATGTTTTCTCCCAATTATGTTGTCTCATGATAGATTTAAATTAATGAGATTTAATAAAGCTTCTTTTAAATCTAACTGAAATCCTTTGAATTAGTTATAACGATGAAACAAATCTGCTAGAGCATGCTTTTATGTCGCTCACCAGTGAATCAGGTCAGGTCATCTATCATAGAGCTGATCTCCACACTCCCACAGTGGTGTCATCTTGTTAGACTATTTTGTGTTAGGTTTTTGGGGGGTGGTGGATGGGGTGACCTATGTCAGATATTACAGGAGGAATGGTCCAGCTTTTCAAGCTCACCAGTCATTTCTCATCATAATGAAGCGCTACATTATAGTCTTCTTTCCTTGTAATCCAAACCTATGATGCCCATCTCTCCCATAGTGTAATGATTAAGCATGGGTGATACACCAGAGATAAGCACAACTTATCCCTTCAAATACAAGACATCATTTCCAGATAATTCAGAAGAAGTTCTAGTGTGAAGTCTAAGCTACCTCTACAAAATACATTTTTGGCACCTCCAATTGAGGGTGAATAGTAGACGGCCCTGGTTTTATTAATCTTGTAGATCACAATAATTCTCCTGAGCTCTAAAACCATAATTCTAGGTTGTCCACCAAGCAAACATACCAAATTTCCGTTCTGTCGAGGGAAACAAGTAATGCCTCGTCACCTCCAACCATCGGAATCAACTGTATTTTGGGGGCGAAGCGAAGGAGAGATTAAAAAGAATACAGTGAATTCCCTCAGCGCCTAAGTACTAAGCAAATAATTTCCGAGTTATCCAAAACTTCTCTCACCAACTTCACGTGTCAATCAATTACCGTTACCAGGCCCCAGAATTAGTGGAAAAGACATTACTTTACATAATTGCAGAAACTAATCAGCAAATAAGCACACCAAATCCAATAAATGCACACCAAACTCCATCACCCACCAAGTACACACCTTTCCCAATCCCCTCCACAAGTTTTCACCTATGGAAAACCCCAGACTCCCAGCCAAAACCCAGCTTAAAATTAACAATGACTAGCTCGCGAGCGGGGTGGCCATTACCCGAAGAGGTTGACGCGGAGGCGGCGGCTTAGCTCGACGAAGAGGCCGTGCATCTGGCCGAGGTCGGCGGCGTTGCCGTGGGAGTAAAGCAGCGTGGCCGTGGAGCGCGCGTTGCGCACGTACACCCCCACGATCTCGTGCCCGCGCCGAGTGCGGAGGCGCACCACCTCCGTGTCTTCCTCCTCCGCGGCGGCCGCCGAGGCAGCGGCGTCCCCGCCGTCCCGCCTGCGGCGGCGCGCGGAGGCGGGGGGCCGGGAGATCTCGGGGATTACGAGGCGGCCGGTGGCGCCGTCGGCCACGACGGTGTAGGACGGCGGCGTGGGCGGGAAGAAGGCGAAGCGCGCGGCGATGGTGGACGTGACGCCACCCATGTCGGCGGGGCCTCGCGAGAGGTCGTCGGGGGTCAACGCCGCCTCGGTGGCCGCGGCTGCATGCGATGCGAGGGTTTGGATCGGAGGGTTTGGTATCGGGAGGGGAAGGAGAGGGGAGGGCGAGGGGGAGGGGTGGGAGCTCACGACTGGTCCTCTTTTTTGGTTTGTTTAATTTTTGGTGTTTGTTTAGTTGGGTTAGATTTAGCGAGAGGAGTGAAGCAGTTGGCCTCACCCTTGCAGGAATGTCTCGGATCGGCTGAGGAGATGGGTCTCCTGACCCATGTTGTGGTCATACTCTCTATGCATGCATACTACTCATAAGAGTCCTACTACTGCTACTAAGCCGGTTTAAGTTTGACAGGAGTGCCACCTTTATGACTACTAAACTATTTTTTGAACACTAAAACTAATATCAAAAATATATACATGACATCAATCGGTTTCACATTATGTTTGAATATAATAAAATATTTTCATTTGGTACAAACATGTGCAATCTCTCCCAAAAACCTTGTAAAACACCTAAAAAAATACTATGAAGAGATAAGGACCAAAGTATTATATTATGATGCAAAACTTCAAGTCTTAACTCAATCTAGATAAAGAAAAAAATACGAAACACAAATTTTAGTAAAATGAAAAGCTAAAAATTAAAAAAATCACTGTTCACTATATTTTGTCATTTTATATTTTCTAAACTAAGTCCTAAATTTAAAAGATTGTTTCTACTATACATTCCCCCAACTTATTCTAGTGAGAATAAGATTTTCTTAATAAAAGATATGTTTGAAGAGATGATTAAGATGATGTGATGTTGACACATTAATAAATATGTAACTAAAGCACATTTCTTCAATATAAGTGTTGCACTCACATATTTAACAACTTTGCATTTTTTGCTTTAGTCTCCATTCATCCCTCCTCTCTTTCTTAATAGACCAGTTTTTATTTTTTATATTTTTAAACATCTACTCATCTGGTGCATTGAAGAAGCCTAATAATCATCATTATAATAAACAGTTTTTTTTAATAGTATACACTTTTCCATGTTAGTACTTGAAGTACAATAAATAGTCACATGACATTCCATGAGAAGATACAGACACAGAGGATGCACGAATCCAGTTATCCGGATTAGACCGACTCGCTATTCACCATACTTATGCTGACTTTAGATAGAGGAAAAATTTTTGACCAAAATCACCAAACGGACATGGAGAATGCCTAAGTTAAATTGTTATAGTTTATTCTCTGCAAATTCTGTCCCCATCTGGTAGTTTTCTAGAGGAGGATTTCCTTTGTGCCATAATTGCTTGATGAACTATTCCTCTGGAAGTCGCTAATGGCATAAGATCACAAGCCATATTAGTTCCATGAGTCATTATTCATCTCTCAAATGTATTTCTATTTTATGTTTTATATCTATAGAAAACGCAATTGAATAGACATCAAATTTTTTATTTTATGATTTTTTAAATTTGTCACATAAATTATCTTTTAGAACTTGGATTCTAAAGTATAGAAAAACCTACCTGATAAGCTTTGACTGCTTGACTTTTGTCAATCAAGAACACCTTATAACCCCTCACTCTAGCATAAGCACACTTGCTAAATCAAAGAAACCCATGTATAAGTATTTTATATGTACAAGGCCCATATAGCTCGGCTCAGTCTGACTTAACTAAATTTAGCCTAATCCTACTTAAAATTTGGGGTTAGAATTATCAAGACAAAATCATCTTAAAAAAATTAGGTGACAATAAACTTGCCATGAATCAAGTTTAGCCTCCAAAAACTACATTAAGCCCAACAAGTTTGGATTATCGCGAGGACATATTTGGCTTAGGAATTTTCTGACAAGGCCAGAGCCAAGGAAATATTTTTTAGAATAACCTATTAAAAAATAATTTCAAAAATAACTTAAAATTTTTAAAAATATCAAAAATGACCTTCAGTCGCAAGTTTTTGTTCGCGACTAAACTTCAGTCGTAATCTGGGCTCGCGACTGAAGATGTGGCACATCCCTCTTGCACCGCTTACCCAGGATTGATCACGCCAAATCCAGACACACACACCAACACTGTTCATCATCTTCACTTGTACACTACTGAAAAGAGGCTACTATCACTAGCTCGCTCATGACCACCACCGACCCAGATTTTTTGCTGAATCTTTTTCTCTACCTTCACTCAAGCTTCTCAAGCTACCAATCGAGTTCTTCTACCTCCGTTCGCCGTAATTCCTCACTTTCATTCTCTGGTCGTCGTCCCCTGAGTCTTCAATCGGACTACTCTCCGGCCGCCAAAACCACCCGACCTAGTGGAGTAAAATCTTTGTCTTGATCATAAAAACAACTTTCTTCAGAAGAAATCTGATGATACGCCATCAATTGACAAACTCGATATTGCTTTGTGCCATCGGACCGCCTCGTCGTCGCTCCAACCAGCGAAGTTCCACCCAAATTGACCGCATCGTTAGCATCCCCTCACCTCTTTATTGCTCCCATGCAAATGAATTGAACCTCGACAACCTCTGTCGACAAAGCCAAAACTGTCGCCTTTGAAATCAACCATGCAACCGAGGAAGAGAACGCTCGATTTTGGGCATTTTTTCAATAGGACATTGCAGTCCGATTAAACCGGTGTGGAGCATGAGGGGGACGGGGTAAACATGTCGGCGAGGTTAATTTCAAAGGTGACCCGCCCGGTGTGGCCAGCAACAGTGATGCGGCGTCACATAACAGAATAAGATTGGACTCCTTCAATGATGAAATTTCTCAGGGATTTTTCTGAAGGAGATTGATTCTTTGGTTGAAGGAATGTTTTTCTCTACTAACTCGGCCAGTTTTGGAGGCTGTGGCATAGTTTCATGGGTTGAGCAAAGCTCTACAACCGGTGGTGGAAAAACTTGGAATTCCAACGATCGACCGCGGTGGAACTTGAGTGGTTGTTCGTGGAGTATGTTAGGGAGTAGAGGAAGGGATGGGGCGGTTATTGGGGCTGGTGGTGGCCAGAGATGGCCCGGCGCCGAGAACTCATTTTCTGGTGACATGAAGCTTGCTGGCGACGATGATCACAGTGAGGGATTCAAGATTCACCTGAGCAAAAAAGTTTCTAAGGTCAGGAGGTGTTGATTAGGAAGAAAATTTGGAATTTTTCGGTCTCTAGATCAGTCTGTTGGAGGGTACGGGGAAATGGTCGTCACAGGCGAAAAAGACAGTCCTGGTCGAACAGACTTGGTCGAAGGGTTTCAATTGCGATGCCGACTCGTGACTGATCGAAGGGTTTCAGTTGCGAGTTCGAATCACGACTGATAGTCGGCGTGTGCAAGAGGATCGTGCTACGTCTTTAATCGTAAATAGGAGTTCGCGACTGAATGCCATTTTTGATATTTTTAAAAATTTTAGGTTATTTTTAAATTATTTTTTTGATAGGTTATTTATAAAAAAAAAAAATTAAGGTGCTAGCATTACATATGCTTGGCGGTTGGTACCCATGTAACTTGGCAGCATGAGTCACAGAGTCAAACAGATAAGAGTGGCCTTTTAGCCGAAATTCCTCGGACCATGGTGCGACCCAACCACAACCCGATCCAGCCCATACCATCTGCTCTGCTCTACTTCTATCTTGGCCATGGACACGAGCGAGCAAGAGAAGGGAAGAGGAGGCGCGGGCGATGCTGATGGAGACGAAGAGGCGATGAGGAAGGAGGAGGCCCTTGCGTCCAGTAGGCTCCTGGACCCCGATTTCAAGCCCTCCAAGCTCTCCCAACACCGGCTCGACAAATTTAAGGTTTCCTTTTTTCACTTGTATCTCAAATAGTTAATTCGATTCTTGTGCTGTTCATGATCCATTCACGGACATGCTTGTGCTATTGGTTTGAATCCATGCACTTGCATGGGATGTATAGTGCGAGGTTGGTTACAAGAACAATACATTAAGATGGGATGAATTTGAACCTTCTTTTTTCTCGATGAATCAATGGTCATGTTTGAGTTTTTTTTCTCCTTTTGTAATTTTGTTGATCTATACATGATGTTTTGAGTTTTCTTTGTGTTTCTGTAGATGAATAAGGCAATCAACTGTACATTTACGAAAGAAGGATTCACTAAACTGGGAGATATTCTTGTTCTCTGGGTCCACAAAGGGACATATTTGAGCTATATTTTTGAGCTGTTGTTAGGGATTTACTAAGCTACGCTTGAACATGGATTTCTTGTGCCCATTCTTTGTATGTATCGCACGCTCAAGCTATTGGTAGTCTGGTACAAGTTGCGATTCATAACATGAACATCTAAAAAAATTGGAAATAATTTAGGCATTCTTTGGAATAACAAAAGGTTTTGACGGCATCTAGGATTGAGTATAAGCGAAAATTCAGCTTGGCATAGTTCGGCGGTTATTACTCTGATGCTTTGTTAGCTATATGCTTGGAGAACGCCCAGTCATATTGTTCAGAGTGTAATTTGTTCTGTCAAGAAAATGCTGCAGTGGAATGAGCAAAATCTTGAGGGAGAAAGATGATTTCAACTTCAAGTAGATGGAGAAGTTTATGAAAAACAGCATGCAGATAATTATTTTCTGAAACTGACAGTTGCTTTGCAGACAACACTGAAAAGAGATTACTTGGATTAGCATATAGCTTGGTCAATCGGCACTGAAGTATGATACGGTGTGATCTCATTGAGTATGTTAAATAACCAAAATACCAAATTGAAAAAAAAAAAATGAAGCCATAGATAATAATCACACGTTTGTGTAGGGTTGATTAGAAAGCCTGTTTGGGTACTAAAGTTTGACTTGGAATTAGAAATGTGCAAATAAATTTCCAATTCATGTCTCTTTAGTGCCACATTGTATTTGGGATTTTGGTTTTGTGGTTCAATTCCTGGCTGCTTTGTCATGCCAAGATCATCAGCTAAATGACAATCTTCTTCAACTGCATTGGTATTGAAGAGTTTTGATCCAAGAAAAATTTCAAAATTTGTGTTCCAAAGCAGAATTTCCTGATGTCAAGAATCTCAACAATAAATTAAATGGTAAATTGTAAACACGTGTTTCACCAATATTTGATGGTTTTTCCTTCATAATTCTTTTTGTAGATGTCTCCCTTCTGAGGTTACCGAATCTATTATTTCATCTTTGTCATATATGGCAGGAATTACACAAGAAGCGATTACAAATAAATGAAAAACCAAAATACAAAGAAAATTCTAGAGGTTGGTCTCTCTCTCTCTCTCTCTCACACGCACACACACACACATTTGTGGTGAGTGCCTGCCAGTAGGTGGCTCTAAACTCTTTGTTCATGCCCCTGATCTCTTCAGGATGCACCGGCAGGAGATTGAAAGTTACCAATGATTGTAAATTCACAGACAAGGATGAATCAGTTGATTATGTGGCAAAAAATGTACAGCATACAGAATCTACAAAGGGAATTGGAATGGTATGTCTGGTTATGCTTAATACTGGGCACTAGCTTACTTACTTTTGACCTGAATTCTGAAGATTATTGCTTTTGCTAAGCCTTCCACCTGAATCTAACAAAATAGCAATTAGAAAGGTTGGTGGTAATAAGATACGGCCTGGTTGGAAAATCTTAATTTACTATTGATTCTAATAAATGCATCTTCAGTTGGTTCAGTTGGGTATTTAGGTGCTTGACATTTGTTCCAAGCAAGGAAAACATACACCGCTTTATCTGGATTTGTATCAAGTGGTGTTGCAAAGCATAAACTGCTATATCTGGATCTTTTATGTGTCTTTGCTGATGGTAACAACAGGTGCTAACAACTATCAAGCAATGAATTACGTGCTAACTTTTAATGCTTTCGTTTTAGGTACAACTACCTAATTGCAAAACCACCAAAACATTGAAGTGCATAAAGTGATTGATACCTATTGATTGAATAACGTTTTACCAAATGGACAAAACAATGCAACATAACTAAATATAAAATCCTTTGTTCTATAGTATTTACAAATGTTCTTTTGCTTTCACATGATGTACATCAACTAAGCAGAATAACATGTTAACAAGTCTCCTTACCATTGGGTTCCCAATTGAATTTGATTTTGTTCCCTTTGGCCTTTTGGGTGGTATGCGAGTGTGATGTTTATATCTTGAAGACAACAGACTTGACTTTAATTTAGATATCTTTAAGACCACTGATTTGACTTTAATTTAGATCTAAGAAATACAGTTTTGTATGAAAACCCTATGTTTTCAAGATCTTTCATTACATAATGTATGACAAATACAGTTTTACCTTCATTGAAGTACCTCCATATGTTTTCAGGATCTTTCATCACCATTGCCCACAAGGAACAAAAGGAAGTTACATTGGGGGTACTATGCAGCAACTTCTGTTCACAGTGTTATCTTATGTTTACCTTTTGATTTCAACTTTAGTATCTATGCAGTTGATGTGTGCTTCTCTTTGGAATATGATAATGATATAATAGCACCACAGTTCATTTGAAACTTCACCATTGACTTTAGAGCTTATAGTTTTCAGTTTACCCCATTAAAAAAGGGGGAAAAGAAATGTTCAAAAAATTCATTTCCATTGCACATTGTCTTAGACAAATGGATACCTTTTTCAAAATCCAGCAAAGAAGATCATGTTTGACTTGTGAATTTTCATATGTTGGGCAGAAGATGGAAGAGTTGGTATTGCATTTACTAATAGTACTTTTATTGCTAATTTTGAAATTTCTATGATCTAAATCAACCAATGGGCATCTAAGTATTGGGGGCAAAACTGACCAATACTCTCCATCATTAAGTAGTCAAGGAAACCTGCTTCCAAGGGTGAAAAATAAAAATTTGAACATCAGAATTGACATATGGTCAGATAGACTTCTGTTAAGATATTAGGCCAGTAAGCAGTGCTGGGTCTCAATTGCTATACAATGGATACTAAGGTACAGAAAATTTCTGCTGCTGTTAAAATCAATACACCTGTTAATTTCGAGTTGAAGTATGAGATCAGCAATTCTAGCATCTATAAGGGTATGTGTCAAAATCTCTCTAATATGTTAAAAAGTTTATGTAATCTGTATTGAATACATAGTTCGCTACTGGTATTGGTGAAAAATTTCCGAATTAAGTATCAGACTTATGTAGAACAATGCAAGAGGATAGTATGGTGTGACAGTTATGACCATGAATGCTATTGTGCATAAGTGCATTACTTCATTTACTTTATGATTCATCGCTTTTATTTTTCAATTTTCAGGCTTGATGTTAAAGAACGGTGGGAAAGGAAAGCAAACATGTGAATATCTGAAGACCAGTTATGTTCTAACAGTAAAAGCATCCCTCAATGTGAAAAAGAGAGGGCACCACTTTGTCATGAACTAGGTTGTGTATAGTGCAAGGAGTGCTCTTGGCTTCATTGCAACAGTTATGGAGAGCTGAAAACATGTGGTCATTAGCATACTGAGCATCAGAACAAATGAATAAAAACAGAATGCCGTTCTGCTGTACAAAAGAGAGCAAAGATTACAAAAAGTTAGGTAGCAAGTCATCAGCTTATTGGTTGGTTCTTATGAGGTATTGACGTATTGTTGTTAGACTTTGCTCGATGGGCGGCATTTATATTGTCGGTACTCTGATGTTTGTTTAGTACTATGGTCTCTGGTCAACTCAAATGTTTCATCCTTCTAGAGCTGGTGGCGTTTGGTAGGTTGCATGAGTCTAAGCTGGCTCGTTGGCACAAGCTCATATTGTGGCAAGTTTGGTGGGAGCAGGATGAGAGGATGCAAATGAGCATTTGGTTAGTTCAGTGAGGTGATATGTATTGAATTGAGATCTTGTTTGGTTGATTAGATGAGTGGTACAAATATGTGATGTTCAAATGGTAATGATATTATCAAATCATTTAATTTGTCTTAATCTATCTTAGTTACCCTTAATCCACCTTAATCAATTCAATGCACCCTAAAAATACAGAACCTCCTATAAGCATCCGCTTGGTCTTCCAATTAGGCGGGTCTAGCTCACTACTACGCTCAATTCCCATGTTTTTTACAACCTGGCTTATTTTTACCTTTTGCATCAACTAACTTTTCAGTCAATCAAACATATCATCTACCTAAAAAATTTTGGATGAGATAACCAGATCAAAATGGATGCAAGCAACAAAACACCACCGGAAAGTTTCGGTTTGCATCTGCTGATAAAACTTGCACTAAAAATCTGTTCCTAAATGATGATGGTATTGCTTAGAGTTGAATTATATATCTCCAGCATGAAATCGAACATGTGTCTGAAAGTGACCTTGCACCCGTGGATCGTTGCATACATAGAGTATTTCTCGTGTGATGTCACATAAAAAAAAAGTGATTAAAGAAAATATGCCTGGAATGGAGCAAGTGACAACCGCAAACAGAGTTAGGGATTAGCATCAAGTCAAAAGTTTTCAAGAAAAAGAGGAGAAAAGAGGAAGCTGTCTAAATAATCCGTGAGCTCTTTGTCCGCAGGCGGTTTGCCCCATTTCTATTGTGCTACGATCTTGTCAAGCAAAAGAAAAAAGAAATGTTGTATCAGACACCAAGAGCACCAAATACAATTTCTTAAGATTCTTGGTACTTGCATAAAAGTCCAATATATCCATTTTAATATATAAAGAAGGGACCCCACTCAAATTTCTAAAAATACCAGTGCAAAGATTTCTGGCTTATATAGAGCTTGTCCTCCCCAACCACCCTCCTCTTCACACCGGGGCATGACACCACAAGAGCATACCACTGAAGCCAGAAAACACGAACTGTCCATCGTCCAAGCCATAGGATGAGGGCATTTGATTGTGTTGAAGCCAAAGTCATTCGGTTATAGGCGAGGGGCGAAGCTAAAATTTTTGTATGATATGAATTATATGTTTTATATAATAAAATCATGTGTACTCAATTACCATAATTATGAAAATTTATCATTAGAATGTTAGATTCATATTTAACCCTATCACTTCACCCTTGATTATACATATTATTGTATCGTAAGTTTACTATTTTACCATTTTGATGCACATCACTATGCACCATCATAACGTCATTGTCAATCTACCACTCTATTATCATACTATATATCATTCTATGATCTCACCATCGGTCACTTGATCTGAAATTATTATATTATAAATTAAAAATTATTGAATATCTTCCGCACCTTACACATAAATCATTTTTGTGTTTACAAACTAATAATAAGAAAATTAGTTTATCTGATAAAGATAAGTCAAAATAAGCCAAACCCCTTAATCATGTAGAAGAGGTATAGGAATAGCGAATGTTTGTGGGGATCTAACCCATAACACCAACCCAATCGAACATGAAACTTATTTCTGATAGACAATTGCCGTCAAGAGAAAACATGGCCTCGTCATAGACCTGTCATTTGAAGAGAAATCGGTGGGAGGGAAGTCACTCAGTCTTGTCATTCATTATTCCTCTCTAGCGCGCCTTCAAGAAGCACAGCGACAGACCAATTAAGATGGAACAAATCCCCAACGATGGATAGATCTGAACAATGACATGAAAATAAGTGAGGAATGATACAAAAAAATAAAGGGATATCTTGTTTGGTTTAGATAAAACTTCTCTAAATAATTATTTTTGAGACTTATGATAAAGATAAAAAGATTGACTCTTTTAATAAATTAAGAAATTGCTTGATAAGAAATTCAGTTCATAGGTTAATGAGGAATTGCTAGGTGATTGATGGAGTGAGAAGCCGCGTAAGTCATTTTATCTTAACTTCAGCTTCTCGGAGAATTTAAGTAAACTAAAACACATAATGAGATGTATGCAAATTAGATCAGAAAATTGATCCACCCATGCAAAGGATGTAAAAGTAGCATTCTACCCTTTCCTTCTCAGCATATTCAGACATGATACCACACTAGTACAAGATCCAAAGCCAAAAAGCTACGACAAGACAAAAAAGAAACTTTAGCTTCTAATATCTCTATATTTGGATGGTAGTTCTAGCCTCCAATTTCTTCTTGAAGATTCATGATTTACATTTATGTGCATAAAGTTTGAGTCTTGAAGCATAAAGTTGTTGCAGTTTTATGTAACTTATAGGCTAGTTGCTTGCCTGTAGTTTTTAGGATAATCTAAGTACCTATTTAAATGGTTGCACTAATTTTGTCATAAAAATTGATCAAGCTCCAGTTCTAACTGTCTAAAAAAAGGTCAAAGATAAAAGTTAGCCTGTTTTTCTGAACAACTCTAATTTTAATTTAGAAATTTGGAGTTGAAGGTTGATCAAATAAGACCTCCGAGAAAATTCCTCGAGTCCTTTGAGATAAAGACAAACAATCGACCACAAGGCCGATGGATCTTAGCCAAAGAAAAGACCTAAATAGAGGCTCTTACAGGTGCACATATTAGAAAAACTTAAAGCCTGGTAGAAATGGCGACCCGAGAGAGTGTCATGTCGCCTTGTTCTTTGTGGTCTGTTCGATCTTGCGTTCGCGACTTTCGATCGTTGGCTCTGTGGACCGTTCAATTCCATCAGTTCGACTAGAGAACGCCCCGAGATGAGTGTGTGTTCGTGCGCCACCTGTCACCGAGGACAACTTTCCCCACTCCGCTTGTTCCTTCCCGAGATGGTTGTGCGTGCGTGATGTTCTCTGCCTCTGTTCCTCGCGTGGTCCGCCTGCTCGTCGCTGGTTGATGTGGGCCACCTGTTGTGTCTGTGCATCAGAGCCCTTGCTTTGGCGTCCCTGTCTCGCTCCACAGCGCGTCGTGCTGCTTTTCGTCAACTTGTATTCACTATTGCTTCTTTCTTCCCGAGACAGTTGTGCGTGTGTGTCCACCAACCCGGTACGTCCCGCAACATGTTCCCGCTTTTTGCCCATGTGTTTCTTTTTGCTTCTTCTTGGCTTTCTCCTTCCTTTTGTCCTTGTTTTCTGCTTGAGCGTTTGCCGTCTTAGACAGCCACTAATGGCTATCCATGCGTGGTGCTGTGCTTCTTCTTCTCATGCGTTCCGCACCAAACCATTATGGTCATCTTTCCGTTGTTCTTTGTTTCTTCGTTTGTTTCGTTTTGGTTTTTGCCTGTCCGTTTGCCGTTCCTAATCGTCGTCCTCGAGCCCTGCCCTATAATTTTTAGTTGTTGTAGTTACCAAAGTTGTAGATCTTCAGAAGCTCTTCAAGAAAAGGTAAATTTTGTTGCAATGTGATAATTTTTTGTTAATGATATTTCTAATTATGTCATTAGTGGTTGAGTACAATATATGTGTATTGGGAAGTGTTGTAGGCTAATTTTGATGAATATTTGTATAGAGTTTTGCAGTGGACAACTATATGATGAATATATATATATATATTGAACATAGTATGAGTGAATATGAAATACATTTTCCTACATTATCTAATAGTTTTGAAAAGGGATAAATGCACTTTTTTCACCCTAATTTTGTTCTTTAAAAATCATTTTAATCTATTTATTTTAAAATGAGCCAAACATATCCTTTACTTTTCTATCGGATTAATTTGATCAGTCGATTATGTTTTGGATGCGGTGATAATTGAGTGCAAAGGGTTTTTATGGTACTGGTTGTGCTTGGTTTTGTTTCTCTAAGGCCTATGGGATTCTTAATCATGGTGATCCTAAAGTAAATTGTTTCATGTTGGTTGATTTTTGTGGTTTTTTGGTCACATTCTTTGTTTCTTGCTCGAATCAGTCGATTTGTTTTTTCATTGGTCGTGTTTCATTTTGATCAAATTAGTACATTTGTTTGTGTTCTTAGTATTTGTTTTTGGTCGAGTCAAGACATTTACTTTCGTATTGGTCGTGCTTGGTTTTGTTCGAAACAACATATCTCTTTTGTATTGGCAGTATTTCTTCTTTTGTGCTAGCAAAATTTTTTTGTTTGTTCAAATCCGAGCTTTTGGTTTTTATGTTGGTCATTGGCTTTTGGTCGAATAGGCAACCTCCATGCACTGGTTATTATAGCCTTGGGTCGAACTAGGGGTTTCGCTTTTATGCTGCTCGAATCTGAGCTTTTGGTTCTTATGTTGGTCATTACTTTTTGATCGAATAGGTATCATCCTTGCACTGGTCATTTTAGCCTCCAGGTGAATCAGTGGTTTCGTTTTTATGCTGTTTGAATCCGTGCTTTTGTTTTTCATGTTCGTCGCATTGTCTGTTTCTACTCGAACCGGTGCATTTCGCTTGCATTCATTGTTTTTACCTCTGTCCGAATCAATGTTTTTTTAATGTTGGTGGCATGGTGTTTTTAGTCGAATCAGCAGGTTTGCCTTTGTATTGGTCGTATCGTTGACTGTTTTTTGGTCCTTGGTCGAACCGGTGCTTTCGTTTTTTTGACCTCTAGTTGAATCAGTACACTTGGTTTTGTGTGAGAGGCATTTTGTTGCTAGTCGAATTAGGGGTTTCACTTTTATGTTCCTCACAGTCTTTCTGATCGAATCAGCAGATTTTGGTACTAATGTCAGAACTTGTTTTTTGGTCGAAATAGTAAATTGCTTCTGGCGGGGGCAGTAATTTCCCCTAGTCGAGTCAGCAGTTTTGCCTTCTGTATTGGTCGTGCTTGATTTTGGTCAAACCAGTGGTTTATTTTTGTATTGGTCCATTGGTCGAATCAATGACTTTGTTTTTTATGTTGATCGCATTCTGTTGTTTTGGTCGAATCAGTAGTGCATTCTGTTGCTTTTGCTTTTGCCTTTGCACTCGTCGCGCTTGGTTCCGGTTGAATCAATAGATTTGTTACTGTTGTTAGAGTTTGGTTTTTGCTCAAAATGATAAATTGCTTCTCTTTTGGCAGTAGTTTTTTATGGTCGAATTAGTAGTTTTTTTCCTTTTTACTGGCCATACTTGAATTTGGTCGAATCACTACATTTTTAGATCAAGACCAAGCTTTTTATTGGTCGAAAGTCCACTAGTTGTTTTTTGTCTGGTCGAACCATTGCTACGGTTTTCATGTTCATCGCATTCTGTGTTTTTTCTCGAATCACTACATTTGCTGTTTGTACTTGTCGTGCTTTGTTCTAGTCGGCGGTCCACTGATCGTTTTTGTGTTTGGTCAAATCTCTTCTTTTGTTTTTAATGTTAGTCGCATTCTGTGTTTTTGATCGAACCGGTACGTTTGCCTTTACATTGGTCGTCTTTGGTTTTGATCGTAATTTGTCTATGACCGAATCAGTGCTTTTTGTTTTTTTATTGGTCACATTCTATGTCATACACATTTAATGGTTATTTTATTTTTTCCGTATGTTTTGCGTACCATTAGTGCAGCGAAGCATGCCCTTTGCACTAGTATCTAATAGAGTTCAACAAATCTATAAGTTCCTTATTATATTTACAAAACTAGAATTTCTTTAACAATCTCTTTAAGAGTTTAAACAAAGAGTAAATTTCACACTATTTTTTATTATAAATAAGAATTATAATTTTGTCATACTTTTAATTTTATACTAGAAGTTTCATATTATACTATTATGTATATTGTAGTATCGATAAGACCCACCTGTCAGGCGTTGAAGCAATCAAAGCCACACCATGCGTCACCGGCCATGTTGGCGGCGAGGCATCCCCTGTTGCACCAGCAGTGTACTTATCCTAACAAGCCAAAAAAACTTGGAACTTGTTGGTACCATTATTCTGCAACCAACAAAATACTATGTGCACCACTAGATTTTAGATTAATTGTTACGTCCACACCAAGTAGGACAGATAAAGATGGCATCAGACATAACCCTGTGTAGAGTAGTATGCTATGAGGTAGATCTCACAGAGCAAATATGTGAGAAAAATATATATACATATCATTATAATAATTTAAAGTTTCAAATAATTTATAATTTTATTGATTTTTAACATGTCATATTACATTTATTTGTATTTTTTTCCGGATAAACACCACGTTATCATAGTCAACATTTCACTTCAATGCATTTGGAACTATTCTCTTAGGTGTCTGGATAATCAACATCCTAAGAAATATGATCACCAATGAAGTTGTTGCTATGATACCTTAAAGCGTCACAAATATAAGCGGTATAGCCGTGCAAGTGGTCACCTAGTATAAGTAAACATCCTTAATATGTTTGTGGAGTCCAGGTGTATGGTTTAGATTCAATTGGTGAATGGTTATCTCACTAATCTCTTATAAATTATTTTGTGACTTTAATTTTTACACAATTGCATCAAGTTCAAACACCCCACTGCCATCACCCTTTTTAAATTTAAACGAAAATAATCCAAAAATTCGAAAATAACTATTACTGACATGCGGTAGTAGTCACCACCTAACCGACAATCACGTGTATTACTGACTCCACTATCTGCATTAGCTCACCATCACTATCGGCCACCGGTACCACTGCCACTGCCATCAACTGCCACCCCCAATGTTTTTACTATCGGTTGTCGTCCTATCACTACTACCACCGAGGCCCCACATGTCATTAACTGTTGTTTTCGAGGTATTTTAAAAATATTTTTATCTAAACTGTGATGGTAAGAAGGTGTCTGAAATTGGAGAGAATTTTTTAAGACAGAATTAAAGATAATTTATAAGGAGATTAGAGTCACAAAATAATTTGTAGAAAAGTTATTGAGATTGTCATTGATTTGTGAGATTTTTTAAAATTACTGATAAGTTATGTTAGGATCTATTTGCTTGTTTTTGATGTGCTAAACTTGTATTTCTCTTTATAAAACATTTATTATTGTGATTGTATCAAATGTAGTAACCTATGCACAATCAAATGAGAAGCATAAATGAAAACACATAAAAGAAACAACCAAATTGTGCAACTTGCATTTTCACACGTCACAAATCACAAATAGTGTATGATGATTAGCATTATATGGCTAAATCTAGCACTTAATATCATCGCCATATGATATGTATATTTGGATTATCAATACAGGTGCTTACAAACTTTAATATTAAAAATTGAGGATGCTCACGTCAACCAATATCGATGGGGTTTTTTGGAGGATACCAAGAACGCTCTATATTAATAGGAGTAATTAATTAAGGACTTAACCACTCTCAAGAAAAATTAAGGACTTGCTCTTAAAAAAACTTAAACTAAACACCTAGATTAGTTAGCTAAGTTGAGCCCAGCAAGGAATTTTATATAGTCTACAAGGGTACCTGTGACCCTAAAGAACTCTTTGCTTATGCATCTCAATACAAATGGTAATACATATGCTCTCTAGACAAGTATTTTTCTGATATAATTTTAACTAGAGGAATATTGCTATCTTCCACGTGTGTAAAAAGATAAACATATCGTTCACAAGGTTAACTAAATTAGTTTTATTACTTATAAAAAAGTTAAATTAGTTTTAAGTAAAAAGCGCGTACATCCTTACATAAGGCTTCATTGTATTCGACGTTTTACACGTTACTTAATTCTCAAAGCAAAGTCAAGTCCAGATGATATGGATTTTCCTTCTTACACAAAGATCTTATTACTTCTGAATAAATTGGGGCTATATTTTTTTTTTTCAATTTTCATTCAAGAGTTCCTTCCATACTCTTTTTTTAGATATTGAGACATGAAATAGAAAAATCTCTCCTCTAAGAACACATACAAGAAAAAGAATAATGATAACCCTTCTATTAATTATTTCATTTTTACTTATTAATTTCATAATGATAGAAATTAAGGTGTTAAAAACTTTTAGCAAGGCTATCTTAAAAAACCTTTTACCAAAGCTTTGAAATTTACTCACCTTGACCTTAAGTAGGCTTAAGAATAATTAAACCCCGTCAAAACTTGGGTGAGCCTGAGGTTAGGATTGGATTGGGACTTCTTACACTTGATTTGAGACTTCTTAAAATTCAAAGAACCTAATCTGAATCTAGACTGGTCTAATTTTTTGAATATAGCCTAATTAAACTTACTTGACCCAAATTCGACCGGACTAACATGTATATTAGGCTAGGTTGAGTCGAGTTTGAGTCAACCCAAAGAATTTTGATTTTTTATGGATTTTTTGGACAGTCTAACGTGTATATTGAGTAGAATTGGGTTGAACTTAAACCAGTCCGAAGGACTTGAATTTTTTAGCAACCTAACTCGAATCGGAAAATGCTATTCTAATCTTAAGCAATAAAGACTTCATCAAACGACGACGCGCTTATACCATTTGTTCAACGTCTTATCACCGTCGGATTCCTTCCAACTCTTATTCCTCGGACGGCATCCAAGATGCCAAATGGCACCTTGTGCCGAAAAGAGAGGTGATCCTATCTTTTTTTTTTCACATCTCTTAGCCGTCCGATTCCTTTCACACCTCAAGGACCGGATAGAGATGCAGCCACGTCAGAAAGGAGCCAGGGCTGCATGCAGAGGGCGGAGACAATAATAAATGGCGTCATGTACAAAAGTTTAATTAGACCGTCCACTGAGACCACGAGAAGTTCTACCGGATCCGACGCGCCCGGATCCGAAAGGGTCCAGGGGAGCGCCTAGGCCCAGGGGATGGCAGCAGGTGACTGGGAGGTGGGCCCTAGAGGACGTGTGGTCCCCATTGGGGGTAGGACCGTAGGAGTACTGAGGCTACGGGCCAGCACGTGAGCGCCTCGTGTCGGGCCCGTCCTGCCACGTGCCTGCCCCTTGCCAGGCCCCCGCGCAGCTCCTGCGTCCTTGGGGCGACTCAATATTGTAACGGGGAGGCACAAACTGCACACCCAATATTGTACGCCATGACGTGGCTTTGGCATACAGCCACAAGGTATTTATATATCTATCGTACTGCCAAAAGAAAATTATTTTTTTATGCATATATTATTGTGCTGATGTAGTCTTGCTTAGTTCATAATAGTGCACGTCATTTGAAAGTGCTCATTTTTGTCGATGTCCAATGTAGATTTATTGTTAGCTCTACACATCTCAATTTTTGGCAAAAACTTATGACTAGCTATTTTTCAGTTTTTTTGCATATACATGTTACTGACGTTAACCATTAAGGGTTGTAGTTTTAACACATATCTACAAGTTATCCAATTTATTTGGTTAATAGTAAATTAGTGGTACTCAAACTAGTATGATATTCAGATTTTTTGATAATATCAATGTTTAAATTCTAATAATTATATATTGTATGAGTTATTTATGAATTTTTTTTATTTAATTATGTGACCTATATATTACCTATGTCTCTATTGTTGTGACGAGCTTTATCTAATCTATAAAAGAATTAATTGTTGTACTCGGACAAATTGCAATGGAAGACATGACCTAAGAACTTACTAATTTTTCATTTGGTCTTTACTTTTCTATACAAGTCTTTGTCTCCATGTTGGCCCATGCAGATCTTTAAATTTCTCTTGGTTGGTCCACATTTAGATTTTTAAATTGCTCCAGCTACATAAATTAGTGAAGTCAATTTACACATATACAAATTATTAATTTGACAATAAAAACACTATATAACCATTATAAGTATATATCTAAGACATATCATTTACGAAGAATCTTTCTAACCTATATAATTCACTTCTTCAGAGTAAACAATATTGTTCTTTTTCCTACGACTATTGTACTATTTCTTCATATAATGTTAATCTTTTGATTACGTCACCCCCTTTATATATTATCATTTTTTAACCCACTGGTATATGTATATCCCAAAGTAGAAGGGTGTTCAAACTAAAAAATTCTACCATAGCAAATGTGCCGATTGCATGCGTTGTGAATGAGTAATTGGTGCACCTAATAGATAGTGTAAAGTATGCCCATGTTTCTATCATCCTTCTATTATTATCACAAAGACAGCACACAGGCCGGTTTAATCCCTGTGCAATCGAGTGGTAATACTCTTTTTATTTGTCACTTAGCATGAGTCATGATGATAGCGACATCGATTTAAGAAAAATGCACTTGCATATAGGCGACAAGAAAAACATTTGGTTCATATGTAGTTGTGCTTATTGACTTGTCAATTGGTCGATTAGTATACTAGTTTTGTGATTATGACATTACATATATCTCATTATCAAAAGCATCACATGTGTAGGAGAAACTAGTTGTTCCCGTAAACAATTTGCCTTTTTTTTTTCTTAATTTGATCAGCAAAAAGTCAAGATAGTTTAATGTACCGTTAGGAATTATAATATGTGGACGAAGTAGGTTTAACAAATTTATTTTAATAAAATAATTGTTTGGTAATTTATTTTTTCCAAAAGAGGTGTTTGACTGAACTTAGATTTATAGAATAAGTTAATCTTTTTTGGAGGTTTGTGCTTCATAAACCTAAAAGTATGGTTTATATGATAAACTCAATGAGTTGTTTGTCTAAAATTTAACTTTACAAGTCATTTAGAGAATGCAGAGGCTAGGGGTGAGGAATACCAACAACAAAACAAGTTAAGTATACTCTAAAATCAAAATAGCTTATAAATTATAAACCCTCAAAACAAGTGTTCGGCCAAGTTTTTGGTTTATAAGCCTAACAAATACAAACTAAATTTGATCAAACACACTATAAATGTATGAAAAATATGTAACCATCAACCATAATTTTAAATATCATCCGTATTATCTGGTATATCATTGCAGAAGACCATTATAGATCAATACGCAAAATGTACCGTGTGATATTTTGGTTGCAAAATTTGATATTTGCAAATATGATCTTTGAAAATTCATATTAAATTTGTTTTGTTCGAATATGCTAAACATGTGTCTATATGTCTTCCAAATTGTATAGCAATTTATACTATTTTGGTTATTATAGTTATAAGACATTTAAATAAATAATAGTTCACAAAAAATATTGTAATTTAACTATAGATGTGAAATACTTTAAATTTTAAAATCTAATATGAAAATGTATTGTCTAATATATCCATCAACATCCAACAGCCGATACAAACAGAGTCACTAGTACAAATCCAATATTCACCTTTTAGAACCTTGTTGTTAGCAATATCTCAAATTAGATATATTTTAGATGAGAGATAATTAAATGCAAAAAAGTCCACGATTCAGCATGGATCATATCTTATAGGCATATTTTTGTTCTCTTCCTTTCTGTCATTTCAAATCTACCAATTCGTCGAAGCGACGCTGAAATGTGCAACAATATGATGAATCGATGGATAATAGATGGGTTAATTGATGGATCAACCACGACACCGCATCTGCAAGGAGTGAGCTAGATGAGCCACTTTATTTGACCAATTGCGAGACCCCCTGTGTCCCCCGCTAGCTATCCAAGAGACATACCGACACTAGCATCTCTTCCTATCTCGAAGCCGCACGTACACTCGGATCCTACTAGCTTCTGTCGTGCCGGTATGCTGCCTTCCTTCCTGTCCATTGTGAGTGCATGTCAATGCCAAAGTGGTACTTTTCTATCCATTGTGAATGCAAACTGGTAAGAAAATTGGTTACATATATTATTGAAATTTGATGCATAATATAATATATCATTGACTTTTAAACTTTTTTATAAGTGCCATTGAAAATTTATTATATAATGTTATATGATACTGCAATTAACTTTGTTAAATCAATTAGCTACTAAATTTGACATTTGAGTTTGGCAATTTTCATGTAATGACTCTGTTGTCCTTGTCGAATTTCAATATGCATGTACAAGTTGACTTTCAAACCATGCTGTAGACTCTATTAGATCATGAGCTTTTGCGTTCTAACCCTTCTACTTGCTGAAAGTCACGATAATGTCAATTGAAGGCAACTAGTATGGGTTTATTAGTTATTCTACATGTCTTTAACTTGACTCATTGATAAAAAAATTGACATATATTTTAGCAGTGCATATAAAAGGGTTTAAAAAGTTAGTAGCAAAATCATAATGTACTAAATTTGAGTTGTATATAACAAAATTTCCCAAAATGTGAATAGAAAGAAAAAAAACTTAGGGAGGGTTTGTGAGATGTTGAGCGGTTTGAATTTCTTCGAAGATATTTAATCTTAAATGCTTTGGAGCTGATGGAATGGTCCGCGTATTTTGAAAATCACAACACGACTTTTCTTGCAAAAGGCATGGTTAGCATGAAAAGTGAGCTAACCCTAATGACCCATGCAAGCACTCATTTTTCTACATTTCTAGGTTAATTAGCGCATTCACGCATGACACAAGTGTCTTCAACACCAAATGCCTATCACTCCACGCATTATTATCACAGCACTGCATATAGAATGCCAACTAATTAAAGTCAACGTGTTTGGTTTGCCATGATTCTGTAAGCAGTAAGTCCTCACATTCCTTATGCCAATAATTAAACTACGTACCCCAGACCGCTAGAAACGATAAAAAAAACACAGGCTATAGATTTGGATGGAGATCACTCACACGCCTCAGCAACCATATGAGCATTAATGCATATGGTCGAGCACTCCAATCTATCTCCCACATTCTAGTGATTATACAAGTGGAAAACAAAGAGCTAATATTATCTCCCAAAAGCTGCTTTTAGAATGTGGAGGCGGCAACCACGCTCCATTATTGTCTCCTGATGTTTCTTCCTCTTGTTCTCTGTCAAATGCACCATGAAAAATGTAAACCTCTTTCCATGCCAAAAATGATCGGCAAAGTTGACTATAAGGAGATAGATAGAGGTCATGAAGACATTTGCATTATATCAGATGAATATGAGCCCACCAAAAAATATTGGCTATTAGATTTTGTCTCTTAATCATTTAATATCGTAAAAAAAAAAAGAAGTGATTACTAATATGCTCCATTTGAAAGTTTTCACCGAGAAGGGGTGAATGCAATATGTAACCTCAACGGCACAATTTTGTATGTCAACAAATAGAAAATAGTATGGTCAATAAAAAAAAAAAGAAGAAGAAAAGCTCATCCAACTTGTAATTTCACCTGTGAGACGAAACAAATCTACCAAAAAAAATTGATTAATAGATATGCAGATTCAAATTTAAAAACCCGTGGTAATTTATATGTTAGTATAGACGTTTGAAAGTTATGATTTGTATCTAGTATATAACATTTTGTGCTAATCACAAATTATATGTAGTAATTTTTACGCTTTCGTGGCCTATATTTTTAATTATTTTGGTCTTTTCTCAATATCGAAGTAGGCGTACACCCCCTTCCTGACGCAAGTATAAGTGGGTAGGGCATGCATTTGCTACGTGCCACCACATGTTGAAAGCGAGTTAATTTGTAGTTAGGAACTCAATTATTTATATTGTAATCGAGTTTATCTGTTTGCATGCTACATGCCACCTTATTTAAGGAACTTATGGTGAAAATTTCTATATATATTAGACATTTTGCAAAAAAAAAAAATTTTTTGGGGTCATATGGTGTAACCCATAGCTCGTTGTATAGATCAATTATTAAAAATACTTGCTAACTAATGTGGCATCTAAATGTTTTTAGTTGTGTCATATTTATACACATCAGATATAAGATATATATTTGTTGTATAAAACAAGCATATGTGGGGTTGTGTGGCTTTGTGTTGTTTAGTTTGATATGTATGGTATGAAAAGTGCTTAGCTTAGATGTGTTGTCTTGTAGAACTGCACAAGCTTTGTTTGGTTGAGCAAAAAGGATGAACTTTTGGTCAGGTGTTCTGTTGAAGAAAGGTGAGTGGTAGAATATTCATCGTCCTTTTCGATCTATTTTTATTTTCACTATGGAGAGACAAATGTCCACAGTAAACATGTGACAATGAAAAGTGACCTTCATTTGGGGGGCTTCTTTAATACTCTAATTGTTCCTTCTAAACTTTTAACTCCAATTTTTTTGTGAATTGATTTGTGATATTCTTAAAACAATTTCAGGAAGTAAGATAAAGTGATATAGTTCTTTCTACAATTTATATATTTAGGATCTCTTTTAGAAACTAATAATATATGTGAAGAAGTTTAACATCACAATCTTTGCTGTAGGTACAAACACAACTTTTTACAACAAAATTATTGAGCTAAATATCAAAAAGATACCTGACTTAAAAGGAAGTTATTCTCAAGCTATCCTACATACACTTGAATGTCAAAGTAAAGTAATGATGGAAAGAAAAACCTATATAATATCTACCAAGATAATCAATCAATGTTTATCGTATATTACATGATTCAAAAAATTTTCCTGAAACAAAAATTGATTTTGAAACAATCTTTTGTTTAACACATTATTTTTTTCTTTACATCTATCAACTAAAACATTATAGTAAAATCAAATTTGCTCTATCCATGGAAAATCTCATCTAAAAAGTCATCAAAGCATAAATTATTTATAGTCAATCCATTGTTTTGAAAGAAAAAAAAGACTAGTCTAATGTACCATTATAACAACCCACACACGACACGTCAGCGTATAGTTTCCTCTCTGCGTATCCCTCGGTGGACCAAGCAACAAAAATTGGCGATAATAAGACTTTTTCCCAGGGTTTTCTGCCATTTTCGATATTGCTTCCATGTACGCAATAACTTGGACGTTTTAACCCCCGAAATGCCACAAAGTACAAAGCGGCAACACAAGCAGCGTCCTCTCCCACCTCTCCTTGGCAAATAGAAAAAAAAAAAAATAACCACATGGATAGAAAGGAAGGGGGAGACGAGCCATTCTAGCACAAGCGAGCGAAAGAGACCCACCTCGAGCCAACGCGACGCCAAATCCATTCCACGAGCTGAAGCCGAGACCAACCGAAGCGAAACGAACACCCCAGGTGCGCACGGGAGAGCCGTGGCGAAGTCGTCGACCTCGTCGGGGGCAGCAGCGATCGCCGGCGGCCGCGGATGGCGACGCCGACGCCCATGGCGGGCGAGGGACCGCTCGCCGCGGTGATGCCGCGCTCCCCGCCCACGCTGGCGGGGGCGGGTGCGGGGGGCGCGGGCCTGGCGGCCGAGGCGCCGGTGCTGATATTTCTCTACTTCCACAAGGCGATCCGCGCGGAGCTCGAGGGTCTGCACGGCGCCGCCGTGCGGCTCGCGACGGAGCGCGCCGGCGACGTCAAGGAACTCGCCGCGCGCTGCCGCTTCTTCTTCAACATCTATAAGCACCACTGCGACGCCGAGGATGCGGTACGGTTGCTGCCTCATGCAAAGCTAGCTCCGTCTGGCTTGGTCGTTTCGTGTTGTTGTTTTTGGGAAAAACTCTGGCGGATTTGGGCGCGGAGATGTGTGGGCGTGTGGAATTTTTGGTGGTGTGGGGTTTAGGGTTGCGGAATCCTTTCTTAGGTTAGGATGAAATGAGTTGGATTGGGATCGAATTGAGGGAACACTCGTAGGATCTGAATTTGAGTGGAGTTCATATGATAGTGTTTGAGTTTTATTTGAGATAGTTTTGGATGGAGTGACTGATAACTGGAGATGCGTTGGGTTGAATTATTTATGCTAGAATGAACAATTAGTTGCAGTTTATATCCTTTCGATGGTGGCATAAGGAGAGATTGCCTGAATTGTAGGAACCATCAAACAAAAACATCTGTTTAATTGAAATTATGGTGGAAAATTGATTAATTTGACCTCCCATGTCTATGTTCTGGGATAACACAGATTTTTCGTTTATGACGATTGGACTAGCTTAACTTTGATACAATTATCTGTTTGATTGAGTAGGATAGGCTTGTTTTAGCTTTCCACTTGTCAGAGTCGGGAGCTAATGGAGGTCATCCCTTGAAGAAAAAGTTTAAATATTGTTGCCGTGCAGAATAAAAGTTTTACTGTCGCTTGTTTCAGTGACGGGATGCTTTACTGGCAATTAAAGGTGATTTATATCCCCCTTCCACTTAAACGGTGGCAAATGCAGAGGTTCTGTGTTGAAGCAGAAAACACACTTTTTTGATGCAACTGCTGAGTGTTTTCTGTGCAATGAAGAACTGCTATATGTTGCTTGCTTAAAACTTAAATGTTATGGGCTTCTACCTTTCTAATGCTGCATTTCTGATCTTCTATTATTGGAAGAAAGCATCAACCAATTTTAAATTTATCATCTTATAGATTTTTTTGTAAATACATGGGTGTATATTTTTCTTTGATGATTGCAGGTTATCTTTCCAGCACTTGATATTCGAGTCAAGAATGTTGCAGGGACCTATTCTCTTGAACATAAAGGGGAAAATGATCTCTTTAGCCAGCTATTTGCTTTGTTACTGTTGGACATACAAAATGATGATGGCCTTCGAAGGGAACTCGCATCCTGTACAGGAGCCATTCAAACATGTATCAACCAACATATGTGCAAAGAAGAAGAACAGGTTGTTGCCTTTTTTCCCCTTATTATATTCCTCTTTTCATTTCACCACCCAGTAGCTTGCTTTGAAGAAAGAAAACTAGTCAGTTGTTCAGCCTTCTATGTTTGAACCAATTTTCTAGAATTAGGGGATCCTAGCTTCTCCCTACTATCATTGAATGGTGATTTAAAGTGTGTGGTCAATGCTCTTATTAGGGGTCTTTTCAAGGCATTTAGTTGTTGATATAATTCCAAGGGACTTGCCATGGTAAGGGGGAGATAGGGGAACTTTTCCTTATTTGGTTGAAGTGCAACAAGCCTAGCTAATTGGTGGTAATACTCCTTTGAATTAATTATTACACTCTTTTGTAAGGACAGTAAATTGCCGAGTATTGCAATATCAGTGCAATTCCATACCAAATAGATCTTATTACTATGCTGTCCAATCAACTTAACCTTTTGACAATATTGGAACTTTTGAAGTGCTATTGATCTCGTAGAAGTGTTACAACTTACATGTTGACCAATCAAGCTGGCAAACTTGTAGCCAAAATATATGGAGAGATTTTAGGATCTACTTTTCAATTTAAGATCTTTGATGTTAGAGATAATTAGTTAACATGCATGTGGAATCCACGTCAATGAGAAGAATGTAAAATTCAATAAACAAAGATTATATTTCATAAGCACTATTTTTGTTTTTATAGCACGATGCCCGTGGATTTCTTTAGGAAACTTGTATTCTTGTGAAAAATAATATTAAATACACTTCTCTACACACAAATTGTAAATTAAAATATTTTTGAGTAATGCACAATAATTTCTCAATATATTTCTTTTATCATAAAAAAAAACTTCCCATTTGAAATCATCAAAAGCTGGCTATCCAACGGATTCTTCTGGCATCCTGGTGAAGAATCTATGAATGTTCCCAGTTTATTGACAGTTTGCTGCCTATGTCATTTATATGTTTTGGTAAAAGTTCAATACTCACTATACTGGTGACTGGTGTTATGAACTGTAAATGCTGATTAGAAGTGTGTATCCAACTTTGGGATCTTCATTTAAAACGTGGGAGGTCAACTGTGGGGTCCTTTGCTAGTGCAGTATCCTAGAAGGTACTGTAAGTAAAGTCATGTTGTGTATCCCATGTAGAATGAGGAATTTTGCATCATGAATTTTTTTCGCTGTGGCCTCGTGTTGAACATTTTACCTTGCATAATGTAAAGAGACCTGTCATTATGATGTAGAAGTTTTGGTTAAGGTTCTACTAAGCAATCTAGACACCAGAGCTGGGAAAACCAAACTGTTTGCACAAACAAGGATTTGTCTTTGGTGTTTTACAAACACTGCAGATTGTTTTTATGATGTTATTTGACCAGCAACACCTCTACTTGGTGGTTTTTGCATTTTAAAATCATTTTCAAGATGATGCATTTACTCAGTGTCATTCATTCCTGTTGATGTCAATTATCTGATTTTGTTTCAGGTCTTCCCATTGCTTACCAAGAAATTTTCATATGAGGAGCAGGCTGATTTAGTTTGGCAGTTCTTATGCAATATTCCTGTAAATATGATGGCAGAGTTCCTTCCGTGGCTTTCAGCCTCTGTTTCACCAGATGAGCACCAAGATATTATTAACTGCTTATGTAAAATAGTACCTGAAGAAAAACTTCTCCAACAGGTCTTAACACTCATGCCTCTTACATTTTCAATTAATAACTTTCTTCATGTTCTATCAAATGCTAGTTTTGAAATTTGAAGGTTGTGTTCACATGGATCGAAGGGAAAGCATTAAAAAAAGTGGTGCAAGATTTTGATGATCCTAATTCAAAAGGCAGTTGTAGTTGTGAGGATGCCTCCCTTCTTGATCAAGAAGGGAAGCAGATATGTTCACACGAACAGCCTAAAGTTGGAAAGAGAAAGTGTGTGGATTCTGATCACAGTCAACTCAACACACATCCCATAGATGAGATAATGTATTGGCATAACGCCATTCGGAAAGAATTAAGTGACATAGCAGAAGAGACAAGAAGGATGCAGCAATCTGGAGAATTTTCTGATATATCAGACTTCAATGCGAGGCTTCAGTTTATTGCAGATGTATGCATCTTCCACAGGTATGCAGCTCTGGATCTCCACTTATGTACATCATTATTCAAGAGCTTATTTTCTAGCTATTATAAACATCATTCTTCACTAAATGTTTCCTATTGCCTTTGTCTTAATGTATGCAATTTTCCATTCAATGTGTCCTTTGTCTGTCTAATGCTACTCATTTGCATCAGTTGCACATTACATTCCTTTTACGCCTAATGTTGCTCTTATATGGCCTATTAAATGGTATAACCACCATTGCAAATAACTATGTACACTTCAAAATAATTAAAGAATGTACAGGTGTGAATAGCAAGTTTGGTGTGCAATGATTTTAGGCACAAACATATGTCTTTGCAAACAAAGTAATGCTACTTGTATTTTATAGTATATTTATTTTTTCATCCTGTGTAATGTATGAGTCAGCGAATGCTTGGGCAAGAGATAGCACTGGACATGCTGAATTTGCTTAGGTGTAGCAGTGGTATATTAGAGAAGAATTTCTTTGCATACATATGGTTGTTCCTTGTAAATACTGTCACTATTGCTGACAGAGCCTAGTGGAATACTAGTCATAGCTTGTTGGGTGTTAGAAAATGTTTTTATTTGCTTCTTTAAATCATCTGCCCTTGAAAGAACTGAATGCTCCTAGAACAAGCTCAGTCATATTTTTTGGCTTTCTGAAGTAACCTAATTCCCTCTCTTTCATTTCACTGGTTGCATTTTCTGTGACCTGCAGTATTGCTGAGGATCAGGTTATATTTCCTGCAGTCGACAGCGAACTGTCCTTTGTTCAGGAGCATGCTGAAGAAGAACGCCGATTTAACAACTTCAGATGTTTAATCCAACAAATCCAAATATCTGGAGCCAAATCAACAGCAGTGGATTTTTACTCTGAACTGTGTTCACAAGCGGATCAGATAATGGAGACAATTGAGAGACACTTCAATAATGAAGAAACCAAGGTTAGTAGTGATGTAGCTGGAACCATTGCTTTATCGTCAGTCTCATCTTGGTTGAACTTATCTAGGTACTTCCTCAAGCTAGGATGCTTTTCTCCCATGAGAAGCAGAGGGAACTTTTATACAAGAGTCTATGTGTCATGCCATTAAAGTTATTAGAACGTGTTTTACCATGGTTGGTAGCGAAGCTGAGCAATGAGGAGGCGAGTTCTTTTCTTCGGAATATGCGCTTGGCAGGTTATCCTTTTACGTGTATTATCCTATTGCATTGTTTATATTACATTGGCTTAGAGAATTTGTTTAAACTTCAATGTTTGCTAATAAGGTGTGCTTGATACAGCATCGTCATCTGAAACTGCACTGGTCACTCTTTTCTCTGGGTGGGCATGTAAAGGTCGTTCAGAGGACACATCCAACTCTGGAGAATTCTTATGCTTAACATCAGGAGCAGTGAAATGCTGTCTGTCGGAGGATGCAGATAAGTTTGAAAAATGTGAATCATTCTGTCCGTGTGCTTTGGGTAGCAGTGGAGATATTCCTCCGCATTTGCAACCCGAAAATGGTTCCAGGCCAGGCAAGCGAGGAAACGATGCAGAATCTATTAATGGTACCAGTAGAAGCCACTGCTCTCAAACTGCTGACATGGAAGCACGCCCTTGTAGCAAAAAACCATGTTGTGTTCCTGGGTTAAGAGTAGAAAGTACCAACCTCGGCATTGGTTCTCTGGCTTCTTCAAAGTCATTTCTCTCACTTTCATACAATTCTTCTGCTCCTTCATTATATTCAAGCCTTTTTTCATGGGAGACAGACGCAGCATTTTCTGGCTCTGATAAAATTTCGAGGCCAATTGATACCATATTCAAATTTCATAAGGCAATTCGTAAGGATTTAGAGTTCTTAGATGCTGAATCTGGAAAGCTTATCGATGGGGATGAGTCTTGCCTTCGCCAATTCATCGGAAGATTTCGTTTATTGTGGGCTCTTTATAGAGCGCACAGCAATGCTGAGGATGAAATTGTGTTCCCTGCTTTAGAGTCAAAAGAGACATTGCACAATGTGAGCCACTCATACACTCTTGACCACAAGCAGGAAGAACAGTTATTTAAAGATATATACAACGTTCTTGTTGAGCTTTCACATCTACATGATAGTTTGAGCCACCCCCATTGTGAAGTTGATGAAGCTGAGAGAAACCATGTTTGTTCATTTAGTGAGATTGATTGGACTAGAAAGCATAATGAGTTGGTGACAAAACTTCAAGGAATGTGCAAATCTATCCGGGTTACTCTGGCTAATCATGTTCATAGAGAAGAACTTGAATTGTGGCCATTGTTTGACAAACACTTTTCTGTGGAGGAGCAGCACAAGATTGTCGGTCGTATAATTGGAACAACAGGTGCCGAGGTTTTGCAATCAATGTTACCTTGGGTTACATCAGCACTTACTCAAGAGGAACAGAACAAGATGCTTGACACATGGAGGCAAGCAACTAAGAATACAATGTTTGATGAGTGGCTAAATGAATGGTGGAAGGGAGCTCCTACTTCATCCGATACTTCAACAGAGACCTCCACTCCAGAAGGTCTGTTATCCCTTTACTACTACCACTGTTATTTAGTTTCATTATATTAGCTTTTTCACCATACATTCCTCTACATTTTATTTTTTATGTTGTGAAGTCCTATCTTTCAAGTCGAAAATCTGTTGATTGAACCCCCACCTCTCACTGTTTGTTGGAATAATAATTGAAAGCAAGGGTAGAACTTTCTATAAGCATATACTTTAAACTTTACACATTATGTGGATATATTGTTCCTGAAAGACAAAGTATCACAAAATTTGACACAATAGAGGCACTACTGAGGACAATTGTTGACATTTATTTGCAATGGTTCAAGCTATCAATAATATCATTATTCAGGACATTAAATTTAAACCAAGAGCATACATTGGGTGTTTGGTAGACAACAAACAGGCTATAAATACTCAAAATCCAGGGAATGCAATGTTAATTTGTAATGGAGCAACCAATTCCTACACTTCTCTATTTCCTGATCCTTGCTATGCCCGAGAGTGGCTCTCTGTTTAAGTTGTTTTTTTCACTAAAAAAGATTCTTATGTGACTGAGCTTCCCTATGGCCTCTTTAGAAACTCATCTTCAAGAGAAGCTTGACCAGGACGAGCTTGACCAGAATGACCAGATGTTCAAGCCTGGTTGGAAGGAAATCTTCCGAATGAACCAGAGTGAGCTTGAGGCTGAGGTACGAAAGGTCTCACGAGATCCTACACTTGACCCAAGGAGGAAGGCGTATCTAATTCAAAATCTCATGACCAGGTTTGACATGTGGAAAAAAATCAGTAAATAACTTGTTATAAATGTTGTATTTATAAGGTGTACATTTCAGCCGTTGGATAGCTGCTCAGCAGAAGTTACCACAACCAAGATCAGAAGAATGTGCCGAAGGTACTGGTAGACCTGGATGCTTTCCTTCCTATCGAGATGCAGAGAAGCAAATATTTGGTTGTGAGCACTACAAAAGAAACTGCAAGCTTGTTGCTGCATGTTGTAACAAGCTGTTCACATGCAGATTCTGCCATGATAAAGTTAGTGACCATACAATGGAAAGGTAAACTGAATTGTCTTTAATTTTATTAATGCTGAACGTTGCTTCTATATTTCTGGTGATACTACAGTATCTGTGTTTTTCCTTTTCTTTTATCCCAAACTACATACTGTAAACCAGCATTCTATGATGTTGAAGATCAAAATGTAACCGAGAAACAGGTGCTTGTGGCAGAATTGCTTATGCACAAAGCAGCGGCATGGCAGAATTCTTTCAGGGGGGTTCATAGCCCCTTGTATTTGTACTATTCTTTTTTCGTTTCCCTTTTTTGGTTGGCTGCGATTCTGCTAGTTGTCTTTACTTGTAAATAGGTAGTTGTAGTGTTCTGATCGGCCAATGGGTAGCATAGCATTTGTGTGAGCTGAAATGTTTTTTCTTCCACAAACTTTCTAGTTATCACTTTATTATTGTGCTAAGTACAGTTCCTGTCATACTGTGCATTGTTTTCTGCTAGACCTTTTGAATAGTACCAGCAAAATGTGTCAACCTTATCTGGTGGAGCTGCTATTTGTAGGAAAGCAACACAAGAGATGATGTGCATGCAATGTCTGAAGGTTCAGCCAGTTGGTCCAAATTGCCAAACCCCATCTTGCAATGGGCTATCCATGGCAAAATACTACTGCAGTATCTGCAAATTTTTTGATGATGAAAGGTAATATAACTTAATCAATATGATTGAAAGATTGGAGTTTCTCTGCCAGTTATTTTCTTGTGCTCTTCTCATCAATGTTGTGTTCCTTAACTGTTCAACTGTACAGCACACTAACGTTGTAGCAAACTACTATTCAGCATATAGCATAAGGCAATGTCACATAGCAAGCTTTAGGGCCTGTCGGGGTTATCCCAGCTGCAATTTTCCAGCATTTCATTGGTTTAATTTATTGTATCACATAATTTGGAAATCAAAACTCTATTGCATGCCTTGTCTATGGGCAAATAGGAGACTTCTAATGCTGGGATGCTTTTCAGGACGGTGTACCATTGTCCATTTTGTAATTTGTGTCGTCTTGGAAAAGGACTGGGTGTTGATTTCTTCCATTGCATGAAGTGCAATTGTTGCCTTGGGATGAAATTAATAGAACACAAATGCCGGGAGAAGGGTCTAGAGATGAATTGTCCAATCTGCTGTGACTTCTTATTTACGTCAAGTGCAGCTGTTAGGGCTCTTCCTTGTGGTCATTTCATGCATTCAGCTTGTTTTCAGGTATGTTACATCTAGTCACATCATAATGCTATTTACTTATACTTCTCTGGTTAGTAGAAATGTTTTTCTGACAAATTTTTATTAAATCCAGGCATACACTTGTAGTCATTACACTTGTCCAATCTGCTGCAAATCCTTGGGAGATATGGCAGTAAGCTACATCACTTATATAGTGTGCAGTTATTTTGCATTTACCATTGATGATGAAGTGTATCTTCCTCTTAGTCCATGGTTGATTTATTTCCTTATTTTTGTTAATAACAATTATTTCCCTTTTTGTCACTTCCTCTAGAGGGCATGCCACTAAGCTGTTATGTTCTATTTCATGGAAGCAAGAGACTGGCACGATTCCATTATTTTGATACTTGCTAGTAACTTTATTTAAGTAGGAATACAATTGAATGTTCTATTTCTTCAGCTGGTATATGATTGGTTTTCTGTAGCTACTCCTTTGTCCTAGGGAGTAGGGACGAGTGTACTTGTGTCTCTCTTCGCATTCATCTAAAGGATGCCAAATAGGTTAATAGAGACTAGTTCTTCAAGTTTAAAAGGCTGGTGCTTATATGCTGCCTGCTAATTTGTTCCTTATTTTCATATATGTTGTAGGGTTCTTGATTTGGTTATCATCAGTAACTAAAAATCCTGGTATTGCCAATATTTGAAAAAGTAGCTTGTATAGGCAATGCACAATAGACTTTTTGCTATAGTTGCACTGAGTAATTAATGATTCTCTTTGATTCCAGCTGAGTTGAGTTTTATATGAGCTATTGCCACTAACGTAGTCCCATCCTTTCCTTTGTTATGTACAGGTGTATTTCGGCATGCTTGATGCCTTGCTGGCTGCTGAAGAGCTTCCTGAGGAATACCGCGATCGATGTCAGGTATGTTAATTGCTGTCATTGGTTTTCGTTCTTTTGAAGCTCTTGAATATTTAACATGTTGTTGCATGGTTGATCCAGGATATACTTTGTAACGACTGTGAAAGAAAAGGGAGATCTCGATTTCATTGGCTGTATCATAAATGCGGCTTCTGTGGCTCATACAATACCAGAGTTATCAAGACAGATACGACAGATTGTTCTCCATCAAACTAATGAGGGACTATTCTTTTTTTTTTTTTTTTTTTTTTTTTTTCTCTAAATTTTTGCATCTGTAAATATAGTCTAACAAAAAACCGTGTGTAGCATAGCTACGATATTTCAGTTATTGCGTAGGTAGTTCATTTTTGTAAAGTCTAGCGCACGATTTACTGGCTCCGGTTTCGTAAGCTGTCAAAATGGAACCAGCTTGGAGCTTGATTTCTGTGTTGTGACATGTGGGCGTCGGCAGATGACATTTTATTTTAGAGAATATTTTGACCCTTATCTTTTTCATTTTTTGAAGCTTTGCCCCTCGTCTTCGGCCCAAGGTCATTTTTAGCTTTTGAGACTCTTTAACATTTTCAAGGATCGAAGAAAATGCCATTAAATGTCCAAAACATTGTACCATTCTTTTTTAAAAAAGATGATACCAAATTTGAAATTCCTATTTTTTTAAGAAGACCCTGTATCTAACTAAATGATATTTTATGGTTTTAAGATAAAATATGATATAATATTTACATGTTAAAATCAAATTTAGGAATGTTTCTTAAATAATCACTTTTTATAAAATCCCAAAAATGATTTTAGGCCATTTTATTTTTGTGAAATAGACAAAAATGTGGTAGAAGGCTAACGTTATAGAAAGGTGTTAGTTGGGTCTTTACCACCACAGATGGCACTAACATCATCTCTCATGCCACATAACCCTTTTTTTTTTTTGTCTTTTACACGTCACAGAAAATTAACACCACATGAGATGACGTTTATACAGTTACAATTAACATTATAGCGAATGACATTAGTCTCATAGATTCGCAAACATTGAAAGAAGATATTTTTATGTGAATATGGAGGCCAGCACCCCTATAAATAGCATTAGCCTTCATCTTTTACATGAATATATGTGTTTTTTTCTAAATTATGAAGTGCATATTCTAATACCATAACATGTGATTTTGAGTCTTATTGACTTCTATAATAGCATGAACAACGAATAATCTTGTGACATAGATTGGAAGAACTAACATAATCAAGCATATATCTCGTTTTGTGGTGCTAGTCTTCTAATGCAATTTGGGACCCTTATATGAAATTAAAGTGCTCTATGTCCATTTTTAGAATTTATTTTGAAAAGTGAATATTAAATAATTTTTAAAAAAATTTAGTGTTGTAAATAAATCATGTCAAATTAAGTTTGTCTGTGTTTAGACAGGTTTAACCCACGTATTAATTGTGTCAATCATTTTGACCCATTTATAACCAAAATCTCATTTATAACATAATAAACTTATATAAATCGTGTTCATGTCCATTATATCAAATTTGTTTACAATTTTAGTTGTGTTGTATCAAACTTTGTTTAGATAAATATGGAATCACATAGCACAGAATATCTATAAACATTTACAAACCAAAATTTACAAACACATAACTTGCCCAATCTCTTTGACTAGCTCTTGGAGCAAATCCTCTTCAATTCATACTCATCTCGTTCGACGCTTCGGCGTCATCACCAACCACCAGACCATCCAAGCTCTCCCCAGCCGTGGCACTGCACCTTACCGTTTCCTTCTTGAGCTCACCCACCGAGCTCTCCTCGGTCCAAATCCAGGCAAGCTTTGCCAGTAACGTGAAACCCGAGTACCGCAACGACTTGTGAGCGGGCTCGCCGCTTGGCCTTGATGACATGAATCGAAGTTCGTTCGTGGTCTTTTGCTCGATGCTGTCTTCGTTTTATACGCACTAGACGGGCAAAAGTTGGTTAGTAGCAATTCGTTAGTTCGCCTGTTACTTCTCCGGGCTGTCACGTAGGGGAGGTGTCGAACCTGACTAAAATTAGGTGCAGTACAACTGTGGTGGTATTTGATTCCCAATCATAATCATAATTGTACCAGAATTTAGAATATATTTAATTTAAAGTGAAATAAGTAAATATAAAATATAATTGATTTAAATAAATAATGGAATGAGATGAATGATTTTTGAATACATCCATGTGAAATGCATTTGAAAAATATATTATAATTTATTTTACATATATATATTGTGATTTATGAAGTAAACTAACGAAAGAGTATACAACGTATTCTCAATACACATAATTAGAATACAGAGAAAAATTCATGAACCAAATACCACTCGAATGGTTATCACTTAGTTGTTATATTGTTACAATTTCATGCTGATATTTTTTTATATGCCCAAGAAAAAAAAGTTTTTTTCATCTTCTTTGCCTCCATTTTTAATATCAACCATTAAATTTTGATCTAATAGTCATCTGATGATCTAATAGATTTTAGATGTGTGATTTTTTTTAGGTTATTGCATTTCTTATTTTAGGTTGCCACATTTTTTTATTTTAAATTGTTGCATTTTTTTGTGTTGTCACATTTTTCTTATAAAATTTTTTATATATAAACTTATGAGTATCTTAACTATGCCTTTTTTTTTTAAATAGCCTCAAAGAGTAAAAAAAATATGTGAGTATGATATTCATAACTTTTATATATAAAAAAATTTAAGTATGATTGATACTCATAACTCTTATATAAAAAAATTATGTGAAACTAACATACGCACAACTCTTATATATAAAAAATAGAAATTATTAAAAAATATTTATACTATAACCATTCTCAAAAAAAAATATATGAGTAAACCGCTTTTTAAAATTTTGGCGGAAATACTCATGGGTGCCGTGCAACCGAGCGGACTAGAGTAAGGATCGGCTCAGTTGTGCACGGGCCCTACATGTCTGTACGTGACGGACTAAAATAATAGTGGAAACAAGGACACCCTTTAAAGGTCGGGATTATGCTCTCTTTTTTTCCGAGATGCAAAAAGACATGACCCAAATATAGCTTGCATTAATCCTTATAGTACAAGAGAGTCTGTTGAATAAGTCTAAAACTAAACCGCCTATTTGGCGCTGATTTGAGACCATAAACCCATTAGCTCAAGTTAGAGCCAATCCACACAGGCATGGAGTAACACGTTGACTTAGGTAGATCAGATGGGCAATGTATGCAGTTATTGATAGACAGAAATATCATGATATGTATTTTCGTGTACTAACTAAAGCATTAGGTATGTCTGGAATCTCTCCGGAGCCCATTGGCAATGGCTTTCCCCAGTGTGCTGTGTACCTATTCGGCCTGGGTCAAGCTGACTCTTGCAGGATGACCCAATTAGCTAGGAACCCATAAATGAGTTGGTCCTCTATTTCACAATATTTTCAGTTCCGTCTTCGCCCCCATCGCGGTTGAGACGAAAAAACAACAACATTAAATTCTTTTCCTGCTTTATTGAGAAGATACGTTGAATGAATTGAAAAGGATTTGCCTAGTGATATGGCGAAACTAATCCCCCATTTACAACAAACATGTTTATCTAAGCACAAATGTACTTATTGTTAATTTTTACAGTATGAGTTGATTCAAATACTTACATGAGAAATATTGACATCTAAAAATTTATAGAATCAGGTTCTGATAGTACCAATTTAATGTCAAAAACAACCACTTATATACCTATAACATAGGACGTAAACCAATAATCGGCAAGAATTGAGATTTAAACATTAGTTTTCATCAAAGACCAATACCTTACCAATTGGTTTACAATTGATCAATAAGATACTTGAGACTAGAGAGACAACTTAGGTCCTGTTTAGAAGTGTAGGATTTGATCTGTTTCTGAGTGGATTTGATGGGTTGGGATTAGAATCCAAAATGAATTTAGGAAGGATTTGGATGGGCCAGGATCTGAAATTCTAAATAGGCCAGGAAACCCAATCCGGTCGACTTGAGAAAATGTGCATGGGAGGCCTGGAAAAGAATCCTAGCATTTTTGTGTTCTCATCGCTCTGCCTCCTTGCCCGCGACATCGCCACATTGCTGCTTCGCCGCGATGCCGCCACCTCTCCCACCCCCCTCGTGGGCCGCCTCACCTCTGCAGCTACCATCTCCTCACTGCCACTGCACAACCCCCTAGATCTTGCCGTCGGTCCCGTGTACCGCCTCCCTCTTCGTGCTCCACTGCCACGCGCTCCACTTTGGTCCCTCTTCACGTGTCGCCACTAGATCCGTCGGATCTGGTGCACTCGAGCACTGCCTCCGCTCTCAAGCCATAGTTGCCGCCATAGATCAGATCTGTGCCCCCGGCTTCCGCCTCCACCGCTCTCCCTCTCTTCTTCTTCTCTCTTCCTCCTTGATTTCCCCTGTTGCTTCTCACCTCCAAAATTCACCGCTCCGCCTAGATCCCGGCGGCATCCTCCTCAGTCATGGCATTGACGATCTCCACAATCCTTTTTCACTAGCCGAACTCCAACTCTCCAGCATCAACGACGAGGTATCTATATCTTTGTATATGTCTCAGATCTCCTCTCTATGTGGTTTCTTGTTTGGATGGCTAGATTTGTGTGTATGTGTGTGTGTTTGATTAGATTGTATGTGTGAGTGGATGCAGAGGTTGGTGCAGCACTAATCGACACAGCATCCGACGTCGGAGGAGCTGAGCATCGACAAGATCAAGTTCAAGGCCTTCGATCTCGGCGGCCACTGGATTGCCCGTTGTGTCTAGAAGGTCTACTACACAAAGATATATTAACCCATCGATCTGTATATTTGAATGCTCTGGTCTAGATATGGGTCTGTCCTGCCTGAAAATGTGGAAATTGCTCATCTTTCCAATAGAGAAGATGGGTTGGTCGTATCATGGAAGAGGTTTGTTGCATGCTTCTTTAAATTGATAAGAACAAGTTTGATGGTGAGTTTATTTTGTAGTGCAATTTGGAGGGAGGTGTAAGTAGAAAGGAGAAATTATGAGTTGTTGAAATTGGTGCATTGGAGTAGATAGGGATCTCAAAATCTTGTTTCCAATCCAATATGGATTCACTGGAATAAGGAATTAGGTAGGAAGTGCAAAAATAACTAGCATGCCTTCCTGTGCTTGATTAATTGTTATGGAGATGCTTTTGTACAAGTTCCACAAACTCCGTTAGCTCTGGTAGCTCATGAATCTCTAATGTTTTTTAGCCAGTAAAAACTACAAGTGCATGAGGTAGCCTGTTTTTAGCATTTGGCATGAGTTTGAGTTGTTGAATTGATGAAACTCGGCACTTCTGTATGACGTTCAATAGATTGCAATTGTTATATCAGAGGTTTAGTATGCTGCCATCAATGGTGATATTGGTCAGAGTTGAATAGCTTGAGTGCCACCATTTCAGAATCTTCATGTCTGGCATAATTTGCTTGCATGGTATAAATTCTCTCACAAGTCATAAAGAGTTGCTGAGAACTGACTAATGATGTTCTTAGTAATCCATTTGGACAGAATTTTTCATGTATGTTATTTGATGCTACCGTTATAGTTTTATTTTAGACACTTGATGCTGCTATTATAGTTTTATAATTCTAATAGGACTATATTGTCTAAATATTTTTGGGACCAATAGCCTAAATTCTGTTCTGTTACTTGACCTTGAACATCTAGAATGGATTCCGAAGAGAATATTAGTGATCATGAGAAGTCGGAAGACGATGAAATGATGTTGTTTATTCTACCCACTCTATACCTAGCATCAACAGAAGAAAAGAAGACATGCTATATGTAACACCCCAATTTTTGCTACCTTTTTAGCATGCCAGTCAGTATATCTTCATTGGATTCTCAGATGTCTCAACCCCATTTTTGATCTCTTATCTCAGAATTATGATCCTAGGTATGCCACTACCTTAATTTAAAAAGTTGGCAGCTAAACTCCACCTTTCAGACCATTTTCGCATTTTAGTCCAAAAGTATTTTAGATTGATGCTTTTATGATTTTCCCAGAAGCCTTAAAGGGTTAAAAACCACAAATCAGCTCCAAGCCTTGATCTGATTCAGGGGATATCTCCCAATCGCTATTATGAACAAGTTTCCCTTCTGTGAGAATTCCAAAATCTCATCCTAAGCTTCAGTTTTCCGTCTCGCCAAAATCCAAACCCTAAATACCCTAAATTGCCCTGTTTTCGTTTTATCCAAAATCTATTCAAACGATCTGAATTTTATCTTTTTCCCTGGCCAAAATGTTTGTGGAATAAAGTTATGCAGATTTGTGAAATCAGTTCTGACTTAAACTCTCCAAATCTCAGAATTTACAATCAGGTCCAAATCCAAAGCAAATTCTTGCATTTCAGTCCAGCCTGCTGTTTCGACCAGGCCCTGTGCTTTTCGACCAGGCCGTTCGACCACGACCAGGCCAACACCTGTTTCAACCGCGACTAGTGCTGTTTCACTGTGATTCGCCGCCGCTAGTGAAGCCCCACCGTCGCCAGCTCCGCCATAGACTCGCCACCACATGTGCACATCTGGTTGGCCACCGTAGAGCTGCTGCAGCAGCACCAGCATGCCATTTTTTCCTTGCACGTGCGCGGCTTCGCCACCGCCTGCTACTGCTGTGTCAGCAGAACTTTTCCGCCACGTCACAGCCATGCCGGAGCCCCCAGTCGCTGCGTCACTGCCATCGCCAGAGCACACTTGGCTGTTCTCGAGGCCACCGTGTGCCGCCGCGTCTTCACCGTTGTCACCACCTCACCCGGTCAATTCAGCCACTGCAACTCTCGAGACAATCCAGCTGTTGCGGTGTCCCAACGCCGTCTCGATCCCGCCACCGTCGCTAGTCACGCCGTATCCTGCTAGATTCGCTTCAAGTCTCGAAGCCCCCAGCCACTGCCTATAAAAGCCCTCCCCCTCGCCCAGAGCTTCTTCACACCTCCAGTAGCCGCTAAGTCCTAGTTTTCCCATGTCTCTTCTTCGTCTCCGGCGAGCCAGTGAAGAGGAGCACGACGCCAGGTTAATCCTCTGCACCTTTCTCCAATCCAGCTTCACCAGTGAGTGCCCCTCACCCTTTTGTCTGTGATGTAGCATTTAATTGCACCCCGGCGGACCTTAACGCCGACGATTGCCATGAAACCTAAAAACCCCTGTTCCGGCAATACCATTTGTTTTAGCCCGATTTAGCTCACCTTTCTGTGGGAGTTTGTGACCAGTAGCACTAGTCTAGCAAGCCTATGAACCTAGTTTTTGAATTCGAGCTCTCTGTGAATATCTTCCCAATTTCGCGCGCCACCGGTGACCGACTCACGTCGCCAAGCCACGCTGTTGATTCCCCGGTAAATTAACTTCACCAGTAGCTTCCCTTTACCCTTCTATTGCTCTCACCATGAGCAATTAACCCCTGAAGCCTTGTAGAAGAAACGCCCAATTCCAGTGTCGTCTTCTCCGGCGCCGATCACCGGAGATCTCTTCCCGGCTGCTCTAGCTGATGCCATCTTGTCCAGTATACTCGCTTCGATCTCCTGAGCATCATCCTCCACTAGCCCGACTTGATCTGCCCAGATTGAAAGTTTTAGCCCTGCCAAATTTGGTTCAGAACTTGTATCTGTGCCGTGTCGCCATCGCAGTTCATCACCGCCGTTCGTCGCCGTCCAGCCACCTCAACCCTTGAAACCACCACCATCGTGTTCCTATTTCTCTTGCCTACCTCCCAGACATAGTTGGCGAAGCATTTGAAGTCCAGAACCAAATCTACTGCTTTCTCCTAGCTTTTGACAATGTCAGCGCAGTGTCAGTGCATGTCAACCACTGGAATTAGCCCTGTTTGACCCCTTTTGGTTGAACAAATGAAATGCCACTTTTTCCACTAGATTCCTGGAGCCATGTTCTACAATTTACTCTATTGCCACATCTTCAGAAAACTCATCAAAAGCTGACATAAGGCCACGTCTAGCCGTGAACCGAATGTCGACCCTTTTTAAGCCCATCTCTTCGAGCAGCTCTTAAGTATCTTTGTTCAGATTATTTCCCCTGCATGCATGTTATATTTTACTTATTATTTCCTATAGAAACTATTTTCTGTATGCTTCTGTAGTGCGATGTGTTGAATTGTCTCGTTGTTTGTGTGCGAGAATAGAGCAAGAAGCAGAAGAGTCAACAGAAGTCTTCGAAGAACCCTTAGAGCCGAGCCGTCAGACCCCACACTGCAAGGCAAGTCTCTAACCTTGATCATGTCTCCCCCAGTATTTTGAGTAAACTAGACTAATTTCTGTTTTAAAGTATACGCATGCTTTATGTTTAAGTTAAATGCTATGTTGAAAGAATGTGAGTAGATATGATCTAAATCTTTGCGAAGCCCCTCATGTCATATTTTCTATGCACCCTTGTCACCCTAGGATATCATGCTTAGGCTATGCTTATACTTAAAATTATGTGTTAAGTGCAAAACGGTCACATGTGTGAAAAATATGTTCAAAACTCTTTTGTGAAAGGAAATGTGATTGGAATCAATAGTGAGGATGGTTTGATTGGTTCGTGCTGTGTGCACATTGGGAATGTGAAAGATTCCTCACTAAAGATTCATAAGGACAAGAATCTTGTGTTGTATTTCTATGCGGCATGAAAAACGTACTAACCACTTGTTCGGTATGGGACGGGCGCAACATAGTAGCTTTCTCGGTATTAGCTTTTCCCTGCAATGGTTGTAGGTCCGGTTTCTCGAGAGGAAACTGGTGGGCCACAGAGGACCACGAGTGGTGTGAGCTAATGAGTGAATCAGGCGTATTGAAGGAAGATGCCCTACGCCAGGATTTCGAGTCGTGCGCGGCTAAATCCATAGGCTATGTGTTTTGCGGGACCATAGGCCAAGGTTAGGAAGAATTGGCTGTGGGGAGTACCCACAACGGTAATAAGGACTGGAATGTCTATTTACCGGGAAGGGAATTGTTAATGCTAGGATTGTAAACTGTTGTGTGATCTCGGCCTTGTCACATGCGTAAAAGTCGCATGGAGAGGTACCAACTTGAAAACTGAGTGATCGGTAGATTAAAGTGGTACACCTTTGCAAAGTTATAAAAAGTATCGGATATTCTGAGCTCCCAGATCATGGAGTTTGGCGCGGTGGATTCTATCCACATCGATGCAGCACAAGTAGTTTTTGGAAAGTTTTTCATAATATTGATTAAAGTGGTGACTCATGGAAGACCGCCACGCATAACATCTTCTGAAAATCTAGTTTAAGACTTTAAAAGCCTCGCTTTTTGAAAGCACAATCTTTTCCTCAAAACTTAGATTGAAAAACTATTCTATCCTTATCTATGAACCAAAAAACCAATCTTTTTGAAATCCCCCCCTTATCTATATACCTGCATTCTTAATTGAGACTTGTTGAGCACTATGTAGACAATGTGCTCACCCTTATTTTTGCAAACAAATTTAGAGGAATGTTTCATTGATCCCGAGTCCTACGGTCTTGAACCCAATGAAGAAGAAACTACCCCCGAGGATCCAACTTACTAGAGGGTCACTTACCAAGTGAAGTCCGATGTGGAGGAAGGCCATGCAATACCGCTGCAGTTGAAAGATGAAGATCGTTGAAGCCCTTTTTCTTGTTGTTGTTGTTTTATTTTGTGCCGACCTTTGTGTCGAAGAAAACTCCTTAATTTTGTATCAACACTAAATTGCGTTATTTTGGCGCTATGTTATTGTAATGTTGGTCCATGTGATCAGCACTTGTTTTAATTATATAATGCATCTTGTTGTTGTGAGTTTGCAATGCATCATTATGAGTGCAACCCACCTGGGAGGTTGCCACCGGATTCCTCAAATGAGGGTCCCATAGAAGTTGGTATCAGAGCAAAGGCTCGACTGTAGGTCGTGACCCTTAGGTAGACCTTGGCGTCCCTAGAAGCTGAAGGATCGCTAGTTCTTTGACTAAGTCTGTTTGCGAAAACCTATTTTGTTTAAGAAAAATGTGTTGTTTTTCGATTATTTGAAAAAGGTTTTAGACTTCGTTTTAATTCATAGGTGCCCTTTTGTTCTGTCTCCCAAATGGCTTCCGGTAGGAGATTCGTTCACGGTGACTAGCTTGGATCGTGGGCGCTACTCCTGTGGATGATGCTGCAGTTCCTTGGTGCGCGAGATAGTCAGAGGCCAGTGTATTGCGTTTGGCGGGATGAGGTCGATGGACGATCCTTCGGTTATCGTGCTTCAGTGATCGTCTATGAGATCCCTGAGCATGGGAGAGATTCAGTGAGACATCAGGCCCGCAGAGAAAAAGAAGATGATGCCATCTTAGATGCTGCCCGTCGTGTCGTAGGTACCATCCGGTAGTTATATAGTGACTACCTTTCAGATTCCTCCTATCGCTTCGTGCCTTATCAGGTTCCCAGATCGGAGCACCGAGTCGTTCTCAAATCCAGCGACCGAGAGGATGCTATTTTGACGAAGACCCGAGACATCGTTCATGCTTCGGAGATCGGATATAACCGCCTACTTCGTGAGTACGAGCGTGTTCGTGACGACCGCCATTATCTTGAGGGCATGCTTGTGAAGACCCGTGCAAGTCTCCAAGAGAAGGAGAAGCAAATTCAAGAGTTAGCCAAATCAATTGGAGAGAAGGATCCTGATGCTTCAAAGTCTACTGTCAAGAAAAGCCGTCCTAGACTAAGGATTACCGCTCGCAAGAGAGTGGGAAACTTAAAGGAGTACCTTAGTGGTTTCACACCTTCGTCACGTGGCATTGTCATCAACGGTCATGCACTCAAACTTCCCAGCACCGTAGAAAAGAAGACCCCCAACGGAAAAGGGAAGGAGATTGTCAATATCGACAGCGACATGGATGATGATGAGGACTTGGATCTGGATCCGATGGATGCAAATGATGACCAGGAGGAGGATCCCGAGGAGGTAGAGCCTTGTGGTTCTTCTGATGCCGACGAGTGATCCCCGACAAGTGATCCCAGACTTCCTTTGACTTAACCTTTTGTGCCTAACCCAACAGACGTTAGATCTTTCTTTTGATGTAGTAGTTGTTCTTAGTTGTGGTTGATGTATGCTTGTGTGTTGGTTGTTAGATGAACTCTATAAGCCGATGAGGCAAAAAGATTTGTATCTTTTAAAAGCTGATTTATGAAAAAGGCATTTTGCATGATCCTATCCTTACCTCTTGAGTTAATGTCAGCATTCTGCTTGCATTCCTGTGTGTGATTCTTTCCGAATCAGCATCTCTATCCTTGACCTCCTGTTTAAATATGATGGTTAATACGCGTGGAAGACCCCAAGAAGGAGAACTTGAAGGAAACCCCAGCAATGCAAGGGCCACGCCAGGAACAAGAGACCGTGCTAACCTAGACCGACCAGGATCATCATCAACTATGCCACAAGGAGGCAACATTAATGACGTGCTAATATGGATGGAGCGAAACAGACAAGAGTCAGCAACTGTGCAAAATCAAATCTTAGGACAGTTAATGCAACATTTAGCGTCTGGACAAACTAAAGGACCAGCAATTGGTGCGAAATTGACTGACTTTCAGAAAACACGTCCCCCAACCTTTTCAAGTACCGAGGACCCCATCGTGGCAGATGATTGGCTAAGAGATGTGGAAAGGAAGTTGGACACAGTTCAATGTAGTGACGAGGAGAAACTCTTGTATGGATCACATCAACTAGCTGAACCCGCCGCCGCCTGGTGGGAAAATTATTAGACTGTGCACTCCAACAAAGATTCAATCACATGGAATGAGTTCAAGAAAGAATTTCACAAGTACCACGTCCTGAAAGGCGTTGTTCAAGCGAAGCGCCGTGAGTTCGTGAATCTAAGACAAGGAAACAAGTCTGTCAAATAGTACCTGCACGAATTCATTCAACTGGCAAGGTATGCTCCCGAAGATATTGCAACGGAGGAGAGAAAGATCAATAGATTCTGCGAAGGTCTACAAAACTTCTTGCAATACCAGCTGTCATCCCATGAGTTTACGGATTTTCATGTTCTGATTAATCGATTGCTCAAAATGAAAGAAAACAGGGGAGTGATCGAAGAAGACCGGAAGAGAAAGGCCTTGCCTAACTCTTATTAAGGAAATGCTAGTCGAGGAAGACCGATGCCTGCTTATCGGCCAACCTTCAGACCGCCACAGAGACCCCAAAGGCCTGCGCCAGCTACAACACCATAGTGTATTGGATGTAAAGGAAACCATTTCTTCAAGGATTGCCCCATGAAGAATGTAGAATGCTTTCATTTTGAAAGAAAAGGATATCGCAAGGACACTTGTCCACTGCAACACTTGCCGTTCAACGTTGCTCGAGCTCAAGCTGTAAAACCCCCTATTCCAACTCAAGGCTTCGCCAGAGGTGTTCCACCCTCCAGAGGAGGAAGAATCCAAAATAGCCGAGGAAGAGGAGCACCTGCCGCAGGTTGTGGCAGACTCAACTACGCATCCGCCGTTGAGGCAGGAGAAGCATCTGATGTTGTGATCGGTAGGATCTTGATCCTTTCTGAACTTTCAGTTGCATTGTTTGACCCTGGTGCTACTCATTCTTTTGTGTCAAGAACTTTTGTGCTCAGAAATGAGTTACCCGTATCTGCATTAGAGTTTCATATCTTAATCCAATCCCCTGGGGCTAGAATGCCTGTCAACTCTATTTATAGAAATATCGCCTTTAGTATTGGCAACATAGAATTCCTAGCTAACTTGCTAGTTTTGGACCTTCAAGAATTAGATGTTATCCTTGAAATGGACTGGTTAGTGAAACATAAAGTTCAGATGGACTGTGAGAAGAAAGCAATAACCTTGACGAACACTGAAGGGAAACGAGTCACGTTCTATGCAGAAAGGTCCACAACAAGTGACCAAGTGTGCAGTTTGAATAGCATGGGAAAGACTGAGTTTGAAGAGGTCCCGATAGTAAATGAATACCCATAAGTTTTTTCCGATGAACTTCCTGGAATGCCACCAGATCGAGATATAGAGTTCTCAATTGAATAAAAGCCTGGATCTGCTCCGTATGCAAGAAAGCTTGCACTCATGACGAGTGAAGAGAAAGAGGAGTGAAGGAAGCAAGTAGAAGAATTGGAAAGGAAAGGGTTTATCAGGACGAGTTCCTCACCTTGGGGAGCCCCTGTGCTCTTCGCTAAGAAGAAAGATGGCAGTCTACCACTTTGGGTCAACTGTTGCATCTAGGCTCTTTTAGGTTGATTTTGATTATTGATGACATTAAGTGTTATGGACTAACCTTGTCTTTGAGCTATTTCTATGCAGAGCGATTTCTGTAAAGTCTGCAAGTGATCCGGGAAGATCTGCAGGTCACAGGTCCAAAGTCGCAAGCGCAAGGTCGCAATGTTGGCTATGGTCGCAGTTAAAGCCTGGAAGTCAAGGTCACAAGTGCAAGGTTACCAAAACGAAAGTTGCAAGGATTAAAGATGCAAAGGATCTGAGGTAATATTTGTTTTATTTTGACCGATCTTGGTGTTTGGAGTTTGATCGGTTTAGAAAATTATTTCTTAGTTTTAACCGTACTATAAAGAGGGGTTGCAAGTCCTCTCTACATTTCCAACATGAACCGAGAAACTTAGATCATTGCATTGCATTTATTTCAGATGGATTTGATTTGAATTTGGTTTGAAAGATTTGGATTTTTCAGTTGAGTTTTTGACAGCAGAAGAGTTTTTGCTTTTTCTAGAAAGATCTAGGCAGATCTAGCTTTTGGTTCTGCTGACAAAAATGTATCCCTTTAAATGATCTTTCAAACGAGCTATTAAAATTTCAATTTGGATTTCTGGATCAAAAGTTATGGATGTTTTTAACGGACTGTCAGTTATTTGGTTTTTCAGTTTAGTTTTTGATAGCAGAAGAGTTTTTGCATTTTCTGGAAAGATATAGGTAGATCTGGCTTTTTCTTATGTTTACAAAAAGATAGTCCTTTAAAATATATTTCAAATGAGCTATCAAACACTTCAATCGGATCTCTGGATTAAAAGTTACAGCTATTTTTATCCATGCTGACTGTCAGTTTGGATTGTCAGTTTTGTTAACTGACAGTTGTCCAGAGAGGTTGTTTTTTGAGCTGAAATTTTTTAAACTAAACTGACTGTTAGTTTGTATTTCGACCTCAAGCTGTTTTATTTGATTTTCTATTTGATCTGGTCGATGTTTTGGTCGAACTGACTGTCAGTTTGCATAACTGACTGTCAGTTTGGGGTTTCAAGTTTCCTTATACGACCACAAACGACTAGCTATTTTTTATCCGTAAATTTTGTCGGCCGTTGTATATGTAACTGACTGTCAGTTTGAGTTGCTGATTTTCAACCCTAGCTCCAACGGTTCTTTTGATCCTTGAGGCTATAAATAGGGGCTTTGAGTATGTGTTTTACACAACTAGCAGCCTCCTCTCATACACATTCTTGAGCTTTAGTTTCTTATACAAAATCTTGATCTTTTGATCAAGTTGAGTACTTTTGAGATCCACCGAATGCTTTTGTTCAGTTCATTTTGCATCCTATTAGTTTCTCGGTGATTGTTTGGAGGTCTAGAGAAGACCTTGCTGCCTATAACTTTTAATGAGCGCCCTCACCTAGACGGTTCGGAGGCGTGGCCGTAGATCTCTCCAGATCGGAGATTGTCAGAGAGACTCGGCGCATTTGTACAAGGCATCGGTGCTCGCCTTTCCGGAATGGACAAGAAGCAACCATTAGTGGATAATATCCTTCGTGGATATTGGAGTAAGACTCAATTTATTTGAGTGCTTCAACGAGAATTATGGGAGACTGGGTGAGTCTCCGAGACCTCGGTAAAAATCGTTGTGTTCGTTCTCTCTTCCTCTTTCTCATATTATTATTTGTTCTTGATTTCTTTATTTGCAAATATTTGTTTTAAATTTAAAGTTTTAAAAGTCTCCTAATCACCCCCTCTCTAGTCGGCATCCTTGATCCTACATCGACTACCAAAAGCTGAATAACAGGACAATCAAGAACAAGTATCCTCTGCCGAGGATCGATGATCTCTTTGATCAGCTCAGAGGAGCTAAGATATTTTCGGAGGTTCGGATATCATCAATTGAAGATTTGAGAAAAGGACATCCCAAAGACTGCATTCATAACAAGATATGGATTGCATGAGTTTACCGTGGTGCCATTCAGTTTAACAAATGCACCAACAGTGTTTATGAACTTGATGAACAAAGTTCTTATGGAATTCTTAGACAAGTTTGTCATTATATTCGTCGATGACATTCTTATCTTTTCCGCGTCAGAGGAAAAGCACACACAACATCACAGAATAGTGCTAGAAAAGCTGGTGAATATCAGTTGTATGCCAAGTTTGATAAGTCTGCCTTTTGGTTGAAAGAATTCTCCTTTCTAGACCACATCATTTCTGGCAAAGGGATATCTATGGATCCGTCAAAGACTCAAGCTATCATGGAGTGGAAACAACCGAAAACAGTGACTGAAGTGAGAAGTTTCCTAGGATTAGCCGATTATTACCGAAGATTTGTCGAAAGATTTTCCAAGATTACTAAGCCGCTCACCAGACTGTTGAAGAAGGATGTTCCATTCGACTGGACTAAGGGGTGTGAAAAGAGCTTTGAAGAGCTGAAGAAGATATTGACAACCGCACCTGTTCTTACGTTGCCACACAACAAGAAGGGCTTTGAAGTCTATTGTGATGCATCAAAACAAGGACTATGTTGTGTTTTTATGCAAGAAGGAAGAGTTATAGCTTATGCATTAAGACAGTTGCGACCGCATGAGGAGAACTACCCAACGCATGATTTGGAATTAGCCGCCGTTGTTCATGCGCTAAAAATTTGGTGACACCATTTAAGTTCTATCAAACTATCAATCACAAGGAAGAGACCTAGTAGCAATGTTGGTGCACATGTTGAAAAGAGGTTTGCTATAATGATAGAGGAGGGGATGCTTGTACAAGGTGGAGCAACAATTGAAGAAAGAGGATTAGCATGATAATAAGAATTCAGTCCATGACATTGGTGGGTCAATGCCAAGAAGCAATAAGGAGAGGGAGCACGTAGCAAGGATTGTATGCTCACATTCAAAAAGACCTGTTAAGAATGTTACATCAAACTCTTTCATCATACCACAAGAGTCTAAGAAAACCAAAAATAATATTTTAGAGAGGATGGATATTTATCTTGAATTTAGAAAAGAATAATCCCTCATGAAACGTCAATCACAACAAAAAGAAAAATTTTCAATTTCAAAGTGATTGATGAGGAAAAAATCTTAACTTACAATGTTTTCAAAGATGCTATGAATCGAGAGATTTTTCTCTCGCTCGAGCCGAAGTTGATGATAGCAATCTTTTCCCGTTACAATCACGCTATAAAAGGAATGATGTTCATATCTAGGCTGCTTCATCATGTAGTTAATTCACAAGATAAATGGCTGTATATGTTCATATCATTATTTAATACTATGCATTTCTGACTACTACAATATTTCCTCAGTTATCATTGTTTTTCACATGGTCTGGATGAGTTGGGACATCTGTCTTTTTGTATACTTCCATGGGGCTCAAAAAGTAACCCCTCTGTTATCTCTTTATGAATATTTCTTGATTTCATAAACATTAGAGATGGCACTTCAGTATATATTTTCACTCTTTTTCCAAGTTTTTTTTTTGCCATTGGTTTAATTAGCACTATGGTATGCATGCGGTTATGGGACGCAAGCAGTGGCCAATCAGAAATGTGGCCAATGTATTTTGTGTTCAGTTCTCCCCATACTCCTCTCGTATGCTAGCTTTTGGCTCAGCTGATTACAAGATATAATGTTATAATCTAAGGAACACAAGAATCCTTTGATGTATGAACATAATTGAATCTCTATCAACATCTTAGTCTGAAGATGAACTGTTTTTTGTTTTTAACTCATTTAACATTGGCATACAGTAGATTTGTCACTTATGCCTGATGTATTATGATATATTTAATTTGACTCATTTAGCTTGGGGATGTTTGATTTGTATGTTTTATATAAACATGACATGTCTAGGTACTTAGAGAATTTTTTTATAACTTTTTTCTTTTTTTAATATTCCTTGAATTTTTATAAATTTTTCTGAAATTTTTTTCAAATTTTCATTGATTTTTCTATTTTTCTGATTTTTTTTTAAATTTTGTTTTGAATTTTTCTATTTTTTCTGAATTTTACTTGAATTTGTATTCAAATTTTCAGAATTTTACTATTTTTTGGAATTTTTTTATGGCTAGGATTTTTATCCTCCTCCTTCTCAAACACATGTCAGAATTATTTCACCACTAATATTATTTTTTAAGGGAATTTTTGAATTATTAAAAATCTTGATCGAATATAATTCTTATCAGTATAGTTATCCCTAATAACCAACCAGACGTTAGAGAAACTCCTAGAATTTGTGGTCGCTCGGTTGCTCCAGTTTTACACGGTACTGTTTTTGGCCGGAACCAAATGTAACCATGCATGTGTATTTTCTGAATACTAGTCAAATAGATGCGTGTGTGCATCCCTCCCCGGTATATGTGTTTAATTTCGTCAGCTTCTACTTTTATCTTATCAAGATGTGTCGTCGTCACCTCGTCCTGTGCAGCATATGGCCAAGAGCACGCAACGCTTCGTTTGTTTGGATCCCTTTCCCCTGAGCACGACATGCTTCGTTCTGGTCCAGTCTACTGCAGTGCAAGCTTTTCAAGATTCTTTCAGGTAGTTAAAGCACATCTTTCCGATTACTTTCTTGCGTGCCACACACAGTTCCACTGCTGCGGTGATGCATATTTTATTATTAAAGCATGGTAAAATATGTAATAAAATATGTAGGTCATATTTAAATAGGAAACAGAATCTGCATAGCATTACCACGAACGTACACTACACGTATCTATACCATATAATATTGCTTTGATATGTACATAATGTTCAACAATTAATATGAAATGTACAATATGCATCAGTTTGCAATTTAGATTTTTAAGAAGAAAAATTAATGAAATTAAACATATTCAAATTTTTAAGTGTTCATTTGATAATTGTAAATTACTTTGTGCTTCAATTTTGAACATCATTATATTTTTTTTACAACAGTTTAATTAAACGAAGTGTACATCGAGTTAATCGACATGTACATCAACGAGTTTTTTTTATTAATAACTCAAATAAAATAATTATTTACAAAACTAACCCACAGTTAGAAAATTTTACACAAAAGACCTGCCACATTAGCCTGTCGAGTTTCTCGACAGACTGCATGTCATGTGGAAAGACTTGTCGAGTGCCCATGGCTCGACAAGTATCTGTTTGTTATTATATTATGGGTTGAAAGTTTTTTATTGATTTATTGATTTATTATCATTGCACAACCTAATAATAAGTGAATGTTTGTCGAACTCTGGGCACTCGACAAACTCTTTCCACACGACATGTAGCCTGTCGAATTTTGAGAACTCGACAGACTAACGTGACAGTTTTTTTCTGTAAAATTTTTAAACTGTGGGTTAGTTTTATAAATAATTATTTTAATTAGATTATTAATAAAAAAAACTCGTACATCAACTTAATTAAAACAGTACCCAATCAACACGTACACCTAATTCACACAAATTCAGAGCCGCCGAACTCACACAAACACCTAATCAAACACAACCGGCGACTAGCCCGAGGCGCCACCGCGCATCGCCGTCGCTGTCACCATGCAGAGCGGAGACGGCCTCGCCGTCACCGTCGCCGTGCACGTCGCCGTTGCGCTCGGGCCTCACGTCTTGGGCCCCGCGCGTTGACACGAAGCCACGCCTCGCGCATAGGGCGGCACAGATCTCGGGCCGCGCGCCGGACAACTAAGCGGCTCCTTGCGCAGAGCGCGACGCAGACCTTGAGCTGCGCGCCTCCGCTGTGCAACACCTCGAGGTCGCCGTCGCCATCGCCTCCTCGCCGCGTCGCTGCGCACGTGCTCGCCAGCATGGCCTCGCACACGAGCTCGCCATCGCCTCCGCGCCGCAGCGCCTCGCCACGTTGCTGCGCACGTGCTCAGCCGCCTCGGCGCACCGCACGTGCTCGCCCTCACGGATCTGCTCGCACGGAGGCCGCACAGTGGGCGCTCGGAGCTCGCTGCTAGCCCAGAACCACTCGCGCGGCCGCAAACCACTCCTACTCGGGCTCCCGCTAAACACCTCGAGGCAGCACTTCCTTTCCGTACGGGGAAAGCATGCACGTCGTCGTTGCCGGGGACGCCGCTCCTTGGCCGCGGGATGGGGGAGGCGTGGGATGTAGTGGGAGGGGAAAAAAGAATGGCAAAATAATGGGGGAGGCCAGAGGGGAGGGTGTTTTGAATTTTCAAATCTCGAAATACATGCCGATAAAACTCAGTGGCTCAGATAGTGATAGTACTCAGTAGTAATAGCTATTTATTCATTTTAATATTGCCCCTGATAAAACTGTCTTAATTGTTTTTAGGTAATTTTCTTTGATGCAGAGAGAATTTCTTTAGCTTAAAGGTAATATTTCCTATAGTGATACAATAATTGTTGTCTTAGTTTGTGTTATTTTACATAAAATGATATCTATTTTTGCACGGGATGTGGTACTATGCGGAGCATTTGAGGAGAAAATAAATGCTACAAGAGTATCAGCGGCGCAGTTTCTTAGTAAGTTGTTGGCCCGCACAACATAAAATGACTTATATTGTAAACAATATGTAAGCACCAAAATAGGCAATATTGTGTAATGAAGCCACTTCATGGTATTTGCCCTTCTACTTCCATGGTTTTGTTGTGAAATATGATCTGATCATACTGAAGTGTCTCCTATTCGTTATTATATTTAATTATTAATTATTTCAATACAAACAACATAATTATCATATTAATTAGTAATATATGGGTAGAATTGTAATATTACATTATTACTTAAAAACTATATAGAGAAAATAGAGTAGATTTTAGCACGAGAGGATCTAATAGCATCCAACAAATGCCCTTGCAAAATGCTGATCCACCTTAATCATGCATTGCCCCTTGCACATAATTTGTTTTATAAATTATAGAAACAAATTCTAAAATATCCCTCTAAATGAGCATGACTTGCATGGACAAGCACGCGGGCACGCAGGCTTGCTGAAGGGAATGCACAGGGCGGTGCAACTGTGAGCATGACTTGTGCGGTGCATGTGCCATGAGCTCTCGTTTGCGTTTTCTTCAAAAATTAAAGCTAAAAAGGATAATGAGTTTTTGAAATCAATAGAAAAAGGTTGGTCAAGAAATATGAAACTTAAGTCAAAATGATTTAACTAACGTATCCCAGTCTACATGAAGCTTCCTCTTAAACAGAGATGCCAAAACCAAAAGGTTATTATGAAAAAATCCAACTACTAAGTAATAGATAAGGCATAGTACGGTCCTTATAGCATTTTAAACCGTTCAATAAATTTAATATAATAGACTATATTAATTGTTAGTGGTACAGATTGTTTGACATCACAAGAAATAGGACAAATACTAACAAAAAAAAAGACGCTTAAATAATTTTACAAAAGAAAGAAATCTAGTTTCCAACCTATCACCTTCCACACCTCATCTAAATAGTTACCTTACTCCCTTATCCCTAGTCTTCCCCATCTAGCTTGGATTCTCAGCCCCATCTTGCCAAATCCCCAATCACCCAATCCAGCACCAAATACCACGATTCGGTTGTCCTCACCCTCTTACTACTTCGTTTCCCTCTCACTCGCACCCTTCTACTCTCTTCTACTCTGTTTTCACCTAGTCCACCTCTCCTAAGGTCACCAGCTTGTGTACTAATAAAAAATAATAACATCCAAATGGATATGTATACAAAACTTCTTTTGAAATAACTCAATAAATTTTTTTCAAAAATAGACCATTTTATAGAAGAATAACAAAAATGCACTTCGGTCCCTCATCCAATGCAATTTTGAATTTCAAGTCTGCACCGGATTAGTGACTAAAACGTGGCCCAAAAATTGTTGATTGGGGTACAAATTTGCTGACTAAGTGTTCGAAGCTACTGATTGGGTGTTGACATGACTTTTGATTGTGAACTTGATAACACTTGAAATGTTATTGTGACATCATGTAGGCCAGTGATTTTTGAATATTTTGCAGTTTTGTGATTGTTTTTAGAAAAATATGTAACTAGTATTGAAAAGTTACAACACGAAAAATCATTTACAATTTATGTTTTATCTTGTGAAATTTTTGTAAATTTTTTAAAAATGTTTTGACAATATTTTTTCCGTTTTAATAGATAAAATACAAAATATTATAAAAAAAATTCTCCAAAATTTTTTTAAAAGTATAGAAGATAGAATATAAAGTATGCATAATTTTTATATTCTAAATTTTTTAAAAATATACATATTTCCTTTTTTTGTGCTATTGAAAAAAAAATCGCCGAAATTCCATACTATAATTTTTCAAAAAATTCTCCAAAAAATATACAAAAATTTCACCAGGTAGAACATAAAATATAAACAAATTTTCAGGTTGTAAAATTTTCAATATAAATGATGGGTTTTTCAAAATAAAATAAAAAAAAGAAAATCAGTAGACCCACATAACAACACAATCACATTTCATGTCATTTCCCAGTTCGCGACCAAAAATCATGTCAGTACCCAGTCAGCAGCTTTACATACATAATTGATAATTTTTGTGTGTCATATTTTGGTTACTAACCCATTAAAGACTTGAAGTTGATTCTACACCCAGTGATGACTAAAAGTCATTTTTGCAATTCTTACACATAATTATCTGTTTTGAAATTTCTTTTTTATTGAGTTATTTCAAAAATAAATTCCATGTATAAATACTACATTATAGTAGTATGCATAATACTGTATGCATTACATTAGTGTTTATTTTGGTCATTTCATTACACTTGGCTCTGAGAATGGAGCCTGATCCGATCAATCGGCCGGCGAGGTGGGGTGCTTTTCTTTTAATCGAGAGTTAATCAGGAGAGTGTTTTTTTTTTTAACATAATTGTCTAAAAAACTGGGAAAATGGAGATGGGTTAATTATTGGAAATAGTATTTTGTTTTGTATAATATCGCTCCTTACAGATAGACAGTTAGATTTCATGAAAATACTGATATCTCCTGTATATTGTAAAAGACTGAATAGAATTTTTAATACATAATTGGGAGAGGTTTACATGATAAAAAATTATGTAAGAAATGAGTGGGCACTTAACACGAGGAGTCAGGCCAGCGCCTGCATACCCTCTTTCCGCCCCTACCATTAAACATACAAAAGATTAACATTTGGACTTCTCATGAAAAATGTAATTGTAAGTGTTTGATTTCTCATCTAAGACTGGTCTCAAGTATCCATCTCCTAATTAACCGATCTAGCTCCGGTAGCGCCCGAGAGGTACATTAGATCCACTTTCATACACTATTTGAGTCCAACTCGGTTACCAAATTCCCACTTTCCAACACGGTACCATATTAGATCTTTTCCAACAGCGATATCTAAAATTGGATCTCTATATCTCTATATACATATCTCTAAAAAAAGATTCCATCTCTATATTTTAACCTACTCCAACAACAATCTCCAAATCGGATCTCTAACCCTAAAAAATAACCGTGACATACATTTTGGCGCTGGGGAGCGGAGTTGCAGGCTTCAGGTGGCGCGGGGGTCGGTGGCGCGGGGGACCGGCGTCGCGGGGGAGCCGCGTCGCAGGGGAGAGGCGGCCACGGGTGGCGGCGACGTCGGGGCCCAGCAGCGCGAGGGAGCGCCAGCGCTGGGGAGCCGCGGTGTAGGGGAGCGGCGGCCACGGGTGGCGGCGGCGCGGGGGATCGGCAGCGGGGGGGAGTGGGGGCGCGTGGTAGCGGCGGTGCGGGGCCGCGGTGTAAGGGAGCGGCGGCCACGGGTGGCAGCGGCCGGGGGACCGGGAGCGGAGATGCGGGGTGGCGGCGGCGCGTGGTGGCTCTGAACGACGTCTTCTGTTCGATGTTCTGAAAGCTCAATGTATATGTTTGAAACACTGTGCATGCAGCTATGTTCTTCTGTTCTATGTTTCAAGTTGTTGTTTTTAGATGTCAGACACACACAAACGTTTCAAGTTAGTTAAATATGTATTTTTCTTGTTGTCTCAATTGTTGCATCCGATTGGGAAATGATTTCTATATCAAGCATTGTACAGTGCTCACGAACCCCCATACGGGCCATCCACAATGCCTCACCGAGGGCTACGCTCGTTGTGCCTCGGTGGCGACGGGTCATCCAGTGAGGACGACGACTTCATTGTGGCGGTTGCATGTGCTGGGCAGGCTGAGCTAGAAGCTACGAGTTCGGAGCGCAGTGTCGGTTCCGTTTTCGGCCACAATGTGGTCCATCGTGATAGGCAGGATGGCTTCGCCAGGTTCCATAAGGACTATTTTGTTGACGAGTCGGTGTACGGCCCAAGGTACTTCAGGCGGAGGTAAGTCTTTGAAGTTTGTGTTGTTCGAGTATAATTTATTTTCCGTATTATTGGTATGATATGGTCAGCCGCTGTGTCGTACAGGTTTTGGATGCGTCGTAACCTTTTTGTGCACATCTTGGAAGCCGTTGAACGGCACGACCTGTACTTTAGACAAAGAAGGAACGCAGCTGGAACCCTCGGGTTGTCATCGTTGCAGAAGGTCACGACGGCTTTAAGGATATTAGCATACGGTGTTCCCGCCGACGCTATCGACGAATACTTGCGTATAGCGGAGAGCACTGCTATAGAGAGCTTGAAGCGATTTGTTCAAGCTATATATGAAGTGTTTGGGCCTGAGTATCTTCGAGGACCTACTGAAGAGGACACAAGAAGATTGCTTGCCATTGGCGAGCAAAGAGGCTTCCCAGGCATGTTGGGGAGTATAGATTGCATGCGCTGGAGGTGGCAGAATTGCCCGAAGGCATGGCAAGGAATGTTCACCGGACATGCCCGCAAGCCTACTATCATCCTAGAAGCCGTAGCATCATACGATCTATGGATTTGGCATGCTTTCTTCGGTCTACCTGGATCTCACAACGATATTAATGTCCTGTAGTGTTCTCCTCTATTTGCGCAGCTTTCGGAAAACCAGTCGCCAAGGGTGCATTATTGCATCAACGGCCACGACTACAACATGGGGTACTACCTTGCCGATGGGATTTATCCCGAGTGGGCAACATTCATTAAGACAATTCCACTTCCCCAGGGGAACAAGAGGAAGTTCTTTGCGTAAGCTCAAGAGTCAGCTCGGAAGGATGTAGAGCGTGCTTTTGGAGTGCTTCAGACCCGATTCGCGATTGTGCGAGGGCCTGTGCGGTATTGGGACCAGGAAACTCTTCGAGACATAATGACTGCTTGCATGATATTGCACAACATGATAGTGGAAGATGAGAGGGACATCGGCTCCGTCGATTATAACTACGATAGCATGGGTGATACCGTTAATATGTCCCACGACCATACTCCGGCCGTGTAGGACTTCGTGCGCATCCATCGTACCATACGGAGTCGTGAGACACACAGGCAGATCCAAGAGGACCTTGTCGAGCACTTGTGGCAGTTGCACGGCGCTGAGTAGGGTTTACGTATGCAATGTAATGATTAGTTGGCATATACTGATTGCAACCACTTCTATGATCCAAGCATGAATTAAAGGACGAACATCATTGCACGACATTCTGGTCTTCATAAAAGCAGACATCATAGGACATCCAAATGTTTTACTACAAGCACACATCATAGTTCGTTGCATAAATAGAACTGAACAAGCCTAAAATTTGAGTCCAAATGTAGGTGCATAGTACGTAAGCACACATGCAAAGTACACAAGCAAAGTACATAAAAGCACACAATTGGCATCAATTGTCCACATTGTCGCGGTCTCTACCCACAATCTCCCTCTGCTTTCGCATGAAGTACTCTTTCTGCCACTCAGAGCACTTTCTCAAATCGACTGACATGATTCGCTCCTCATACTCCTTATTCAAGTCGAGCTTATCCTTCTCGTGCGCCATCATCTCGGAGTACCGATCGTCCCTTTTCTTCTCTATCTCCTGCCTACTCAGTGTCATGTCTCGGATGGCACTCATGTATGGACTGTCCGAAGATGACTGTTCCGAACCTCGTCGGAGCCGAGACTTAGCCTTATTGCGGCCTAGAGACCGAACTAGTTCATCAGTTGGACCCCCCATCGAAGCCCCCGATGACCCCCCTCGAAGCCCGGCGGGGTCGCATCTGTTGGTGCCGAAGGGGTCCCCGGGCTGGCTCCAGAAGACCTCTTCTGCCTCTTTTTCTACAAGTGCAAAAGTTTCGCCAAAGTCTAAACCTTTGACTTGAGTGAAACCTTGAGCAACAAGACGAGTTTTGTTTATAATTACTACTCCATTTTCATCTTGCTTATTTCTAAAAACCCATTTAGTTCCAATTACATTATGATCCTTGGGTCTCTCAATTAAAGTACAAACTTCATTTCTAGAAAAATTGTTAAGTTCATCATGCATGGCATTAACCCAATCTGGATCACTAAGACCTTCATCTACATGTTTAGGTTCTAAAGAAAATACAAATGAATGATGTTCACAGAATGCAGCAATACGAGAGCGAGTTTGAACACCCTTACTGACGTCACCCAATATTTGGTCTAGAGGGTGATCCTTGGTGATCGTTTGATGTTGCCTTGGTGCTTCTTCTTGTGCTGCTTCTTCTTTACTTGGTTCTGGAGGATCAACTTGAGATGATGATACATGTTGATCATCATTCTCAATGTTCTCATCATCTTCTTGATCATCTTCTCTTAGCTTGATGTCTCCAATGGTGATGTTCTTCATGGCTTCTTGAAGACCTTCACCTGAAACTTCACAAGAAACTTACTCCTTTTAAGAGCCATTAGTTTCATCGAATTCTATATCGCATGATTCTTCAATACAACCAGTATTTTTATTAAAAACGCGATAAGCTTTGCTAGTGGTGGAGTATCCAACTAGAAAGTCTTCATCTACTCTTCTCTGAAATTTACCACCAAAATTTCTTTTCTTAAGAATATAGCATTTGTATCCAAACACTCGAAAATAAGAAATATTTGGCTTACGCCCAATAAGAAGCTCATAGGGAGTTAAATTCAGAAGAGAATGCAAATAAAGACGGTTAATAGAATAGCAAGCGGTATGCACGGCTTCGACCCAAAAGCGAGTAGGAGTATCATACTCACTTAGCATTGTTCTTGCTATTTCTATTAGTGTTCGATTTTTCCTTTCTAAGACTCCATTTTGTTGTGGAGTGTAAGAAGTTGAAAATTCGTGTTTAATTCCAAGAGAGTCACAAAAATCAACCAAAATTGAATTAACAAACTCTCCACCATCATCACTACGGATTTTCTTGATGTAAAGTTCGAATTCAGTGGAAACACGTTTTGCAAAACTTTTGAAAACATCGGGGGGTTTCAGATTTTTAAGAAATAAAGAAAACCCAAGTATAGCGAGTAAAATCATCAACAATCACAAAACTATAATTGCTACCTCCGATACTTTGGAACTCAGAAGGTCCAAATAAATCCATATGCAATAGTTCCAAAGGTTTGCAAATCGAAAGAACACGTTTAATCGGATGTGAAGTAACTACTTGCTTGCCAGCTTGACAAGTGCTACAGGGTTTATCCTTTTTAAAATTCACATCTTTTAAGCCAACTACCAAATCACATTTCAAAAGTTTTTTCAATTGATGCATTCCAACATGTGCAAGTCTTCTATGCCATAGCCAACCTTTTGAGGTTTGAGAGACAAGACATGTTGAGGGAGATGCATCCTTTGAGTGAAAATCAACCAAATAAAGATTTACAAAACGAAAGCCTCTGAAAATCAAAGAATTATCTTTTAGACTTTCAACTAAAATTTTTTTGGGATAAAATGTGCAACGAAATCCAAGATCGCAAATTTGTGCAACAGAAAGCAAATTAAAGTTCAAAGATTCAACCACCAAAACATTCGAAATTGAGAGATCGTTTGAGATAGCAATTTTACCCAAGCCTACCACATTTCCTTGACGATTATCGCCAAAGGTGATCTTTTGATTCTCGTTTGAGTTGTCTTCTATTGAGGTGAACAATTTCTGATTGCCGGTCATGTGTTCGGAGCATCCGCTATCAAGCACCCAATGCTTCCCACCGGTCTTGTAGTTTACCTGCATAAAAGAATTAAGTCTTTTTAGGTACTCGAACCTTTTTGGGTCCTTCAATGTTAGCGATCAAAGTTTTGGCTACCCAAATTGATTTCTTCTTTTTATTTAGCATTGGTGCACCAACATACTTTGCTATAGCATATCCTTTTTTCGACCGTTTAAGCATGTAGCAAGTATCAAAGTAGTTTGGAGTCATTAGAGTACATGCTTCATGCGAATGATCAGTTTCATGACATTTAAAATAGAATGTGTTACATGCTTTTACAAAGATAGTTTTTGTACTTGGTTTCTTCCCTTTCTTCGGAAAGTATCTAAGACCTTCTTTTCTGAATGAACACTTCTGTTTGCTCAGAATGAGATCAAGGGATACTTTTCCTTTGTAGCAGTTTTTTAAAAAGTTTTTCAACTTGTGTCTTAAGTTCATTATTCTCATTTATGATAGTATCATTTGAAGCATATGGTATATGATGACTAGTACAAGGAGTATCTAAATCACATGAAATGGATGCATCTACTTTAGGTGGATTATTTGTAATATCTTTAATGAACATACTTTCATATGATTCTTTCAATTCAGAGTATTGAGTGCGTAGAGAAGAATGTTCTTCTTTAAGCGTTTTATACTTCTTTTTAGTAGCTCCATAAACCTCATTTAATTCAGTGATCATTTCAACTAATTCATCATATGAAGGATCGTTAGAGTGTACCTTTTCATCACCTTTAGCCATAAGACAAAGGGACGAACTAGTCGATGTGTTGCCAAGAGCTAGTCTGGCAAGCTTCTTGGAGCAACCTTCTTTATCGTCAGAGTCTGAGTCGGAGCTCTCACCTCCTGACATCCATTCTCCAAAGCAGGCTTCTTTTGTTGCTTCATTTCTCTTCTTGAAGAATTTCTTCTTGTTGTTCGAAGTCCTGTTCTTGTTGGGACATCTTGATGCTATATGTCTCTTTTCGTGACATCCGTAGCATATGATGTCTTTGAAGTTTGTTTGCTTCGGCCCCTTTGGTCGAGTGTCGATGTTGACACCCTTCTTGTGTAATCTGCGAAGAATTTTTTGTGTATTCTTTACCATGAAAGTTAGATCTTCGTCGGAGGAGCCATCACTTGGATCATTCTTGGATCCGGCTTTGAAAGCCAACGCCTTCTTCTTCGTCTCCGAGGGTTCGGTTGCCTCCTACTTTTCCTTCCGATGCATCTCATGAGTGATGAGGTTCCCATAGAAATCAGTAGGCGTGGTGGTCGATAGATCGGAATTTGTGAGCACCGTAACCAGAGTGTCGAAGCTTTCTGGAAGCGCCCTGAGCATCTTTCTTACAATGTCGAGGTCAGTAAAAACAACACTGAGACCCTTAAGTTCATCTACAATATTGTTCAACCGAGTGAACATGGAATTTACGGACTCGGTTGACGACATTGTGAATGTCTCGTATCTTTGCCTCACCATAAGAAGCTTTGCCTCTTTGACTTTAGTTGTGCCCTTGTAGATTTCTTCGAGGGTGGTCCAAACCTTGTGAGCAATCGTGAGATTGCTTACACGGTTGAACTTATTTAGAGACAAGCCGGCAAAGAGTGCATTTTTCGCATGGGCATTTAAATGTAGTTTTCTCCTGTCGTCATCGGAGTTACTTTCCGGATCATTCGGAGGAGTAAAACCAAGTTTAACAATGTCACATACATTAAGCCCCATGGCCTCTAGGAATACCGACATGCGCACTTTCCAATAGAGATAGTTAGCCCCATCAAAGATAGGCGCATGACCGGTATGACCGAAAGAAAAGCCCTCATTAGACATCATCCTCTCTCTAGGCGGTGAAGCCTAATTAATCGAGAGACCTTGCTCTGATACCACGTGTAGAATCAAGGATGCCGACTAGAGGGGGGGTGAATAGGATACTTTTAAAAACTTTAAATTAAAACAAATATTTGCAAATAAACAGATCAAGAACAAATAATAATATGAGCAAGAGGAAGAGAGAACGAACATAACGATTTTTACCGAGGTCTCGGAGACTCGCCCAGTCTCCTCTAATCCTCGTTGAGGCACTCAAATAAATTGAGTCTTGCTCCAATATCCACGAAGGATATTATCCACTAATGGTTGCTCCTTGTCCACTCCGGAAAGGCGAGCACCGATGCCTTTTACAACCTTGCCGAGTCTCTCCAACAATCTTCGAACGGAGAGATCAACGGCCACGCCTCCAAGCCGTCTAGGTGAGGGCGCTCACCAAGAGTAACAGGCAGCAAGGTCTTCTCTAAACCTCTAACAATCACCAAGAAACTAATAAGATGCAAATGATGCGAACAGAAAGCACTCGGTGGATCTGAAAAACACTCGACTTGATCAAAAGATCAAGATTTTGTATAAGAAACTAAAACTCAAGAATGTGTATGAGAGAAGGCTGCTTGTTGTATAAAATACGAGCTCAAAACCTCTATTTATAGCCTCAAGGATCAAAAGAACCGTTGGAGCTAGAGCTGAAAATCAGCAACTCAAACTGATAGTCAGTTCACCAAACTGACAATCAGTTACATACACAACGGCAGACAAAATTTACGGATAAAAAATAGCTAGCCGTTTGTGGTCGTATATGGAAACTGAAATCCCAAACTGACAGTCAGTTCGACCAAAACATCGACCAGTTTTAAAAAAAACTCAGATAAAATCAACTGTGGTCGAAATGCATACTGACAGTCAGCATGAGCATACTGACAGTCAGTTTAGTACAAAAATTTTGACCCAAAAAACACTCTCTGGAAAATTGTCAGTTAACACAAACTGACATTCAAAATGACAGTCAGCATACCAAATTGATAGTCAACATGAACAAAAATAGCTATAACATTAAATTCAAAAGTCTGAATTGAGAGTTTAATAGCACGTTTGAAAGATAATTTCAAGTGCTACATTTTTGTCAACAGAAGCAAAAGCCAGATCTTCCTAGATCTTTATAGAAATTTGAAAAACCCTTCTACTGTCAAAAACTCAACTGAAAATCCAAATCTTTCAAAACCAAATTCAAATCAAATCCAACCGAAAAGATGCAATACAATGACCTAGTAATTTCTCGGTTCATGTTGGAAATGTAGAGAGGACTTTCCAACCCCTCTTTATAGTACGGTTAAATCTAAAAACAAAATATTTAAACCGATCAATCTCCTTACACCGAGATTGATGAAAAATAAAATTTCAGATTACCTTAGGTCCATTGCATTTTCATGTTTGCGTCTCGTCTTTGCTCTTTTGCACCTTGTGCTTCTATTAATGTCGGATTCACCTTAATCATCTTGCATGCTTTCCCCAACAAGCTCTGTATCAAACAATCTCGAAAACACAGTCAGTCTGAAACACTTTGTTTTCATTAATCATCAAAATTAGGGTTAGACATAAAGGCCTAGATGCAACAATTGAGCCATACAATTAATTACCTTTATTGGAAGAAATTGGCATTTATGTGTTAATTCGTTTTGTCATGAAACTAAACATAAAAAGAGTACTAATTATTTCTTTGGTACATTCATATTGATTGATTCTCTGATATATGTACATATAAAACAGATACAACACAACAATATGCAGCAAGAGATGGAACTACAATCTGTTAGCTCATTCACAGACACAATAAAAAATCAACAATAGAAACTCATTAGGGATTGCAGATAACACACACAATTCATCGCTGATTCCAATTGAAGGTCATATGCATTTACACAAACTTCAAACAGCTAGGAATTCAATCACTGCAAACTGTTTTGAAGACTACAAAGGCTAATCCACATAGAAACCAGCCCACAACGCGAACAACATCTGTATGGGATGAATACTATGTATCGTATGCATGATCTGGAATGTGCACAAATTACCCCAAAAGAACAAGAAAAATCCAAATATAGCATAAGTCTTAACATTTTGTAGTTGGTTGAAGACAATTGACCTACATAATTTGACTATTAATCCTCCCCTAAATCTGAAAGAGAGAGTCTCTAATAAGAACTAGTTTGACCAATCAAGCGTGTGGAATCAACATCATCTTCATCAATCTGGTGAGAAGCCAATTTGAGCAGTCTATCTAGTAAGCAAAGATTTGAAACTTCTGGGTTCCTGTTAACCATGCTAGTATTATAGAAAATTAGAATCCCAACCTCAAAAACCAACCCCGATTTGTTTTCTTCTCGGATAGTTTACCCAGCAGGAAAATTTTCACACGGCTTGTTCTTAAGAAAATTAAATTGTTTGACTTAACAAGCGGAAGCATCCAATTTTCTAAGCTATGGCTATTCCATTTCGGCCAAAAAAAAAATAAGGTCAGTAAATTGAGTCAACCATGCAGCTAATGGTAGCGAAATTGCATTCTCCGTAGTTAAGTGCCAACTTAACATATCAAATTAGCACTGATCCACAACCTCAAACTAACAGCAAAATTCTCTTTGCAATAGTCATATGCAACAGTATAACACTCCAAATTAGCACAAGATCACACATTAATCCTAAAGTGGTAAGTGCTCTCTTGCAGAGCTTACTTCAAGTGCTATCCTTAACAGATCAAATCATCTCCAACCAACACATAATCCCCGAAAATTTGAAATTGATCCATCAAAACCCACAAAACGATTAAAAAAAAGTCTAAACCCACCAAAAGAGCCCATTTGCGCATTTGCACTTTGAACGATCACTAAATCCTTCCCAAAACCGCACAAAAATCCCACCTTCAAGGTATAAGAATAATACTTTCAATCAAAAGCAGTGTCCATAGTACAGAGTTGGATATAATCCAATTGTTACTGCAATGGAAGATAGAACAAAGGAACATGTCCGCACATGCTTACGCGTAAACCAGATATTTCATTTCTTAGCAGAGCAGCTGATTTGTCAGCAGGATTTTTACAATGTCTGTAAATGACCAAATGACCTTCCATGATGAATTTGTACATCATAAATATCAAATTGCTGTCAAGGGTATCATACGGCATAGTAAATGAAGTCTTGTACTCTTGTACAATAGAAGAACATTACAAGCACATGCAGACATCACAAAGAATGCACAACAAAGACATGATTTTACTCAATGAAACAAAAGGTGGTTCAAGCAAAAAACTGAGAATTCATGAAATCTGTGCTCTTGAAAACAAGAACATGTCAAGCCTATACAGCGATAATGAGGATGATGAGACAATCAAATCAACGTCAAAAACAAAAGTGCAAGAAATTCTAGAAATTATCACTGTTTCCAAGAGCCCCTAATCTTGATGAAAATTTCACCTAAGTTCACAACCACTGACAAAGATCAACAAAGAAACAGAGGAATTGATAGGCATTGCCATTGATATTATGATGAATTTCTACTTCATTTACCTCAAGCAGCAGGAGGACGACGAGCCCTAGCTTGACGGGGTTTGACATGGTGGTGCAGGGGAAACCGGATTGGTGGGAAGGCACCCAGGTAACTTGCTTCTTGCGGAGGATTCTTCGCCGAAGGCCTCGCACTAACGCTGCTCCCCCTTTGGCGCAAGGACCTTTTGGCCGGTCCACACCACCGATGGCGAGGACGCACCGGCGCCAAGCCTTCCACGGGAGACGTTGCCTCTCCAACGAGCAAACACGCGCGTGAACTGGCGACAGTTGGGGGCGGCAGCGAGTGCGGAGAAGATAGCAACTAGAGAGAGGATGTCGAGATTTGAGTTTTGTCGCTCCCATCTGTATCGACGAGGTGGCGTTTGGGGGTGCTGTTGGAGCAGTCGAAACCACCCATCGTGCGCGCATAGCCGAAAAAATAGAGGTGAACAGTGTTTTGAGGGAGCTGTTGGACTGGGTCTTAGTTGCATGACTAATAAAGAAAAACATAGAATAGAAAAACGAAGAGAAAGAGAAAAGACTATGGAGCTAGAGTTTGTTATGTTTGGCATATATGATATCAAGATTAACTCTATATTTATTATGATGGGTTTTAAATGTATGTATTTGTTTTTTTACTTAAAATTTTACATCATCTACACTATAAATCTAGATCTAAATTTAATTTTCACTCCCCTTCTCCCCACAAGTTTTCGTCTCCCTCTTCCTCTTCTTCCTCCCGACTATCGCTGCCGCCGCCACCCCATTATCTTCTTCTCCCCCACCAACCAACACCGGGTTGCTGCCGACAACGCTATCGCCGTCTCACCACCCTGTCTCTATCCACCACGGGATTGCTGTCGGCGTAAAAATTAAGAAAAGAGTTAATCGAATTATAAAAAATCAAATATAAGAGAGAGATTTGATTCAATGATAAAATGAAGGGTATGCAATATAAAAAATATATATTTACTCGTTGGAAAAATTGTTATTATAATGCTGAGAGCCTTGCACTTGAACTCTATCCACATGATATGAAACCATGCATGATCGAATGCACACTGATACAGTAATTGCTACGTTGTAGATGCAGGCTAACGGCCATGAAGGCGATGGGTGGATGGAATCTGATTAGCTGGAGGTGACCAAAATAACCATGAGTTTCTGGGTGGCAATGGCACAAACTTGACCCAGCGACACGGTCGTAACTACAGGTCGACGCGTATAAACACACTTGACCCAATCACTCTTGACATTTTCTTCTCTTTCCTCGCTGCATGCGTAAACACTGCGACGATTCTTTCCTGTGAGTACTTTCTCCTGCCCCTCTTGGTTCTTTTTTGGGATAGTTATCACATTGACTTTGACCATTGTATGTGTGTAAATATTGCATGGATAGGATAACCAAAATAAATAAATAAATGAAGGGGTATCTAGTCTCCACCATGATCCGACTGGCACTCTCTCACATGTGACACAGTCAGTATTCTGCTGATCATAATTTAATAATTATCACTTAAATCTCATGTATAAAAAAAAAATTCCATAGAAGAAGCCTTCATAACTAAAAACTCCACCATGAGATAAACAAAACAAGTATATGCCTTAAAATAGAACCGGTCATGGAAACGTGATGGAGCTTTACAATGACGGAGAATGAGACTCCACTGATATTAATTTCAACGCTCAATCAGCTATAATTAACTATGACTTCAATAAATTAAACCAAGATTGTGTTTTGGACAAAGTTAAGCTTGGAACTTCAGTTTATGGGTCTGATAAACTACATTCCACAAGGTTAACTTCCAATGGCTTGAATTTATTAGTATTTTTAATTCAAAATACGTTTAAGTTTTATGAAATAACTTTGAAATAAGTCTGGTGTTCAGCGTCAACTTCACCATATAAATCAATAAATTGAAAATAAAATTTGACCAAATACTATATTAAACTTCTCGTTTGATATAACTTCAACTTATAAGCATATTAGATACTAAATTTGATATGGTATGCACAAGCGTTAACACTATATATTAAGGATAAGGTGGCTGTGTGTAGGGAAGTACCCAATGATGTTTCTGGGGTCCACTCAAACAACTTGTGATCGCAACACAAGTGAAAAAAAACCCTACAATTTGCTCAGTAAAATCAAAATTTAGCGAAATTCAATCCAAATTTGTGCCTCAATTTCAATTAGGGCCAAAATTCACAAAATTTACAGAAAAACCCTAAATTTGATTGAATATTGAGAGAGCAGTCCAAAAATCACTCAAACCACCTTTTTGACTGTTGGACCTCGCTATGAATTGTGACGGCCTGACAACCGTATGGCACCAGCACACCCCCATGTCACCTTAGCACCTATCCCGACGACTAATCAGCCACGGACCCAAAAGTCCAAATCAGGCAAGCCGGCTATGGCCATGCTAACCATGGACATGACAGCTAGAGAGAGAGGGGTCAAGGCTGACGCATGCCCACGCTAAAGACGGGATGCGAAGACCGAGTGTAGTTGATCGGGCTTTATAAACGGCGGCGAGCGTGAAGAACATGCACACACACCCATAGGCACACACATACATTCAAACATCTACACACATAGAGGAGGTGGAAGGAGGACTAGGGGACTTACTTGGGCTCTCTCGCGGCAGTGATCTCGACGCCAGCAACCATTGTCGTCCTACTCTAGTGCCATCTTGAGCTCTGGTGACCTCACTTGTGCACCCGCTCAATCGATTTGATGTACACTAGAAATTAGGGTTTTAATTGGGGCAATCAAGTGAAATTGGGATGGGGCTTAGGTGTAGGGCGCACCAGTGACCAGAGGTGACTGGGGGAGACAGAAGTGAGGCAAATTTGGTGGTGGTGGCATTAGGGCACGGGGTCAGGATTCAATGAGGGAGAAAAGAGAGGGGAAGAGGAGAAAAAAAAAGAGAAGAAACAAGGAAGGAGAGAAAAGAGAGAAAAAGAAAAAGAAAAAGGAAGAGAAGAGAAGTGATAAAAAGAAATAGGGAAAAGAGAGGAAAAAAAAGATGAGGGAGAAGGAAAAGACAAATAAGAAAAAATGCAGTATATTAACATAAAATAATAAAAGAAGGGTTTAGCTGAAATATAAATTTTGAAGGGAAAATTATAGAAAAATAATAATAAATATTTTTAAAGGATAAATTTTGAAGGGCGGCGATTTTAAAAATGCAAGAATGGTCTGGCGAGTAGTAAAATTTCTAATTTCTTACTCTTGACGCTAGTTTTCGGGTTGTAGAATTTTCTAAATACAACACTGAGCACATTTCTGGAATTTCCGTCAGTGAATAGCATTCGCTGCGTATCCTTTCAGGAACCACAGTCGAAGGAATTGGAGTGTCCATCGTGGTATCTAATTTAGGGATTGATTGCGACACATCAGACATGTTTCCCTGATGATGTTGAATGTTTGAATTATTTTCACATCCACTAATTTTAATCTATAAAATTTATACTTCTATTTGCATGAAAAATAACTATTTTTAGAAATAATTAAATGGATTTAAATACATGAAAAATATGATTAATTATGTTTTGAGTAATCGGTTGATGGAGCAGTTGTCGAAAAATTATACGATGGGTAGAGAGAGCTCAAGAAAAAAGTTCAGAGGTCAGTTTTGAGCTCCTCTATATAAGACTAATATTTTAAAGTAACAACCAATTATCACTTTTTCATATACGCCACACAAATGTATCGGCCACATACATGATATGGGACAAGTCTAGCTGAATACCCTATCAAGTAACTAAGCCTCCACATAGGAACATGTTCCTATTATATATATTTAGCGTTACCTGTCGCTTCGAATAATCTGAGAGGTGTCATAGATCACTCAAAACTCCAGCGGATTCTACACTCGACAAAGTACCCAAGAGTTATATACTTGACTGTGGAATAGTAAACGAGTCTGACTACAATGGCATTCGGGATGCCAGGTGGAGATATTTAGTATACGGATTTGGGAAAAATTCTATTCACACATCAAGAGTTCATGTTTAAGAAATCATGAAAATATAGCCGATTGAGGGTTTCTGTGGAACGTGCTACACCTCTACAGAAGAAAATACGTAAATATTCAATCCGTCTTCCAAGACATGCAGTTACGTCCGTATTGTAAGTGAATAATAGCTCTTTTATTAAAAGAAAATAAATTTCTTATATACACCTTTATTTAAATGAAAATTTAGGCATGAATATCATATCATTGAAAGGATAATTATGTGTTTGCAATTCCGTTAAATTCTTGCTAAGTACAAACATATTCACCCTTGCTTTATATATATATATATATATATATATATATGTAACCTAGAAGAAGAAACTTATCCCGAGGTTTCAGCCGACGATCTCAATTGGAGTGGAGATTAGGACAAATAATCGTCAAGAAAACGACAATCTGGAATAGAGTTTTTAATTGGTTCAGTACTAATGTGTATTTTGTGATGTTGGAGTCCTTCAACTCTGTATTTTGTATCAAAGTTCTCATGGACTTTTGTGAATAAAGTCTTTTTCCTGTATTATTACTCTATTGTACTATTATGTTTTAGATATTATTCTGATAAGATGTTGTTTTAGCAGGAAAATACGAAGACTAATGCCGTCATCCTAATAATGACGGGATGCGTCGTCACAATAAGAAAGACCCCACTTGAACTGGAGAAAGAATCAAAATTTTTTATGAATAACCCATTAAAAAAAGAATTTCAAAACTAACCCAAAACTTTTAAAAATATCAAAAATATCCTTTAGTTGTAGGTCTCCATTCGCGACTGAACTTTAGTCGCAAACTGGGCCCACGACTGATTATATGCACCGCTGGCCTAGGACAGCGCCACGTAGAGAACGTTTCCGTCGTGAGCCGGGTACACGATTGAAAGCATCTTTTTTTGTTCCTGTATATACGTTTCAGTCTCCTTCCTCTTTTCTCGCTCGTGCCGCCTCTGCTCGCTGGATCTGCGCCGCCACTCTGCTCCACGTGCCACCACCTCTCCACCGCCCTCGCCTGATCTGGCTCCAAGATCTACTTCTCATAGCCCGCGCCGCCGTGTAAATCAACTGCGTCGCGCGGCCACAAACCGCACTGCGTCGTAACCTATTTTCTTTCCGCCCTTCTTAGACACTCCGACGACCACTCGGGCGACGACCACGACCATTTCTCAATCCATGAACACTTCTCTGGCGACCACAACCACACTAGATTGTATCTTCGATCACATCCAGGATCACAACGGTGTCATCGACCACGACTGGGACCACTCCACCGATTTTGGTTGGCATTAGGCTCTGACCTCAACCAATGACCACTTCAACTAGACCTCCACGACCTCCACGACTTTGACCACCTAGATGGTCGACGACCACCTCCAGTTCGATCTTCGACCACAACCTTAGTTGCTTCACCCTACAGCAAGCTCCAGCAGCGAGAATTGGTGACAATCCTTCTCTTTTCTTTTTCCTTCTTTTCTTATCTTTTTTTCCTTCTCTCTATATTGTTTTTTTTACTGCGGTTGTGTTGAATAATTGAAAATGACTTGTACTACGGATGTGAGGACTTAAATACTGCTTTCAGTCACGTACCTAGCTCAAGACTGAAACCAATGTTTTAGTCACGAGCCGAGTACGCGACTGAAAATCTACGTGGCGCGGTTCTGAGCCAAGAGTGTATATATGCTGTGCTAGCTTATCAGTCGCGGGCCCAATTCGCTACTAAAGTTCAGTCGTGAATGGGGGCCCGCAACTGAAGGCTTTATGATATGTTTATAAGTTTCAAATTAGTTTTGAAATATTTTTAATGAGTTATTCATAAAAAAAAATTCAAAACAACCATAATTATTTTGGAGTCGTGAGAGTTTGGTTCACCAAATTTACTTGGCAATTTTCACCACCAAAAGTGTAATTTAGCTGGAGGGGACAAAACATTGTATATTCTAGAGACTTTGGAACTTTGTGGGTGGGAGAGACGGAGGCACCATTATGATTAATAAAAAGAATGAGATAGCCTCCAATACTATGTCATAAAAGGAAAACAAGGGCACCAATATAGTTAAATCATTTCATACATCAAGTGATTAGCATCACTTGAAGTTAGGGAAGTGACCATCAATTGAACTCACATTGGAACAGTTTGGATTTAAGAATTTTCTAAAAAGTCTAGCACAAACTTAAATATATATGTATATATATATATGGTTATATTTATTAATGTATGCTAACTAGAACAAGTATTTTGGAGAGCGATTTGCCTATTACCTCTTTATATATCTATTTAAGTTTGCCTCTCGATTATATATAGTTTAGAGTATTTAATATAGGTAATGAAAATTGCATATATCATAGAAAAAAATACAAAAATAATTGTCGAAATTATAATAGGGAAGCTAATTTGGGCGAGTATTTTGACGGGCACGAAATTAAAAACACATTTTGTGCGTGTACAGTTTGGGTGAATAGAACGCGTTGGATTGTAAACTGTATGGATCAGGTGACATGAGGACTGGAACAAAGACCCGCCCGTTGCGAAAATGAAATGTTTATCCCTACTATATAAAAGGTACGTTGCCTAGTCGTCTTCGTCGTCGTGTCCACATTGTAGATGACCGGTCACAGTACCCTGTTGTCCCGTGGACCAGGGACCAGTTCTTGCCGGCGCTTCTTTGCCTGTGCCCTCCTCGACAGTCATTAGGAGAGATTGATTTATTTGATTAGTGTTAAGTTAATTAATTGTCTATTTTTTTAATTCTCAATTTTAGTGTCTAACAATTTTATTCAGACAATTAGCATATATGAATCAACTAATCTCTAAACTAAGTTTTAGATAGATTTTAATTAAGTATTTATTTTTTGCGAGGATGCGAACTAAAACCTTCTCAATATTCGATTGAATTCCTAAAGGACGGCCAGGGAGCGGCAGTTTCGCGATTTCGTTCGGCCGCTGTCCATTTCTTTTTGCAATGAACGGCAAAGGCTGTATACCTGAGGAAATTATGCACACGAGTTTCCTTCTATCAAACTACCGGCAGATCTAATGATTACAATCTGTCCTCTGTACTTGTCCAGGTTGATAATGTGACAAAGAAATAGGGAATTTTGAGCTAACAAAATAAGAACAGGTGTCACTTACAGTACACTTTTTTACATAAAGTCTAATATATAAATAGTTTTGAGACAGTTTAGATTTCATATATTTATTTTATGGCATAACTATGCTACTTATAGTTTTTTACAAACAATTTTTTTAAAAAAAAGAGACAACAAATCAACAAAAATGTGACAGTCTAAATTAAAAAAAATGCCACAACTTAGAAAAATATGACAACATAAAACAAGAAAATGCGATAAATCTAAAAAAATGCAACAACATAAAGTAGGAAAATGCGACAATTTAAAAAAAATACAACATTCTAAAATCTATTAGATCAAAATCTATTGGTTGATATTAAAAGTAGAAGTTGATAAAAAATATTTTTTCCTTAGCCGTTCCGTTATTTTTTCTTAAAAAACTTACATCATCCTGTCGCATATTTAAAATATCAATTCAATCTCCATCCACATCTCTCCTCATTTTTCTCCTCTCTCCTTCACTACTGTCACCATCCACCTCTAATCCTACGCACCCCATCAACTAGCGGCCATCAGCGTCCATGCCAATGGCACCCACCTGCCACCGCCCATCGTGGCCACCGACACCAAAGATAGTATTAGTACTACTCACCTCTCTCCTCCCTCTATTTCTCCTCTCTCATCAGCCATTGCCACTTACGAACAGCAGCGAAATCTCCCTCTCTCTTAGACCAACCGCCACATTTAATCGCTACCACTTACACCTGGCAGTGCCACTATCACCTCGTCACACACCTCCACACCATTAGAGTGCTGTCACCAGCTAAAGAGAGGACTATATAAATCTTAGAAGAAATAAATCAAGAAGAGATATTTAATCTAATGATAAAAAAAGCATATATAAGATAAGAAAAAGAATACATCTGTGCATGCTATTTAACAAAACCCAATAGTTTTACTAGTCCAACTGTTTTGAAAAAAGTTTTATGACCCACAAGTATTGCCAAAGTAAAGTTTATTTGTTATGAAATTACAAAGTTAACTTCAGGTAAAGTGCTTATAGATCGTGTCGGAAATTGCAACTACAGATGGAGCTCGTGTCAACGTCGCCACTGATAAATAGAGACGGAGATGACGACTATTGATCAAAAGTTAGAAGGGACGGGTTCACAATCATCTTGCACCAAATATGTTGTAGAACGTCGATGGTGTAGGTTCCAAGGAACTGCGCTGCCTCTAGGTGCATGCATTCCTTGCCATTTTTTTAAATTAGTTGGTGTTTAGTTTAGAACATTAATCATAATTATAATGGTTCCTAAATTCATTAGAGGTGGAATAGATTAGTAATATATTTAATATTGATATTTTAGAATTTTTATTATAATGTATTTTATATATAGATATTGTGATTATAGTGGGATCTAACTCAGATATCATATAAATATTTTTTATGAGTAATAAGAATAATAGCAAAATCTTTAAGCCACACATCTCTTTTTTTTTTTTAGAAACCAAGGTTTTTTCCACTAGAACTGCTTGGTAAGAGAAAAAATTTTTAAAGAAAAAAAATCTCACGGAGATTTTATATTTAATTGAACTAATATTCCAAGCCTTCTCCATAAAATCTTCTAAAAATACGTGAAAAAAAGTTCTAGCAATCAGCCCTTGATTCTACGAAAACAAGGTTATGTATTCACATAACCAAAATCCTGCTTTAACCATGTTTGTTCTATAAAAATACCTCCCGTACTTGCAGCTCTATGATAACTAGTTCTTGGCTCATAGTTCAGGTGGACCTACACCCCACACCAAAAGGCTAAAAGCAACCATGCGGTGGTGAATTTGAGAACAATTTTTTTTAACCCAATAAAAAAAAGAAATTCTAAACCTAACTCAAAACTTTTAAAAATTTAAAAACTAACTTTTCAGTCGCTAGTAACTGAAGACGTGGCAGGCCCAAATACAACGCCAGCCAAGTTCACGAATGATTAAGTGAAGTATTATTTTATGCAATGATAATATTTGTTAAAAGTATTTCCTAACTTAGTTGGTTACGACGATGGTCTCTGACCAAGATTCGAATCCCACTCGCAACTTTTTATCAAATATTTGATAAAAGATAAGTGAGATTCGAATTCTGGTGTCTCGGGTGGGAGCGCAACACCTTAACCAGATATACTATAACTGACTTTGTTGTTGTGGCATAGTTTTATATCTTTTTCCGTGGCACAGTTCTGGGCCAGCTGGTGCATATAGGCTGTGCCACGTCTTCAGGCACTAGCTAGACTAGCGATTGAAACTCAGTCGCGCGCCCTCTTCACGATTGAAGGTTAGTTTTGAAATATTTAAAAGTTTTGAGTTAAATTTGGAAATTATTTTTTATTGGGTTTTTCGAAAAAAAAATTCTGAATTTGAATCCCTGCTATACAAGTCAAAAAAATATGACATGCTTTTTTGCGGATATTCAGATACATCTGATTGAACAGAAGAGAAATTTAAATATTTTATCAAAAATTTTAAACATCTTAAAATCTCTTACACTGTTCAAGTAACAAATCTATAATGAAAGTCTTCGGACACATGTTCTCCATGCCTTTAAATTTGAAATGTGGGAGATTGAAATCGGATTGGGCCCCTAGTTGTACCATGGTAACGGCGTATGGAGATTGCGGTGGCTCCCAAGACTGGAACTACCGTCTGAAACGGAAGTGCTGATAGGTCGGTCGTGTCGTGCACCTAACGTGGCGTCACATATGTGATACTACAGTTACATGTGGCTTTGATGTCGAGGAAAAGGTGAAATGAAAACGCCAAATCATTCTGTGGACATGTGTCACGTAGTGCGGGGGGGAAAAATCTGAAACGGCCTGATCATCTCTTCTGAGCGTCGGCTGGTGTAGATCTCATAGTTAGAAGGTGCATTTATACCCCAATCATTATGATGTTCTTTTGCTTATAATTCGGTCATGCACACCTTTTCTAAGGATCTCTAAGCCCTTCTTTTTATATATGATGGATACGTAAGTTGGAGTTCTTGAATTGTTTTAGATTCGCAGTAACGTCTATGACCATCAAGAGTTTGGATCTTAAATGGTTAAAACGCCCTCAAAATAATTTTGAAGTGGCCATAGTACTATTTTTATTTTCTATGTGTTGAGTTTCATATACTAACCAGTTCACTCAAAAGATTAACCTGTTGAGGAAAGACAATAAATCTACTCATACTCCAACACTTTTCATCGCTCTATTTGAATTTGAAAACCTGATCCACCTATAGGACTCTTGGTCAAATCTCATGGTTAAATCTTGAACTCAAGACCTCTGAAGTCTGATACCATGTTGAATTCTATGTACTAACTAATTCATTCAAAAACTTAAACTGTTGAAAAAACAATCAATCTATTTATACTTCAACATTATGTGATTTTCTATGAGCAATAGTCACATAAATAATGTTATTTTACTACTACTTTCATATTTTGTGACGTCATACTGTGATATTGAAATTTTAGTATTAACTTTCATATTAGTGCGGTTTTGCAACTATTTGTAGATTTTGTAATATAATCAACGATATTAAAGATTTGGAGTGTCATTTCCTCAGGTTGACCTTTGCAAATTCAACATCGGACCAATTGAGTATAGGGTCAAGTGGGCTTTGAGTTTATTCGTCTGATGATTATATTGGGTTAGGTTCAATCCAATTCTTATCTAGTTATTATTATGGTGTAAAAATATAATTATACACTAAACTGATCTATTTCAATTACTCATATAGTTGAATTTAAATTGAACCCACCTAATCGAGATGGATGTGAACCTTTTACAACCTTACCAAAATAGTATGTGCCTCCGGTGTCTCAAACGAAAATGAAAAAGAATGTTAAAAGGCCGTTTTAGAAGACAAATTCATTAGGAGACGACCCGCATGATCCATTCCACCATCCATCCACGTCTACGTACATACATACGTCTGAGATTATGGAAGATTCCTATGTCGAGACATGGCCATCATTGAATGGTAGACTTACAGGTGGGCCTCCGGCTTTAAAACTGCCACCCCCCCCCCCCCCAAGTGTTTGCAGTTTGCCTGTCGCTCTGGTCCATTTATACGGTCGGTACAGCCGCTGACAGGTGGCCCCGGCTCCGACACTGCAGTATTATTGCAGAAATTTAGCCCAACTGCACAAACAGAATGACTTTAATTGAGTACAGAACTACCGTTAAGAAAAGAATTGAGCGCACGGAATGGTTAACTCGACTGAGTACAGGATTAGCACATTTCATTTAAAGGTGCTGACGTGGCGTGCGGCTGTCCAATCATACGGCTTCCGGCGTCGATTACGGTTGTGGCTGCGCCCTTAATATGCCGCGTCATTTCAATTTAAGATACGTACTATTCACATGAACAGTAGGCTACATGTCACAAGTCACAACTACGATCCTAAGTATTTCCTACTGTGCTTATGAATGAAATTTTTGCAAAATTTCAATTTTTAAGTAGTAGTAAATGTGACATCTGGGATAGAATTCAGAAAAACCACATGTCAGGCACGTTTTATAAAAGATGGTTCGTACGGATTATCTTTCCTACTTCAGTTTAGCTATGCGTCGCTACGGATCACCCCAACATTTTGTATACAACAAAGACTTCACGTGCTTTTATTATACACGGGCAAATTGCAGTATATTTCTTAAATCATTTTAATTAACTAGGTAATGATTGAGCCCCAAAGACGAGTTTAAAAATCGACAGCTGCAGATTCCCTTTCTAGTTTCCAGCTTCCTACAATGGTAATGTTGCATAATGGTCGTCCCATGTTAACCCCAACAGGTCCAGGAGGAGGGTCCAGCTACTATCCAAAACGACCTAGCCACTTTCTCTCTCCAAATATAAGCAGCACGCACCCGAGCCAGTGCTAATTATGGGGTAGCCCCCAAGAAAACACCAAGACCAGATCAAAACCACAAGCACACACACAAAAAATAAGGAGTAAAAAGGAAAGCACAACTCGTGCTGCATTGCATTGGACCATAACGAGAGTGTGTACAATAGAAGGCAGTCTAGATGGATTAGATTACAAGCACACGACCACACCCTACTGTACATAAGGAAAGAAAAACACGCTACTTATAGAAAATAAAAGATTAAAAGACGGGACATGACAAGCACAAATACCTACCAACTCAACTAAACCTAGTTATAAATTTTGGTGATTAATTCGATGGGTGGAACTGGCCGGCGCTGGCTAGACGTCCGGCACCTTGTAGGCGTCGGCGGTGATCTCGGTCAGCCAGAGACCAGGGAACAGTGACTGCACGAAACAATTAAATATTATTATTATTACTCGACGGATTAGTAGTATTGTTCTTGCACACAACAAATAATAAGATTAGAATAAAGAAGTTAAAAGCGTATCGAGGGGATCAATTATAAAGCAGCAATTAAATAAGGTGATTAGAGTTGGGAAGGGTAGTATGGGGAATTGGCCTTACATCGAGCTGCCGCTGTACGACGCGCGGCCGCTTCCGCGGCCGCCGCCGCGGCCGGGCGCCGGTCACGGCGTACATGTCCTCCTCGATCTCCTCCGCCGTGAGCGCCACCGAGAACGGCGCGCGCTCGCTGCCCCTCGCCTCCGCCTCTGCCGCCCACGTCTTGGCGGACGACGACGCCGTGCTCGCCCTCGACCTCCGCTTCCGCTCCCTCAGGTTCCACGGTCTAGACGCCGCAGCTGCATCCAGCTGTGGCGACGGCACCGGTGGCGGCACCAGAGGCTCCGGCTCCGGCTCCGGTGTCGGAGACAGGACCTTCGGCGGCGGCGCCGTGGGAGGCTGGGGAAGGCGGAGGCGGTCGGCGGCGTCGCGAAGGTGGCCCATGAGCTTGGCACGGAGATCCTCGAGGCCCCCGTCGTAAGACTCGTTCTCGACTGCGGCGCCATCGGTGCCGACGCGGCGTTGGGACGAGGAACGGCGGCGATCGCGGGTGGCGCCGCCGCCGCCGGGAGCGGCGGACGAAACAGCGGGCAGGGCAGGCATGCGGTGCCCACGAGGCGGCGACGGAGGCGCCCACGGTTTGAGTTGGTGCGACGGCGCGGCCGGCGGCTTCGCCCGTGGATCCGCGGTCGCCGCCATCGTCGCCGCCCAACGTGGCGTGCGGCGCAGCGGCAGCGGCAGTGACAGCGACGCCAGCGGCGAGAGAGGCGGCTGGTCGCCCGCCGCCTTGCCGACGGGGACGACGAGGAGACGAGAGAGAGGGATAGGGAGAGAAGAGAGCCGAGGAGGAGAGGCCTGGAGGCCACGGGGTGGGGTCCGTCTCGCGTTTTGTTACGGGACCGGGGGGGCGGGGGGTGCCCGAGGGGCAGTTTAGGAATTCGCGGGGTAGGACACGCGCGTCGGAGGTTTGGGCCGTGAGGGGGGGAGTGGGTCGAAAAGGTTAGCATGCAATACATACCATCCGGGGACGAAACGCCAATCTGTTGCGTCCACCAGACAGAGTGGAGGCTGGTGTACCACTGCCTGCGACGGATTTATGCGGGGCCCACCGCAGCGAGCGCCGCTGCGCGAGTTCACGCATCGAAGTCGCCGGTCGTTTGGATTTCTGAGGTGGACTCCGTAGCGGGGCCCGGGTGTCAGAAAGCACGTCCTGGGGTCCCTGGACCTGGTCTTCCCGGTGGAGCGGTGGGACGGGCTTGTGTGCGTGTGTCCGTGCACACTGTGCCGGCTACTGGGGTCCACAGTCCAGACAGGCAACCTACCCGTGGCCGTACAGTAAAGCTTCTGCGTGGCTTCACGTAATACGTCACTACATTTTATAGTCACTGTAGCACTCATGAGCACGGTCTAATGCAAAAAAAAAAAAAAAAAAGTTTGAATAGATTTTTATTTGAGCATATCTTACTCTTACCAAACAAATTAACGAGGTTTATGAACAAATGTTGATGTCAAAATTTTCTTTTGCGAAAAATGAAATTTTATTCGAAAACTACGAAACCTCACTAGCATCTGTCGTGCAATTTACCCGTTAAAGATTATGAATCGTTGAGCTAATACGAGCTAGTGGTTATCGATGATCCACTGTTATTAATTATTTTTTCGAGTTGTAGACTTGTATACCATCTTATATCTCATTAAAGATTTGCCACACAAACATAGCAGGATCGCTAATTCGGGATTAAAGTGGACGAGGAAATTTAGTACTCGTTCATTTATTTTCATCACGATGAAGCATGGCTTGGTAGTACAAAACCAATATTAATGGTTAAAGAAATAAATTAAGTGCATGAGGAAGGGCGTTGTCACGTTAGTGTAAAGTGTCAACCAACGAGTGCAGTGCAAAACTTTGCTTGTTCGATGATAAACAACTGAATAACACGTACACAGTGCGCAAAGGGGAACAGGAGATTACCTTACAGCCGGGAACCGGTTTTCCGGCCTGGACCACGAAAGAAAAATCGGCCAATTTAATTGAAATTGAAAATTTGAATTTTCGGATATGAAAGTTGCTTTGTAAAACTTTAACGACAGGGTTTTTTTAAGGCTACCAGAGCTGGGCAGTCGTTTCGAGGCTCGATGCTACACCTGAAATGCAACTTTAATTTGACATACACTAAAAATAGTTTATGCATACTCAGACGTTTTATTATAGATTCGAAGACAATATTATGCCTCCGGTATATTTTCAATTCAATTTACGTATTTGACTACTAATTTATAAATCATGTGGTGATGCTTTATTTAAGAGTGTTTTAACTTCAGTTTAAAATTATCAGAAGTATAAACTCTCTCAACTAGAGTGTTGAAAGAGAGTCATCTTAGATAAATTTAAACCCATTTTAAACTGCGAAATTTAAATTCCACTTTCCCAACTTATTAAAGAAGTCATTCTGATAAAAACTAAGTCATCTCAAATAAGATTTTATCATATAACTTATCAGTTGTTTTCAGTATATAATATTCCATATATAGTGTAGTACTGCAAATAACTAACTCTATGGTAGAGCACAATAAGTTGAGATGAATCACTATATTTCTTATTCTTTTTTTTTTCTAGTCTCGGCTGGTAGCTTGGTCCTCACTTGGCTAAGTTTTTTGAGTAGGAAAGTTGGGGAGATAGGTGGATGCTCAAAATTGCTTAAATCTATAATAGTATAGATTATAAAAACAACTTAAAAAAAACTGTCCGCACCCCTTCAGGTTACACGTTTCTAACGTACAATCCCACAACAAGCAACTCTCGCCATCTATTGTTACTCCTGAGTCCTCATCCGAGGTTGATGAGATAAAATCTACTACACAATTAATCAAACAATATGTTAGTAATCTTTAGAAAAAGAAAAGAAAACTCTAATTTTTATCAGTCATGCAACTCTAATAGTATCGATTTTATCTACGTACCATTACATATTTTTTAGTTATTTACCAGTGCAATTGAACAAAATCTTCGACTATCTTTCCTATTTTTTTCGAGAACAAATCTTTAGATATTACCTTAAAATCAAGGACACATTTAAAAAAATTGAAACCCTGGAAAATAAGAAAATGCCCATAGCCATAAAATATGTTAATTAGGGGGGAATCCCTCTAATTAATTCATTAGCGAGCAATTCCTGGGGAGTCATCTCATTTTCAGCTGGGAACAACTAAAAATGCCGGCCCCTTGCTGCAAAGAATCCAATCGGCATCTCAAAATCACAATCAGATGCGCAGCAAACCAAAGAGATCTTTTTTAGGTACCTCGGATGTAATCGAGAGCTAGCGCCGGGTAAAGCATCCATCTGCGCCTAAAAAGAAAAGGAAGAGTACACATCAATCACTGAACCAAAGATGAATAGTCGTAACATTGCATGTATGGTTCACGTCATTCATATATAGCTAATTAGCTATAGATGTATACACACAGGATGGGAAACAGCTTCTAGCTACAAGAACCCACTTCATGCGTGAGACTCGGTGGAGAGCTCATAACAAATAGATCACTTAAATAGCTTCTAATTGAGGGTCTCATGTGAGGGATTGTCCTAATAAAGGGTGTATTGGTTGATTATCTTTGGTAATTTTGTCAAAATTTGGTCATAACCAAATTAAAGTATGATCAAGTTTTGATAAAAATGAAGATGTTTGATTTGTAATCAACATTAATCAAATTTTGATAATTAGTGTGTCAAATTTTGATGGTAAAAAACTTTGTCCTCCAATTAGTCTGTGAAATCATCATATATTGGCAAAACTACAAAGACTAATCGAACTTTAACTATGATCCAAACAACAGTTAAATTTTGAAGACATGACCAAAATTTGTTAAGATAAGACATAGAATTAAACACACCAAAGTTTTGTTCTCATAATAAATTAGTTTGCCACCGTTGGAGCTGACAGTAGGGGTTCATTCAAGAAGAAGGCTCTTTTTGTATAAATTTTGTCACACAGAGAACTAGATAAAAATTATGGAATCATGATTAGACAGATGTCAATTAAGATCTCACTTAAGACTCTCCCACAAAGATTTTATTTGTGACTCCATACCCATGTATTTGTGCCATCTAGTCTTGCGAGAGTGATGTGTGAACCATTGATTGCACTAGTATAGTTAGTATGCCTATGATATCGCCAACCTATCACAAAAGGACTGTTGCTCTAGTAGCATTTATACTATAATGATTGCAGCGGCGAACATGTAGCGATGGAGGTGAGCAGCATCGACAACCACAATCAGAGGGGTGGAGGCCATTCGAGGGCAGCACTTAGCAGCTAATTGCGCAGGCCGATGGGAGGGCGTGGGAAGTGGGCATGGAGAATAGGGAATGGTTCGTCGGTTTGATATAAATCGTGCGAGCCGTCGTACGTCGCGTTCACCAACACCGAGAGGCTCGTCGGCGACGAGCCCAAGAACCATGTCGCTAAGAACCCCACCAATACCATCTTCGGTGAGTTCTACATGTTCTTCTCTTTGCATTTCCTCACAAAAGGAAAGTTATAAAGGCCTAACTATTTGCCTGGTCTCACATTGGTGGTACGTGTACAAGACACGAATCGTTTGATCGGTACAAGGTTCAGCGACACGTCCGCACAGAGCGACTTGAAGCTGTGGCCGTTCAAGGTCATCCCCAGCGCCGGCGACAACCCAATTATCGCCGTGCTGTACAAGGGGGAGGAGAAGCAGTTCGCGGCGGAGGAGATCGCCTCCATGGTGCTCGCAAAGGTGAAGGCCGTCGCGGAGGACTACCTCGGCGCCCCCGAGAGGAACGCCGTGGTCACGGTCCCCGCGTCGTTTGATGACACCCAGCGCCAGGCGACCGAGGACGCCGGTGCCATCGCTGGCCTCAACGTCATACGCGTCGTCCACGAGCCGACCGCCGCTGCCATTTCGTATGGCCTCAATGGCAACACAGAGGAGAGGAACGTGCTTGTCTTTGATCTTGGTGCTGGCTTTGTCAGTGTGTCTTTTCTGACGATTGAAGGGGGTCTCATCGCCGTCAAGGCGACGGCCAGTGACCCCCACCTCGGTGGCAACGACTTCGACAGCTGCATAGTCGATCACTTCGTCCAGGAGTTTAAGAGGAAACACAGGAAGGACATTGGAGGCAATGCGAGGGCTCTCGTGAGGCTGAGGACAGCCTGCGAGCACGCGAAGAGGTCGCTCTCGTCGGCGAGCCAGGCCACCATTGAGATCTACTCTTTGTACGACGGCATCGACTTCTGCGCAACGATCACCCGCACCCGGTTCGATAAGCTCACCATGGACCTGCTCCGGAAGTGCATGAAGCCTGTCGAGAGGTGCCTCGAGGACGCCAACATGGAGAAGAGCAGCGTGCACGACGTCGTCCTCGTCGGCGGCTCCTCTCGGATCCCCTGCGTGCAGCGTCTCCTGCGGGACTTGTTCGACGGGAAGGAGCTCCGCAAGAACATTAACCCCGACGAGGCCGTGGCATGCGGCGCTGCCATCCAAGCCGCCATACTCAGCGGCAAGCGCGATAAGAAGCTGCTGGGCATGCTCCTCCTCGACGTCACCCCGCAATCGCTCGGCCTGGAGACGGCCGGAGGCTCCATGACCGTGCTGATCCCCAAGAACACCACCATTCCCGTCTGGACTGATCAAACCATTCCCGTCCACTCCAGCAATAAGAAAGGTGTCGTCATCTCGGTGTTTCAAGGCGAGAGCGCGAGAGCCAGGGACAACAACTTACGCGGCGAGCTCATGCTCCCAGGCGTCCACCCGATGCAGCATGGAGGCGAGCAGCGGATCTCCTTGCGCTTTGGTGTCGACGCCAACGGCGTCGTCAAGGTGTCTGCAAAGGACAAGACGACCGGGAATAAGAACACGATCAGGATCACCATGGGTAAGGGCCGGCTGCGCAAGGACGAGATGGCGGGCATGGTGAAGGACACCAAGAGGTACAAGGCAGAGGATGAGGTGAAGAAGAGGCAGGTTGAAGCAAAGAACTCACTGGAGCCCTAAGCGTACAGAGCGCGCCACGCCATCGAGGACGAGAAGAAGAAGGTGGACGATGCCCTGCTCGGCATAGACCAGGCAATTCAGTGGCTGCATGAAGGACCACGGGAGACTATGCAACCCCATTACTGACGAGTCCTGGATGACGACGAAGTCTATCTAAGCTTCAGTACTACTCATGTTATTGGTCTTTGCTGTTTTGCTGTTCTACTGTAAATAGTTGGACTTCCGAAATTGTACACTTAATGACTACCAGTACTATGATCTAGTAGTTGTGTGAAATCGATTCAATACAAGTGATTCACTATTTAGCATTCACTTTTTATTTTTGAGTTATCCTACGCATAACAGTGCATAAAAGGTTTTCAAATCATTTGCTGTATTTTGTATTTTATGGCATTACAAATATAATTTGTGTAACAGTGCACTAATTAATTAGTGATCTAGATTATCAATTAAAATAGTCTCAGAAAGTATACAGATTAAAATATATACTAACTGAATGAATTTTAATAGCATAAAAATACAATGTTCTCCTGCGAAAGCATAAAAATACAATGTTACTTTTCAAACATTTAAGCTGGATAATTGGAGCCAGTTACTTTGTAACATCCTCCAAACCTAACTCATTACACAAAGTAAAATTAAGTTTCTTAACGTTTCAAAATAGTTAAATTAAGCTCTCATATAGTTGGTCACTTGGGTCATGCGGATTAGATATAGGTGAATGTTAGATCACACTACATTTGACAGATGGTGATAGAAATATAAGATGAACAAAAAAACACACTATTAACATAGCCTCCTAAAATTTTCCTATCACCGAAATCCGTGGATTGAACCGGTGAATGTAGGGTCCCTCGAGGCCTCGAGCCAGATATATCGGATGGCGGCGGGTTAACCCAAATTGCGAGCCGCGAACCCGTGATGTCATCATGTCCGTCCGTTACCCGCGGCCCCAAAAGCAAAAGGTGGGGAAGGCGACCGCTGACGCCGCCATGCTTACCCAAATTCCCATCCAATCATGCTCACCGAATCAACCCATCAATTCGAGGACCAAAACACAAAAAAACAACTAGTTTTATGCTCCGCTTGCCTTGCCTTGCTTTGCCTACCTATCACCACCAATCGTCGCATCGAGGGTCCCCCAAGCCAATATACAGATCTCCGAGGGTCCAGACCGAAAATAACTCCCCTTCCCCGTTTTAAAAATCTCACCTTTTCTTCTCTCCTCACCCTCCCCTCCTTTCTTCCTTGTGTTCCCTTCCCTCCTCTTCTCCGCCCGCAGCCACCCCTCCCATGGTCCTCATGGCCGCCACCTTCGACCACGATGACCACCACCCCCACAAACCCAGCCACTCTCCTCCGCCTACTTCTTCGTCGCCACCTCCCTCGGCGCCGAGCTCTTCCCGGTCCCGCCTCCACGGATTCTCCTTCCCTACTCTCAGCTGGGGAACCCACCGCCTCCTCCGCTGCTCCAAGAACCCCGCCTCGTCGGCTTCTCCTCCCCCTCCGCAAACCCCCTTCCCGGACAAGGAGAGGCCTCACCATCCCACCGGCGCCGGGGCCGCTGCCTCCTCTCCTCCGCGAGCCCCTCAGCGCCCCTGGAACCTCCGCACGCGCCGGTCGGCGACCTCTGCCCCGAACTCGGCGAGATCGGACGACTCGGCCGCCGAGGCGGCGGCTGCGGCTGCGCCGCCTCCGCCTCCGCCGCCGGAGGCCAAGAAGCGGAGCTTCTCCGTCGCGCTCTCGAAGGAGGAGATCGCGGAGGACTTCCTCGCGATCCGCGGTACGCGGCCCCCGCGCCGGCCCAAGAAGCGCCCGCGCGCGGTGCAGCGGCAGGTCGACGTAAGGATTAGAGAACTCGACTCCTCGAGGTGTAATTTTGGATTGCCATTCTTGAAGCTTTGATTTTTATGGGGTTTGTTTTGGAATTGCAGATGCTGTTCCCGGGATTGTGGCTTGCGGATGTGACGCCAGACTCGTATAAGATCGAAGAGGTAAGAGGTCGTTTGATACTTTGATTGGTTGGTGTGTTTCAGTTCTTCTGTTTGGTTGGCTCTTAAGGTGCCTTTGTGTGCTTGCAGAGGTGATTGGTGCAGTGGTGGAGCTCCAAATCGGAGGGGATTTCTGCATGTTCTGATCTCATCTCTTGCTTTTCTTTCTGTGATGGCTAACACATCTGTTTCATAATTTTGTTGTGTTGGATGGATTAGAGGAAAGGAAGGGTGGAATCTCTTATGATTTTGTATAGGGATGTGGTTGGTGGGGAGTTTTAGCGTATGGGGATTTGATGATTGAACTTGGAGGACTGGGAATTGTATAAAGGATATTAATCCTTAGGTAGGGGGAGATGTCTTGTTATATACATGGTTGAAATCTATGAAAGTTCTGTTTTTTTCTCATGCTGCTGTTGGGAAACTTCACTGCTAGTTTTGGCATTGAGGTGTTACAGTGTTCTTCTGCATTGTTGTGTTTGTTCATTGATGGTTGGTTTGATGTTAGTTTGCCTAGCAAACATGAAAAACCCAGTTGCATTGCATGGCATAGGAAGAAGCAGCTTTAATATTACTCCAATAGGTCATAAATTGTTCTTTAATTGAACAGTGCTGCAGAGTGAAATGGGCGAACTTTATTTGTACTGAAGATCAAGTATGTTTGCTTAATAATCTGCGTAATTAAAATTTGCCGGGGCCCAGGGAAGTAATTCTCAAAGGTACCAGCTGTTTAGTCTTGTATGTTTAATGTCTGTATATGATGATTGTCGTGATGTATTATTGATTTATATGTTTATTCTGATATTTAGTATGGTCTGGGTGTCTGTTTCTTTTTTTATAATTGCTCTTCCATTGTTCTATTACCTCTTTATCCTTATTCAATATGTTTGCACATTGTTTTATTGCAATGATGTATGAGCAAATCCATGCATTTTATTTTCGCTTTTGAAATAGTAGAGCCTTCTTGCTTGCTGGCTTGTTGTGTAAAGTTCTGGTTATCCTGTCTTCTTCTGCTACTTTATGAAGTGGCAAGATGTAGGCCAAACTACTGCAAATCAATCTTTGTTTGGGTGATAAAAAATGCTAAGTTCATGAGTTAGTATTTGGAGCTTTTCATTTAGCATTCACAAATCAGTAAGTGGTCCTGAACCTGCTCAAGAAGTCTGTTTGGCTGCTATCTGTTTTTGAGAAATTGAAGTTTTGCTCCTTCAAGGTTTAGTCATTGCTATTTATTGTAATTGGAAAATTTGGCTTCATACTACTGACAAAAGTGAAAATTCGAAATATGTCATAAAAAAAAAGATAAATTAGTTTCATGCCATTGGAATCTCAAAAACTTTCAGAAAATATCATTTTTTGACACGGTCAAAGTAGTTGACTAGAATTAAAATAATACTTATACTCTGTCTTTTTTTTGGTTAGGCAATTGGAATATTGCCGTCGCCATGGTTGCCTGTCGCATGTACACATTGCTGCTGCTGTGTTGTGTCGCGTGTACCCACTCGTTCCATTTGCTTTAACAAAAAAAAAAAAAAAAGAAAAAAAAAGAGCATAAATGTCATTTTAATCTTAGTCAACTGTTTTGATCTTATCAAAATGATATATTCCATTGGAATTTCAGTGGTATGAGACTAATTTGTATTTTTTTGATAATATATCTCGAATTTTCAATTTCTCCAGTGGCATGGACCTAAATGCCCCATTGTAATTTACTTCGTCCTTGTATTTGAGAACTTTGCTTGTGCATGGTATAAGCTGCCATCTCCTGTAATATACCTTGATCCTTGTAGTTGAGGACATGGTACAATATTGTAGAGGCTACTTGGCTATGTACGAAATCCTTTCATTCCTTGTTTGGCAATGTGCTGTCAGTTTCGTTCTATCATCATTTTGTATGAATCAAGGAATGGAATTTCCATGATGATAGTGCTTTTAGTCGATCTGATGCATGACATTGACAGGAAATAGTGATGTAGATTGTTCAATGCTTTGTACATCATACTTGGGCTTTGAATCGGGTGGTCATTTTCTATGCATTTTTCTTCAGGCTTTGTTACTCACTGGATAATGATTGAGGTTTTATATAATTGGCTTCAGCGATTTCTTTAAACGTGTATGGTGTGGATATAGGTTATCCTCTTGAAATTTAGTGCTGTTGTTCCAGTGCCGGGTGGGGCTTGCATGTTCCCTCCTTTTCCTTTATTTTTTTCTTGTGGATCTTGCCTGTTCCCTCCTGTATTGCCTGTGCATGACGGTCTCGCTTTGCAAGGTTCTAGTCTGAATTGCGCTCTACGTTCTTAAACATCAGATTTATCAGAAAATTTATAATGAGATATTGTCAGGTAAAGGAATTAAGCTTTGGTAAAGCATGTTATTTGGTGGACCATCTAAGTTTGTAGAATTTGTTTTGAATAAGCAATGTCTTTTGGATGTTGTTCTCCCTTTATAAAGTGAAAATTGTTTAACCTGTGTGTCCCACTCCCACTATTGTAACGTCGCTACTTTTCTGTCTGACGCATTGCACACCTGATACCGGTCCTGCATGTAGATCTTCTCGATAAGTTCGTCAAAAGCAATGTTGAGAGGTAGGAGTATCATTTTGTTATAGTTAGTTCCTTTTAAGGGCTCATCCTTGAAGCTAGATATCGGCATTCTTGCATACTTTTTTCTTATAATTGTATCATTGTACTAATGCGCCGTTGGTCTTAGTTTATTCGAGTGTGCTTCGCCACTTTTAGCCGTGGATAGACCGTACGTGCTCACCAATGATATCCTACAAAATCTTTAAACACTCTTACCAAATACCAACAGATCAATAAATTTTACTCCGTACAGAGTCTACTTATCAGCCTTATTTGTATACATACCAATACTCTTTTACCTAGTCTGATGAACTACAACTTAGCCGATCTGGCGCGTTCTTTAGAGTGCATCTGAGAGTCATGTGCCTATAAGGCTAAGTCCAGTGCAGAGGCGCTTCGCGAGGCGCTTCAACAGAATATTCTTCAGCATATTCTGTGCCACGTGTGCGAAGCACCACCCCAAACATCCCCCTACTCCAATACAAGGCGCTTCGCGAGGCGTCTTCTCCAAGCGTCTCTCTCTCCAATGCAAAGGCGCTTCAAGAGGCGCTTCGTGCGGGACCCGCATATATAATATGTATTAAAAATTATAATTACTAAAATGAATTTCGGATAATTCGAACACAGCCAAATAAAACATAAAAATTGTAAATAACATTAAAAAAATTCACAATTTTTTTAAATTTTTTTATTTAATAAATGACACATATAGAAATAAACAAGACACATACTAATTAAAATTCGAATACATTTTAAACAAGACTTCGCACAAACTACTACATTTCGGTATCGTCGCCCCTGAAATGCTGCCAAATGTGCTCAACCAGATCCCGTTTCAGTTGCTGATGCGTTGGGCGAGCCCGGATTGCATCATTTTGAGCTAGCATATGTGCGAATATTGGCGGAGCACTCCCGTGGAGAATAGGCGGTGTAACGGTAGATGTCCCTTGGCTATCGTACGACCCATCGGTCGGGTCATGAGAGTGTCGCTCATCCTCGATTATCATGTTGTGTAGGATGACACACGCTTTCATAATATTGGCAAGGGTTGACCGTCGCCAAAATCGACCGGGGCCGCGGACAATAGCAAATCGAGTTTGCAAGACCCCAAAAGCTCGCTCCACATCTTTTCTTGCTCCTTCTTGGTGCTGTGCGAACAACATGTGTTTCTCCGTTTGGGGCAAGGGAATGGTCTTCACGAAGACAGCCCATTCGGGGTAAATACCATCGGCTAAGTAGTACCCCATATTGTACTGTGTCCTATTAACAGAGTACTGAACAGCAGGAGCTCGGCCGGCCAACACATCCGTGAAAAGCGGGATTGGTTTAGCACGTTGATGTCGTTGTTGGATCCGGCGACACCAAAGAAAGCATGCCATATCCACAGATCTTTGGACGCAACCGCTTCCAGTATTATTGTAGGGACTCCTTGATCACCGCAGGTGAATTGGCCCCTCCACGCAACTGGGCAATTGCGCCATTCCCAGTGCATGCAATCGATGCTTCCCAGCATCCCTGGGAAACCTCTCTCCTCTCCTTGCCGGAGCAGACGACGGAGGTCGTCGACAGTAGGTTGACGAAGATATTCCTCCGTGAACCGATCAATGATTCCTTCGACGAAACGCTCCAGACACTCAATAGCCGTCGACTTTCCAATGCGTACATACTCATCGACGGCATCGGCGGGGGAGCCGTAGCACAACATGCGCAATGCCGCTGTACACTTCTGCAAGGGAGATAGCCTCTTTCTAAGGAGGGCATCTCTCCTCTCATTGAAGTACGGGGACCACCCCCTAAGAGTTTCGACGATTCGCAGAAAGAGGGGTTTCCCCATTCGAAACCTTCTGCGAAACAAATACTCGGGGTAGACCGGAACGTCGGCGAAGTAGTCCGCGACTAGACCGCCTTCGCGATCTCTATCGATGTACCTTCTGCTACCTCGTCGACGGCGGTGCGAGGTACCATCGTCTATGCTGGCTTCAAGGTCGTCAACAACGCGACGGTACAGGGGTTGGACCGTCAACCCACTCTGCACAAACGCCGCCACGAACTCTTCGACTTGGTTGATGGCTTCATCGTCGCCACTACTTGTGCTTGAGCTAGAGGACATTTTTTTTGAACAAGGCAAGATATTTTGGACAAGGCAAGATCTTGTCAAGATGAAGGCTCCAGGGGTTCTCATATATAGGGAGAGAAGCGAATCAAGCACATGGGCCTCTTCCAACGGCTAAATACAAAGGCATCCATCACATGTGTTGGTTCCAACGGGTACAATCCAAAAGTATGGAACACATATCGATCACATGCCAAAAGCAACGGCTAAATACAAAGGCATCCATCACATGTGTTAGTTCCAACGGGTACAATCCAAAAGCATGGAACACATATCGATCACATGCTAAAAGCAACGGCTAAATACAAAGGCATCCATCACATGTGTTGGTTCCAACGGGTACAATCCAAAAGCATGGAACACATATCGATCACATGCCAAAAGCAACGGCTAAAATTCAAACAGGTAAATCCAAAACGACTTAAATTAATAATGCGAGTACAATTTTACAAAGGAAAAGTACATCATTCAAGCTACTACTTATTCTTCATTTCCTTAATCATGTCGTTCACGTACTCTAATGCGGCCTCATGCGCCTTCTTACGAGCATCCGAGAAATTAGATGTATCCCCCATAATCAGTTTCGTCAGCGACTTCATAAATGTGGCTTTTTCCTTGCTTTTGGTCATCTCTTGCAAATTCTCGGCTGCAGCAACGGCTTTGTCGGCCACCCTATCGAGGTCGGCATTGGCTTGGCCGATGCGCTGCAGGGTCTCCTCGTACGCCGAGGACGCCGAGGATGTTTCACTCATTTTTGTCTTACCCTTCCGCTTGTTCTTTGCGGCATCCCGCCCTTCCGGTCGTCGAAGCTCCACAGGTTCGTCGTCGTTGTTTGACGACGACGTGTGGGCACCTTCTTCGTTGAGGCGAGCTCTTTTGGAAGAGTCGAGGTAGCTTTGGCACCACTTCGGTTGACCACACACGGCAGTCCACTAGTGCTCCAAGATGAAGGGATGACCCACCTCCTGCTTATACATGTCCCGTGCTTGAGACATTAATTGGTCGTCCGAACGACCACTGGCGTAGGCATCCCTCAACCTACAATAGATGCCATTGAAGTGAACAATTTTCTTATTGTTCTTCAGCCAATGGTCTTTGCAGTGCCTAACGTCCCGTCTGCGGTCGGGCGGACTGCTCCTGTTGTATGCCTCAGCGACCTTCGACCAATATACGTCGAACTTTTGGTAGTTCCCCTCCACCGGATCAAGAGAGTTATTAAACCATGCACTGATCTGGAGGATGAAAAATTCAACTTTTCAAAAACTAAGACAAACCCTGTGGACAAAAAATGTACCATACAAATATTTAATATTTAGATGGACACTCACAAGTCGCATGTCGTCCGGTTGTGACCAATTCATTCGTTTACGCCGCTGTGCGGCGGTTCCTTCGCTTTTGCCGGCATCGTCGGCGTCCTCGCACTCGACCGGGCCCGTGCTATGCGGACTGCCGGTATCTGATACCGACGTGGAGCGGGAATTCTTTGCCGGTGCTTGCGGAGGCAACATTTCCGCGGGGATGGTCGGAGCTCCAACGAAATGAGGATTCTGACCGTAAGGGCCGTAGGGGGGTTGTGCGTACGGATGTGCATATGGATATGGTTGGCCGTATGGAGGGGGTGGGGCGTATGGTGGATAGTACATCGGATATGGGGGGGAGGGGGCTGAAAACTGGCCGGATTTTGGCCGCTTGGCGCTTGGGGGCTCTCCTCATCGAAATTAGGCTCGCCAAACCAGTTCACATAATCGCGGGGGGGAGTGTTGGCCATCGGAAAATTTTCTGGGAAAAAACGGGTTGAACTTTGCTGGAAAAGTGTGTGGTTTGAACTTGTGTTGAGTGCAAATGAGCTGAAACTTGCTCCTATTTATAGCCAGGGGAGCACACAATTTTTCAGAATTTTTTGGTGATTTTTGGTGAATTTTTGGTATTTTTTATGAATTTCTAGGCTTAAAAACGAATAAATTATTTAAAACGGCTAGTTTTTAACGGCTATAATAAAACGGCTATTTTTTGTCTCGCTGACAGGTGGGACTGGGGAGAAAATGAGCTAACGGTTAGTTTCCCGCGTATACAAAACCCTCAAAACACTGACAGGTAGGACCCACAGGCAACCGGACCCGCAAGCCAGTGGGCAAAGCGCGTACACACGCGTGTGCACGAAGCCAGCGCGTGCACTGCCACCACGCGTTTTGTGGGCCCCACCAAAACGCGTGGCGCACGCACGCACCGCACACCCCATCACTGACATGTGGGCCGTGACGCGCATTTGGGCCCACATGTCAGTGCACGCGATCAGCGAGTAAGGAGCGCACGCGGGGGACAGCGGTGGGGCCCACAAACCGGGTCCCGGGGCGCCGCGTGTGCTCCAACGCGGGCGCCACGCGTGTGAGGCGTCGGTGGGCCCCACCTGTCAGACCCCGGTTTTGCGACGCCAACCGTGGCGTTCTCTCTCTCCTCGCGCGTGTTTTTTATTATTTTTTCCCCGTGGGGCCCGCATGTCAAAGCGCAGTAGCGGCGGGGTTGGACTTAGCCTAAATCTATTCTCCACACATCCGCGTACTGAAGGCTGAGCCCAATGCACTTGTCTTGCTGCTTGGATGGAGTGAGTGTGTGTGATTTATGAAGAGTCAAGTAAAGTCATACGGAAAGTCAAACATTACAATATATTTAGTGTTTGCAAAGAATTTTTAGCCTGGACTCACATGCATAATATCACCTCAAAAATTAAGCACTTTAATGATTTAATTCTTAGGTGACTTTATTAATAAGTCCCACGCATAAATTATTGGTGTATAACTTTTGTTGTAAAATACTATTAATAATAGTTAAAAGAATTATTAAAAATTTAATTTCAGATAATTTTAATATAACAAAAGAAAATAAAAACTTGTAAATTAAAAATTGAACTTTAGTTGAATAATTTTTTATTAAATTCAGACATTAAAACATATCATTTAACAAATTAAATTGGATATAACATAGTAATAAAAGGGTTACTACATTTGAATATTCAATCATAAAATAAATATGCTAATTAAAAAAATTTAGAAATACAACAAGATAACTACTCATTGGTATAATTAACTTCAAAGTGTTACCAAATGTGTTCAATCAAATTTAAGAAAAATTAGTGTATGAATGGTGTGAGATTCATGAGTCTAAATGAGCTAAGGTTGATCATATTTGTAGGAGGATGAGTGTACCGAATTGTTTTACAATTTTGCTGAATTTTAGAAGTTTTCAAATATTTTTGTAACTGCAAGACAATTAAAATATATCCCAACGGTTATTTTATGAGTTATTAACATGCTATATTTATCATTCACTTTGGCTAGTTCTTAGAACAGTTTCAATCTATTTTCTTAAAAAACAAAAACAAACAGTAATAAATGGCCCAAAACAATATTGAATAGTGTCTCTAATTGAAATGTGTGTAGGTGCACGCGACACGATGTGAGCACACCCACACCTGCATTCGCAAGCATCACAAATCTATATCATTACCGCTGGGCTCATGAAAAACTGACCCCACCTGTAAGTGCAGTGATGTGTGCGTGGGTACAAAGAACACAATATGATAGACGTCATAAAATCACATCATCAACAATCGAGTCACGACGCCACTTGCACTAGTGTGCGGCTCATGAGGGAAAAAAAAAAAAAACAGAGCCCGCAGGGGACACCTGCCCAGGCGTTGCCGCGTGATTTGCGCACATGCATTCAATTGAGCTTGAGCTTGAGCTCGAGCTGAGTTGGCTTGCGCGCCTATGGAGCGCTGGTGTTGGGACTGAGTCTTAATACCCTTTCCCTACCTCCACTTCAAGACAGTAACTTGTGCTTCGTAAGAAAGCTTTTGGACACAGGGCACGGCTTCCGACGTTGGTTCGCAGCCGTGTCAAGGCCTCCTCGAACTCCCCCAGCACCTCCTCCCGGAGCGCCTCCACGTCCGCCTGCCACCAGAACGCCCTCCTGCCCACGGCCTCCACGCGCGCCTGCTCCGCGGCCACCCTCGCCCGCGCCTCCTCGAGCTCCCGCCTAATCTCCGCCACCGCAGTGGAGGAAGCGGTCGAGGTCGGCGTCAACGGAGGGGCTGCCGAAGCAGAACGCGTTCCCGGCCTGCGAGAAGACGACGATGGTGACGTGGGAACCGCAGAGGGTGGCAATCTCGCTGGCCTTCTTGAATCTTGAATAGCCCCGTGCGGCGCTTGGAGAAGGTCACCTGCCGCTTCTCCTTGCACTCCACCCGCCTGATCTCAATCTTTCGCCGGCCGGCGCTTGTCGTCCCCTTTCTCTTCGCCATGATCTTGGCGGTGCCGGCGAGTTGCTCGCGATAGTATATAAAACAGAGGGCTTGCCGGTTATGGTAGTGTTCGTAAGAACATAGGAGAGAAATGGGAAAATGCTATCTTATTCATTGCTTGCCTTTCTGAGCATGTTCGTGGGGATACCGGACTGGACAAAAGTCCAGCTGGAAGCTGGAGCATTCCGATTTAGGCTTGAGGCTTCGCATGCAGAGTCGTCCGTGTTGCGAGGTTGCGGTGGAAGCGTCGCGCGGTGCCCGCATTTCTTGGTAGAAGGCAGCTTTTCGTTTAATGAGTTTTGGACCTTTTGGTTGACAAATCGGCTCCCAAACATAGCAAGGTCACCTTTGATTTGGAACCGTGATGGTAATTTTAATTCAAATGTGTTTTAAAATATAAGTTTGAAATGAAATGAGCAAATATAAAATATATTTAGTTCAAATGAATAATAGAATAAAATAATATATTTTTGCAATACATTCATATGAGATATATTTGAAAAATATACTGACTGTATTGTAATCAATCATCAGGAAAGATATTTTTATTATGTGAACAAAATTCTTGAATTAAAAACCACCTAAGTTTCTCTTTTCTTTCTTATGAAAAAGTCATTTTCAAGGATTCGGAGACTGCAAAATACTAGCATGCTGCAATACAACTTGCAACAAACAAGACTCTGAGCATACTGCATACACATTTGGCCTAATTTATTCTTCAGTTCTAGTTTTTTTTAAACTAAAAACTCTAAATAAATTAAAACATTTCTTCACTAATTTATTGAGTTTATAAATTTAAATTATGATATAATCTTAAACTAAGAAACCGACTTTAAAAAAAACCTTATACAAGGTCATCACATCTCTCGGTTGCCTTCTCTTTTACACTAAACGTGAGGGGGCCTATTTTACATCGAATCAAGTCACCGGGGTCAAGCAAAGCATGTAGAAAAAAGAAAAAAAGCAATGGCAATAGCGTGACGGGAAGAGGACTGTCATATCCTAGTCTATTTTGTGTTGGCGCGGAGAAACTATCGAATGGCAAAGCAACCATGGGGATTGCAGAAATACATCCAAGAAAAAAACAGCTCATACCATGATATAAGCTGACTATAACAAACAAAATATAAAGTAAATTTCCGTACTTTTTTTCTTGGTCTTGGATAGGTTTTCTTTTTATGAATTTTTGCGGGTATATTTGGTACTAATCGTGAATCAGACGGTAAGATGCTAACTATGTTTATCAGGATATTAAATTACTAAAAAAGTCTAAGAAAAATTATTTAGATTGATGACCATACAAAATTTCAAGTCAAAGTTGAATTACTGCCATGAAAAATAAGAAGAGAATGTTCTAATGAATAATAAATTAAAAGAAAAGAAATGGATAAAACCCAACAATTTGTACCGAATTTCGTTTTCTTTGTGTTTCTCCCAACATCAATTGAGTTGATGTTTGAACATGAAATCCTATTTATTGATAGATTACTTTGGGGATTATATACACAACTTTTTTTCAAAAATATTTTAAATGATACGATGTGTTAATCAGTATGATATTATGTTAATAACCAAATGATGGTTAGCACTAAATAACAATGTATTAAGTGTGAATTCTCTTATTAGCATTTAGTCAGAAAGATGTTGATATTATTTTCTAATGATTGGATAGATGATAATTTTCTACATCGAACGGTGTAGACCTTGATAGTATACAGTACACGGTATACCCTGGGGCAGTAGTCTATACTCTCATTGCAGACGTGTCATATCACGTGCCGAGCAGCACACGCTCGGTATGTGTCACGTCCCGTGGCGGAACTCCATATCTCCAGACCGACCCGATCCGACAGGACGGACCGAAACCGAGGGATCCCGACGTGATGATGTCACCGAAATCCTCCACGTCCGCCGCCGTCGATGGCGGCGGCGCCTCCACCTCGCTCTCGGCGTCAACGACGAGGTTAGTGTTTCGCCTGATTCCTTTCCCATTTCTCCAACTCCTCACTCGTCATGCGTACTGCACGAGATCTCACTGCTGGATCGGCTTTGTGTATATGTTGTCTGTTACTTTTAGATGGATTGATCATATAATCACATTTGCGAGGTTAAATGACTAGTTGGTTTATTAGGTTTTGGGTGCAAATTTGCTTGGAGAGGGCGGAATCTGTGGTTATTGACGGTAATTTGTGCTTTCAATGTATCAATACTCTCACTTGCGGCAGCTGGATGCACTATTGTCGATTCATGAGTGGTGTTGCGGCTGGTGCTTTTTCTGTACTGTTTTATGTACATTTATGAAGCCAATTTGCTATAATTCAAGGAATTTTTCTCTCCTGGTATAATATGCTGTGCTTGATTAGTTAATGTTTGTCCAGTAAATCCGGATTTGAACGGTCGAAAATTTACTCCAAAATGTACAAAAGCATAAGACTGATGCGAGATGGGACTGCGATTTGTGGCTTATCAGTTGGTGTAATCTAATTTATATGATAAATCCTAGGGTTTTGTTTGGTCCAGGAATAATTAATCCATGATAAGTTATCTATTTGTGTGGAAGAAATTACTCCTTTATACCTTGTTTAGCTAATTTATTAGCTGTTATTTGGTTGCGATAGAGTGTCACAATCTCAACACATGGAGCAACTCATCCCAATTTATGGAGTTAAAATTAGTAATTGTTTAGTGTTCAGAGGAATAACTCAATAACTAAGTAGTGATCAACCAAATAGATGGTATGACTTGTGAAACAATCATACTCTAGATTGTAGTCTCAGGCTCTCAGCTGTAACAGTTCTTACAAATGTGTATAGTAACAACCATTATAGCTTACAGTATTGAGTTACTGTAAGTCACAATGCTTAATATTTAGCAGCTATAGTAACATTATACTCCTCATCATAGTGATTGTTTGTTTGCCACTAAAAAAAACTGGTACATATGGTATGCACTGGTTGCTTTGTACCTATGTATAGACTACGCTTGTTGTCACTCTATGTTGCCATGGTTTCTTTTTGCTTTTTGAAGACAGAATAATACGTCTCAATTTCACTGGAGCCAGCAAATATTATGCATAATTTTGAGAGAGGTATCCTCGAACAAGATGCATGGGGTGTTCAACATAGAAAGAGTTGTTTGTGCTTGTTTCAGATTTTCAAGTGCTTAGTTCCCCATTTTGATGCGCCTATGTTATAGTTTTGTTTTGCTTTACTATGAACTTAATATATGTTCTGTCAGCTTATCAATGGTAGTTTGACTGCTTTTGTTGACCAAGATATTGTGATAACTCTTTCTCAGGTCAACACCGTTGCAAGTAATACATGTCTTGGGAAACTTTATGCGAATTTGGTCTGTGTACTCCCTATACAACTACCTATCCAGTGGTGGGGATTCAATAATTGGATTTATCTTCAGTTGTCTTGTACCTGCTTCAATCATATTCTTGGTCTTGCAGAAGCCTTGGAAAGGGCGGCCTTTGCCTAATTCACAGGTTGCTCTCAATATTTTTTTTCCTTGGGATTTCCCTGTGTGCTATTAGATGATTGTTTTCCTTTCATTCAATTTGGTCACAATTTGCTGGCTTAACGGGGAGCTGGATTTCAGATTGTTCCTACAGTTATCAATGGAGGAATCTTGGCATTATACTTCGTCTTGTGGGGGAAAGGACTTCTTGCCTGTGGGCCATTAGTGTAAGTACACTGTTCATTCAGCACAATAATAATTTATATAGAGTTAGATAATTGATCTGTGGCATAAGGATGTAATCCTTTTCTGGACATGGTAAATGTAAAACTGTGTTCATATCATCATTCACCTATAATATCAGATAATATTAATATTTTGCATTGCTCTGAACGTCCTTATTGTATTGCTAAACTCGCTTGACAATTAGTTGTGCTTACATCTAAACTGTATTTTACCCTTATCTATTGAGACTAGTGCACTGCTGGCGGAGTATGCAGGTGCTGTTCTTGGAGTTCTATCTGCTGCTTTGTATGGAAGGAAAGTTAACATATGGAAAAAAGTAAGTTGCTGAAATTTGGAATAGAATTGAATATTGGAGTTTTTGTTAATTCTTAATTTTGTATACTGATTAGATTCTTTCTTATACAACTAATTAACTAGACATATGAACTGCTCTACAAGCGCAGCACTTCGTCCTAGAGCATTGTCTAATCACTGTTGTTTGTGTTGAGGTCACATTGATATCAGTCCCTCTTTTTCACAAGATATGCAGATAAGTGAGATATTATTTGTGTGCACAAAAATCTGGAGATGTGGTGAATAGTGCTATGAGCACTTGTCTCTAGTCCATTTGGCTTGTTTGAAAGATATGCCAAACTCATCCTTTAACTGTTGTGCTTGCTCGTGGAGCATAAGGTGCAGACGAATGTATGCACGCACACGCACAAGCATGTGCATGCAGTTTCTTTTTTCAGTAAAGTCACATGTCCAATATGGAAATGTCATTTGTGCTCCTCATATTTCAGTGTTGTAATAGCCTGCCGACCTTTTCAATAGTTATTATTCATGAATACATGGCAACTCTTGAACCCCTAACATATGGCTTCTGCAGCTGAAGTTCTACAAACATTCTCTAATACTGTAGAAGATACAACTAAGAAGTTTCTTCATATAGATGATATTTAGATCGTTTTTTTTTCTGACATTGTAGGTTGGTGGGCTCATTGCAATGTTGGTAGCATATTACCTATTATCAAATGGCTGGGCGACAAGAACACATTCACCGCTATGTATCCTGTTTCAGACATATAATTCTGAAATACCATGATGCGAAGAATCCTACATTTTTCTGGATTCATGTTTTTGTAATTCATCTTGGATTTTAGCATGCTAAGTATCTCTGACTATAATGTACTCATTTAAATGGTTTTTGGAGTCCTTGACTTCATACAGATATCTTTGGAAGTGAACCACTGGAGAAGGCAACACAGATGATTGGAATGAAAGAAATGGTAGTGCCAATTATTGCTGGGATTTTGTCTGCTTTGAGGAGAGTATTAGCTCGGCGAGTTTCTCTCAAGGTACTATTGATTTTAGTAAACTTATTTCTGAGACACTTCTTGTTTTCTTTATTTTCTGCATACATGTGCTTTGAAGTTGATAATCGCTGTAATTTTTCTTTGCCCTCAGAATCAACTTAAAAGGCGACTTCATGCTATAACTATTGCTTCAGCTACATGTTTTCTTTTCCCTGTTGCTATGTGGGATACGATCCTAGTGAGTATATATTGTTTATACCCTTGTACATAATACTTATCCACTGTTGGGGAAGGTTTGCAACTTCCTTTGATATATAATGATAGTTGTTTTCTCTTGGTTAATTGCAGGGCTCAACATCTGATAGCATGGTTAAACTACAGTTTCCAAGCTGGGCATACTTGAGTACTGTTTTGTTTGGGATGGTGCTTATATTCTATGTTGACAATGTTGCTGAGGAAAAGTAAGACCTGCTCAAAGCATCCCAACAGTTGTCTTGTGACCTTGTTTTTTGACGGCTATGCTTCATTTTTTGTTATTCTTAGCCACCCCGTCAGACTACAGTAGAGTAGAAACTTCAATTGTTGCCCCTTAAATATCTTCACAAATAACCATGAAAAGAATAACCTTTTCTTGCTAGATGTTCTTTCTGCCCCCTATTAAACAAAACCACAAAGGCATGAGCTCATTTGCTTTTAGTTTTCTGTACATTTTGCTGTAGGATGGGATAATCTCATTTATGTCATATTAATATGTTCATTCTTTGCTGTCTGGCAGATTGCATCTGGTCTTCTCTTCTCCAAGGCACCTAATGGCTTCAACAGGATGCATAATTGTTTTGGAGATATTGTACAAAATGGATTTCTCCCTTCTAGGCTTTTTGCTTTGTTCCTTTATTCTGGGATTTGGTGAGCTTCTTGGTCTCAGATTTACGTGTATTTTTTAAAATCCATTTGTAGGTTTTGAATTTGCCTCCAAACTTATAGCACATACATTCTACAAGTTTTGCTTGTTTGTGTTCTACCGCATTATATTGCTTTTCACCATGCATAAATTATTCTCATTATATTGCTTTTCACCATGCATAAATTATTCTCATTTTTTCCCAATATAATAATAAACATGATTCCTTCATATAGGTATTTTTGAGGCAACCTCCTTGGAGCGCTCAAAGAAAAGCCCTCTAGAGGCACATGAACTGTCAAACGGAGCATTTAACACTCAGTTGCCAATTTCTGCACTTCCAAGCTGAAGAACATAACTTTGGTGAGATACTATTAAAACTTCTCGGGCTTATTGAACATAAACATTCAATTGCTCCTTTTTTGGGTTTAAATTAGTAAACGAGTAAACATAACTTAACTACTAACTGTGGATCACCTTATCATTTTGAAACTTACATTCCAGGTTTGACCGTCTGACCCCCTTTTGTATTCTTGTTCTGCAGTTATAGCTTACGAAGCTGCACAGCTCAAAACTCAAATCCGTGGTTTCGGTTCTTTTTGAAGGTTTGAACTACAGAAACTGGGTTTTTTTGACCTGCTAATTTGTACCCCCATTGATATGCATAGTGGTGGCATTTATGATTCATCTGTGTAACTCCTGTAGCTGTATACTCACAGTTAATGCAAATGTGTTGCAAACCCCGCTCTTTCCTGCTGCTTGTGGTCCAAACCTCCCCTTTTTTTATATTTGGACATGCAGAGGTAGCCCCACTTTTCTTTTTTTTTTTTGTTATTTATAGGCGGCCTAGCTACTATATTGTTCCAGCGAGTGCAACCATATGCATCTCTTAGAGCATACGTGTTTTAACCATGGAGTAACATAAATTGAGGAAATAATGCCAAATAAAAAGGAATAATAGAGCTTCGTGCAGTTAAGAGTTTTAAATCCTAGTCACAGAATGCTGGTACGTGCAACCTGGTTAGAGATGTGCCTCTACAGGCTTGTGAATGGCGAGGCAGCAGGCGATCTTTTGTATCTTTCGCGAGGTTACCTGCGTGGCATGCCTTACATGCATCAGCCAACCCAACTCAGGAAACGGTGCCGGAAACGGCATAACAGATGAACACGTCAACCATCTAACAGCTAACCTGCCCTTGCTCTTGCCACTACGCAACGGGCCCAACGCACCCTCCCCACCAAAAGCTGTCCTAACGACTCCATGACACGCATAAAAACTCCTCCCGTTTCCTCCATTCCCTGTCCCATTCAGCAAGGAGCTGGAGACGGCTCTAATGGAGGCCACCATCCTCCATCACCAAGACCCGGACGTCGCCGTGCCAGTCCTCAACCTCGGCAACGACCTGTGGACCTCCGTCCTGCTCGCTGTCTGCGTTGTCGCAGTTTTCTTTGTGCTCCGGCGGCTGCACAGGGGCACACCGGTCATCGCCGCTGACGCCGACCTCTCCGACGTGTTCACATCCTCCGACCGGTGCTCGAACTCCGGCGATGTGTTTAACGACATCGCCTGTGATAACGACGGCGACGACGAAGAAGAAGAGGAGAAGACGGATATTGGCAATGCGGCCGGTGGGTTTGGTTACAAGTGGCAGGGTGGTGCAGGCTTGGAGCTTGCATGGGACGCGCCCGTGGTGAGGACGTGGGAAGGGCTACGACTGGGGTTCTGTGCAGACGAGTACGACGGCAGCGAGTTGGAGCAGTGTTGTCCCTTGCCGGTGGAGGCTGGGGGCGAGGTTGCCTCGGTGGTGAGGTTGTGGGACCGGCAAGGTGGCGGTTGCCTCGGCGGTGGTGTGAAAGGGCAGGCCATGCAGCGGCGGCGAAGGCCAACGGTGAAGATGGTCAGATTCACCACTGGCATTGGCCGGAGGGGAGCTTATGCCGTCGACGGCGATGACGAGTGATGCTTGCTTATATATGTTCGCGCTGGTTTTTGCCTTTTGCGTCCAGCTGGTGATCATGGGGACTGAAGACTAGTAATTCGCTGAGAATAATCAAAGTGATCCCATGCATGTTGTACATGCCTCTTTTTTTAGTATTTGTTGTAACCGAATGTGCATAGCTTGCACATCGGAACTGCCGGTTTGTTGCCAACATTGTCAATCGGAGCTTACCAAGCAGCAACAGCAACTGCTATCTGTATCCGCTGTCCAGGAGGGAAAAAAATTGTGTGACTTTTTCTAAAATATGAGTCAACGGTTAGAATTAGAATAGTTTAAATTGATATAGATTAGAAATTAAGATAATTAGTCATATTGTGCAAGAAATTTTAAACTTCACACTACTTTGATTTAGATTGTTATTTCTGATCTAGTGGTTCAAATAGAGATAAATGTACATATTTTTTGTTCCCTAAGATAAAAAATTATCATGTGACATTATGACACCATCTAATCATGTCATGGAGAAAATAAGAAGATAATATGATGGATTGGGTTATTCTGTCTTACTTAAGAAAAGACAAAGGTTATCTTTTGTAGAATTTCGACCATTTGATGAGAATTTGAATAGTCTAAACTGATATCGAAGAGAAATTGACGTAGTTAAACATCTCGCGAGAAATTATAAATTTCTTCTCCACTTTGATTTAGAAAATTAGTTTTTAGTCTATTGATTCAAATAGAGAGAAAGACACAAATAGCTTTTTCTCTCTAAGGTACGGAGGATACAAATCCACATAATGCTATATACTTTCAAATTAAAAAAGAAATTGTGCCGGGCAGCATGTAATTATTATTTTTTTGTGCAAACACCGTCCTATGAGTTAAACATTGACATGTGATTTTTATTTGGTGCGCGAGCCATATCGCGTGGTCCCACGAGATCGGTAGCGCTGTTAGTCTGTAAGCCGACACATGTTAGATCTTCTCCAACAGAATTGGATCTCTATATCCTCATATACATATCTCCCTAAAAAGATTCCATACCTATATTTCTATTCTCTCCAACAGAATCTCTAAAACCAAAAACATATAGGTAGAGGAGAAAGAATACCTAAATTTATTAATTCTCTACAGTAATATCTAAAATAGAAATCGAGATAAGTATTCTGTTGGAGCAAGAAAGATATTATTGATACTCAAATTTTAGGCTATCAATCTTTTTAGACATTCTGTTGGACAAGGTCTTACACACACTTGACTTAACCCAATGGAACCGATTTTACAAATTACAATCCAGTCCAACCTAAATCTGAAAAAGATTTGACACAAAAAAAAAAACCTCATTTAAGCCCACACAACCTTAGCAACTATTTTGTGTTAATTATGCAGAAGCTGTGCATACTTTCTATTGGAGAGAGAGGGCACCTTAGCACATTGATCGGGCTCGCCTCTCTGCAACTCGGCCCAGGGCTTTAGTGGCCCACTCCCAAGTCCCAGGTTTTTCAAGCAGATTCAACATCCTGTGAAGGTCACCGTAAAGGTACCACACCGTCGTGCATCAATGTTTGGATGCCCCAATTGTATGATTTTGAGATGGCTCCTCCGAGTGGCACCGATGCAATGAGATAATATTTAGTTGGTTATATGAGATTATGTATGTTGAGATATAATATTATTTGATTAATTTTATGAATGATAAATAGAAAATATATAAAGTTGAAAAATACTACTAAAAAATAGTTATATGTCTTATTTTATTTTAATAATTCATATTCTACCTTATTAATCCTTAGTTAACCTTAATTCATACTTAAAAAATTATTGATAGATGTTAAAAATTCTCTAATTATACCATTACATGAACATGGCTCACAAGATATACTCGGAGGCTTCACTATTTCCGAGAGCTAGACTCCAGTTCACCTTTTAAATGGGATGGGCCAAGCCTAGTTTTAGGTGCAAGCAATTGAAGATGAGATATCTGTGTATCCTGCGGAGTTTTTTTATTAATAACTCACATAAAATAATCAATTATGAAAATGATTCATAGTTCAAAAATTTTACAGAGATAGACTGTCACATCAGCCTGTCGAGTCCTGAGAACTCGACAAGAGACCTGTTGTGTGGAACTCGTTTGTTGAGTTCTCAAGACTCGACAAGGCCCTTGTTGATTCTCCAGGTCACGATAAGTTAGGACTCGACTAGACCCTCAACTAGGCGATTCGAGCACGAACATTTCGGAGACATTTTGTATGGCAGAAGCAAGATTCGAACCCAGAACCAAGGGGTGAGAGAGTAGTGTCCTAACCAGCTAGGTTAGGAGAGATTTGTTAACATGCCCCCAGTCATATGGTTTTGAGTCATCTGAAGCTTTTTTGGGTTTGTATTAGGTCACATTGAGAGAATAACTAGTATATAACATGTTTTTGATTTGCCACTTGAGTTGTATTGTGTTTGTACCAGAGCTCTTTTGTTTTGTTTTGTTTTGAATAAAATTATCAAAAATTCAAATTTAGCACCATAATAAAATTTGATTCACCCACTACTTCTATAACATTTTCTGTTATCATAATGTGTTTTCTCTTTCTTAACTATTGGTCAAATTTTTATATTAAAAATGCGCCTGGAGAACATATATGATTTCTTCTTAATCATTGATTGCTTAAATGCAAACAACACATATCATATTATTGTATATTCGGATAATAAGTGTCTTATAATTGTATAAAAATATATTTTTAATATAAAAAGTTGGCCAATAAATAGGAAAGAGAAGACACATTAGAGTAACAGAAAATGTTGTAGAAGTAGTGGGTGAATCAAACTTTATTATGATGCTAAATTTGAATTTCTGATAATCTTACTCAAAACAAAACAAAAGAGCTCTTGTACAAACACAATACAACTCAAGTGACAAATCAAAAACATGTTAGATACTAGTTATTCTCTCAATGTGATCCAATACAAACCCAAAAACACTTTAGATGATTTAAAACCATATGACTGGAGATAGGTTAACAAAGCTATCCGAGCCTAATTGATTAGGACACTACTCTCTCACCCCTTGGTCTAGATTCAAATCTTGCTTTTATCATACAAAATATTTTTTTTGATCGAGTGTTGAGCACTCGATATGTTCGTGGTCAAGGGTCTGATCGAGTCCTAATTTGTGGTGACCTGGGGAATCGACAAGGGTCTTGTCGAGTTTTCAAGACTCACTCGATAGACTGACGTGACGGTTTATTTCTGAAAATTTTTTGGATTGTAAATCATTTTTATAATTAATTATTTTATATGAATTATTAATAAAAAAATCTGATATCCCGAGTCAGGCGAAGGTCAAATACAAACAACCAAATATACTCTATATATCGCGAATTGCAAGACCCGTCATAGAAATATTTAGATTTCACTGCTTTAAGTGTTAAATTTATTAAGTAGTTATGTCATGTGCATAGACACCGCTTGCGAGGTTCGTTTAAGGTATTTTCATGACAAGGCTAGATTGAAATGTCATACACCACGGCTACCCTTTCCAAGGTTTATGACGCATATATCTGATCTTTTCCTTTTAAAAGATATCATATTTTTTCCAATTGCCTACAAATCACTCAACTCATCTCATCTTTCTTCTCAACCTCTCCATCCATCTCTACTGCCAACCATTTCAACCCCACGTGCCACTGCCTCAGTGACCAATTGCACAACACCTGCATGGCAACACCAATCGGCCACCACTTCCTCCCAACTGCTCCTCCACTGCCTCCCGTCCCCCGCTACTTAATAACGCCACCGCCTTCTAGTGAACTGTTGTTATATATAAACCTACAGTGACTAGATCCAAATGATTTTGATCCAATAAAAAATATGCACACAAACTATTAAAAAAATAGATTATATACTCTTCAGCAAAACTAAAAAAAATGAAAAAAATTGACTATATATCATTGTATTGTAGTGGCAGTTGCTATTTATTATTATGAAAGTATGGTTTTTCTTAATACTACTGCGTCTAAATCTTTATTTGTTGTATATTATTGATGTAGTATAATAACAATTTTTTAAAGAAAATGACCAAGCTAATCGTAGTCCTGTGGCTGGGGTGTGGTCGATCCAAGGTGTGGCATCGTGATAGCGCAGCAGTTGGGCTCATGCAGCGAGATGGTGTGTACAGCAGTCACGACATCTACATGCCTTTTTCTCTTATGATGTTGGCCACGGCAAAAATATAGATTTAAAGCAGTTTGGTCATTTTCAATAGAATCTCTCCAAATCTTAAAAAAAAAATATTTTATTAGATGAATGGCATACAATAAATAAACTTAAAAACAAGTGATATTAAGTAAAATCACACTTTTTATAATAATAAATAGAAAATACCACATAACACATATGTCGCGATCGGTCGAGCATGGCATCAGAGGTCGGCCGAGAATGTAAGCGAGGAAGTCTCCTGCGACGACAGTGAAGTGCAGTAGCTCGTGAGGTGTTGAGCGATCGGAACGTCAAATCGGTTTCCGTAAGAGTAACGAAAAAGCGCAAAGTAACAAGGATTTCGAAGAATCATATGGGGTGCTACTTCTCCTGTACGTGCCTGGTTTCAAAGGCTCCCATCATCCTCGTATCACATCGCTTTGAATTCCATGCTCATCCCTTGTTTACCGGCCAAGAAACTTACTACTATCAGTTATGGGATGTTTATATAATTAATGGTCGGCACAAATTACTGGTACTCTCTCACTGTGTTTCTGTTTATCCAATATGTCATTCCAGTGTGTCATGTCACGGCAATATTAGATATTTAGGTCACGAAGTGCATGGTATTATTAATTATGAGTTTGTGCACTCCCCATGTTTTGTATAGTTCTTAAAAATGAAAGATTTTCTAAGAAAGATTTAATTTCCATAAAGACTGTATAATTCGATTTCACAAGATCAAAATTTTGAATTTGTCATTGATAACATGATCAATGAATATGACATATGCGCATCGATCCTCGATTGCTTTCACCAGATAGGATGACACAATATTTAGTTGGTTACATAAAGTGATCTTTGATGTGTTACCAAGTTGTTAAGTTGATTGAAACCGATAACATCGCACATGCATACAGTGACTAGCTCTTGGAGAGAGGAGGTGAGCAAAGTAGAAACCAATAATTTAACTCGATACGTTATTTGTTTTTGGGTTAAATCAGCGTTCTTTATTGAGCGAACATTTATACATTATTGATCAATTCTCAGGAGAACAAGCATCCAGGTAATTATGCTAGTTGTTATCTGTCATGTCTTAATACGTACACAGCACATAAAAAGCCAAGCTACATGGTTCATCTAACTGGAACTTAATACTAGTATTAGTTATTTGTTTTGACTTGGTTCATGCATGCACTTATATGAACATACAAGCCAAGTGGGATTAATTATAATCCAGTAGTAGAGAATACGGATCATGTCCCTTGGACATTTTTTTTCCTTTGGTATAACTGAATTAGGTTAAGTACATGACAAGCCCAAAATTAAACTGTTTTGTTTGTTCTGTGATTCTGTTTAGATATAAACGTGATGCAGATGCAAAAACAATACTACCAGCTCGAATCTGGCCAGAAAGATCAGATTCTAAGAAGATCATGGTCAAAGGAGTTCGGTTTTGGACAAATTGTTACAGTGAGACTTTGGGTCCCCCTGTTTTTCAAAGTTATCAGAGTGTATAGACTTCTGGGTTAAGATTTGAATACCTGAGATCGAAGATAAGAGAAGAGTCTCAATGTCTTACAAATAAATTTTAACCATCTCATAATCTCGTAGACCTTTTATCTAAGCTGATGTGTATCTTTTGTGTCTCAGAGAACAAAAGGCAGAAGGTGTCTTATTTAAAATCTCAATCACATAATCAGAATTCAAATGATATAGATTATAGTAATATAGAAGATAAATTAAGATAGTTAATCATCTCACAAGAAATTATAAATTTTTCACTTATCTTAACTAGATTTTTGACATCTAATTTAATGATTCAAATAGAGAGAAATGACAAATGTTTTCTATTCTCCAAAGTGGATGATTCAAATCTCATCTAAGCAGTTGACTTGTGATCATACAACTCTTTTAAAAGAGATTCAAATCGAACCCAGTGAAACAAAGGAGGAGACATGGCTGAGCTTATGGAGAACAATCACAGAATAAATATTGTTACAATGTTGGGTCTGACTTGGTACATGCACAGACACATCATGGAAAGTGCAGCTGGAGAAGCCTTCCCCTCCGGCACCAAAAACAAGGCAGAGGCTCACTCGTGCTGGCCCCCTCCCAATGATGGAATTTGCCTTCTCAAGAGCCTGGAGACCAGCAAAGCAAACACACACCCCCAATGGCTTATAAATACTCTCGCCCGCAACAACTACCAAGGCAAATGCGGCTCATCAGTACTAGTGCTAAGTAAGTATGGAAATTATGGAATGGAAGTGATTATAATAAGATAATATGCAGCCATCATTGTTGTTCTTGTTCTTGTGGGGCTTGGCTTTGCATTGTTCAATATCCATAGCCATGGGGGGGACTACATGCTCGCATTCTTTTGCGTGCCTTCCTGTTCTGGTCAAAGGTGCATGCATGGTACGGGGAATAGGGCCTTCAGTCTTGATCATTCACTCATTCTTGTGCTATGGCTTTAGGAGGACTGAGGGAATAGGGCATTGTTTTCTCAAAAAAAAAAAAAGAAAAAGAAAAAAGAAAAAAATGAAAAAAGAAATCTTTTTTAGAAATTATAACACCTCACTTCTTTTTTACTCGTCATTTTAATTTCCAACACAGTTTTCTAAAAAGACAATGTATGATTAAGTGTACTCCTAATATATATGTGATTAATAGGGTAGATATGTTATTTGTATCTATATAATTAATTGTCTAGTAGAATAATGGCTACAAAGATATTTTAATAAGATCATATATCACCTCAAAAATATAAAATAACGTTGTTATAAATAGTACAACCTTTTGCTTCTAAAACAACAAATAGAAAAGAACTAAAATAGTAGAAAACCCCATGTATTTCTTCACGTGTACTTGCACAATCTTATATTTAAGAAAAACTCTTAGCTTCCCCCATATATTTTATATTAATATGTTTTTTATTTACTCCTAATTGATTGAATTTAACAATTCAAATTAAGATGGATGAAATGTTTAAAATTTTTTGTGAAATGATTAATCATATCAGATACTCCATATCAATCTGAATCATTCAAAATATGATTGAATGATTGAGATATTAAGAAATACACTCTGTTTTTTCTTAATTAAGGCAAAGTATCCCAATCCACCTTAGAATGACGAAGGGCATTCTATTCTCCAAAAAAATAAAAGAAGGTTTTTTTTAGATGTTTCTAATTTTTTTGTTATATTTCTAAAAAAATCCATAGAAAATTAGGTAATTGGTTAGGTGACAGAGAAATTTACATTAGTTTGTATATATCATTTTTGAGTTAATTTTTTTAAAATACCAAGCATGCCCTTACTCTTCCTTCCTCACCACATCATGTTATCGCAGCTGCTTCAACGGTATTTTATCTCATCTCATCTTTGTCCACAAGCAATTCAACAAAATGCTCAGAATAACACAGGAAGTGGTATATATGTGAAAATTTGAAGTTTTCAAAAAGAGCACAAGAGTCATTTTGATTAGACTCAAACTCTTTGATCTTGCCAAAGTGGCATTTAAGAAATTTTGTTTTGTTTTTCAATGGCATTTAGACATAATTTTTAATGACAATTTAAGAAGAAATTTTTTAATTTTCTAGTGGCAACAGTCAACTATATAATTTTCAGTGATATTTTCTGACTATTTATTTTCACGAGTTGCATAAACCAAAATATTTTCTTTAATCAATGTTCCTGATGAGAGAAAGGACGGCCTAATTTGCATGTTGAACAGAGCAGGCATCTAAAATGGAATCATACTCACGCAATATTTTTTATTTGGTACACACAGCTAGGTACTTTGTTGCCTGAGTAAACTCGAAAGATGTAGTGATACAGCATAGCAAGTTGGCAAGTTAACATAATAATTATATGGTGCCACGTCATAATCAAGTGCCCGGACTGCGCATAAGTGGAAATTGTTACAAACGCGGTCTGTGTGAAGTTCCAAGGTGACCTGAAGTGAAAATATCTCTATTACAATCCATAAATATATTAGTAATAAAAATTAATAAATTTGATGGAACACATATTTTAGTGATAGATTTACATGGACTAGAAAGTAGTAATTATATCCTTACACAGCTATTATGCAAACGAACAACAGCACACACGTACTTGTGGAGATGAACTCATCAAAGGGCGCACAGTACACATGTATGTGATGTTCAACCTACATGTCGGAATGTCAGCAACTCATCAAGCGACATCTCGGTATTTTACCCTAGGTATGGCTCTTCAGAATTACGATGCTGTGCACCCTTTGTACGGTGGAATGTAATATCTACAAAAATATTCATTATATCTAATAAGATATTATTGTTAAATAAACAACTAACAGATCATTACATCAAAAAATTTTGTTATACATCAAAATGCCGGACACAGCATACGTGTTAAAAAAAAATATAAGGAGCATTGGATTAGTAAAAATAATACAGAAGCATCACAATAAGAATTCTTTGAGGGTTTTAAAGGTAATTGTTTGGAAGACAAATTATAATTTTATATAAACAAATATTATTTAGAAATTAAGTGTGTGTTTGGTTTTCAACCATAATTTGCTATGTGTTGCCCTACCTAAAATTGGTTATGACTTGACTATTATTTGTTTGTTGTTAAAATTTTGAAATACCAATGAAAATTACACAACTTCTAATTTATTTTCTTGTTAAAAATGGTCAAAGTTGGGACAAGAATTTGACCATCAAATTTAGGACATACCATAATTTTGACGAAACTATAACACTAACTTAGATTAGGAAATAAAGATGCCCTAAATATTATGGATATGGGTTTGACTCTCCAAATCAGTACCGTATCCGTATTCACTTTGCATGCAAATAGTTTTTCTTTTTTATCATCTACAAAAGTACAAAGAAAATGAAGAGAAAACACACATCCAAACTCGAACCGTCTCCAAGCTGGCGCAACAAGAACACCAACTCACGCCCCCAGCACAATCCTTCCCCCAAATCACACTCTAAGCATGAGATTACCGTCTAATCATCCCTCTACAAACCAACTGGAATCTCTTATAAATTGATGAAATAACAGAACTAAAAAAAGACCCAATACTGCGATTTAAAACCAAAAAAATGACCTCTCTCCAAGGAAGAATTCACAGGCCCTGGAAAATTTTCACAAGTTTTTTCTCCCTCTCTGTATCACACTATATATGACGACCCCACCGACCACTGTCAGAGGAGGCGCCGGGACCCACCAAATCGGCGACTCCTCCCAAAATTTTGAACCCAAAAGTCCCCAACTTTTTCGCTGTAACGCGCAGCTCAGCTCACCTCACCATGTCACTGTATTGCCATCGTTGCACAATGCGCGCGTGCCCGCCAAGAAACTCGCGCATGGCGGCGAGGCCGGGGCCGCGGACGTCGCGCTCCCAAGCAGCGGTCTGGGTGGCGCGATCGGCGCCGGCGAGCCGCGCGAGAATGACGGCGGTGGCGTCTAGGCGGCGGACGGGCCAGCCCCAGACGTCGGTCATACGGCGAATCTTGGCGACCTGCGCGGTGGCGAGCTCCCGTGTGTTGGACTTGATCTCGTCTATCGCCGCGCGGAGGCTCTTGCGGCCGGTGAAGTAGTCCCGGAGCTCCGGCACGCCGATGGCCTTGCCCAGCCCGGCGTGCGAGGCCCTCTCGGAGGCAGATGTCGTGGCGTAGTATTCTTGGAGCTCCCCGACCATGCCGGAGTCCACCATGTCGTCGACTCGCCGGTCGAGGTATTCCGCGAGGACCGCCTCCTCCACGTCGACCCAGAGGAGGCAGCACGAGAATCGAAGCGCCGGCCTGTATCCGGCGGCGGCCGGGGTGAACGGGTCGCCGGCAGCAGCGTCGTAGTGTTCGGCGAGGAGCGCGTGGATGAGGGAGTTCGACCCGCCGGCGACGACTGGTACGCGTCGGCGCGCCGCGATGGACGCTGCGGCCGAGGCGGCCAGCGACCGGAAAGACGACGCCGGGAGCTCGCCTGCGCCTGCGCAGACAGCGCCGAGGAGATGGTGCGGGACGCCGCGGCGGTCGCAGAGGGGCACCTTGTTGGTTGTGACGTCGAGGCCGGCGTAGAGCTGGATCTTGTCGGCGTTCACCACCTCACCGCCGAGATCCTCGGCCGCGTCGATGGACAGCTTCGTCTTGCCCGTGCCCGTCGCGCCCACGATCACCACCAACTCCGTGTCCTCCCACTCCCCCACCATCTTCTTGCCGCTGCAACAACAGCCACTCCCCCCATCACCTCTGTTTCTCTCCATAGTAACACTACACCACCTCTGCTGCTCCGGCACCTGAACTCGTACTGATCGCCGTCGTCCACTCTCTCTGCCGACGCCAGCGACGGCCGCGGCGGCCATCGGGGAGCGAACCACGGCACTAATCCTGTTGATAAGACAGCTCATATAGCCCAATCCCAATCCCCACCCAAGTCACCCACACCAAAGTACTACTATAAAGAAACAAGAGAAGTTCTTGCACACTTCAGTTTCTTGTGCTCCTAACAAGTTGGGAATGCCATGGCATTCCACCACAAGAACTCATGCAATTGTTGCTTTCAGAACTCTGGCCTGCACACCTCCCGCTGTCTTGCGTCTGTGTGGGGTGGTGTTTGTTTCTGGCTATCACAGGGACAATGCTGGGTCGCGTATATATACACAGAGACAGGGCTAAGAGGGGCAGCACAATAGATATTGCGTGCTAGATGCCAGATGTGACCAAAAAGACCTTCACTTAAACTTTTGGGCTATCATACGATGGCAAACATGCGGGTGCCTACTCTTCTTTTCTGGCCATTTGGGAATCGGGATGTGTGCAGTAGTACGACCTCCTTCCAATCCATACATGATGCATCCACCATACATCGGTTTACACCCCCTTTTCCCCTGCTCCTCCTCGCACTCACAAATCTACTCGCTCCAGGGAATAAGAATAACAGGCAAGTACTATGTACTAACTGGTGGTTAGCTGGGTTAGAATAAGAAGGGTGTTTGACCAAGATTATTTATGGTTTATCAATTTGTTTGAGATATGGTCAAATATTTAGTATTATATACAAATTAGTCGTTAGCTAAGGTTAAAAAAAGGGTGTTTGGTCAAGATTATTTATAGTTTCTTTTCTATGATCTATTTGTGATTTTAATTTATGAGACTTGATACATGTAATTGTGTAATCTTGGTTTATTGCCTCACTCCTCCCACTCATCCTCCTAGTCATCCTTATAACAAACCATAAGTTTAAATTAGTGTCAAACATCTTATAAAACTTAGTAAATAGAGTTTTGCTAATGAGCACATACATATTTTTCTCCTGTCTTTTATACAGCTCTTTTTATCATTGGATCAAACTCCTCTCTTTAAATCTAGTTATCTAAGATTCATCTAGTCCCTCCTTAATTTTTTTGGCGACGGTGACCCGTCAGTGATGTGATGATGGCATAGCCAATAGGTGAAGATGGTGGGAGGTAGCAATTGTGGGGGAGAAGGTAGCGACCGTAGGAGAGAGAGAGGCAATGTAGCAAGGCGGTAGAGGAAGAGGAGATGGGGGAGGAAGGGAATGGATGGCGGTGGCAGGGAGGGAGAGAGGAGGAAGATGAGGAGAGATAGGAGATAAAGATTGAATCTAAATTTTAAATTTGTATTAAATTTGTAGTGTAGATAATACAAGTAATTTTAAGAAAAAAAAATAATTATCTATGCTCTAGAAAGTCCTAGCGAATAAGCCAATTTTTTAGTTTATTCATAAGCCAAAAGAGTGTATTACTATTTGGTAAGTCTAAGCAAGCCATACGTAAATGGTGCATCCATTGCCTAGCGCAAGAGATATCTTTTCCCATAAGGTGTGCCAATGTACTCTCCTCTCCATTTGACATGCAAATCCTCGTGACTTGTACAAGTGCATTGATTCATATGCATTATCTAAAAGAATTTTACTTGGATAAAATGTACTTTTGATTTGTCTATTTTGTGCACAGACTCAATTTACCAATCTACTCTAAAATAGTCCAACTGGTTCAATATTTAAAATTGATACATCAATTATCCTTTAGTTAAAATGGATGGATAAAAAGCTAATTTAGAGTAACACTATACTGTACACTTGAATGACGATGATACATATTTGTGCTGTTACTCTCTTGCTTACTAATTTATTATTTATAAAAGGGTGTATTTGTGTTCACACCAACACTTATACTATACCCTAATCAACGGGAGCAACATCATTTTCTTTCACAAAAATATACTATTTTAATTCGACTAAACTATTTGTTTTTCTTCAAACTCATTTATTTTGTCCACATCTTCAATACAAGAATCAACAATAGATAAATATAAAAAATAGAGGAATTAATCTGGACAATCTCAAAGTAAAAAGATTAACTTGAGTGGTCTCTTGCCCACGCAATATAATTGTAGGTCCCACATAACAGGTTCAAGTTTATAAGACAAAAAATTAATAGGGAGCATCCTATAAGGGAGTAGGTATGAAGCCTTTAAGAATCATGTGATTCAATATAATAAATGATTTAGATGATTTGTGAGATGTATGTTTTAGTTTATCTAAACTATCTAATTAAGATAAAATGAGTTAGAGACATCCACTTAAAACTCAAATTAAAAAACTTATTAAAAATTTTTATTCGGGTCTACGTGACCAACTTGGTCCTTTCATCCGTCCGGTCGAGCAAGGTCCCCCATGATGAGCGACAGACCATCTGACCCTGCACCTTTCATTAATCGTGTTCCGAATTAACTGTCCTCCACTGTTGCTTTGCTGCAAGGCAAAGAGCAGAGAATTCTGATGGCTTGAGTACCAACCAATTCTGCTGTGCTTAGAACAACCGCACTTTTTTTACCACGTTCGGCAATGTTACTTTCGTTATCACATGCTTCATCGGTCGACGGTTTCACACTGTAAAATCTTATGTCCTGTTTACAAGCACTCAAAGGTTCTGGTTTTGGTTTCTATCACATTATATTACTTCAAGTTCAAATATATCATAAATTAAAGTTTTGAAATTATTTGACAAAAAAAAACTCTGATTTCCCCACTTTATGCCTTCAAATATCACTAATATCATATAAATAAAATATGATATTAATTATAACCAATATCAATTATATAATTATTTTCAATTTTATGAACACATTATAAAAAAAAAATAAAAGTTAGAGTTATTGGAGTATCTCAAATCCTACTTGAACATTATAATATAGAGGTGGCTCTAGGTCTACTTCAATTCTAGAGAAATCACCAATCAAAAGCCACCCCTATTAGGTCAAGTTGCTTCAACTCCAACCTAGAAGTTGAGAGTCGGAGTCTGGTCAAATAAGGTGAAAAAGGGGGAAATCATGAAAGAAATATATATATATCATTTTATAAATTCGATGCGCCTGCTCTAGTTCCAACCCAGAAGTTGGGAGTCGGAGTCCGGCCAAATTGAGTGGAAGAGGGGGAAATCAAGAAAGAAAAAAATGATGAACCATGCTATTCTTACTAATTAGTCTCTCCATTTCTAAATAAATGTCATTTTAGTTTTCTTATTTTGTTTCCAAATATTTGTCATTTTATAAATTTGACGAACATTTATATAGGTTTTGTTTTCATGTATGCCTTTATTTTGATAATAGAAGGTTGTTTTTCTAAGAGTTTGTCTACCAATATTAAGAACACATGTATGTATTTCATCGGTTGCAAAATACCAAGGGATATAATTTTCAATCTTGTTGCAAATATAAAGTGTACATATAAATTTATTGATATCTTTTCTATTGTACACTTATTTATTTCTCTACTCTCTTTACTATTTGTGACTAATCTCTCACATTAACATTCTCTCTCGCTTTTAAGGCATTATGAATGAGAGTAATTAGACATTTTCACTCAATATTCTTTTTAAGTTTAGAATTTTCTTAATTCGTGTGTATATTCAAAACATGTCTTATACCTTTCAACGAAGAGAGTATTGAGATGTAGACAAGTCACTAATAATATATATTAATTATAGTTACTTCGAACATTTGCTTTTATGTCTTATTTGTAATGTCAGATGTCAAAACAATATTTATTTAAAAAACAGAGGGAGTAAATTAAAGTGTCTTGATAGAGAATGAAGTTATTTCTCACTTCGTTTTCATATAGACATCATTTTAGTATTTTGTACTAGAAATAAGGTACAAAAGAAAAGACTATAATAATCTTATTTAATGCATCTTACTACTCTTCCTCTCAACTCACCAAATTATGTATTAAAAACTTCTCTATGCCACCAGGCACTCATTCCTTTTTAATATTGCTAAACAAACTTCTTAAAATAGTAAACTTTTGCTATTGATTGTATTATTAAAGAATGGTAGGGAAAATGCTATACAAAATTGTCTCAAACTTGTAAAATAATATCTATATGAAAATAGAATGAGCATATTTCAAAAGATTGGATCGGAAAAAACTCATTGGTCACTAATTTACCATCTTAGTTTTGTGGAGGTCTTATATTATAAAAAAAATAAATAGGGATAATGTCTTATATTATTAACCAGAGGGAGTTTATAGTGAACATGATTTGTATGTTCTCTTTTTGTTCTTCTATCAGAACACTTGGTGGATTATGAATACCTACATACTATAAAGAAGTAAATACAGTAAAATATATAAAAAGAAAATATACAAGTCTAAGGAAGTATGGGTGCCTTATTTAGCCCTATCCCTTCTAACTTATAGCTCTAATTCTATGTGGCCAACCCAGATGAAGCGAAGACAACGGTCTGATAGCCACAAACGCGGTGATGATGTGGGCAAAGCAGCGGGGTGTATGCGGACGACGAAGATGAGCCAAAACCGCCGATCGAACGGTCAGGAGCGCAAAATCGACGTGATCGGACGTGGGGTGGAGTTTGCTCCCGGGTTATATATTTACATATGATTACCCGGGGGATACTTGAGTTTTCAGGTGCATGACATATACTTTATACACATACATACATGCATATCTGTGAGAGAGACTGGCGTTTATGGAGAGGAGATTGGAGAGGCATGTGGCCCAGGATTCTATGTTTTTTGTTTGGTGTGCACATTGACCATTCCATTTTAGGTTGAGATGTTGAGATTTTTGTCTGACTATAGGAGAAGATTGAGGCAGAGAGAGAACAAAGACAAGGGAAAGGGCAAGAGGTCGAAGAAGGGGAGAATCTGACGAGTGTGTATAGGAGAATAAGATAGTTTGACGATATGTTGCACACCTCTCATGTTCTAAGGTCACTATCGATGGATACCCAACTACAGTAGGCTGAGTGAGGCGCCTGAATGGCGTGCAGTTTTTGGTGCTGCCCATGTTTTTCTCTGTTTCCATGTAGCTTTGGATTCATGATGCGAGTTGCATGTTTTCTTCCTCTCTGTCCATCTATGTAATATGAAACATAATATTTGATGTAGATAATGAAAAACTATATATTATAGAAGAAAACAAAGACACACAAAAAACATATAAGTTTAAACTTAGGTGGGTTCATTTGTTAGATGCTAATCTCTCGACTTGACTCATAGACATACGAGTAATGTTATTGGTAAACTTTTTATTTCTGTAATCTTTACAAATTTTAGGTGGAAAATTCAGGTCAAGTACACCTAATCTTTACAAAATCTAGCTTACGAGTGTAGATCAAGGATATGTAATGCAAGTGTAGATTGAGTCGGTTATGCTATTGCAGGAAGGACGCCGTCTTGCATCGATGCTTGCATCCTCCTGGATGAAGGATGTCGCTGCCTGCTTCATCCCGTAGACGAGGATGCCGTTGACGAGCACAAAATGCCCGTGTGACCGTTTCGTGCACGGCTCAGTCGGGCCAGCCACAGAGAGAGTGTACAAGGGCAGAGGGACAAAATTTTCCACACAAACATTTTCAATAATATTTTATTAAGTTGGAATATTTTCATAATATTTTATTAATTTGATATTTTTGTTGATTTCTTTATTTTTGAAGGATGTTTTATATTCAGTTATAACTGAAAGGCACATGACAAATGAATATTGAGGCTCTATTCAGTATTATAGTATGTTCATGAAATTCTGTTTAACATATTATTTTTTGTTAAGGTTAATTATAATTATTGAAATAACAATAATATATTATGTATGAGAAATATTTTCAATAACTATCACATCTCACATCACAATATAAAATCACACTTTAATCTCAAAAAGTGGCTAACTTATGAAAATTATTGTTTTATGTCTTGGGTTTATGGGCGGATTGGAAGGCTACGGATGGTGGGGGCGAATGAGTGGTGGTGGGTTACCTTTGCACGAGGGTGGGGTTGTACATTGTTGGGATGCTTTGGTAACAAATTCATGAAACTATTCCTTTCTCAAAACTGAAATCCTATAACCTAATAGCGTGTGCATTGAACTCAGAAGTAAAACAAGTCCACTCGATTGTTCAGCCTGTCATGCAGTATACATGCTCTCAAAATGAGCTAATTGTTGGCAACCTTTGTGCAACAACCACTCACATTATTTATTACATTTTCATTTCAATTTGTTGAGAGACGTATCTAAAACTTTGTTTCAAATTATAACGTGTTGAACAACATTGTGGTGAAATATGTTCACATATGTTTGTTTACATTTCACATACCCCACTGATAAAAATAAAACAAATAACTAGAGCATACCTTTGGGGGTGCAAGACCGTTATTCTGCAGTTACCATAGGTAGATTCTCGTATTAACCGAGCGTCATTAGGTAATTACAGAATTGTAATTTTGTTTAGTCAGGTCTCTACAGCCCCGCGAGTAGTCTTCTCTCACTCAAAAAGTATTATTTACTACTCCTATGCATATACTTTTAATGTTTAATTTTGTTGGAATTTGTACTTTCAATTTTTTTTAAGATATTTCTAACTGAAATGTGTCTTTTGTTATTTTTATTTTGTGGATTGAATTATTTCTTGAAATTTTACAGCAAGCAAGAAAGTGTCTTCACCCAATATTCTCCTGTTTAATGTAATAGTATGTAACTATGTCCAAACCCAAGGCTAATCAACGTGGATATAATAATATACATGAAAAAAAAAACATTATGCGAAGAATACTAAAATATGGGGCCAAATTTTTCTATAAAAAAATATTAAAAAAAAAGATGATACTTGATACCGTGTCGCGTATTGCGAATGCAACTATAGCCCACAATTTGCATCAATGTCATCTCAAATGGCATTTCTTGCAAATGGGAGGAGAATTCGAACAATCGTGCACAACTCGCAAGTAAGCAATAGTAGTTGACTAGCAAGAACTAAATAGGGAAAACACATGTAAAAAAGAACTAGGAAGTTAAAGAAAGGGACGATGAAACTACAAATTAAGTATCAATGCAATTATGCAAGGGAATACGTAAAAAAAAAAGCAGTGGTCAAAAAGTTGCCCAGACAGTACAGGCCGCTTGCAATTTGCACACACTTGATTTAGATAAGAAAGGTACAAACTTCACTAGTTGGTTAACCAGGTATCTATCGTACATAAAAGAGGACACAGACGAGGCATAAAGAGCTCTTCCTAGATGATAAAAAGGGGATTTGATGGGGGTGAATATGATTCGCTCGGGTTTGTCCGTTCTGGCTGTCTTCTCCCACTATTATATAATATAATGTTTACAATTTGTTTAATCTCTTATATAATATAAGATCCCATTTGATCATATTTCAACTCCTAATTTTACTAGATTAGAGCTGGAGTTGGTAAATTCTTTAGAATCGAAGTGGTTCCGGAGTCAATTTTATACTTAAAAAATTATAGTAGTATTTGGGTGCCCTAACAACTCCAAATGTCAAATTTACAACATATCCATAAGTTTCAAAATGATTATATAGTTATGCCATTAGTTATAGTTAATATTATATTCTATTTGTATGTTATAATTGACATTTGAAGCCTTCAAATAGAGAAATCAGAATTTTTTTCCCAAACACTTTCAAAACTTTTATTTCTAGTTTATTTGGTGTTGCAAAATCAATAGCATCTTCCTAATTTTTCTACTCTCTCTACTACTACCTTTGTTATATTTTACTTGTCATTGATATATATGAGTCAAACCTTTTAAACTTTGATTAGTAATATAAGAAAGTATCAATATCATCATGAGAAAATAGTATTAGTAGATTTGACATCAAACATATTTTTATGTTGTTATTGTTTTATAATATCTACTGATATATAATTTATAAAAATTGTATTTTGGAGACGGTAAAAATTCTAAAAACTAAGTAAAAATACGAGTATTTGTGACTAATCTTTTATACTAACACCCTTTCTCTCATTTTTAAGGTATATATTTATGAGTAAGAATAGTTTAATCTTTTCTCTTAATACTCTCGTAAGTCAGAATTTCCTTAATCCTTACATTGTCAAAATACACTTATTTTGCAAAGGAAGTAATATTATTTGATTTGTGTATGTTCATGAGCCATGAGAAAAAGAATAAAAATGGACTTATAAAGAGGGAACATATAAGTCACATTCAAATATGATTATAACTATAATTCGGAGACCACAATTTTTGGGATTGGTTTGGGGCGGCCTTTTTGCTATCAAAAGGTCGCATCAGGGTATAATGGAATTAAGGAACCCCATTTGCAAAAAAAGGGAGCCGCTTTTGCAACCGCCCAGTGGTGAATCCAGCCACTTCAATGGAATCTTATCAGAGCGTTTTTACCAGATTGTTGCTGCTATTTTTTTTTGCTGGTGTCGTGTGTGTGTTGCGTGTTCGGCACACGCGAAATGCCCATGTACCCTAGCATTTAGAAATTAATACTCCTATCATCCTATATCTAATAGTTAAGCATTTTGGATTGCAGTGAAGATTAAAATCAGACCACTGGAAATTAAAGTAAAATATGTTAAATTTTAGGATGACATTAACTAGTATAATGCACAACCTGACCGACAAGCAAATCAGACACAAGCCCTCTTTAAGTGCAAAAAATTGGATGTTTATTCCATTTCTTTCCTACTACGAGCCATCCCAAAACTCTGCCTCAAATTGGTAGATTTGAAGACTGCTTGGTTGTTTTGTCATAATTTGTTGCATCTTCTTTAAACAAGTTTAGCTTTCTATGACTATTATTTGGTTTTTGTTCACAATTGTGACGTGTCATATTTTTTTAGTTTCATTATCTATCAGTCATAAACACATTTTTGATCAAAATTTGTTTATAATAGTGGCAATCACAATTATGATAAAAAAATATAGTAATATTTAATCACAAACCAAAAAGGCATTTACCGTGTGTTGTTCTTTTTGTTTCAAATATTAATGTCTAAAGCACCTTTTAGCAAATGATCTCTTTTGCATTGTTTTTGCGAAGTAGACAAAAAAATTATGGCAGGAGCAAAATCTGAGGACGATACTCAAACATCATCTTAGATTTCTCCAGATATAACCGGAAGGTTTGGAATATATATGTTGAGAGAGAGACAGAGAGAGCGCTCCAATTGTCTAGCACTGTAGCTTGATTTTTCTTTTTTCAAAACAAATAGCATTGAGTGAAATCAAACACTTATTAATCTTGACAAGAAGTATATGGCAGTCACAATCACATGCATGCATGCATGCGCATAAAACAACATTATTTAAGAATATCTCTAATGTGAGACGCGTGGCACTGTAATAATAATAATAATAATAATAATAATAATAATAAATCCAACGTGGAGAGAACATAGAGAAAAAAAAATGAAATATCAATACTTAACGAAGCAACCAGTGTTTCATGTCAGTAGTTTCAGAGCCCAACGTGCAGTGAGTGAGAGAGTTATTTCTTGAAGGGTGATTTTTTGATAGAACCCACGCCTAGTGGATATGCATGTGTATTTAGAGAATAATAGTTTAGAGACGTGGCATACTCTCTTCTTTTAGTTTCTCCTTAGTTCTTCTTTGACAATTTCCCAAGAACCATGATAGGTTGAAAACTAACTTGAGATTAATGTATCTAATTGATGCTTTTCACCTTTATTTTTCAATGATTCTGATCGTTCATGAGGTATTCTCTCTCCATGGTGCGGAATATAATTATCATACCATTCTTTTAATTAGAATCGTATATATGCGGCCACATTTCCCAAGTTGATGCGACGGTGCATGTTTACTAGGCAATGCGAAGTGCACACATAACCAATGGATCCATGTTGAATATATACTACATAGCATCAGTGCCTCCACTTGTGAAAGCTGTACTTACATAATAAAGAGAAACCCCAAATGATTTGATCCAATAGAAACACACACACTTAAGTACATCAAGTTCTTATATATGTCTATCATTTGCCGTCTAATGTGACAGAAGCGGTTAGTTAATCAAAAATATCTTGATGAGAGATATGTATGGACTTCTTTTTATTTTTTTTAATTCGTCACGCTCAGTACTTAACCGAAGGACTGTTTGTTGTGATGTTTTTTTTAATCCCGTAATATCGCTGAATACCAAGTGTCTATTTTATGGGCTTGTAGGAGTTAATTATAAGGATGACGTATATTGACTTCCTAATTAACTCAACCAATAGGTCTAAATGATGACATGAAGCATGAGTTGATCAAATAATTAAAGAAGGTAGGAACTGAGAAGTACGCATGTAAGGTCATGGAGAAGTCAATTAGTAGCTTTCCGCGGGGAACTGATAGGAACCATGACAAGCGTTATATATAAAGGTGGCACAACCCTAATTGTAATGGTAGTGGATTCTACAACTCAATGAAAAAAGAGGTGAAATGAATTAAAAAATATATTTAATTTGATGTTTTGAAATTTTTCTTAAAATACATATTGAATGTGAATATTATGATTACATAATGATCTAACTAGATATCAAATATGTATTTTATTAATGGGCAATGAGAATACAAACAAAATTCCCAAATCAAACGCCTTCTTAGTGGATGAGATCATCAAGGCGTATAGTTTTGTTATCTTGTTCATGATCTCTAATTGTTTATGAAATGAGCTCATATCATTATTGCATACAAATGACATATCTAGAACTACTAGAAACTTGAGGCTTGAGAACCCATAGAAAACTAAGCGAGCGCAAGTTGGAACATTTTTTATAAACAATCCAATTTCTTAAAGACTAAATTACAAAAAAAAAACACTCCGTAGATTTACATCTTTGCAATTACAAACTACTGGTCTCTTTGTAAAAAAATTACAAATATGACATGATTGCTAAATCGTGCCAAAAAAAAAAAAATAAATAAAAAACATGAGCCGTTATTTTCTTACTAAATTGAATTTATAAGGTTGTTAAGAGGGACTTTGCGCTAGTATACTATACTATTCTCTAATTAGGCATAGAATGCAAACAATATCGTCAGCACTAAGCGCGAGCCCATCGAGAAAAGTCGAGCGAGGATATCATATTTGTATTACACCAAACTCTCAGCTGAAGATAATAAAGTTTCAAAAACCTGCAGAACATATTAAAATTGCGTCTTGAAAACTAAGACAACAGTAAAAATTTCTGATGCCAAACAAATCGGCTACTAATTAATGCTAATTCATCAATTATGAAATACTATGTGTGTGGGGCCCTGACGTGCCCAGTCACCTTGGCATGGATCTGCCCCTGGTCAACGCCATAGGCAAAAAACAAAAAAAAGCTTATTAGGAGAAAAAATAATACATCAATGGAACAAGGGTCAGCTGATGTCCAATTGAAGTCTCCTAATTAAGCCATCAAATACACCATCGAGCTCGTACAAAATATTACAAAGTTAGGAGTGCAACATCTCGTCATCTTGATGCGTTGGCTTGTTTCTGGTCGCGAAGTTGACACTATTAAAAAAGACGTGCCGGTGTCTTTGATGTCCTCAAGCTATTGAGATAGTATATAGTTCGGAGCATTACGAGACATAGTACGTACAAAAATTTAGTGGGTTTCTAAAAAAGAAAAAAAAAGGGTTTAGTGGGTAAGACCCGTAAGAGGGACTGGCCAAAAGTAACGCGATTTGTTCTTGGTTTAAGCCACAACCAAACAAAGCATGTCTTTGCGTAGCTGTTGCCCCTTGGGCCCCTACTTTAAATGGCGCCCCTGCCCTTCACCTCTCTTTCTTTTTCGGATGTCGCCGACTGGTTGAAGCCTCACAAAACAACCGCGTCTTCTTCCTCTCTATCTGACATTCTACATCCCGAATTAACAACTTATCTCATATTTGTTTGGATCTTCAAAATTGGCCATCGAATTCAAGACTTCAAAATTAATTCTAGAATTCTGATATTTAACTGCATTCTAAAAATTGAATAACCACTTCCTACTCAATTATAACTACATATAAACTAGACAAATTCTTATCCTTACCCCAAAAATTTGATTACATCCATTTGTTTCATCTCTCAATATTAATATTTTAAAATTTTCATTCCAAATTTGATTTTGGATTTCATTTCTAAATACATATTTTAGGAAAATCCTATATTCAACTTTGAAGTTTAAATCTTAAAATTTGAAAATCAAATCTCAAATTTGAATTCTAAATTTGAAATTTTGAATCTAAAATTTGAGTTTGACATTTCAAATTTTGAATTTCAGTTTCAAATTTTAAATTTGAAGTTTCCAAATTTAAGATTTAGGATTTTGACTTTTGACTTTTGAATTTCATATTTCCAATGTCAACTTTCAAAACTAAGATTCAAAATTTTAAATTTCAGAATTCAAATTAAAATTCAAATTTTAAAAATTCAAATTCACATTAGATTTATAATTTAAAATTCTAAATTTTCTAATATCAAACCCCAAATTTCAAAAGCCAAAATTTCAAATATTTATATAAAAAATTGAGCCAATTCCACTTAATTCCAATTCCATTTGGAAATGAAATTAGAATTGAATTCCACAATTCAATTCCAATTCTTGAGATCTAAATATGGTGTAGAGGTTCTGAGAACAAAAGACGTATGTCTTCCTCTCCACCGGAGACGTTAGGTCAAAAATTAACAATTTATATAAAGGTAGTCGAGACTTTCAAATTTTTCTACGAGATAATTAATTACTTTAAATTTTCTTTTACACCAATCTGTATCATTCAAATTTTGATTAGATGGCTTAAATGAAAAAAATAACATCATTGGTCTTCTGTTCTTGAAAGTAGATGATAGGAATCCCAACATATGATGTACATGAACTTTGTCTATATGAGTGTCTGAACTCACCAATTCACTGTTGGTCGAAATTTGGCAAGCTTGGCCAGAATTACTAATTGTTTGGTGTATGCATTAAATTTTGGTGTCTCTTAGAAATTTGACCAACCTTAGATTAAAAGTTTGCCAAATCATAACCAACTCCGATGACTTAAAATTGGGCGCTCTAAAATTGGCTAACTAATTTTAGACATGCAAACTTTGAGCACCAACAGACTTGGCTAGCAAAACAACACTTGTATTCTATATTAAGATATTTCTTATCATGTATTATGTATGGTGGGATTTGTATAAATTGATGTGCATTTCAAATTTGATCGAACAGTCTAAAGTATTCAAACCGGAAGCTTTATGTATTTGGCTTTGACAGCAAAGGATACAATTTGCGATGACAGGAATTTTTGTCTGAATTATAGGTTGAAAACGTTAATTCACCTGGCTACATAAATTAATGGGTAGATAAATCTATTCGTTTCCCCTGTTAGATTATCTCCTTTTTCCTTAATTTGATCTGATCAATGTTTGCTGTTGTCGAACTAAGGGAAGAACATGCACACAATTGCATCAATCACTATCAATTTGGTAATTATTTTAAATGGGCCACGCATCAGGTCAGCTGCAGGCATGGTGAGCTAGCAATGCAAGCTGTATAGCAAATATTGATGCTGATTTCAACCTTCACCGAAACCTAACAAGTTGCATAAACGCACTAATTAAATGAAATTGGGTCAATGGCAGCATGCAGCATTAGTTCGATCGTTCGCCAGATGATACATGTACCATGTCATTTCTTTTTAATATGTTCTACAAATTGTTCATAAAAGTACATGCCAGTAAAAGAAAAAGAAAAAAAACTAGGAGACCTACATACAGCTGATCGCACTAATCAAACCATCCACTAGTCCTAATTTATCGTTCGAATGGCAGCTTGAGACTTAATTTAGAACCCTAATTCCTGCACCGTGGCATCTTTGTAGTATGTGTACGTCTTCGACGTGGTTCATCGGTTCTTCGGTTGACGGTTGCTTGTAATTTGAAAAAAAAAATGAATGCATCTGCAGGTGACATGAGAGTCGAAGTGAACATGCAGTAAAACTCATTTTTCAGTACGTACTTAGGAGCGAACTTAGCATAAGCAAATGGAATCATGCCCACCACATTAATAGCCAAATAAATACTAGCATAACAGTAGTGAACAATTCTACCATCTATGTAATCAAGTCTGTAGATCCAGGATTCATGGTTGAGTATGACTTGTATGTGTCTCTTTTTTTTTTTATGATATATCGATCAAAATCTTTGGTGTAGATCTAAAGCAGAACCTAAAAAATTATCATGAAGAGGGTGAAAGGGCCAAATAGTTAGCAAGGAATAATCATGGGAAGGGGGAATGTGGAAGTTTTTGTATACTTCACACATTGAACACTATGTAAAATATACAGGGTGATTGATTGCTCGCACGAGTCTAACTAGGCTCAATAGGACAGGCTTATTTAGTTAGAATAAGATGAAAATATGCAAGTAGAAATTGTTTGGTTGATTACATAAGTTGTTGCAGACTAAAATGAGATGTTAATTGGTTGGTTATATGAGTGATGTAAATGAGAACGAGGGATATGAAAAAATTATTAGAGTTATTAATTTATATTTATTACACCAAAAAAATTATCAATATATCTTAATAATTTTTAATTCACCTTAATTCATATTAAAACCCTTAATTTGCATTAATCATCCTCATAATAGTGTTATTAGGTAGGCCTAGCCTCCCTCAAAACTTGATTGAAATCATCTTTTTGTATTAGTCAGTCTGATTTAGTTATACATCCTAATCAACTAAATACATAGCTCTTTACAAAATTATACATTAATAGATCAGATTGAGGTTAATGCAGGCATAGTTGGTGCGTAACGTAGGGGACAACCGGAAAAGCCCCGGCTTCCCACCCTCTGTCTCCCGCTGCTGGTTCAGATCACAGAAGTGTAGGTATCATATAGAGTGAAGTGCGACAAGCCAGAGCAATCACAAGTTGTCCCAAGTGAAAACAAAATGGAGGCCCATAACCCAGCAACAGCCTGGAACAAACGATGCTTTCTCTTGGGCTCATTGAACCAGAGGGCCCAGATTGGACCAGAAGCTACTACGGCTTCGCTTCTGCACCGTTTCCTCAAAAAACAGCGTTTGGAAAGGTCTTTTCCCAAACGTTTCGATGCATATGAGCGGCTCCCTCTGGCCAGTCTTTTTACTTCTGCTGCACACGGGGCAAATCCCACCGAGGGGTGGTGTAGTCGTGTGGCGTCCACGAAGCTGTGGAAGTACCGAGAGGATGGTCCGTATGGACCTTTTGGACGTTCGGTTAAATTGGAGACGAGGTTTCGGCCAGCTTCCGTGCCCACACGCGATGCGGTCGGCCACAAAGTATGGTGCGAACGTTGTGGCCGCCGGCTGTCCGTGCATGCAGATACCGTAGTTTTATTTAGGGTAACGAAACAATCCTAAATCTTAGCCAAAACAAAAACTTCAGCAAAATTTATCCAAATCTTGCATAAACTTCAGAATTTTACAAATTTTGCAAATAGAACGCTAAACTAGATCGAATTCATGGAGCACAGTCCAAAAACCAATCAAGGCATTCTTTTAACCGCTGGACTTCGCCGTGATCCATGCTGACCCTGCGCCGTATGACACTAGTATGTCCCTTCGTCACCTTGGCATACCTAATCGATGACTAAATAGCTACGGACTAGAAAGTCCAAACCAAATGCGTTAGCTATGATCATACTGGCAAACACACGTGTCAACCACAGGAGAAGAAGGTGAAGCTCTTATGCACGCTCATGCTTGATGAGACACAACGGCAGAAGCAAGTGGCCGAAGCGCTATAAAAGCTATGGTTAGTGGTCGGAGAAGAACACGCGCACATACACTACAAACACATACACACATACACGCATAGAAGAAGGGGGGAGGCTCGAGGAACTCACTTGGGCCTTGCCGGTGGCGATCCTCAATGCAGGAAGCCACCCTTGCTTTGCACCAACAGCCCGGCGAACTTCGACGACCGCATTGCACCTCACTTGCATCCATGTTCAAGCTAAGGTCAGAAATTGGGGTAATTTTGGGTGAAATTCGGTTGAGGATTAGATTTAGGGCCCTTGCTGTGAGCCACTAGCGACTGTAGGTGGCCAGAGAAGGTGCCGATGAGGGAGATTAGGCAGTGGTAGCTTTAAGGCATGGACCAATCGAGAGAGAATGAGAAGAAAAGAGAAAAGAGGAAAATAAAAGAGAAAGAGAGAGGAAAAGGAAAGAAAGAAAAAGAAAAGAGGGGAAAAAGAAAGAAAAAAAAAAGAGAAAGGGGAGAAAAGAAAAGAGAGAAGAGAGAAGAAAAAAATGAGGGAGAAGGAAAGAAGAAGAAGAAAAAAAATGTAGGAAATTAACAAAAAATAATACGAGAAGGGTTTGGCAGAAATATACATTTTATAGTTTTAAAAATAAATAGGAATTTATTTTATTTCTAAGTTTCTTAAATTTCAGGGCCATCTAGACTGTAGAAAAATTATAGAAAATGATAGGAAATATTTTTAAGGGGGTAAATTTTGAAGGACGGATGATTTTAGAACTTTAGGGATAATCTAGCGAGCAGTAATATTTCTAAAATTTTAGTCTTGATGCCGATTTTCGAGCTATAGAATTTTCTAAACACGATGTTAAGTACATTTCTGGAATTCTGTTAGAAATAGAATTCGTTGTATATCTTTTCAAGGATTGAGATTGAAGGGACTAAAGTGTCCATCACGACATCTGATTTAGGATCTGACTTCACACAAGCAGACAAATTTCTTTGATCATGTTGAATGTTTGAGTTATTTTTGTATCAATTAATTTTAATCTATAAAATTTAATATCTCTATTTTCATGAAAAATAATTATTTTCAAAAATAATTGAAAGAATGGATTTAAATGCATGGAAAATACGAATAATTATGTTTTGTGTAACCGGTTGATGAGGCAGCTGGTAAATAACTATATGGTGGATAGAGGGAGTTTGAGGAAAGAGTTCAAAGGGTAGTTTTAAGCTTATCTATGTATTGATTAATATTTTAAGTTATAACCAACTATCAGTTCCTCGTATATACCGTACAAACATATTGATCATATACCTGATATGAGACAGGTCTAGTTGAGTACCCTAACAAGTAGCTAAGTCTTCACACAAGAACATATTATACATATTTAGCATCATAGGTTGCTTCGAATAATCTAAGGGGCAACATGGATCGCTCAAAATAGTGCAGTGGATTCTACGGGTTGCCCGAAAGCACGCATGAGCTATATGCCCAACCGGTGGAATAGCGTATGAGTTCAATTACAACAACATTTCAAGACAAATGTTGGGTGGAAATACTTAGTTATGGATCTAGGAAAGATTTTGTTCACTCAATCAAGATCTCATATTTAAAAAGTCACGAGAATAGATATGATTGAGAGTTTTGTGAGTAATACGATACATCTCTGCAAAGTAAAACACGTAAATGTTCACTCCCACTTCTGGGACAGGAAGTTACACATGTATTATAAGTGAATAAATGAATAATAGATTTGTTTAATAAAATAAAAGAAATTATAATTTTTCATACACCCTTTTTATTTAATAAAAATTTGAGAAATTTTATTAGACCTTGAAGGAATAATTATGCATTTGCATTTATGCTAAAATTCTTGCTGAGTATATTTGTACTCACTCTTGCCTTTATAATATATGTATATAAGTAGAAACAAGGATGATCGATGATGGCATCTATGACTTAAAAGCAGAGGCATGTTCTAAGGTACCAGTCGATGATCTCGCATGGAGTGGGGATTGGGACGAATGATCGACAAGAAGTGAAGGTCTGGATTAGGGCTTCAGTTGGTTCAATATGTATATGTATTTTGCGATGGTTGGAGACCATCAACCATGCACTTTGCTAAGTCTTAATATACTTTTATGAATAAAATATTCCGTCCGATCTATTACTCTGTTGTGCTACTTTGTACACGGTATTATTTTTGATAAAATACTATTTTACTATATTAATACCATAGACCAGTGCTGTCATCCAGGTAATAATAGGACGGGTCGTCACAAGTAATTTTCTCTATAACATTATAAAAATTATAAGTTTACATTAATGTCTTAATGACATGTGAATCATGGATCTAAATCTTTAATCTCAAAATCATTGTCATGTACCAATACCTCATTTTTGCATTGTCTTTCAATTAATGTTCTCTTTTTATACCTCATTATTTTTTTTTTCATTTTGGAGGAGTCCTTACTAAACCACACCAAAACATATTAAAATGACTAAACTATTGTTGAGTCTATACAATATGTACTAAGAGTTCTAAAATGGCAGTGTTGTCTTTTTCTCTTGCTATTCTCAAGAGAACTTTTTGCTTGTCTTTGTATTAGCCCTAATCTAATTTAAGCATACCAAGTAATGGAATTTTCAAAAGAAATTAACAAAAAAAGGCTTTGAGGTATTGCGGACACACCAAATAGACACCACATTATTTTTAATGTAAATTTCAAAACTATTCAGTCTTTGAAAAATATTGAAACTATTGTAATTTGTTGTCACAATGCCAATTTTGTGTATTCAATCACAACAATCACAAATAGAGAGAGCAATAGAAAGAATAACTATGGAACTCTCTATTAAGTTCTGCCTCTTTCATTTATAGGGTATAACTATATATAAATGAAAGTTAAGGTTGTCTTAGAGGTATATTCAGGAATGTCCATATAATATCCTATTCATAACACTCCTCTTAGACATTACTATGATATGCGTATACCAAAACTCCGCCGAAAAACCCAATTAGAAAAGGCGGTCGGAGAAAAGAGTACATAGAAAACATGTATTGTTGCGTTGCACATGTTGTCTTATTAAAAATCTTCAATTAAGAAAGCTCATTGGGAAAAAGAGTACAACATTGGTTGATCTTTTGAATCAGTCTTCACGACCTTAAATATATTGAATATTAAGATTAACGGTCGATCTTCTGGATTAGTGTTCAATGGTATTGTCCTTGTATAGGATAGTGGAGGTACTCCCGATGATAAGACTACATGACTGCTAGATATGGTGTATCAACCATCTAAACCATATACATTCACGTGAGGCTTCATATGATGCGATTATCTCTGAGTGATTTGTTGAAATTGCCACTAAAGTTTGTTTGACAGACCTCTAAAAGATGATCGTATCACTATAAAGATAAACATAACCGGTGTGAGACCTGACATTATGTGGGTCGGATAAACAAACAACGTCCATGTAGCCGACCACAGTCATTTCATGATTTTTCTGATAATACAAACTAAGATTTTTTGTATCTTGGAGTTACCTAAGGATATGTTTGATGTCATTCTAATGTTTTATGGTTGGAGATGCATTATACTTTGTTAAAAAATTTGTTGCGAATGTAATATCATGTATGGTGCAATTCGCGAGGCACAATAGTACTTTTATAGCTCTAAAATAAGGAACTTCTAGTACCAATATTTCCTTATTATTTTCTCTTGATTTGAATAGGTCTTTGCCCATTTCTAGGGATCGCATGACTATTGGTGTGCTGAGAGAATAAGATTTATCTATGTTAAACCTCTATAGTTCAGGTAGGTTAACTAGTGAATAAATCTTCTTTCATGGAGATGTTTGATCTGCAGGCTGAGACAATATTTGGTTTTACTTAAATCTTTTATTTCAAACTCCATCTTAAGGTATGAGCTTGTTTCCTCTATTTCCTTTGTCGTTCCAACAATATTTATGTCATTGATATAAACCAAAATAATGCAGAAGCCATTCAGCGATTTTTTTATGAAAACACAGGGACGTATATTGTTGTTTATATATCCCTTCTTAAGGAGGAATTTATTTAGTCGATTATACCACATTATACCCAATTGTTTTAGGCCATATAACGACCTTTATAATTTAATGTAAGACATGTTGTCACTATCATTCCCTATTATATTAGGGATTTTGAGTCCTTCGGGGACTTTCATATAAATAGTAGAATCTAATGATCCAAAAAGATATGCGATCACAAGAGATATCAAGTAGTAGAGCATAATTTCATCTATAACAGGGGAATAACTTTGCTGAACCTTGAGCCACCAATCTCGCTTTATATTTCACCACCTCATTTTTCTAATTTTTTTCTTATAAGGACCCACTTATATCTTACAAGGATAATTTCTTGTGATGTTCGAACTAGTGGTCCAAAAAATTTTCTTTTATTTGCAAAGTATAGTTTGTTGGATCTAGGTAGATCTTAGTATCTAGCTTTTGATGATTAATGATGATTTGGATAAATCCATTGTGATTAAAGTTAATTTGAAGATGTCAGTTTTGATGATCAAATGAAAAATTAGATAAATCCTGATTTAGCACAAGTGAATTGAATTGATTATCGGTAAACCCTGAATTGGATGTTTCCTCAGTTGCGGGTTTGATATTGATGCATATGTAGAGGAGGAGCTCAGTGGTTGCATCAAGCTTGTGCTGATTGATTGATCAAAATGTAATATGTTAAATCTTGAGACTGATGACTCCAGTTGTGGATTTTATATCGATGCACATGTTGATGGGAGCTCATCACTTTGGTCATCTAGGTTGATTGATATCATGATATGAGTAGTATAGATCGTGTGCGTATGTGTTTATCATCTACGATCTATATGATTGTATTTTATCTTATACTCATTTGCTACTCGTTGAATATAGCTTGTCATGTCATTTGAAAGAGAAACCGTTGAGCTAACTCCTGTGTGGAGTAGTTTCTCTGGAGGTGATTAATGACGACTTATATATGAGACTAATGTTGTGCATTAAGTGTACGTATTGTAGTCTCAGTTTGATTGCAGTATAAAAGCGAGCAAGGACGTGAGGAGGATGAAGATGATATGAGACATCCTGAACAAGGTCAAGCTTAGCAAGGACGAGCTTTGCAATGACGAGCGTCGAGCGATCGAGCTTCACGAGGTCAAACTCCACCTAAGTTAGATTCCAAGATTAAGGATTGATTTCTTAGGGTTTTACCGGTCTCGGTGTTTGGAGACAGACCGGGTTGATAGGTTTCTTTTTATTAGTTTGACCGTACTATTAAGAGGGGTCGGAAACTAATAGCTTGAATCTATCTAGTGCGGAAGCTCAGATGCATTCATATCATCTTGCACTAGTGTCTTACATTGCTAGTGAGTCTAAGTGTAGTTCATGTGCATTAGATTAAATGTTTTGAAAACTGCACTTAGTCGTGATCGCCAGCTGTTTAAATTGGTTTATTTATCTAGAGTTGGTCGTGGTCGTATTTGCATATTCTGATCGTATCAGTGTTGATACGTGGTCGTGCTCGTGTCGCTTGTTTGGCGGCCTTCTGTTTAGGGTTTGGGCGTGGTCGTAGGAGTTCGGACTGGTCATACCAGTCTTCGGCTCGTTTGCGTACGCTCGACCAAACCCTATCGACCACCTATTTTCGATCGGATGTTAGAACTGTGTGGTCTTGGTTGTTGCTGAGTGACAGCAATCACATCCGCGAGAAAACGGCAAAATCCATATGTGCAAATACCCCAAATTGCATTTCAGATGATTTTTGGATTGAACATTTTGATAGTAGGAAAGTTTCTGAGTTTTCTAGAAGTTTCTAGACCTTTATAGGCCTTGCTCCTATTGACAAAATTGTAGAGCTCTAAGTTATATTTCCAACAAGACAAAAATCACCTCAATCGGATCTCTGGATCAAAAGTTATGCTTATTTTACTGTCAGTGTGCAGTGGGCCGTACTTTTTCCGAAATGGCCGGATATTGTCCGGCCTGTACAAATTTTTTTGAGCCGAGAAATGAAATAGAGACAAATGCATCCGTCCGGGGCTATCTGTCTGAAGTGTCCGGACAATGTCCGGCCTTCACAAAAAATGCCCCCAACGGTCTCTGACACGTTGTGCAACAGGCGTATTTTTTTTATATACTGGTCGGACAGTGTCCGAAGTGGCCAGACATTGTCCAGCCTGTACAAAAATGACGCATCTGGTTGCAAACGGCTAGTTTTTCTTTGAGACTATAAATACTTCGTGTGTGGTTTCATTTTTGGGTGCTCAAAGAGTTCATTTTTCAGCTGAAAACCTAGTCAATTGATTTGCATTTGAGTTATTGCATTTAGAGACTAGAATTGAGCCCAAATCTTGAGTAGATTTGAGAGAGAGCTTGAGGGAGATTGTGTGAGTGTTTAGTGCATTTCATCTCCATTAGATTACTAGTGCTAGAGTGTTGAGCATATCATTTGTATCATTGACTTTCTAGCACGTGGTTGATTCAAGTGAAAGCGCATCCGGCTTGTTACTCTTGACGATCGCCTTCACCTAGATGGTGCCGGAGGAGAGCGAGATCTCTCCAATTGAAGTTTGTCGGAGAGACCGGCAAAAGATTGTGAAAGGTGTGGTGCTCACCTATCCGGTGTGGAGAAGGTGCAACCCTAGTGAGATATCCTTCGTGGATATAGAAGCGAGGCTCCGAGTGAGCGCTTCAACGAGGAGTAGGGGAGACCGGACGAGTCTCCGAGACCTCGGTAAAAATATTGTGTCAATTGCGTAATTCTTATTTGCTTTATATTCATCTTGACACAATTGCTTATATCACTATTGTTGCATGTATTGTTAAATATTTCATATGGTTGAATGCAACTAGTTGATTGAATTGTTTTAAGCCTTATTGTACAATCTAACTTAAACAATTATCTTGTTGAAATAGTTTAGTGGGGAAGAAAATTTAAAAGCCTCATAATCACCCCCTTCTAGTCGGCATCCTCGATCTTACAATTGGTATCAGAGCAAGGTCTCTCATTTATCGGCTTAACCGCTAGAGAGAAAGGATGGATTTGCTAGAGAAATTTGGATTGATTGCTCCTCAATTTGATGGCTCAAATTATACACGTTGGAAAATTATGATGAGTACTCATCTTGAAGCATTAAGTTTGAAATTATGGAGATTAGTGCAAAAAGGTATGGATAACTCATTACCTTCGGATAAACATACTCTTCTATTATATACAAAAGCTAAAAATGTGCTTCTTGATTCACTTAGTCATGATGTGCTCGAACTAGTGAGTGAGTGTTCGACCGCTCACGATATTTGGATAACTCTTGAGTTCTTATTTGTGGGCACATCTAGCTTTGCACATGCTAAGATGCGCTTATTATTGCTGGACTATGAGGCATTTGTGATGTTGGAGTATGATTCACTCTCCACCACATATGATCGCTTGATCAACATCACAAATGAGCTCAAAGCCCTTGGTGCTAATATTTCTGATCTAGACATTTGCAAGAAATTACTCCAGGTGTTGCCGGAGGATCACTATAATGACTTCACTACTACTCTTGCGAACGGTGATCTTTCCAACACTTCACCGGGAGAGCTCATTGACATGCTTATGTCAAATGAGGCAATGTCCAAAGAAAAGGACATGTGTTCCACCTCCGAGCATATCAAGGACGACAATTTCAATGCGGAGGATTGGGAGCTTTTGAGCGAGCTCAAGGATGTAAACGATGAGGTTTGCCTAAGCAAGACCAAGGCTAAACCTTGCAAGAAGAGCTCAAGGAAAGCTGGAAAGAAAGCGTCGAAGTTAAAGTCTTCATCTCAAGACAATTCTTTATGCCCTACGGCATGCGACTCGACGGTATCAAACTCTAACCTTTCTAAGAATGAGCTAATGGACATAATTGTAGAGTTAAAAGATTTGCTTGGCAATTTAACTCAAAACTTTAGCACTTTAAAAAAAATTACTCATCTTTGAAAGTGTAACATCAAGAATTGAAAAATTCTTATGATTCTTTGCTTGCCAAGAATACTATTAGCTCAACATGTCTATTAGATGTTAGAGTTGCTTGTTACTCCTATATTGATCCATCTTTAGAGTCACACACTTCTACTCCACATGCTAGCGATAATTCAATTGTTAATTCGTGGTTAGATTCAAATGCTAGCTTTGTAGATACTAGTACTTCATGTGATAACATGTCAAATGATTTAATTATTGATTCACATGATTGTATGGATGATACTAGTAACTCATACCATGATTCGTCTAATAATTTATCTTTATGCCATGGTGTTAGTTCTAGTAACTCCTCATTTGATATGTCTAACTCATCTAGTGATTTTTGTGTTATGCCCTCGAGTACATTTACTTGTGATGATATGCCTTCTTGTTCTTATTCATATATTAATACGAGATCATATCAAACATCTAAAACTCAAAATGATGAACTTAGGAGTAAAGTAAATAGATTGAGTAAAAATCTTACTAGAAATCGTTTGAGTTGTGCCATGCTTGCAAAACCTCCTTTAGATCATACAAAATCGTTTAGAAAGAGAAAATTAAATCATGCATACTCAACTAGTAAGTGGTATCAAATTCCTCATTACACTCATACAAACTCTTTTAAAAAGCCCTCTCGAACTTCATGTTCTTCATATCATGTGAAAGGGAAACATTCGTATGAGTATGCATCTAACTCTTTTAGAAATGTATCTTTTGCTCTTATTTCATTTCTTGCTCTAAAAATGGTTTATTTGCAAAATCTATTCATTTTCATTTTCAAAAACCTAAAGAGAGAGCTATTTGGGTACCAAAAGACCTATGCGACAAAGCTAGAGGGCCTCGTATGATTTGGGTACCGAAAAGAGCTTAAATCTTTTTGATGTGTTAAACTAAAACATTTGTATTGCATATTCTCCTCTTATTCTTGGTTATTTTAAATCCATATGCCTAATTTTTCAAAAGAATGAAAATTTAAATCTTATGTGTTGCATCATTTGGGGGTTATAATTTAAAATGCTTTCGGTGTCTATTGCACCCCATATGTAAGACTTTTCAAAATTGCAAGCATATGTTTTCAACAATGAGTTTAATTGGTCAAAATGGCAAATTTCCATTCAAAAGGCCCAAAATCATCATTTTCTATTTTTTAGAGGCTTTGGATGAAGAAATGATGTTAAAAAGTATTTCTATTGAAAATTAGCCTTAAAAGGATCTTCGAGTATCTTGTTTTTCAACAAAATCGTTTTAGAACACAAATCAAAATCTATTTGGTTTTTGCCAAAACTTGCTTTACAAAACTCCTAGATACTCTTAATCCGAAGAAGTTTGAAATTGAAAACTTTCTCAAAAGAGTTCTCATTTGAAAGTTATGGGTATTTGAATCTCACCGAAAAACTTGCTTTGACCCGAAATACCCTAAATATGCAAAACATGAGTTTGACCATTTCTATGGTCTTTATTTGTGAATTTTGGCTCAAAATGACTTGAAAAACTCATGTAAACTCTTTCATGTCAAAAATCCAATGAAAATCAAATTTGAACTCAATTTGCAAAAGTTTGTCGATTTTTAACTTTCTTTCTTAACACAAGGTTCATTTGACCATAACTTTTGTTTGGAAAATCCTTTTTGGAAAATTCTTTTTGGAAAATGTACTTGATGCATTGAAAATCATATCTACAAATTTTCATCTCATTTGGACTTGATTTGAGCAAAATTGACTCTTTTCACAAATTGAAAATGAAATCTGCAAAATTCAGTTTTCTCGTGGTTTTGGGCTGATTTGTTATTTTCATATCTTTTTATTGGTTGACTATTTGAAGAAAGTTTCTATATGAAATTTTATCCTCTATGATTTTTATTTCTTGATAATTTATTTCAAAATTATTGGAAGTCATTTGCATAGATTTCCGGGTGCTTTTAAAAGTGTAAAATGAATCTCTGAAAACCTGAAATCTGAAACTTTAAACCTGACCAACATTTGTCTTTTTCATATCTCTTTATTGGTTGACTATTTGAAGAAAGCTTCTATATGACATTTTATCCTCTATGATTGGTATTTCTTGATAATTTATTTCAAAATTATTGGAAGTCATGTGCATAGATTTTCAGGTGTGTTTAAAAGTGTAAAATGAATTTCTGAAACCTGAAATCTGAATCTTTAGATCTGATCAACATTTGTCTTTTTCATATCTCATTGTTGGATCATATTTTGGCTTCACTATAAAAGGAAATCTTGTTCCTTATTTCAGTATCTATCTCCAAAATTTATTTTGGAATTTTTTTGAACTTTTATGCATATGTTTTGTAAAAAGGGTCATTTTCGAGCAAAAAAGTAAAAAGAGCTCAAAACTTTCAAATGTTCAAAATTACCACAAAACCTTCACAAATACATTTCAAATATGTTTTCAAAGGTTTTGAAGGTGAAACAAAAGGCTTTCGAGCAAAAATGCAAAATTTCGACAAATTGAAGTCTTCGGGATCTTGTTTTAGCCCAAAATGATTTATTTCCATAAAACAAGATGGGTTGAGATTTAATAAAAAATTTCTACATGAAACATTTAGAACTCACTCACCCAAAGATAGCTCGTATTGAACTTATTTTCAAAAGGCCTATGGTTTTCAAATTATCACATATCCTAGGTCGCCCGAAAACGACTATCGACCCGAAAATACCCAAAAGTGCATTTTTGTGATTTTGGCTATTTGGACTAAATTTTCTTTCATGTCTTGGTTTGAAATGGTATTTCAAACTCATCTAAGTCCAAAACTTCAGAAAAATCCGAGTTTCTTCAAGAATTGAAGTTTTTCGAGAAAATTACTTTTGTTTTACCCTTTTACCCAAAAATCACTTTTTGAGAACTGATTTCATGATCTTCTTCAAATAAAATCCATTCTATTGGTATCCAACTAAGTTCCTATCTTGATATTCAAATCTATTATGGAACTTGAATCAATGTTTGAAGCGAAATTGCAAAAATCACAAATTTTCAGAAGTTTCAGGCGTATTTCAGAACTATCCGGACATTGTCCGCCCAGAGCCGGACTCTGTCCGCCCATTTCAGACTTTGTCCGGCCCTAGCAAACTTTGTCCGGCCTGTGTGCAAACTGGATGGTTGTTTAACTTTTCAGCTGTTTCTTGTTACTCCCTGTTCTGTGAGATCCTAGCTTTCATTTCTCCTCATATTTTACAAATTCTTCATGATTCTTTTGCTGAGATTTGAAAATCTTCTAATTGTGTTTTTGAATAACAAGTAAAGATTATTTTCATGATTTTGGAGCATATTCAAATGAATTTGAGTTTTGAGTTTCTTTTTGGAAGTTTGAACTCCTAATTAGGTCATATGCTTTTCTCCCATCTTGATGACCCAAACATGTTTCGACAAATCTCCTTTTGGCATATTCCTTATTTGTATGTTCCTCTTGTGTTCAATGCCATAAGAAATGGAATTTTTTGAAGATTGACATTTTTGTCTCAAATTTAGTGGGTTTAAAAGCTCAAAATCCTTTCCTACATCAAATGATTTCCAAAAATGAAAAGTTTGACACAATCATCATCAACCATTCAATCGAGACATTATATTCTTGTGTGTCAAATACATATTGATGACATGAATTTTGATTATACTAATGAATCCCTCTATCAAGAATTTTTGTGAGATGATGTTTAGGGAAAGCGAGATGATTCAAGAGCTACGTCACTTCCATGCACGATAAAACAAGCAACTCAAGAACGCGATGTTCAAGAGTAAATTCAAGCATGTGAAGCAATCGCGCGCTCAAAAGCTTCGAGATGCAAGATGATGAAGCTATTACAACTCTCAAACCTACAAATGAACATCTCGACATGGATGAACACAAACAAGCGGTCAATTCTAAACCCTATCAATCATTGTTTGGTAGTTTTGTTTTATTTTACCGCATTTTATTCCGTCATCATATTTAGTGATTGCAAATGTACTAGAAATTGATCATTTCCTAAGGAATGTCATATGATTTCCATGAAATGCATTCTTAGGTAATTGAAATGCAATCCTAGATAGATCTTTGATATCCAAAAATACAAATTTTGAATTACTTGATTATTTGGATTTGGATCTTATGACTTAAAGGATAGATCGAAAGAATACATCCGATGGTTGTTGTACTTAAATTCTTATGGATGAAAACAAAACATTGGATTATCTAATTGCTTTCGAATAAATGCCACCCTTATGAAATATTGAAAGTGTCGTAAAAATGTTTAGTAATTTGATTCAAAACTCTCGGTTAAAGTATATTGATATACGACACCATTGTATACAAGAGTTTGTGGCATGAAGAGGTTTAGAGTTGGATCTTGATATAGCACATATGCATCTAGTGAATATGTTCACATCAAATTAGATGCATCTAGATTTTAAATGTAAAATGGATCAAATGCCATAGATATAAATGTCATCGATATATTCATTATATGTTGATTGTTTTGATGTCTTCTCTATATTTTGAATGTGATTTTCAAAATCCCTTTAAACAAACCTTCTTGAAATCATGCTTTTGCATAAAAACCATTTCATATAAACTCTCATGACCTAGAAAATATTGTTTCTCAAATTTTAAGCTCTCAACCCTTCCTTTTTGTACTTGATGACAAAGGAGGAGAGATAGTGTTTGATAGTGTTTGAGAAAGAATGGTTTGTTTGATAGTGTTTGAGAGAGAATGGTTTGTTTGATAGTGTTTGAGATAGAATGGTTTAGAGATAAGCTTTAGAGAGCTTTAGAGAAAGCTTTAGGGGGAGAGACTTTAGGAGAGTTTGGGAGAGATGGATATCTTTTGAGTTAATTGACAAAGGGGGAGAGATAGATATCAAATTGGTACAATTGGTATTTGATAGAATTGATATTGATATCTGAGAAAGATGATAGGAGAAAATTAAGATTAATAATGATATTTGCGGAGAGATATTATTTGATATCATTAACATCAATCTTTGGAAGAGATATTTGAGTTAAAGAAAATTGAGAAAGTTGATAGTTTTGGAAGATGACTTGATTAAACTTGTGCTCAATTGTCATGTATATCTCTTCACTCATAAGATTAGATGTTGTATTCAGTTCCGATATATTTTTGCATATATTGAGGGGGAGCTGAAGAATCTTGTTTGGATTTATTGAGCTTATAAATGGTGTTGTCATCAATCATCAAAAAGGGGGAGACTGTTGGATCTAGGTAGATCTTAGTATCTAGCTTTTGATGATTAATGACGATTTGGATAAATCTATTGTGATTAAAGTTAATCTGAAGATTTCAGTTTTGATGATCAAATGACAAATTAGATAAATCCTGATTTAGCACAAGTGAATTGAATTGATTATCAGTAAATCCTGAATTGGATGTTTCCTCAGTTGCGGGTTTGATATTGATGCATATGTAGAGGAGGAGCTCGGTGGTTGCATCAAGCTTGTGCTGATTGATTGATCAAAATGTAATATGTTAAATCTTGAGACTGATGACTCCAGTTGTGGATTTTATATCGATGCACATGTTGAGGGGAGCTCATCACTTTGGTCATCTAGGTTGATTGATATCATGATATGAGTAGTATAGATCGTGTGCATATGTGTTTATCATCTACAATCTATATGATTGTATTTTATCTTATACTCATTTGCTACTCGTTGAATATAGTTTGTCATGTCATTTGAAAGAGAAATCGTTGAGCTAACTCCTGTGTGGAGTAGTTTCTCTGTAGGTGATTAATGACAACTTATATATGAGACTAATGTTGTGCATTGAGTGTACGTATTGTAGTCTCAGTTTGATTGCAGTATAAAAGCGAGCAAGGACGTGAGGAGGATGAAGACGATATGAGACATCCCGAACAAGGTCAAGCTTAGCAAGGACGACCTTTGCGACGACGAGTGTCAAGCGATCGAGCTTCACGAGGTCAAACTCCACCTAAAGTAAAATCCAAGATTAAGAATTGATTTCTTAGGGTTTTGCCGGTCTCGGTGTTTGGAGACAGACCGGGTTAATAGATTTCTTTTTATTAGTTTGACCGTATTATTAAGAGGGGTCGGAAACTAATAGCTTGAATGTATCTAGTGCGGAAGCTCAGATGCATTTATATTATCTTGCACTAGTGTCTTGCATTGCTAGTGAGTCTAAGTGTAGTTCATGTGCATTAGATTAAATGTTTTGAAAACTGCACTTAGTCGTGATCGCCAGCTGTTTAAATTGGTTTATTTATCTAGAGTTGGTCGTGGTCGTATTTGCATATTCTGATCGTATCAGTGTTGATACGTGGTCGTGCTTGTGTCGCTTGTTTGGCGGCCTTCTGTTTAGGGTTTGGGTGTGGTCATAGGAGTTCGGACTGGTCGTACCAGTTTTCGGCTCGTTTGCGTACGCTCGACCAAACCCTATTGACCAACTGTTTTCGATCGGATATCAGACCTGTGTGGTCATGGACGTTGCTGAGTGACAGCAATCACATCCGCGAGAAAACGGCAAAATCCGCATGTGCAAATACCCCAAATTGCATTTGAGATGATTTTTGGATTGGACATTTTGATAGTAGGAAAGTTTCTGAGTTTCCTAGAAGTTTTTAGACCTTTCTAAGTCTTTCTCCTGTTGACAAAATTGTAGAGCTCTAAGTTATCTTTCCAACAAGCCAAAAATCACCTCAATCGGATCTTTGGATCAAAAGTTATGCTTGTTTTACTGTCAGTGTGCAGTGGGCCGGACTTTGTCCGAAATGGCCGGACATTGTCCGACCTGTACAAATTTTTTTGAGCCGAGAAATGAAACAGAGACAAATGCATCCGTCCGGGGCTATCTGTTCGAAGTGGCCGGACATTGTCCGATATGGCCGGACAATGTCCGGCCTTCACAAAAAATGCCCCCAACGGTCTCTGACACGTTGTGCAACGGGCGTATTTTTTTTATATACTGGCCGAACAGTGTCCGAAGTGGTCGGACATTGTCCAGCCTGTACAAAAATGACGCATCTGGTTGCAAACGGCTAGTTTTTCTTTGAGGCTATAAATACTTCGTGTTTGGCTTCATTTTTGGGTGCTTAAAGAGTTCATTCTTCAGCTGAAAACATAGCCAATTGATTTGTATTTGAGTTATTGCATTTAGAGGCTAGAATTGAACCTAAATCTTGAGTAGATTTGAGAGAGAGCTTGAGGGAGATTGTGTGAGTGTTTAGTGCACTTCATCTCCATTAGATTGCTAGTGCTAGAGTGTTGAGCATATCATTTGTATCATTGAGGTTCTAGCACGTGGTTGATTCAAGTGAAAGCGCATCCGGCTTGTTACTCTTGGCGATCGCCTTCGCCTAGACGGTGCCAGAGGAGAGCCGAGATCTCTCCAATTGAAGTTTGTCGGAGAGGCCGACAAAAGATTGTGAAAGGTGTGGTGCTCGCCTATCCGGTGTGGAGAAGGAGCAACCCTAGTGAAATATCCTTCGTGGATATAGAAGCGAGGCTCCGAGCGAGCGCTTCAATGAGGAGTAGGGGAGACTGGGCGAGTCTCCGAGACCTCAGTAAAAATATTGTGTCAATTGCGTAATTCTTATTTGCTTTATATTCATCTTGACACAATTGCTTATATCACTATTGTTGCATGTATTGTTAAATATTTCATATGGTTGAATGCAACTAGTTGATTGAATTATTTTAAGCCTTATTGTATAATCTAACTTAAACAATTATCTTATTGAAATAGTTAACTCAAACAATTATCTTATTGAAATAGTTTAGTGGGGAAAAAAATTTAAAAGCCTCCTAATCACCCTCCTCTAGTCGGCATCCTCGATCTTACATAGTTCACCCTTAATTGCTTTCTTTCATTTAACCCAATTTGAGCACTTCCCGCACTTTACTATAGATTTTGATTTTTGATCCACATTTTTATTTGGGATAACTTAAGCAAGCAATTGTAGAGACAAAATAGTCATCAACAACTGTAGTGTTTCTATTATATGTTTCTCCCGTGTCCACATAATTCGTCGATATCTCATTATTAATATCGACTAGCTCTGTATGACTTCCCAACACGATAGAGTCTAATTGTTCCGTAATCTCAGTATTATGTTGTGCACGTGCTAAGTTGCTGGGGTTCTCATCTTCAGGATGAATCTCTTTAGGACGCCTCTCGCCTTCAGGGTGAGTCTCTTCAAGAGATTTAAGGAGTGTTTGACTATTATTATTTGACCATAAAACTGCAGAAGTCCCTGCAGATTTTAGGTGTTTTACACCAATAGGTCTCTTTCACTTCCAGCATAAGGGAATGTTAATGGATTTACTATTATCCTAGAATATCACCACTTTTTCAGGTGCATTTACTGTAGGTATATGTGATTTAGTCAACTCCTTTATAATCAGTGAAAACATCTAGCATATTATTTGCTAAACTTTACAAATTAATTATTTTCTAAATTGTTAGTTCAGCTTGTCTAGTGTGTGGATCTAAATATTGAAGATTTTTTTCATTTCATGAAATTTCGCCGCATTTCAAATTTGGCCTTTTATCTCCTTACAATGCTGACAATAGATCTTCATCAGATACATAAGCAATATACCGAGCTGTAAAAAGATCTCCTGCCATGGGCTCAAGATATTTCATAATTAGCAGAGTGACATATGCAACATATATTCCCATCTTTCGATGGACCCATAGAAGTACGTTGGGGAGATGATATTGGCACATATATTGCACAGTCAAAAATTCAGAGATGCGAAATACATGATTCTTTCCCACGTACTAATTGTTTGGGGAAATAATTATGATATGCATTAAGCCGGACTTGTATTAATGTAGCATATAATGCATGGCTCCAACTACTAGTGGGTAATGTTGAATTCTTCAATATATCAATCAATGTAATTCATTTAAAAATTCTGCTAAGTCATTTTGTGTGTGGACATAAGATACATGATACTCCACTTGTATGCTCGAAATCATACATGAATCCATTGAGTGGAAGCATCTACCAAAACTATAAAGTACCAAAAAGTCCAAGTTACTTTTTACACACACATCACAAATTTTTCAAGAATAGGAGAATAATTATGTTGAATAGCCAACAGGATAACTTATAGTCCAGCCATTATGTTTTTGCTCAGAATGACCAAATTGCTCATACCATAATTTGAAAAGAATTTGGGTCTTTAAATTTCAAATTCATCACAACATATACGCTATTAGGTCAAATATAGATATAATATGTCCCTAAGGAAAAAGGCAGGAGTTGTTAAACAACTTGTTTTCGACATCGACTAATTTTGTCATGAGAAGATATGCAGTATCATTTTTGTTGTCTATTTCAATATAAAAATTGTTGCTTTTAAGCCCTTAATCTTGATTTTGATGATAAATGACAACAAGTGTCTTGGACTAATCTATTTGCTTTGAGTATAATTAATTAGATTAGGTGAAAAGAAGAAACGTCAAATGGGAGTCGCAAGACGGAAGTCGCAAAGACCTAAGAGCCATTTCCGTAAAGTTTGTATCTGCAAGTCGCGAGCCAAGATCGCAAGCGCAAGGTCGCCAAAAAGAAACAGCAAAAACTTAAGGTAAGTACTTGTTTATTGTACCGGTCTCGGTGTTTAGAGTATTGACCGGTTTTATAGAAATTCTTTTTAATTTTTAACCGTACTATTAAGAGGGGTTGCGAAATCTCTTTTAGTTTTGACAAAAACTGAGAAACTCTTAGGTCATATGTTGCATTCGTATTCATTCATATTCTTGGTCAAAATCTGAGAAATATATAGATTTCAAAGAGAACTAAAACTGGTCTTTTGAGTACTGTTCATTTGACCAGATAATGTTCATGTGACCAGACACTGTTCATTCGACTAGAGATTACTCGAGTACTGTTCATTTGACTAGACACTGTTCCTACGACCAGACATTCCAACGGCTATTTACCAGCCGTTAGAGGTTGTAGCTAGCTGTTAGCTGTACTGATTTCTTTCATTTTTGACCACAACAGCTAGCTGAGAGGTTGGGCTATAAATATAACTGTTTTGAGCAGTATTCTCATCCATCTCAAATCATATTCTCATATATACCTTCAAGCATCATCTCTTTACTCTTTGAGCAGTTTCTAGAAGAAGTTTTGAGCATTTTTGAGCATATTTTTGTTACTGCTTTTGAGCAGTTTTTAAAACACTCTTGAACAGATTTTCCCTACTGTTTTTGAGCAATTTTTAAAATACTTTTGAGCAGATTTTCTCTACTGTTTTTGAGCAGTTTTTAAAACCATTTTTGAGTAGTTTCTGTTCACATTTTCGAGCAATTTTTAAATATTTTTTTGAGCAGATTTCTCTACTGTTTTGATCAGTTTTATAAACACTTTTCATGTAGATTTTGATCAATTTTATAAACAATTTTGGAACTGATTTTTGATTAGTTTTACAAACACTTTTGAGCAGATCTTTGAGTAGTGTTCGAGCAGATTTTTGAGAAGTTTATGTTCACATTTTTTATCAGTTTTATAAACACTTTTGGACAGATTTTGATCAGTGTTTATAAACATTTTTTGAGTAGTTTTCTAAAGAGTCGAGAGATATATTTTTGAGCTCAAGTGCTAAAATCTTGATCTTTTGATCAAATATCATTCATTGTGAGTGAAAGAGATTTTCTGAGAGCATTCATTTGTATCATTAGAAATTTCTCGGTATTTGTTGGGGGTTAAGAGAAGATCTTGCAACTTGTTACTCTTGGTGAACGCTCTCACCTAGATGGTTTAGAAGCGTGGCCGTTGACCTCTCCATTAACGGAGGTTGTTGGAGAGGCTCGGCATATTTTGTGAAAGGCATCGGTGCTCGCCTATCCAGAGTGGAGAAGGAGCAATCTTAGTCAAAAATATCCTTTATAGATATTGAAGCAAGACTCATTCATTTGAGTGCTTCAACGATGAGTAGGGGAGATCAGGCGAGTCTCCGAGACCTCGGGATAAATCACCACGTTTGATTTTCTTACTTTTTCTTAGTGCAAAATATTATTAAATTGTTTCAGTTTATTTGCTCTTTGTCTTTTCCTTGCAAAAACTATTTTTAGTCGAAAAGTTTTAAAACCTCCTCCTATTCACCCTCTAATCAGTATCCTCGATCCTACAAAAACCACTTGCTCGAATATGTTTAAAACTCATAAGGGTACGTTTTGATTCAAGATACAATAAAGCATCTTTTATAGTTATTTTAGTACCCAAGGAGGATCGATGAAACTCTGTCGAAGCTCAAGACTAAGACATTGTCATTTATGTTGCGGTTACACACCTTTTCTTTTCTACTAAATATTGAAAAAAAACTCTCTATTCTTCAGTATAGTATGTGTGGTACAATTGTCTGCCAGACAAAGACCTCGCTCATTCTCATGTGTTGCACAAACAAGATATTCTAAAAAAATATTATGGTATATAAATCAAATGATGTTCAACAAGAACACAAATTTAGTGATAAATGTTTGACAAGAACACAAATTCTAAGGATCTCTATAATCCAACAAGTCATTATCATCAGATGTTACTTGGAAGCCTTGTTTATTTGAGACAAATATGCATATCTGACCCACAGGTCTTCTAGTCCTTGTTATCTTTCAGCATTCTTTGAGAAATTTTAGCCAAGTGTTTTGGTGTGTGATGTGTGTGGGATCAATGATCCTCGCATTCACACCTATAATAAAGTCACTTCTAGTTATTGATTTTCTAACTTGGCTCTTTGACATGAGATTTTCTGTTTGCCATTATGCTTGCCATGGCCATTTGTTGGTCAATAGTGATCTTTCAGAAATTGCTATAATGTCAATGGAACCTTTTGAGTGAGATACATATTTTTCAAAATTCTTGTTCAGGTGATACCGGAGAAAATTGTTTTCTTTGCCTTCTAAGCATCGGTGCACCGAAAACCATGAACAATTGTTTCGCTGAGATTACTTGACACCAAATGCATTTCAACATGAAGAGTCCATGCCAAATAATTATTTCTATCAGGGCAAACTCGGAAAATTGTCTCGTTGAAATGTCACACATACACTCTACAACTTTTTATACCATGCAAAATTGATAAATTTACTACACATAAATTATTAAATTATGGAATAAGCATGAAAACATTATAAATAGATGAAATATAGGCAAGGAAAAATTTCTAGATAATTCTATAATTTTTCTACATTTTCCAAATTTTCTGAAATTTTTATGAATTTTTTGAATTACAAACAAACCAGAAAAAATCATAATTTTAGTACATGCAAAAATATAAATACTCAATTTCCTAAATCAATTAGGGATTATTCTATGACTTTCTAGAATTTTGTGTCTATAAATCAATACAATAAAGCACTTTAAAAGCAGAAAATAAAATAATTAAATGTCAAAGGTCCTAAAAGCAAGGAAATAATATTTCTAGGGGGCTAAATACAAAATTTCAGAAGGTGGAAGCCCAATTTTACAATTTTGTAAAAGTCAGGGGCTATTTTACAAAATTATAGAAGGTAGAAACCCATTTTTATAATTTATTGAAAGTCATGGGCTAATTTGTAAAATTACCAACCAAGGTTGTTTTACTGCAAATTCCCGAAAAATCAAGGTTTTTTTTTATAATTGCCTATTGCCTTATTTGTTTATTATTTATATATTTTCTTTTCAATGGGATTTAGCTAGGGGTGGAAACGGAGCCGGGTCGGGTCGGGTTCAACCCGGCTCCAGATCCGGATGGAGCCGGATACGGATATGAAAACTCGGATCCGACCCGGGTTCGGATGCGGATGTAGTTTTTTTTTAAAATTCCGGATGCGGATACGGAGTCGGGTTTCACTAAAATATACCGAATACGGATGCAGATACAGGTTCAACCCGGATCTGTATAACATATACAATATTATATCAATGAGAGTATGCGTATTAGCGTGCGCATATCCTCCTCCGCGCCTTCGCGTCCAGCGGCCGCCTCCGCCGCCCGCGCCTCCTCCTCAACGTCCAGCCGCCACCACCTCCCTCGGGCGGAGGTAGTTGATGACGGCCCAGCGGACGGTGTGCGCGGACTAGGCGGACAGATCAACGGCTATGGCGATGCGGCCGTGGGAGGAGCCGGAGGGCGCCGCCGCCGCCGCAACGGTGAAGACTCGCCAGGGGATTCCGATTGCAGGGAGGCCGGCGGAGGCGGCCTCGAGGTGGGCCGTGGGCGCCTTCACCGGCGGTGGCGGCGAGGCCAGAGGGAGGTCGACGGAGGGGTTTGCCGGAGTCTGCATCGGAGTTAGGGTTGTTATGCTGCGGGGATGGGAAGAGATGAGAAGCTACTAGAAGAAATGGAGAAGTTTGGGAGGGCTAGAAGTAGAAGAAGAAGAAGAAAGCGTCAAGTTGAACTGTTGAAGTCTAAAGGGGATAAAACACGTTTGGAAGCTAAATTTCAACGCTCCCAGGCATAAGAAAACAGTTTTCCAAATCTGAAATCGAACGGTTTATATTAATTGCTTGGTTTACCGTATAAAGCCGTTCAAAATACTGTAAAATAATTTTTAAAACTTTCTGAAAAAATATTGGTCGCAGAATCTAATATGCTCTATAATATGACCAAATTTAATGTTCTAAATCATTCTAAAAGCGGATATCTTATTCGTACTGACTAGCTCTTTATATATCGGATCTCGGATATCAGGCGATATATCAGACGATATTAAGTTTTCAAAAATCTAAATTACTTTCACATCTATAGTTAAAGTATAGTATTTTGTGTGAATTATTTTTTTACTTAAATTTCTTATATCTATAACAATCCAAAATAATACAAATTTCTAAATATTTGGAAGAAATATAGACATATGTTTAGTATATCATAATTACATTAGCCATTTTTAATTTGAATATTGCAAATTTTGAACAAAAAAAATCTAATATGTATTTTTTAAAATCATATTTACAAATATCAAATTTTGTAACTAAGATATCGGATATACAAATTGTGTATCGGTCTGTACCAATTTTCCCTATAGTGATATATCAAACGATTTCAATATTTAAAACTTTAGGATGAAATAACTAAAAGTTATGGGAAGTGCTTTTGATATTTTCAAAAAGCTAGTTTCATAATTTTTAAAACAAATAAAAATTCTGATTTGTAACTACCCACTGCACTATTAAGTGCATAATTTGAAGATTTATACAATTTAATTTTTAGAAAGTATAGAAGCATAACTAAAAAGTAATTGATGGGCTAAAAATTTGTATTTTTTTTATCTCATATTCTATAACGACTTAGAAATTGAAATTTAGTCAAACTATAGAACATATCAAACTTTATCTTCATTATTTTTTAGAATTATTTTCATTTTTTAAGATTGTTGGGGGAAATATCCTGCTCCTCACCTCCCGGTGAGGGCTCTGGGCTCCGGCTCCTAAGAAGGTTTTAGGTCTTTGTTTTAATATCCGTGTCCATATCCGCTCTGTATCCGCATCCGTTTCTTTCATATCCGTATCCGCATCCGCGTATCATCCGCATCCGCATCCGTATCCGAAAGAAAGATGCGGATGCGGATATGGGTTTAGGTACTATCCGACCCGAATCCGACCCGTTTCCACCCCTAGATTTAGCGGGCCACATGGACCTTGAAAGGCTATATGGGCTATGGCCCAAGGTTGTGTGGGGCGCTAGGGTTTCCAAACCCTAATTGTCACCGCTGTCACCATAATTTGTGACTATGTTGATTACCGCCAGTGGCCCCAATTAGGGATGTGCGTGCTACGGAGCACAATGGTGTGGTTGGTGCGGCAGTGCAGTGGTGGCTGTTAGCCATATTAATGACATGCGGACGGCATGAGCGGCAGGCGTTGCTTTGAGTAGTGGGATTTCGGACGGCCCATTGATTTTGGCTGGCCATGTCCATATCCGGTCAATGACGAGCCCCTATGACAACTATGGGCTAGCGACCATGAAGCACAACGCCGCTTGGGGCGCATGCGACATGGTGACCACGGATTAGATGGTGCTGCGGGACGATGCATTGGGCCCATACAGCGTGACGGTCGCAGATATGGCAGTGCGGTGATGCATCAAGTGCTTGCGACGTGCTAGCCACCGATCTAGCGGCAATAGTGAGGCTTAACGTGCTGGCAGCTGTGATGCCGGTTGCTTCGAGCGATGGCGGTGGGGTCCAAAGGCCGTGGTGGAGACGGCAGTCGATATGGGGAAGAGATATGATGTCGCCGCATCGAGTAGGGTGCGTTTCGGACAACACATAGCGGCATTGCTTCGGTTGACGTAGGCATTAATGGCGTCACTTCAGGCGACACAACAAGTGCGTGGGCTTGTGGGGTGACTGGGAGCCATGGGGCAACGCACGGCTTCGAGTCGGCACTCGTCGATGGGCGTGGGTAGCAATGGTGGTTGCTGTGGCACACGGCTTCAAGCCGGTGATGGTGGAGGTAGCTGCGATAGGCGATTGATCAGTGATGGGCAGCTAAGAAGATTTTTTTTTCAGAAAAGAAATTTTTATAAATCTAAAAGAATCTAGTGTCTGGCTGATTTGTGATAAAAGAGAGATCTGACAACATACCGAATCATAGCGGACTCATGTTGATAAAGTGTTGTAATTTGTCATCACGTTGTCGACTTTGTGCAATCAGTCACAACAATCACACACAAAGAGAAAATAGAGAGAATAACAGTATAACTCTTTATTATCTTCTGCCTCTTTTATTTATTGGATACAACTATATATAAAAGAAAACTATGATTATCTTAGAAACATATTCAATAATATCCAGAAATATTGTGTTCATAATAGAAACCATGTATGATCTCACCTCACATAATTTATCTCTATTCAAACTACTGCATGGGCTGGGTCAGCCCACCTGCTCAGAATGAAATGCCTTGACTTGGCCTCGGCATAAGCCCAACCCGACCCACATCCCGTGTCAACTTTGTGCGGGTCCAAATTCCACGCTGTAGCGGGTAGCGGTCAGACAAAAACATAAAAAAAAGGTCATAACAGTTCACAAATGCCCATAAGCATGTGCATTTGGTTTTTTTTCATTTATTGGATTCAGTTATTTTGATTTTTTTAAATTTTAGTTAATCAATAACAAATTAATTCAATTATAAGTTAGTTTGGTATCAATAAATATCAAATATAATTCAATTCGGTTCAATAAATATCAAATTATCATTCTTATATATAGACAAAGTAACACTTTAAAAAACAAAACTTATGCTACTACATAATATAATAACATAATACAAGTATCACACTATCTTCCTTATACTCTTACAACCAAGTTTCATTCAATAAAATTGTCCCTGCCTAACTGCAAATAGTATACACATTAAAATGATATGTATTTTATTGATCTATGAGAGGATTGTCCAGTAAATTCAGTTTTCTCGATTGGATTATTTTGATTTTGCAAAATTTTTATTTTTTGAAATCAAATACCAAATTAAATATCGAATACCAAAAACAAATAAAAAATTCGGTTATCTCGATTTCACTGGGCTTGGTTAATTCAGTTTGGTACACGACCTAAAATGCCACCAACCAGCCCGTAGACAAGAGGAGAAAAAACAAGAGAAAAAAACCAATTAAAGAATTCCCTCTCAAGTCACAACTCACAAGTACAGCGGCCGTGTCTGGAAGCACCAATCAGCCCGACAAACGCGCTGACATGCCCATGCCACACGTGGCGGCGATATCGCAGGCGCAGCGGCTCGCCGCCCCCACGCTCGGGACGCGGCCGGATCGGATCGCGCTGGGGAGGCGCGCAGCGGGGGTGGTCGCGGCCGCCGCCGCGAACACGTCGGCCAGGCTGGAGGGCGCGAGCGAGGAGCTGAGGGCCGCCGCGGCGCAGTGCCTCGACTGGGCGCCGGCGCGGCGGCGTGTGCGCAGCGCCTTCCTCCCCGTGCTCCCTACCCTCGATCACTGCTTGTTCAAGGTTAATAAGTTGGTTGGGTTTTCATATACTACATGCTAGTAACTGCTTGCTTCAATAAAGACTTGATGTGTTAAAATTAGTAGCATAAACAGTCAAATACTTGAACACTCATCCTCTTTGCATGCGAGCTTGACTTAATATTTGGCGAGTTCTTTTTACCTTTGAATGATTAGTTAGTTGTTACTCGTTTATGCATGATGTGTGCCACTATGTGCAAGCTTGGCATATACCAGTAAGAATGAGTAGACCTGGGATAAAAAAATGTACACAAGAAATAGGTGTTTCTACGCTTCAATGTGCAGTTCAAGCAGCTCCGGTTGCAATCTGAGCTAGCCTCATGCGGTATGAAGGAGCTTCACTGTGTAGTTCCATGACAGTTTTCATATTTTCTCGACAATCTGATTTAGGAATTAGGAAAAAAAAAAAAAAGCCTGATCGATGAGCTCCTGGTGGTTAATAACAGACAATGTTAGAACTCTGGTCAATGCTGATCAAAGAGAGAATTTAGCAGTTATGACTTTTTTCTTTTTGAGAACATGATGCATCAGTCATAGTCTCCAAATAGTATCGTGTTGTAATCTTGTTGCATGTGGCGTCCATTATTCCTGCTTTATTTTTCTCACCTTTTCTCTTCTGTTTTTCATTCTGTAGATGGCTCCAAAGGGAATCCAGATGGAGGAGGTAAGCAGATAACTAAGATTCAGAATTGACCTTCCCTTGATTTTGTTCAAGTTATTCCCCTGCAAAAATCTAATATATCTGTCACACCAGCATCTTTTTTCTGTTGAAATAGATGGAATGATGTCATCACTAAAAATGTCTATCTTAAGAAACTAAATATTGGATACAAACTCATGGTGTATAAACAGGTACACTGGGGGAAGTGTCATGATGCTACCATCTCCAAATCACCTTATTAATTTACTTGCACTTAACATTTAAAAGAAAGGGAAATGCTTCTACACTCCACTGATAACAAAGTTTCACAAATTGTAATGCAAATAAAGAGTTTAGGTGCTGATCTGCAATTCTGCATTGACCCATTGGTAACTATAAGTATTTTAAGATCTGTGTAATTTTCTTTTGGAGGATTTTAGAAGCACTTTGCAGCTGGCAGAGTAGCTAAAATGATTGTGTCAGGTAACAGTACTTGTTTCTATTTTTCAAAAAAAAAAAAAAAAAAAACTTGTTTCTGTAGAAATATGAGACCAATTCAAAGGGTGTTGAGATATTCTGGAAGAGCTGGCTGCCGAGGGAAGGCACTGCCACCAAGGCAGCACTTTTCTTCTGCCATGGGTATGGAGATACCTGCACTTTCTTTTTTGAAGGTGATTGTTTCTGCTATGTTCTGCACTGTGCTCTCTTCACTCCACAATGTGCATGCATGGTTAAGTATTTCAGACTTGTTTGGAAATAACAGGGATTGCCAAGAGAATTGCCGCCGCTGGATATGCAGTATATGCTATGGATTATCCAGGCTTTGGCCTATCCTATGGTCTTCATGGCTATATTGCAAGTTTTGATGGAATGGTGGACCATGTCATTGAACAATATGCACGCATAAGAGGTTTTTATACAATATTTTCTGTTCATGTAGAATAGATCTGTTATGCAAGCATATAAGGTTTGCATCATAATGTAAAGGTTTGTAACCTTCAGGAATGAAGGAGGTGAGGGGGCTCCCACACTTCCTCTTGGGGCAGTCAATGGGAGGTGCAGTTGCTTTGAAAGTACACTTGAAGCAACCGAAAGAGTGGGATGGAGTGCTTCTTGTCGCACCTATGTGTAAAGTTAGTTCAATATTAATGAAAATAAGTAAATTTGGCGATCCATTTTATTCTTTAATTTAGATCATTTTGTATACATAAATTATCACGTAATGTTCATGAACTTGCTGATTTGTGACTTGTAGTGTTACAAGTGTAGTCATGCGCATTCACACACTTCATTGTCAGTGGAACTATAGTGCATTCTAAATGAGGGAATCACTGATAAAGCAATGGCCTTTCATTAACTATAGGATGTTGACAGTTGACACTTAACCACATAATTCAATATCGCCTTTGAGTTTATTTCAAACCATTGTACACATCTGGCTTTCACAGGATAACATACTAACTACTAGCACATGTGCACGGATAAAATACTAAAATTTTGTGATGTTAGCATAAACAACTGGTATGGAGTGCATTGTTTCTATTATTTATGCATTTTTTTTTTTGGACCAAAGGATATCCTATTGCATTTTAAGAGGGCATTTCTCCTGAACTTGTAGCCTTTTCATTTTTTAGTACATTGACTCTCTTTTTTTAGAGTCTGACTTCTAATTGGCAAGATCGCAGAAGATGTTACACCACCAGCACCCGTGTTGAAGGCACTGAGCATATTGTCATGTATTCTTCCTGAAGCAAAGTTATTTCCACAGAAGGATATAGGAGATCTGGCATTTAGAGATCCAATAAAAAGAAAAATAGTAAGTTTCTTGGACCGCTTTCTTAGCATGATGTAAAGCAAAATATAGCATAGAGCACGGCTATGTCTTTGTGTCTTTGTGATGTTTTATTTTCTTGTGTATCACGCAAGTAAAAACATTTTTCTTTCTTCATTCCATTAATTAAATAATTTTCTAAATTTTTCCACTAATGCACCTTAGTACAACAAGATCAGACCAGTTCCTTAATCAACGAAACTCTTCTTGTATCTTCAGTTACAACTGTATTCTGACATTGTAATTCTTCTGGTTGAAATGCTCCATGTCATGAGTCCTCTCTATTTTTTAGGCAGAATACAACGCTATTTCTTATACTGACCAAATGAGATTGAGGACAGCAGTTGAACTTTTGAAGGCTACAAAAGACATTGAATCACAATTGGAGAAGGTCAGCATCACCATCACTTATTTCTCATGGAATCGTCTTTTTTAATATTGTTTGGAATGCACCTAAAATCAGCCTTCATAATTTAAGTATGAAAGACATTGAGCGTATGGGGTTATGGTAGAATTTCTGCTACAAACCTGCTTATGATGGATTTAAATGGGTGGAACCAATAGTAATTTATCAAGTTGATATATGTTGACCGGTTTACCCACAAATATTTATCCAGCCTGGTTGACTTGAGTTATTTGAAGAAAAAAGAGCAAATTAGTGCGCTTCCGTATTATAGAAATTACCAGAAGCTAGTTTGTTTAAAGAAGGCATACATTTTAATATCATTGGATTGCCATATTTTCCCTCACTTAGTGGTTCTATTTGTTAAATATGAGGGATTCTGCCAAACTGTTGTTATCAGGGCAAAGGAAGCGGCTGATTTAATTGAACATGACTTAAAACTAGGAGCAACCATCTTCATATCTTGGTCTTGTTTTTCTTTTTGCTCCTTTGGAGCTCAGAGACTATGTTGGCAGTGTTTTGGAATGGAAACAGGGGTGGCTTTAGCCCTTTGCACTAAAAATTTGTCATATCATGAAACTTCAAAAGTACATGGCAATGTAAAATGATTTATCCGTCAGGTTTGTTCCCCATTGCTGATTCTTCATGGAGCAGCAGACAAGGTGACCGACCCTCATGTGAGCGAATTCTTATACGAAAAGGCCAGCACAAAAGACAAGACCCTGAAGCTTTATGAGAACGGCTACCACTCTATCTTGGAGGGCGAGCTAGACAATCAGATTTCTAGTGCCATTGACGACATCATTTCCTGGCTGGATTCTCATTCTTGAATACAATGTGTTCGGCTCATTATGAGCTCCATTCTCATCCTGTTAAGCAATTGATGAGTTCCAAAATAATGCGGTATCAGTCTTTGGAGTATGAAAATCTCCAAATGCTTTAAGGAACGTTTTGTACATGAATGATTCCCCTCCCATCTCGGTCATTGGTTCCCCTGTGTTGTTGTTAGCAGTAATGTAATTGTTGTCAATTGTGAACCACTATTCTAGCAGCTTCTTGGTAGCACCAACAAAACAAGGGAACTTTTTGTTAGAAAATTTGGTATTTTCTGAATAAATTTAATTCCAATTTTATGACTACATAAAATTTCAACAATGCGGCATGAGTCAAAGTCATGATTTACAGTTCTTTCTTATTGTGGAGAAAATAGATAAAAAAAACATGTAGAAGCGTGCAGTTCACTTTGAGCAGATGTGTTTTTGGAAGCACTACCTAAAAATTTATTTGTCAGCTTCTCGTGGAAGAAATTGTTTGACAACGATTTCGAAGGCACTGCTCACTCTGATCACGGTGTATACCGTGAGCAGGATCAGTGTGACAGAAAAGCATCATAGCACACAAAAATTACAAAGGCTCAGAAAGAAAGAAGAAAGATGAGTTTGATTTGTTGAGTGTTTTCAGGAACGTCTCCTTGTTCTTGTATAGGATAACATGAATTGAAATTGATCCAGATTTGTAGGTAACCAACATCTTAATTCAACCTTAATTTTGCTGTAACTATAGAATTACTCTAGATTTATAATTTGTTGTACCATAGAAATACTTTAGACTTAAATAGGACCAGTAACTGTTCTATCCAATCAGCATTTATATGAAAAATAGTTGGTCTATGTGATAAAAATACAAGATTTTATGCACTGTTAGAATTACTCTAGATTTATATGTGACAAAAGTACAAAATTTCATGCGCTAGTAGAATTACTCTAGACTTATGATTTTGTTGTAGTGCCTAAATGGCAAAAGTATAAGAATTTTACGTGCTAACAATACATCGCAACACGTCACAAGTCACATATGATAACACACACAAATAAGTGCATTTGTCCTTGTGTGATTATACCTTTAGTCTTTTACCATCTCCACACACTTAAGGTAAAAGAGTATAAGTTGGATAGTGATCCTTCAATTTCTCTATGTTAGATGGTGATCATAGCAGTAGGCAATATGTGACTAAAATTCTCAACTATGCCACTAACAAACTTAAAAATTAATGTATTTAAGATACACAGGCTTGAACTCCCAACACTTTGGCATGAATTTTCTAGTTCACTTGGTCTTTTATTTCTTTTTTTTTTGAGAAATTTGTTCACTCTGTATGTTATTGAAACTGAACTAACATCACTCAGATGCTATTTCAGGTGTTCATTGTTTTATCCTCGGGTGGGTGATGATCTACCAATGTTATCAGAGTGGGAGATGATGCCATTCCATATGTTCTTTGTTTTTATTTTTACCATAAACTAAGACTAAAAATGAGAAAACTCTTATGTGTTTGGTGCATTACAGACCACCATTGCCTATCCAGTTAATAAAAAGATAAACGATATCCAGTTTTTAAGAATTTCCTTTCATTTGAACTATTAACATCATTTACATAAGTCATCCCTATGATGACCTAAGATTAAATTTTTCTTTAAAAAACTTCATCCTTAAAATATCAGTCCATATATTTTTTCTTAGAGTGTCTAAGGTGTATATACCACCTATTTTTTATTTTTTTTAAATCTTATACCACCTATATCCTTCATTTAAAATAGATAAATCCTTACTCTTTATCTCTCCCCCCTCTTACCCTCCAAATAGTCATTGCCTCCACCACGCCTTGCCTTAGCGGCCATTGATGACTATACCAGCACGATGACACCCGCCTAACTCATGCTTATTGTTAACCCCATTGCGATCATTGACACTGAGGACGCGTCAACGCTACCCACCCCCTCCCTTATCTAAGTTATCTCCTCCTCCCTTCCTACCAACACCGCCACCTATAGTTATTGGGGGCGTCTCCACCTCACCACACCGCTACTACTTCTTTAGCCAATTACTACAGCTAACTCCCCCACTAACTGCCCCACTAACTGCCACTTATCATCATTCACCACCTTCACTCGTGCCCGATGACACCTTAGTCCCCTCATTGCCACCGTTAGTGATATTAAAGAAAGTATTAGATCTAAGAGAGGACATCTTATCCAATTATGAAAAAATTACATATAAAATAAGAAAAATATAGGCACATGCACTTTATCAAAACTTTTTTTTGTAATCAGTTGAAATTAAAAGGCTTTCAATTGCAAAAATGTAAAAAAAATCAGGAAGCTAACTCAGCTGTAGTATCTACTCTCTAGTGGACTGTAGTGGATCAATATGCAAAAAGAAACAAGTAAACGAGCAGAAGTGCAAAAAAACACCAGACAGTTGGGGCGCACAACAGCTGCTTTCTTCCCTCCACCCTTCGACATCGTCGGGTGGGTTTCAGCGCACGAGCTCGCGACGATGTCGTCCCTCAACTCGCTCTTCAACCGCTCCACCTTGGGCACCAAATGGTTCGCCTTCTTTCTTGCTCAGAGATTATTATTACTAACTCTTTGGTCATGGATTCCAAGATCAGACGCTGTTACGGTGCTTATGAAGAGTTCCAGATTTAGATTCGGCTCATCAGAGTAACCCCCATCAATCTAGACTAGATCAATACCTGTGGTTCTTCCATTTTTCCTATAATATTAGCATGTTTGGATCACATGGGATTGGATCCTGCGTTTGTGTTGACCCTAATAGGGAGAGCAGAAAATTTAGGGAAAAGTGGTGAAGGAGTGCTCTTTTTTTTTTTGGTGACAGATTGTCATGGAGAATGCTGTATAGCCTGTGTATTGCTAGTTATGGGCAAATTCATGTGAGTTATGTTTGAAGACGTGTCTGCTCCACGATCAAACGCGGTATTGGAATTTGGAAGACAAGATGGCAACTTGATTAAACATAAATAAGGGATATCTAAACTGGATTGTGCGGATGAAATTTAACCAGTATGAGTGTCAGCAGACATGGGCTCAGCAATTGGATCAGCTGTGGTTGGCATCACAATATCTATATATGAGTTCATTTATCAAATAGGCTACTTGCTACTAGCCTACTTGCAAATGCTCATCCATATTTTTTGGTTTCCATATTTAATGTTGCACTTATAGTATGGTTTAGTTCCATTACACACATTTTTAGATTTGTTTTTGTTTTGGAGAAGATAATGTTACATTCATTAACCCCTAAATTAAAACAAATGTTGTACTTTTTGCAGCAAAACATGCTTGAACTTGATCATTTCACGGATCAAGCTGCTCCGCAATAGGAGAGAGTTGCAGCTGATAGGCATGCGTAAAGAGATTGTTCAGTATCTTCAGACGGGCCAGGAATCTATTGCGAGGATTCGAGTAACTAGACTGACAGCTATACTTCTTGTTGATTGTGATTATCTTTTTTTTTTCTGGATTTTTCTAATATGTCGTGATTAATCATAGGTGGAACACATTATTCGGGAGCAAAATATACTAGCTGCCTATGAGATTGTAGAGTTGTTTTGTGAATTTGTTCTTGCACGAGTCCCTATTGTGGAGGTCCAAAAGTATGTTCTGCTTTACCAAGTGTGATCTTCTTATAGAACTAAAAACTTACTTGTGTAGTATCAGGTAAATATCACCATTCTTGATTTCTATTTAAAAAATATCATCATTAGCCAGTGGTTTTGTCATTTAACAGGGAGTGTCCATTAGAACTGCAAGAGGCAATAGCTAGCATAATCTTTGCATCAGGAAGATGTTCAGACTTGCCCGAACTAATGCATCTTCGTAATTTGTTTACCACCAAGTATGGGAAGGAGTTTGTTGCTGCTGCTATGGAACTGCGCCCCGACAGCAGTGTTAATCGTACAGTAAGAAGAATATCTAGCATATTCTTTTTCAGAAGTCATATTCCTGTTGCTTGCAAATTGACCATGTCGTATGCAGATAATTGAGAAGCTTTCAGTGAAGGCTCCATCAGCTGAATCAAAGATGAAGGTTCTTAAAGCTATTGCTCAAGAGTACAATATTGAATGGGACTCATCTAATACTGAAGCAGAATTCAACAAGAAATATGAAGATTTGCTGGTAACAATTGCTAACTCATTACTTATTTCCTAATGATGAGACCAAAATGCTTATGTGCACACTATTTCATGAGTGATATCTTCAAATTAGGCATACAAGTCTCTAGTTTCCGAACTCAATGAAGTTATCATGGCGAATAACTGCCCATTATATGCCTTAGGTCATGTCACAGGCTATGTTTGCCATCTCACTTTCAGCCAGGATAGTTCTGAAGGGCGCATCATGTTGTGTGCCTCCTATCTTCACATTTCTACCTATGAATTCGCTCCCTGGGATTTTTGTCTTTACCTCAGTTATCTTGTCCCCACGATAACTATGCAAATATACAGATTTTTTTTTTCGATTTTTTTTTTCGACAAAGGGCTATGCCCCAGCTTTCAATTAAGGAAACAACAGGTACAAATGCAAAATAGAGATTGATTCTGATTCTTACACAACGGCGACGATGTTCATACAGTAGGTGGAATTGATTAGAGGACATCAGAAGTGACATTCAGAACTCAACTTATTTTAAGCCTTTTTTTATGCCTACTTCCAGCTCAGTCTAAAAACTGAATATTTATTTTGTTTTCTGTCAGAACGTACTAGAAAATAATTTTACTCATCTGATCTTTGGTGTACATTGTACAGGACGGCTCAAGACCATCAGCTCAGCAGGCACCTGTGGTTCAGAGCTCTCCAATTGCTTCTATTTCCAGAGGTAATCCACCGGTGTCAATTTCGCCTATTGAGGGCGCAGGAAGACATCATCAAGTTCCCGAGTCCCCAAGTTCACCAGCTGGAACTGCAAGAGCATCTGCTGTCCCTAAAATCAATGTGGCAAGCCAAGAGCATCACTCCCCTGCTGAGGAGATATCCTGTACAAGCCCAAGTTCATCAGATGTGCTAGAAAATGCCCGAGCTGCCATTGCCGCGGCCAGCCGTGCATCTGCTGCTGCTCGTGCAGCGGCAGATCTTGCAAAAGTCAAGATCACTAATTAGTGATTCCTGTGTCAACAGCCGAATTGCACATGTTACATTCTCTGAGGTTATGGCAAGCCAGACACCATGACACACTGAACATGTTTCAGCGTATATTCTACTCTCCGCACATTGAATGAGGAACTATGTCTTTTCAATCTCTCCTTGTGTGTACATTTGTCCATAAGATATTCCTAGCTATTCAAAAAATATCTATAATTTCCTGTTGTAATGTACAACTTGTCTATCATAATAACGGGGGTTTGAAAACTAAAATAGTGTGAGTCAAGGTTCATTGAAAATAATTTGTTTCCTCGGAAATTTCAAATATATTCCATCACATAATGTGCGTGCTTGTAAGCAATTTATGTGGGAACCCTCCTCACTATTGAGATCAAATAGTTTCAAAGTGAGTCTCAAAGATTTTAGAGGGATATTGGCTCGGATGTATCTGACTTGAAGACCACTTGTATATTGTCAAATTGATCTATCTTTTTACTGTTGGATCGGTGTAGATTAAGTTGATCCGAGAATGAAAAAAATGGTTCCCTGGTCGACTTGATAATATTCTATGGTTTCCTGGTCGACTTGATAATATTCTTTTTGTTTTGCAATATAAACTCAAGTATTAAGCTCAATTATTACAGGCACGAGAATTAAGGTATACAAAATGTGAGAAAAAAATTGTACTGGTTTGGAAGTGAGTGAAAGGAAAATTAATAGAGTAAGAAGTATTATATCCATCTATAAAAATTTGTGGTGTTTGATTTTTTATTATCTCCAATAAATAATTTTGATCAATAATTTTTATTATAGTGTATTAGTAAAAATTATAAAAATATAGTATTATGAAAATATTTTTTTATCACAAATCTATCAATATTATTATCGTGTCGACAATCTAAATTTTATAAATATATTAGTAGTCAGAATTAAAGAAATTTAATCATAGTAATGGGTTTTTAGAGATGGAAAGAATAATATTAGTGAGAGTAAAATTATAAAACTATATTAAAAAGTGTTCTGATATTATAGATGAGTTTATACTGTGAAATATTTAAAAATAAAAAGTGAATTTATATTGCAAAATAAAAAGAGTACTATAAGTGATGAAACTATTTTTCCAAGATTTACCCCAATAAACGCATTTACCCAAAGGGACCTAAACCACCAGCCCCACACACTCCGAGCTTCCCACGCCAAACCCGAGGGGATGGAGGAGGCGAAGGCGGCGGCGTACTACGACGAGCTCAACCGCAAGGGCGAGGGCGCCCGCCGCTTCAAGCAAGGCCTCGGCTTCTCCTCCGCCTCGTCCTCCACTTCCTTCCCCTCCAAGTCCTCCTCCTCCACCTCCTTTCTCTCCGGCTTCGTCCGCGCCGGAGCCACCCCCGCCCCCTCTTCCCAACCGCCCAACCCCCCGAAGCCACAGCCTCCAGAGTCCCCTTCCTGCCCGCGCCATCGCTCTCGCTCCCGGTCCCCGCCGCGCACTCGGCGCCGCTCTAGGTCTCGGTCCAGGTCGCGGTCCCCGCCTCGGGCGCGGCGGCCGCGGTCCAGGTCGCGGTCCCGATCGAGAGAGCGGCGGGACCGCCGGTCCTCGCGCCGCCACTCTCGCTCTCGTTCGCGGTCGCGGTCGCCTTCTCGCCGGAGTGTCAGGAACTCACACTCCGACGACCGGCGCGACCGCCATAGGGATCGGCGTCGCGATGGCGGTGGTCGTGAGAGCTCGAAGGGGCGCAGTGGTAGAGACGGTGGCAAAGTAGATTACCCGCGGCTCATAGAAGGATATGATAAAATGGTTAGTAGTATCTTGTTCTTGCTGGCTTGTACTTGATGCTGCTGCTATTGTGCTGTGCTTGTTTTGAGTGATGAGGTGCTGGTATTCTTGCAGACGGCGGCTGAGAGAGTTAAAGCAAAGATGAAGCTTCAGCTTTCAGAGACAGGCACAGACTGCTTCGTTTCGTTTTCCTATTGTTTAATTATCGTGCATTATTCTTTTCATGTCGTGCTAGAATGCTGCTATTGCATTTATAGTGCTCTATGATTTTTGTGGTTACTTGCGTGAGCATAACAGAGGGTAAACACTAATAGTACCTGATTTGGCGAGTATATGATTTATCATGTCTGTTGTATACTTGCATGCCACTTGTATACATTTTAATTTGCTTGATTTGGAAGAAGTTGATCGTAGATAAATCTAGGTGGTGTGACATGTATGTGCATTCATGTTTGCAGAAAAATAGTTATTTCATTGTATATATGGTACTACCTGAAACAAAACTCCGCATGCTTGAACAAAATGCAATTCGAGTAAACACAGGGAAAGCAAAACGCCTTAGGATTTGTTCAATGTCATGCTTTTTGACTACTCTTTCATGACTCTGAAGATACTATTGCTTGTGTTTTCTGATTGACAGCTGCAAAAGATACCACCCTGGGAACTGCCACAGTGGGGTGGGAAAGATTTGACTTCAATAAGGATGCTCCCCTTGATGAAGATGATGATGTCGAAGGTCTGTCTGAATGTGTTGCATTGTCTTGATTACTTTTCTTTTTTTCATGATTTAGGATCTATGTGGTTCTTTATCTATTGAATACCATATTCAAAGGTCCGTCTGGATATGGTTGCCTTTCAGGTTTACATGACCTAGAAGATGAATGAGAAACTACAACATTCAAATAATATGATTTGCAACCTAGTAATTCTGTTTCAATTTGTGGCTTGTTCGAATAACAGTCTCGAGCTGTTGATAATTGGATGTATCATGTGAAGCATGATTACACCTATTGCTGACTGCTGCAGCATGCAAAATACCCTGTAGTTGGCATCTATACTAATTTTCCAATCCTTCATTGGTCTGCTGCTAAGCTACATTAATTCTTCTTTTCGTTCTTCTGTCTGTGAAATTGTAAATATGATTTTTTTTTCAGCTCATCTATTCAAGCCAATGCCTCTGGATTCAATAACAATGAGCTGAAATTTGGCTATCCAGTATTTATCTTATTGTTTTTTCTCTGTAGTTGCTAATGATGATGCTTCGCTTGTCAAGCACATAGGGAAGAGTTTCCGACTTTCTGCTGTGGAGGTACAACTGCATAAAATACCAAATTTTCAACAGCATTTCTCACCCCTTTGTTCCTAATCAGCCTTGCTTTCCCCATGCGTTGTTCTCTACATATCATAGTCAAAGCATGAAGATGAAGTCAGAGCTGCACATGATGAGGCTATATTTGGAGTACCTACATCTTCAGTTGTTGATACTGAAACTGCCGAGGGCAAGCTTAAAACCAATAATGAGGGCAAGCAACCTGAAGATGTTGAAGTGCAAGCTAGCAGTTCTCTCATCAGTGATAAAGTAACCTCAAGTCATTCTTTCTGTATTATGTTTATTTCTATGCATTCCAAAGCTAGTGTTCATGATACAAGTATCCTAGGTTCTGGCCGGTCAAAAAGGGTCATGGAGAGAGAGAGCTCAGAAGTTGCGACATGATTCGAATACATGAAGTTTCCCCACTTGCGAAAAGGTCATACCATCTTGCATTCCAGATCAGCTGTCCTGCTACAATTCTATGTCACTAGTTGTGATCTCCATGATGAAGATTGTTGAGAAAGAGGGTCTTAACTATTCAATTGGCAGCTGACACCTAAATCCAACTAAAACTCATATGTATTTCTCTTTTGTGTAACTTGCGTGGCCAATGTGTTCAATTCTATGAAGTTAAAGATTGGATCTAACAGTTAATATGTGAGTTTTGTTCCTGTCAAGAATCCATAGTTCCCCAGTAATTTAGTGGCTGTTTGGTTAGATGTTGCAATCATTAAATGAATCAGAATATATGACTTGTTCTGTACCAGAGAGGGGGGATTGGTTTCTTCTTGTACTGTGTACAATATAATATCTTCTCTAATACAATAAAGTAGTGTGTTTCTTTGGTGCGTTAGTCCAATTCTTTACTCTGCAAGCCTGATCATGCATCGTAAAAATTGCAAACAAGTTAATTTGAATATTTGCAGTCGTTGTCCTGGCACTCCAGATTTGCTATTTGAACATCATAGACAGCTCACATCCAGGCTAGAAGAAAATGAAATATGTGCATAATAAACAACTGAAACGATAGGAACCGGTAGAGAACAGATGGTTTACGCGCAAGCAGCATCTAGACTTACATATATGTTCTGTTTCAAATATAACATAGGATCATCATGATCTACATTAACTACCACGACTCGGTAAGCCTGCTCCGCAGTTAGGGCTACACTGTTATTGTGGGAACCATATACGGGCAAACATTTAGTAGTAGTACTTACACTGCACACTTCACCTAAGATGATGAGCTCAGGATCAAAATTTAATGAGAAGCTTCCTACATGGGAGGTGTAAGGAGGACCTTCAATCTAAAAAGGATTACTCGGATTAACAAGGTAATAGGTTATATCAAGAATTAGATTGATCAGAACCATCTATTTTCTATGACCAAATGGTTCCCAGACCTTCGCATACACTTCCAATTTAGAAAACTTCCCATTTAATCTTTGTCCAGACTAGCATTCGATCACCTCAGGCTAGAAGGGCGGCCCAGCTTGGAGGCCGAAGAAAAAATGCTTCAGCTTCTCCACAGCGAAATCTGCAGCTGCTGCAGCTCTTGGGAAAAGTTGCAGACCATGACCGAATAGCAGGAGCAGCAGGCCGAGAAGCCAAAGAAGGAAGCCTACGAACACGTGCTCGCCGTTGACGGCCGTCCTCCCGACGGAGTGCAGCACGACGGATGCACCGATGAGCATGAAGAATGCTGGAAATGGGCTGAGGCACAAGAACGGCATCCCGTCAGGCTGTGCCATGGGAGGAAGCTTGTTCTTCGGCCTCAGAACTCAATGCGATTTGTTCTAGGAAATGTGTGCGTGCGCGCGTGAGGGGAGGGCTGCTGCACCTGTGTGTGTAGATTGTAGACCGATTATTTATAGGGCAAGGGCATATTTTTCTTTTTTTCTTGCGTACTATGTGGTATGTGCTGAGCTGTTAAGTGCAAGGTTTCAAATGGCATCCGTGCATATTGGTTGATTTTATGTGTATTGAATTTCAGATATTACGTGATATATCGGATAATATACTTCTATATCATAGTTTTCTAAATTACACTCACATTTATAGTTAAACTACATTATTGTTTGTGCACAACAGTTTTATTTATATGTTTTAAGTTATAATAATCCAAAATAGTACAAATCACTAAATATTTTTAAAAAATATATACATATATTTAGTGTATGATATTTATATTACTCATTTTAGTTTAAATATTTTATATTTCGGATAGAACTAATTTAATGTGTTTATAAAAAATCATATTTTTGTAAACATGGTCTTACAAATAGGATATTGGGTGGTATATGCTGCATAGCATATGTATAGATAACTATGGTTAAAGTGTTAACAGTTAGGTTAGGTGAAGGAAATCTGTGATCTAAATAAGCATGGAAAAGGAAAAAAAAAGACAAACTTAAGTTGCGTGTAAGACTTTGGTTTGAGAATGTGCAACAGTTCAGTTGGTGTACGAGTCGGCCGGCCCCACGAATGAAAAAATTAGGGTATCTCCAACGCCGGAGAAAAGCGGGCACCAGAAGGAGAGGAGGACGAGGTTCTGAGGACCGGATCCTGCATGGCCCCACATGCGAAAAGAAATAATATTCATCGGGGAGAGACTGATGTGGTGTAATATGTGGAACTTTACCTTTTTAAGATATGGAAAATTTTACAATAAAACTATTTTATTAATGACAGTTGCTTAACTATAATCTACCGGTTATGATTACCCTTTACCTTCTAGGAGGTCAGAGATTGCTCATGACTTTTCAAGGGATATAAATATCTTTATATCTATATTTCACCATTAAATAAAATGCAGATTAAAAATGTTATTATGTTTGCACGTAGAAAATTACTATTGTAGATTGCAAGTAAATGAAATGTTCAAGGGATTGCTGATCCACCATAGGATCATATGAGATCTCATTTAAGTGATTAGCTAGAGAACTTGATATTGATTTAATTGATTTAAATGATTTGATAACATTAAACGTTCCACATCTCGCCTCCTTTTATTTAGAGATTGATTAAGTTTCTTACGTTGATCCATTCGAAACAAGAATTTTTTTTAATCGAACTTAAGAGTCCCCGTTGATTTGGGGACGAAGAGTTCAATCCCAACACACAAGATTAATGAATTGGGGGAGAGTGAGAAGAACAGTGTATTTGTTGATTAACACTTTCTTTCTCTGGGAAAGTTAATAATTTATGTTTTAGATATATGACCAAATGACCAACTTCAGCAAGTCACTCAGGCATAACATCAAAAATATTCTTCATCAAGTAATTATCATGATTGAAAGTTTATTTTATCTTCTTGGAGATAATGATTGTATTATAAAAGACCTCTTAAAATACAGACCTATTTGGAGAGCTTAAGCTGAAGCTCCCCAAACGACAGGCTTTTTAATGGTTGGAGAGACAAGCTGAAGTCCTTTTGTAATTAAAAGCCAAAATCTAGGAAAATCTGGCTTTCTAGGTTTCTAGGAAATAAGTGGCAAAAGAGACCACCTGACTCAATATTCTCATGCGACGTCTATCAATATGATGGATTATACGATATTTAGTGATTTCAGAATGAAGACTTATGTAGAATGTGGAGTTTTTGTGTGACCTATGTTACAAGAGAAGCCCCGTCTCCACCATCATCATTGATATACACTCTTATTGTTTGCTCCTATTGTAAATAATCCATGCCTACTCTCAAGGAGGCCAGCACTATCAAATTTGTCACCTCTCAAAGTCGATCTTGAGCCAAACAGCTTTTGGCGCTCTTTGAAAAATCTACTACTTCAAAAAATTTAAGATTAAACTGTTTCTTGAATAATTAAGATCTCAAAGAGGCCTACGTAGGGTGATACAAAGATTTTCACAAAATATGTGTATAATTAGAAGTATTTTCACAAAATTTTAGCAAAATGTGGCTTTCTAAATCATTTCTAATTCTACATTAAGCGTAACAACAACAATTCTTTGACAACCTTAAGATTAGACTATGCAGTGCCTTGAGTCATTGACTTAGTACCTTGACATCCTAATGATGAGAATACGAAGTAAACTGTATGGTAAGTGCCATATGAAGGCACAACCAACACGTGTGCGGCTCGTGTGTGCCAAGTGTTTTGCTCGTGTGTGAGTGTGTGCACTGGGCAACTTAAACGTGATAGTGTGCCCCTTATCTGGATAAGTATATACTAATTATTTGACAACATAAAGATTAGAACATAAAGTCTGGTGTACGCTAAGCTTTGTAGGTTGATTAGAATATAAAGTCCATGATACATCACATAAATATTATAATAGTTCCAGGAAACAATACATTGCCATCTGGAGTAGGTTAAGTACATATTTTTAAAAAAAATTTAAAAAATCTATAATCTTCAATTTTTTCTTAGATGACTAGATTTAAAGAGAAAAATTGATCTAATAGTGAAAAAAAATGTATGTAAGATAAGAAAAAAAATTAATACATACATCTTAGTCATACTGTAATATATTATTTTCTTTTTTTTCTAGGAAGAAGTTAATCTATTATTGAATCTGCAAATTTTGTCTTCGTATTGAGTCTTCCTTGCTTTTACCGTTTATCTTATCTCATCCATGTCTTGCCATGTTTCAGCAGCATGTCTACGATTGCTATCACCTTGGAAGATCTACTCAAAACACGTCGTAGCCAAATCAGCTTGACAGTGAGTTAACATTATGAGTTTAATATACTCACTGTTTCTCTTCGTTTAGAATTTTTGTATGCCCTCTCTCCAAAGGCCAAGGGCCGATCTGCTAATGTCCCAGACCTGGTGTTTTCCAAAATTCTCTGGAACTTAGCAAACAATATATTGTTCCAACAGATAACTCAGCCGTTTGAACTAGCATCAATCTGATCTAAAGCCTCCACTCGCACTTGATGCCTCGGTGACACCCTCTCCCCTTTTCTCATAGTTGATATATCTCACTATTTTCATCCATGACTAGCAACACTATTAACACTTAATCGTTTAACACTGTTATTCTCTCATCAAAGAGATAAAACACATCTTTTCTTCTAGCATTTTTCTAAAAGAATTAACGCCAGATTTCTGTCTGTTTTATTTTGATTGCAGGTTCATTTTTATTCTCTCCCTGGCCCTCTCGTGCATACTGCGTAGCCTGTTTTTGGTCACTCTAAGCAATAAGCATCCACATAAACCATTTTGCGGCCGTTTCCCTAGCGTCTTTCGTGTTGCATTTTGGGCGTTGTGATTTGTGACTTGTGCGGCAGCCTGGCTTTGTGGCGGTGGACATGGATTGAGATCATCTGGTGTTCTATTTTTCTATTTTGACATTTAGATCAAAATTTGCCACTCAAGATTAAGATAGATGAAAATTTTAAAATTTCTCATAATACATCTCAATTTATCTTTTGCACCAATTTGGTCAATCCAAATTCTAATTAGGGCACATTTTTTATACCACTACAAGATTTTCATATTTTGTATTTATCACCAGATGTCTCACTAACATATAAATCCGACTTCATCTTTTCAACCTCACAAATCATTATTTTAGAATTTTTACTATATTATGAAAGAAATTTTCCCATTCAGATTTAACGATTAAGATAAGAAGAAAAACATGGTTGTCTATTCAAACTTTGAAGGCTGATATATAATTTCCCGAAGAGATGTAGCACGATCAATCTGAGAGGAACAATACAATATCCTTTGGAAAAGAATAATACAATTTGTTGCCTTAGCAGTTAGGCAGAAGCCTGGTGATAACAAATCCATTATTTCGTCATCATTCAATACAAAACCTTAAAAATGAAATGGGATAAGCTACTTGAATGGAGGTTTCTTTTTCTCAGTTCGCTAAAACAATGCAAATGCACATTGTGTATGCACGGTTACTCCCAAACTAGTCGCCAAACCAATAACTTTGCACGGAAACAGGGCACAAAACGTTTCTGATTTTGGATAATTTAGATATTCTCAAGTCATCTGGAAGTATTAACAAGCTCCGTTCAAATGTTCCCTATAGATAGCAACAATATCCAGCAAAATTAATCAGTGACAAAGCATGACATACAATGATGGAAGAGAGGAAATCGCGACTATCATATTATAATATCCTACCATTATATTCAGCGTGCCATGATGGGAATGCAAATATTCTCGCTATAGTAATATGAACAGCTTCTGACCACGTAAACCATTCCAAAAGTCCCGTGCCGCTGTTACCTTCTTTCCAGGGAGCTGAAGCTCCAAGACCTGATGTACACAACACTAGAGAAATAGGAGCATGCCACAGTAAAAGAACAAATGAACAGCATGTAGTGAGCTAAAATGGAGCAAGCACCTCAAGCCAAGTTGACCCACTGCAAGGAATCAGCAAGGAGCTCCCAGAGAACAGTATCTCGTTTTCATACCCGGTTTTCTCACCGGATGTGGATACTTTTGTGCTGATAACCTTAATCTCTAGCACATCAGGATCACCGTTTTGATTCATGACTTGTAATTTTGCACGGGTTCCTGGCCACCCTGCAAATGACCGCACCTACCCGAGTTGGTTGGCAATTGCTTTAGTGAGTACATTAAGAAGTAGGGACATACCTTGTTATGTAAAACTTTAGCTTCTTGGTCAAATGACAACCACGACTCCTCCGAATTCAACTGACAAATATAGATTGTTAAGAGAATTTAGCTAGGCTACACTTTTGACAAATGGAAAATAAGTTGAGTTTATTAAATCTGCCAGAATTTGAAGATCTTAAGATTCTAGAAAACTGAGGTTGGAAAAGGAAATAACGGCAAACTGGAATTAAGGTCAATAGTGGTGAGCAATGTGCAAATTTAGGATCATAAATTGCATTCACAATTAAGGTTTCCAGTCCCAGTTTCAGCAGGTTCACCAAATATGGTTGTTAGTTTGGGACCAATTAAATAGAAGGATTAACTTCAGTACAATATACATCTAAAAAGCTGTGAATGAACTTTAGCAACATAGATTGAAGTTTCAAAAATGATAACAACAGAACTGAAAAGAAGAAAACTTGGTTCAAAATTCACTGATAGTATGTCCTAGCATATACAATGTGTTCTTCCAGCTCCAGCACCCGAGAACCATAAAACATCATGCTCTTCTTGTCCAAAATTGTTAGGAAAACAAAGAAGTACATCAGTAGATATAGCACAAGTCAGTTCTGAAGCTTAAACTAAACCACATGCAGGAAGTATGAAAGGTCCTGCAGCTTCAATCCATCATATTGATTGATCATGTTTAATTAAGCTCAGTGATGGTGAACTATATGGTAATGAGGTTGATATCAGGATACTTTTGATTTTGCCGGTAATATTAAAGAAACTAGCACAGAGAACTTTCAGGTCCACATCCATATCCAATCAAATAAGAACTTTTAGCTTCTTCTGACCATGAATACCTTGGGTGCCAGTGTAGCTTTGGAGTCATCCTGTGGTTGTGCCTTCTGTTTAGCCGAGCCATCAAGAATGGATGGTAGTTCATGAAGCAATAGTTTGGATCCTATTTAACACAAGCATCAAAAGCATAGTACAGAGAAATCGTGCACTCTAGCCATGTTGATTTGCCTCAAAAATATTACATAAACAAAATAAAAGATATCTACAAAGAACTTTATGAACATTGGTTTGTAGTTTGTACCTATATTGAACAACATTGCCAGTAACTCTGGTGCCTGCAGACAAAGAAATATAAAAATGGTCAATGCAGGGTTCAATCATGCTGATAAAAAAAGCAAATTTTGCAGCATGTTCTGCAATATTACTTGTCTTCAATTAGTTTCTGAAATATCAAGAATGTACAGAGAAACATCAATTGCAGGAAAGCAGAAAACCAACAGCAATACAGTATCACATGACATACCACACAAAACCAAAAGGCGATTGCTAATTAGCTCCAACAGTAAGATGTGTTAGTTCGATTATGGTGTCACAGTGAAAAGCTTCCAATATTCATCTTTAACAGAACTCGCACCAAATTTATGGTAAAGGTCCTCATTGCTTTTAACTTTTTTCAACAAGTTATCATCCAATTTTCATCAACAAAAAGATGTACACAACAAGTAGTGAGTAATCAAAGGGTAATTTCATGCTATTAACACAGTCCTTATAAGGTACTCAGATAGCAACTAAGAGGCTTAAAACCATCTGCCTTTTGACATTAACTTTTTTTTTTTTCCAAAACCATTTAAGTAATGATTTCAATAGTCATATGACAATGTAAAAGATTAGCAGCAAGAATTGTAGATCTCCTTTTCTATAACAGTGAACTTTCAAGTTGAACAATCAAACTGATAAGATAGTGAAAGCCATTTACCTTGATGCATTCATCGACTGCGAATTTTTCACAAGCAATCACTGGACCAGCATCCAAGGCACGTACAGTATATGCAAGGGAAACACCTGTTTCTGAAACACCATCCTATCCACATAATAGATATAAATCAAGGAAGTATAGAAAAAGTTTGCTGGCTCAGAATGGTCACAATGAGAGCATACAGACCTGCAATGCCCTCTGAACAGGAGCTGCACCACGATATAGAGGCAACAAACTTGGGTGTATATTAACTGTACCTGATAGATAAAGAGACACAGCAAATGATCAGAGCCCCCAAAACAATTTCAGTATCCGAAATCTGCCAAGCCCCTGTACTGGTTTCTGGCTAAGTAGGTTTTTAACTGTCCAATAAACTTAAACTTGACTAGAACTAGCTTTAAACTGGACAATCTTAGTCATTTTTGGAAAACTTGGGTGGACTCAATCAGTTATAACATTGTAAAAAATTGTGCTTATGTGCAAGAATAGAATGAAACTCAATCACAGTTGGTATAAATCATTCATAAATTAGCATAAGGCTAACCACTCGAAAAACAACACTTGAACACCACTATAAAAACAAAGAGCTGAACTTGGTGAATGGTAACATACTGTCATGATAAATAGACCTACCAAGTGGTGGGATATCAAGAAACTTCTGAGGCAAAATGTTCCCATAAGCAGAAGTGATGCAAAGTTCTGGCTTTACATCTTTCAATTCTGACAAGAAGGACGCCTGCATTGCAATAGCAACCTATAGATTGTCATATACTCGCACCATGTAAAGAACCTTGCTGGAACAAGGATTTATATACAATAGTGAACCCTCTGATTGCCTCATTATGAAGATCAAGAACAGTTTCAATAATCCGAACACTGCAACATGAACTCATGAGAGGTAGCTGAACAAGGCCTATTGACGCATACCTCTCCAGCGCGCTCGGGCGTGAAGATGAGGTCGCCGGGGAACCCCCAGTCGAGCGCAAGCTGGGCGACGGCCGACGGCATCAGCTTCCTCCCTCTGTTCTTGGCCGCCGGCGGCTGCGTCACAATCGCCGCAACCTGGAACACATAAACAGAAACCAAAATGACACCAAATGCGCGAAAGAAGTTAACTAAAGAATCGGTGATTTGTATGTGCCGGGACCTGGAATATGGAATCAGGGGAGCTGGAGGCGGCCAGCAACGTGTCCAGTACCGAGGCCGCCACCTGACGCGGGACCCAAATTCTCGAATTAAACTGTGGAACGTGGAAATTTGGAGGGTGGAAAGTCGAAAGGTTGGGAGTATTGGATGGTACCTGCGGGGATCCTAAGAAGACGATGTTCTTTTTCTTGGTGGCGGCGGCGGAGGGGGCGGAGGTATGGGAGGTGGAGTTGGCGGCGCGGTAGAAGCAGCGGCGCAGCAACAATGGCGAGCAGCGCGGCATCCTTTTCTCTTGCCAGGGAGGGTGTAGATTTGTGGATGGAGATTTGACATATGAAAACCGAAGCAGAACAGGCCTCTGCTTGGTTCCCTCCTCCTAGCATCGGACGGCTGAAATGTCATGATATGTGTTGTTTTAAGGAAACCATATTTTACAGAAACTAGTATATTCCGATTGTTTATTATTTGTTCCATTAACAAAAACATACACCCCGAGTCTTAACCCTCCCCTGACACGCACCCATCTCCACTCTAACCACGCAATTCTTACTAATATTTAGGTGTACATGTAAACGCAATTTTTAAAAACCAAATCTCTTCACGTAGTTCAAGAGGTTGCTTACTGGAGCTTTTAATAGCTAGCTTTACTGTAGAGAACGTGCACTTAGGCTAAGTCCAGTGCAGAGACGTTTCGCGAGGCGCTTCAACAAAATATTCTTCAGCATATTCTGTGTCACGTGTGCGAAGCACCACCCCAAACATCCCCCTACTCCAATGCAAGACGCTTCGCGAGGCGTCTTCTCCAAGCGTCTCTCTCTCCAATGCAAAGGCGTTTCAAGAGGCGCTTCGTGCGGGACCCGCATATATAAAATGTATTAAAAATTATAATTACTAAAATGAATTTCAGATAATTCGAACACAGCCAAATAAAACATAAAAATTGTAAATAACATTAAAAAAATTCACAATTTTTTTAAATTTTTTTATTTAATAAATAACACACATAGAAATAAACAAGACACATACTAATTAAAATTCGAATACATTTTAAACAAGACTCCGCACAAACTACTACATTTCGGTATCGTCGCCCCTGAAATGCTGCCAAATGTGCTCAACCAGATCCAGTTTCAGTTGCTGATGCGTTGGGCGAGCCCGGATTGCATCATTTTGAGCTAGCATATGTGCGAATATTGGCGGAGCACTCCCGTGGAGAATAGGCGGTGTAACGGTAGATGTCCCTTGGCTATCGTACGACCCATCGGTCGGGTCATGAGAGTGTCGCTCATCCTCGATTATCATGTTGTGTAGGATGACACACGCTTTCATAATATTGGCAAGGGTTGACCGTCGCCAAAATCGACCGGGGCCGCGGACAATAGCAAATCGAGTTTGCAAGACCCCAAAAGCTCGCTCCACATCTTTTCTTGCTCCTTCTTGGTGCTGTGTGAACAACATGTGTTTCTCCGTTTGGGGCAAGGGAATGGTCTTCACGAAGACAGCCCATTCGGGGTAAATACCATCGGCTAAGTAGTACCCCATATTGTACTGTGTCCCATTAACAGAGTACTGAACAGCAGGAGCTCGGCCGGCCAACACATCCGTGAAAATGGGGATTGGTTTAGCACGTTGATGTCGTTGTTGGATCCGGCGACACCAAAGAAAGCATGCCATATCCACAGATCTTTGGACGCAACCGCTTCCAGTATTATTGTAGGGACTCCTTGATCACCGCGGGTGAATTGGCCCCTCCACGCAACTGGGCAATTGCGCCATTCCCAGTGCATGCAATCGATGCTTCCCAGCATCCCTGGGAAACCTCGCTCCTCTCCTTGCCGGAGCAGACGCCGGAGGTCGTCGACAGTAGGTTGACGAAGATATTCCTCCGCGAACCGATCAATGATTCCTTCGACGAAACGGTCCAGACACTCAATAGCCGTCGACTTTCCAATGCGTACATACTCATCGACGGCATCGGCGGGGGAGCCGTAGCACAACATGCGCAATGCCGCTGTACACTTCTGCAAGGGAGATAGCCCCTTTCTAAGGAGGGCATCTCTCCTCTCATTGAAGTACGGGGACCACCCCCTAAGAGCTTCGACGATTCGCAGAAAGAGGGGTTTCCCCATTCGAAACCGTCTGCGAAACAAATACTCGGGGTAGACCGGAACGTCGGCGAAGTAGTCCGCGACTAGACGGCCATGACCGCATTCGCGATCTCTATCGATGTACCTTCTGCTACCTCGTCGACGGCGGTGCGAGATACCATCGTCTATGCTGGCTTCAAGGTCGTCAACAACGCGACGATACAGGGGTTGGACCGTCAACCCACTCTGCACAAACGCCGCCACGAACTCTTCGACTTGGTTGATGGCTTCATCGTCGCCACTACTTGTGCTTGAGCTAGAGGACATTTTTTTTGAACAAGGCAAGATATTTTGGACAAGACAAGATCTTGTCAAGATGAAGGCTCCAGGGGTTCTCATATATAGGGAGAGAAGCGAATCAAGCACATGGGCCTCTTCCAACGGCTAAATACAAAGGCATCCATCACATGTGTTGGTTCCAACGGATACAATCCAAAAGTATGGAACACATATCGATCACATGCCAAAAGCAACGGCTAAATACAAAGGCATCCATCACATGTGTTGGTTCCAACGGGTACAATCCAAAAGCATGCAACACATATCGATCACATGCCAAAAGCAACGGCTAAAATTCAAACAAGTAAATCCAAAACGACTTAAATTAATAATGCGAGTACAATTTTACAAAGGAAAAGTACATCATTCAAGCTACTACTTATTCTTCATTTCCTTAATCATGTCGTTCACGTACTCTAATGCGGCCTCATGCGCCTTCTTACGAGCATCCGAGAAATTAGATGTATCCCCCATAATCAGTTTCGTCAGCGACTTCATAAATGTGGCTTTTTCCTTGCTTTTGGCCATCTCTTGCAAATTCTCGGCTGCAGCAACGGCTTTGTCGGCCACCCTATCAAGGTCGGCATTGGCTTGGCCGATGCGCTGCAGGGTCTCCTCGTACGCCGAGGACGCCGAGGATGTTTCACTCATTTTTGTCTTACCCTTCCGCTTGTTCTTTGCGGCATCCCGCCCTTCCGGTCGTCGAAGCTCCACAGGTTCGTCGTCGTTGTTTGACGACGATGTGTGGGCACCTTCTTCGTTGAGGCGAGCTCTTTTGGAAGAGTCGAGGTAGCTTTGGCACCACTTCGGTTGACCACGCACGGCAGTCCACCAGTGCTCCAAGATGAAGGGATGACCCACCTCCTGCTTATACATGTCCCGTGCTTGAGACATTAATTGGTCGTCCGAACGACCACTGGCGTAGGCATCCCTCAACCTACAATAGATGCCATTGAAGTGAACAATTTTCTTATTGTTCTTCAGCTAATGGTCTTTGCAGTGCCTAACGTCCCGTCTGCGGTCGGGCGGACTGCTCCTGTTGTATGCCTCAGCGACCTTCGACCAATATACGTCGAACTTTGGTAGTTCCCCTCCACCGGATCAAGAGAGTTATTAAACCATGCACTGATCTGGAGGACGAAAAATTCAACTTTTCAAAAACTAAGACAAACCCTGTGGACAAAAAATGTACCATACAAATATTTAATATTTAGATGAACACTCACAAGTCGTATGTCGTCCGGTTGTGACCAGTTCATTCGTTTACGCCGCTGTGCGGCGGTTCCTTCGCTTTTGTCGGCATCGTCGGCGTCCTCGCACTCGACCGGGCCCGTGCTATGCGGACTGCCGGTATCTGATACCGACGTGGAGCGGGAATTCTTTGCCGGTGCTTGCAGAGGCGACATTTCCGCGGGGATGGTCGGCGCTCCAACGAAATGAGGATTCTGACCGTAAGGGCCGTAGGGGGTTGTGCGTACGGATGTGCATATGGATATGGTTGGCCGTATGGAGGGGGTGAGGCGTATGGTGGATAGCACATCGGATATGGTGGGGGAGGGGGCTGAAAACTGGCCGGATTTTGGCCGCTTGGCGCTTGGGGGCTCTCTTCATCGAAATTAGGCTCGCCAAACCAGTTCACATAACCGCGGGGGGGAGTGTTGGCCATCGGAAAATTTTCTGGGAAAAAACGGGTTGAACTTTGCTGGAAAATTGTGTGGTTTGAACTTGTGTTGAGTGCAAATGAGCTGAAACTTGCTCCTATTTATAGCCAGGGGAGCACACAATTTTTCAGAATTTTTTGGTGATTTTTGGTGAATTTTTGGTATTTTTTATGAATTTCTAGGCTTAAAAACGAATAAATTATTTAAAACGGCTAGTTTTTAACGGCTATAATAAAACGGCTATTTTTTGTCTTGCTGACAGGTGGGACCGGGGAGAAAATGAGCCAACGGTTAGTTTCCCGCGTATACAAAACCCTCAATACACTGACAGGTAGGACCCACAGGCAACCGGGCCCGCAAACCAGTGGGCAAAGCGCGTACACACGCGTGTGCACGAAGCCAGCGCGTGCACTGCCACCACGCGTTTTGTGGGCCCCACCAAAACGCGTGGCGCACGCACGCACCGCGCACCCCATCACTGACATGTGGGCCGTGACGCGCATTTGGGCCACATGTCAGTGCACGCGATCAGCGAGTAAGGAGCGCACGCGGGGGACAGCGGTGGGGCCCACAAACTGCGTCCCGGGGCGCCGCGTGTGCTCCAACGCGGGCGCCACGCGTGCGAGGCGTCGGTGGGCCCCACCTGTCAGACCCCAGTTTTGCGACGCCAGCCGTGGCGTTCTCTCTCTCCTCGCGTGAGTTTTTTATTATTTTTTTCCCCGTGGGGCCGGCATGTCAGAGCGCAGTAGCGGCGGGGTTGGACTTAGCCTTAGAAGTTTATTTGATGGCGTTGAAGTTTCTGTCAAGATTTATCCGCATGAGACATGAATTGAACTAGAATTGTCAGTGTGTTGTGTTGAAAATTCGTTGTATTGGATCTGCTTTGTATCATATCTCAAAGTATCAAACCAATAAATCTAAATCATTTGCTAAACGTGTTAATTGTGTAGACATATCTATAACATATAAAACAATGACATAAATTATATCATGTAATTGTATTTTTATCAAATTTTACTAGACTCTTCTTATTTAACAACTCATAATTGTTCAGTTCAATACATGTCTAATCATGCAATATTGAAGTTTACTTAACTTTCTCGGCCCAAGTCGTACTTAGGGCCCAAAAAGTCATGCTTTTCTGAACCCAGCCGACCATTTGCTCACGCATACATAAAGTACATTCGACTATTCAAGCCAAAATCAAGTTGGTCAATCGAGCCATTTCGCATATAATAATATATGTCATCCAATTAACAATAATTTACGTATTCTTGTATTGCATTGACAATAAGAGTTGTATTTATCATTAAATCGTAAAGACTAAATAAATTATGAATTTGAATCCTATTCCTGCTCCTAGTCAAGACGATTGGATTTGTGAGTTTCTTTTGAAGAGAGTTACCTCCAACTTTCTAACTCAGATTTTCAAAAGAATGAGTAGAAACTAGCTTAGTAATCCTTTTTTTTTATGGTAAGAGCTCTCCCATGAGCAATTTATTTTGTTGATATACAAATAAGAAGTATATATTAAAATAGAATAAAAAATAAACAACTATGTGTTTCTAATCACATGACACCCATGCAAAATAGAAACTCTTGATAAACATATGTGGATTAGAACTTGTATTTCTAATCCCAATCTAAAAGCAAACTAAGAGTCACAAATTGATCCTTATAATAGTGAGATGATCGATCTATCTTGGAGAATTTGATCTCAGCAATCATGAAGGATTATAATGTTTGTCTTAGATCTAGAGGAATATCTATATATATGATCGAATCCGATAGATCACAATCGAAAGAAGTATTGGAAATCCTCTTTGACTTTGACCGTAGTAAGTTGTTGATAACAGTGATATTTCTATTTTGAATAGTTTTAATGAGTCTTAATAACTTTTTTTTTTGCTTGTCAACTAAGTCTACGTACTACAGTATTGTTACCATTAAATCTATCCGATGCTTTATAAAAAATTTAGTGTTTAACTAAATTATCGATGGATAATTATGCGTACATATCATCCCCCATAAAATAGATGGTACAAGTAGCATCATATGTCCCTAAATTTCAATCGACACTAGATTTGTGTTTAACAATCTCTCACAGTCAGTTTGGTGTCATTTTTGATAGTAATATTTGTTATGATATATACTCTCTATTGACATGAATGATGATATGCACACATAATTATCTACTTTCAACTTAATTAAGCACTTATTAGGCCTCAGATAATTTGATTGCAACAATATTTTGGTTTGCGGGGATTAATTGACAAAAATAATTTCCTGGCTCAGTAAAACTTTGTTTAAAGTAAGGCATGCTTAGTGCAATTTATTCCAGAAATTCCATGTAGCTATACTAGCTATAGCAATAATGTGAGGCAATTAATGCCTATAAAATTAAATTAAGAAACTAACCATTGATTCAAGTAACTACTTGGTGCAACTCGTATCAATATATTGGTAGAATAAACGGTCGTTGGCAATGTTGGAATAGTCAAGTCCTTTGAGATAGCTCATCACGGGAGATGCTACGTTTAATTGGCCACTCTTTAATCTACAAATGGTGAGTCCAACAGATGGTCTGAAGAATTTTGGATATCGAATTGATCAAACAAATGGAATTTATGTTTTGCGTACTTCCTTGTACTAAAAAAGGAGGAAGTAATTGATGGACAGTATGTTGCACATGCATGTTAATCTTTTTTTAATTAGTAGCAAAATACTCTCTTCGTTGTAATATATGTCTTATTTTTATCATGCACATATGTTAAGAAATTTCTAAATACAATAGAATATTGAGAGAAAATTATTAAACTATCCTTATTTATAAATGATTTGAAATTGAGAGAGAATGTTAGTGTAAGAGATTAATGATAAATAGTAGAGAGAATGAAAAAATAAATAAAAATAAAATAAGGAAATAATAAATTTGTATTTATGTATTATATTTTAAAAAGAGATTAAAAATTATATATACAATGATTAACAAATAAGCTAGTTAGTTGACTAGCTAGCACAGAGAAAATGTCAGCAACTTACCCACTAGTCACTACTACTTGGCTAGTTGTGGTACATTGGCAAGGTTCTATTGTGTAATGGCGTTGAAGAACTTATTATATCATTTTTTTAGTAAGAACTTATTAAAAGATTTAAGGTCAGAATTTTTCTTTATCCAAAATGTTAATTCTGAAAATCCCAATCATAATCATATGCTATCCTATGGTGTGTAGGTAAGAGTTTTGAAGAAGAATGACCATCGGTAAAACCATAAGAACAGTATTTTTTTTTTCATACTTCCATAAGGCACATTATTTTGGTTATATTGAAAGTGATGTGGATATGAGTAAGAGGATGATGTATGATTCGTTTTGTATCATTACTGACTCACGTGTTCATCACTATATTACGTGAATCACACATAAATATGAATTTAATTGAAAGTTTTTTGTAATTTGGAGTATATGAAGGTCTTTTTGATAGTTGCATTGATATATGGATATAGTGACTGTTATTTGATAGAGATGGTATGATTGTGTTTGTTCTAAGTTATCCATGACTCTACTCCAACCATTAAAAATCTTTACTTCAAGTATAAGGACTCAATCGGCTATTTGAATTCTACTTTTGAGTGCTGACTCGTCTGAGTGACTGTAAAAATAACAAAAAATTACTAATGCTCAAACAATTAGTAGCTTGATTGAGAAGGTGTTGATGTCTGAGAATGGCGGGGTCGTTTCCATGACACCTTTCCAACACGTTGGTTACTTTTTAAAAAAATGTCAACACGCTGTTTACTTGATATTTTGCAATTACTTCCTGATGGTACTGAAATGGACGGATGTATTAATCAAACAAAAAGAGAAGAAATAAAAAGAGCATGATGACTTCTGATTAATTTAAAAAATTCTAGTTCTCTGAATTGATATGTACGTTCAATTTTATATATTTTAACTATATATCAGATGGATTCAGGATGAAAAACCAACAATACAACCTTCTAAGTAGTGGTAGCATCTCCACAAGCAGACCATCTAAGTTAATTTAGGGTATATTTAGCCTAATTTTATCTCATCTTCAGTTTTTTGAATAAAAAGAAGCCCAACCAAACAAATGGATTTTAAAGAACTTATCAAAGCAACTTTGCTTATACAGTATATAAGTCAAAGAATCTGCACCTGGCTTATTTGGTTTATTGCCCACTCCTTCCATCTTTTGAATTTTTAAACTTATAAACCAAAATTGTAGTCATATAGCCAAATGGCTTCTTAAACTTTTTACATAACCAATTTTGAAATTCCTAAACCCTAAAAATTTGGCTTATGTGAGAAGTCATAGGAGATCCTTAATTTTGTTGGTACGCACTTATGGTTGATACACACTTATAGTGTATTTTGTCAAACTTAAATTCCTTCAATAAATTAATTTAATAGAACTTCAATTTATAGGTCTAATAAACCTATTTCACCATATTCTAGTTCAAAGAAAATTTCAACTCTAAAATAAACTAAATATTTAACAACAACCTCAATTTATAAATTTATATATTAAAATTGAATCTTGACTGAACACCACCTCCGTCCTTGGTCATGAAACAACTATTGACTTGGTTCTATGGGTCGAAGTCTTGGGTCATCTTTTATTTGACTTAACTAAGGGCCGCAGGAAATATGCCATGCATGAAAATAATTGCAAATTACTCGAAAGTACCCATCCTACTCTATATATAAGGTTATCTCCAACTCTCGATGCCTCCACACTCCGACAAGTGGGCCCCACGCCAAAGACGTTTTGTGTTTTTTAATTTAATTGTCTCGATTTCCGTGTAACTGAATTATATACAATTTTGTTTCTTGATTTATACATTAATTTAGTTCAAATTAGATATTGATTATATTGAGAAAGTTGTAGATTTTTTAATTATCTTCATATAGAGACCAAATTTGGCATATATTTGCTTTTTAAATTAAAAATTATTGCTGTTTTACTAAAATCACTTAGATGTACCCCTCGTGGACTCGTGCGAAGCGCCTTTGCGTTGAAGTGAGAGGTGCTTTGAGTGGTGTTTGGCACACGTGGCACAAAATATGTTAGAATATTCTGTTGAACCACCTCGCGAAGCACCGATGCATTGAAAACAACCTAACCCTACGCACACCACCCTATGTCCCGCGCCAAAGCAAGTAAATACTAAACACACCCTTTTAAGCTCATTATTATGCACCATTGCTCTTAGGTTGAGTTCAATATATGAACTATTAGACAGACTCTCCAAGAAATATTCTATACATATTTTGTGTTGAACATGTGGAGTGTTATTCAAAACACCTTCCACACTAATGCAAAGACTCATAGAGAGACTTCTTCTACAGGATCACGTGCGAAGCTCTTTCTCAAACACCAAGCACTCCAATACATTGACGTTTAAGTGGCGCATTACATGGGATCCACGTATAAAATATTTATATAATAATATATTGCATTATATGATTATTAATAATTAAAAAATTATCAAAATTAAATTTGGATAATTCGAGTGCAAAAAAACAAATTAAAAAATTAAATTCTGATTTTGTTTTTATAATTTTTTACTATTTATTGCCTCAAAAGTAATTTTTTTAAGTCTATGATATGTGGATCCTATGGAATAAATTTCTCCAACGACTAATTTAGACATACACAACAACACACATTGATATGTGAGTCCAGTTTAAATTTGAGCACTATTAACCACCATATCTTTCAAAACCAAGGTAAAAGTAAATCATTTCAATTGAAATTTTTGGGCTCATCTGTCAATGTTGTTGGGTGTTTTATTGCGTCGTGCACGCAGTACGCAAGGCGAGCACATCCATATAGTATTCACGTATTTTATGGAACCCATCATTACCGCATTGGTTCGCACGCACACACATTAACTATGTACACCAACACTAATTAGTTGGCTTTGAAAATTTTTTGATCTCATCTATCAGTACTTTTTTCGCGACAAGTTGGTCAAGTACGATTCACGAACGGTGGAACCCACAAAATACGTTATTAGATGTATTTAACTCCTCCAACATTGCCACGACGCGTATTTGGGCACCGATAAAACCCACTTGTCAGGCACGAAGCGACAACTGCCACACCACGCCCTACAACTCGTTTGCCCGCATGAGTCCTCCGTGCCAGTAGGGCGCGTCTGGAGTGGACATAGCCTTAGCCATCTCCCTCCTAGCCGCCAGTTCAGCCGTCTCCGACGCTGGCCAGGTCGCCGTCTACTGGGGCCAGAACGGCGGCGAAGGCAGCCTCGCGCAGACATGCGCCACCGGCCTCTACAACTTCGTCAACCTCGCTTTCCTCAGCGTGTTCGGCAACGGCCAGACCCCTGGCCTCAACCTCGCCGGCCACTGCGAACCCCCCCCCCCCCTCCGGGACCTGTGCCACCCTCAGCTCCGACATCAAGTCGTGTCAGGACTGCGGCGTGAAGGTGCTCCTCTCCCTCGGCGGCGAGAGCTCCACATACTCTCTCGCCTCGTCGGACGATGCACAGGACCTCGCTGCGTACCTCTGGAACAGCTTCCTCGGCGGCGGCGGCGGCGGCTCCACGTCCAGCCCGCTCGGCAAACCCGTGCTCAACGGCATCGACTTCGACATCGAGCAGGGGGGCGCCGATCACTACGACGAGCTGGCCAGGTCCTTGTCGACGCTATGCAACGGCGCGTGCCTGCTCACGGCGGCGCCGCAGTGCCGGTACCAGGACGCGCACCTCGACGGGGCGCTACAGACGGGGCTGTTCAACCACGTGTGGGTGCAGTTCTACAACAACCCCGAATGCCAGTACGCGCCGGGCGACGCGTGCAAGCTGCAGGGCGCGTGGGAGCAGTGGACGGGCGGCGTGCCGGCGCCGGCGGACGTCTTCCTGGGGCTGCCGGCATCGCCGGACGCGGCGCGGAGCGGGGGTTACATCGACGCCGACACGCTGGTGTCCCATGTCCTTCCGGGGCTGAAAGGCAAGGCGAACTACGGCGGTGTCATGCTGTGGGACCGTTTCCATGACAAGAACTCGGGCTATAGCACCAACCTGCCGGGGTAATGTTGAGTCCCATAATACGCTGTGTAATAGGATTATACTTCCATTTTAGTACTATGTTAGAGCTATAAGTTATTATGTCTCGAAATAAATGGCTTATGGGTGAGTACAATTAACTCTCTGTGTATGTCTATTTGTGTTTTTTATTATATACATGGATCATAGCACTTAGTGTAGATCTCATCTATTAGTGCAAATCACAGATGAGATGTGCTCTTTTTTTTGTTTCCGCTTGTGTTATCAATACTCGATTCTCAAATGCTTCTATGTCTAAATCTCAACGGCCTACATGTTCCATGGCTCCTGTCAGATTAATTAGGTAACTTATCTTACAATGCATGATGGTAATAGTTAAGATACAGAACCAAACGAAAGTATAAATACAAGGAAAAAGGTAGATAATTCTTGAAAGTATGCCAAATTATTGCATAGACAAGAGGAGGATTTCCAGGAAGTAGCCGAATTGTAAAAGAACAGAAATCCCCTGGGCACTCTTTGAACAAGTAAAAACCTTTTTTGCAGAAATGTTCCTCTAATGACAATGCAAAACTGATAACTGGTTAACTCAATTAAACATGAGTGATCCCTGTTGACAATATTACTTGGATAATGAATCTGTAATTGACAAAAACAACATGTATTTTCTTCTTTTCAAAAGAAAAACTCGTATTATGACTGTATCAAATTTCCCAGCAGCCAATTTTAACTGATAAATGACAGACATTATAAAGGTTATCAAGGTATCCTGACAAAAAATGCACTCCACATTTCATATCATAATCCTTCACTCTTCCAGACCACCGAAGGTCCCCTCCTCTTAAGTTCACATGGCCGGAGCTTGTTCATTACTCGACCCATCATCGCCATTGCGGCAATGCTTGGAAACTGACCTTCAAGTTCATCAGGTGTTGTATTAGGCTTGGGTGTCTGTTTTCCCTGGTCTGAAGTTCCATGAAAAGTAGGAGTACCACCATGGCACCATCTTCCTATCCAACTATTGAGAGCTTTTGCTGAAACAGGAGACCCTTGTTTGCGTTCGAATTTTGACCTTTCATCCACAAGTTTGTCCTCCTTAACATGGTCAGTCATGTCAGTATTATCCCTGTCGTGACTGTGTCTTCTACCAAACAAGCCACTTGTTCCTCCAGGTGGTGGACCGTCCCCAACTTTTGATCTCTTGGAACAAGGGACATGAGGATCTGAGATCTCATGTCGTAGGCGTTTGAGCCATCTGTTGCTCGGTCCTGGACATACAGGTGACTCAATTAGAGCATCATAAATTGGATTTCTCTTTCCGCTTACTTGAAAAAGAACTAGATCCATGTTCATGCTCGTTTTTGACATGCTCCATTCTTTCTTATTGGCACTAGTTATGTTGGGAGAAGAGTTGACATATTGCGTGGTCGCATTAAGCGAATTATTTCCTTCACTGCAGCTTGATACTCCTTTGATTGATGAAGGTGCTAGCTGCTCGGTTTTGCTCGTGTTTGGGCAACCAGAGTCCTGTGGAACATTTGTTAGTAATGGCAACATAAATAGAACTGTAAGTTTGCTAATATGAGTTAACTTTTAATAGCTATATATGTAATGATCAAAAACTTTCAAGTACCTAAGGGAATGAGAGTTATCATGATGAAATAGAATGCATAACAAGTAGACAGAGATATAACAACACAAACAAATTAGGGACTGAACAAAGATGACTTCAACAACATAGCATAGAACAATCAAAAACTCAGTTGCAGTAAAAGATCTCATTTAGCATAGAACAATAAAAAAAATTTAATAAAAGGAAGGAAAAGCAAGTTGTATCTATGATTCACTAAGCTGTATGTCAGCTTACTATATGCGGTCAAAAAAATAAATCTGCTCAAGCAACATGCAAGGCCTTTTTATATCCATGGAACCATTAAACATTTGTGTTGACGTTAGTGAATCATGGATACAGCTCGCTTTTGCATGTTGCTTGAGCAAATTTAGTTATTGTGGAATTCTAATACCTTTTGTGTTGACGTTGAAGCAAAGCCTACAAAGAAGCCAGAACAAATATATCATTAACATTGCAATGAGTAAAGCTATTAGAGTAGATGTATTATTCAAATGATACTGCATCTTTTTGTTATCAAGAAGCATCTTCTGACACAAACAACCAGGAAAAGAGGGAAGTTTTTGCAATCCTGGTGTACCAGAGCATGCTTTTAGCTAATATTAGATAGACTCATTAATAGTCTCGCACCTGCTGATGAATTTGATGCATGGTGATTATCACTGTACAACTTATCAGTAGTAGCTGGGGATAGGTTCTGTGCTCCGAACAAATGGTTTTCAATGTTAGGGCTGTATATGCAAACTCCTTTACTACCAGATTTCCTTGAAGACGGTGAATCTTTGGAATATGCAACATGTGATTTAGAAGGTAGTGTTAGCATTTGAAATAAACAGGGACCCTTCTGTTTACTAGAATCTGTACATTTGTCCATTGGCAGTTTTCTATTAGTCGGTTCCTCCCCCTTGCTCTTTACAGTCGACATATTTTCAGTTGCATCAGGTAACTTGTCAGAATCTGTCAAATTTACAGCAGAATTCATTCTGTATGTCTTCAAATGCTGGTGGTCACCATGTATTTGATCTGGGAATACTGCACCATGAGCTTTATATGTCCCACAAATATTCTCCTCATCTAGCTTGCTGTTGATGGAATCATTGCCTGGTTTGATCTTATATTCTCTAGCAAGTAGAGGCTCATGAAACACAACTTCTTGTTGTTTTTGGTACCCACCATCTGTTCTTGACTTCTGATCCCATACAGTACTCTCAACAATTTTATTCTCTCTTCTGCTAGGTGAAAACCCAAACTTGTTTTCATTAGACCAATGAGGTGACTCATTTGAGTTTGCAAAATAAAGGCTAGCATGCTCATCTGCTAGCGAACTTGATGAGTTAGTTCCATCCATGCTGCAAGAACATGAGGGTGCAGTTGATAAATGACGTTTTAGTTTTTGCCCTGAAGGGTCAGAATTGAGTCTAATATGATCTTCTAGGTGAGATAGGATGCCCTCTACAGATTTGCACTGACTCATGCTCTCATCAGTTATTCGATGTGAGTGGAACCGATATTCCTGTGATGAGAATGTCATCACATTAGATGTAGACATGTTTACCTTCAGAGATTTTTGAGGCACAACAGTGTTATCTGGTGAAGTAACAGGTGCAGATCGTTTTGATCTGAGTATACAGTCAATTTTCCGGTTGATTTCAAACATAGGAAGGTGGCTCCACTCGGAACTCAGATAGTCAGAGCTCAAAACTTTATGAGAACTCAATGATAAATCCGGAAGCTTATGAACAGAAAATCTTTCTGACACCACTGTCTTAGCAGCATATAAGTTGGCATTTTCCTGCATCATAGAACTTTCAAAAGACCTATCTCCTTGAACAATATTGCCGCGTTCAACTTCTTGGCAAACATCATGTGCTACACCCCATGTATTAGAGCTAAATTGTTGTGCATTCCCCACAGAGGCAGTTCCATGGCTCACTCCTACCATCAGCCTAGTTTTCATGAGCTCAACAGGTAAACTTCCACAATCTTTTGAATAGCCAACACTGTTGATTTCCTCGGAAGGACCACAGCTCTTGCCATTTTGAGGTTCTGTGCTGCTGCTTGCTCTGGTCCAGTGTGCCATCCACAGGGAATGCTTACCGAAAGACAATTGTCCAGGATTTCTTGTGCTCGACAGAACTTGAAATTTTTCTTTCTCTCTAAGCCTGTTTGCAGCGCAGTCCGACATGATTGGGAAACAGCTTGGGTTCAGAGATTTTCTTCTCGCTCCCAATTTTCTAATATCAGCAACAAAAGTTTCTGTCAACAACGAAAAGAAGGAAAAATAATTACACTTGTTAATTGTGCTAACAAAAATAGTATGTATGTCCAGTAATTCACGTAAAAACAAAATGGAAAAAGGCCTGTTAAATCTTGCATAAGCTCGCACTAATGGGATTGTGTACAAGTTAGAATGAAAATATAGCAATGAATTAGAATGGAAGAATCACCCAGAACTAACACCTGCCAAGAACAGTAAGTGCAAGCATAAACACAAGTACAACCTCAAAAGATGACTTAAGCTGGTGAAAGCATTACCAGTTGAAGTAAATCCATTACTTTGGAAGAATAACTGGAACAACAAGAGAGAATACAATTCACATCTGCAGCTCAACCACAGGGCACACGTAACAATGTGGCACTAAGAGTATACCATAGCACTTCACTGATGCCACACATGCAATACTTAAATATAAAAAGGAGTAAGGAGCTGTACGATTTGCCACTCACAAGAAGTTTCAACCATAAAAGGAGCAAACTTTCCTTCCTACGTGAAGCAGGATATTTTTGCCAGACTGCAGTATACACACAGTTAAGAAAATAAGAAAAAAAAAGTTTGTCTGTACCATTTTAAGCAGATTTATCAAGCTAATGGTACAACCACCCCAGAATTCTTGAAAAGAATTACTCATAAACCAAGTAAATCCAACATACCAAAGCAGAACAAGCAACCATTCAGGCAGAAGAAAAATGAGAGAAAAAAAAGAAAAAAGAAAGCTTTCTTACCTCAACAATCAGTCGGTTCCTTTCTCCAGCTTTCCAGCCTTCAACTGGAACCAAAATTAGAATAAAAACCAAGAAAAAATTCCGATCAAGAACGTAAAGAACAACCAAGATCTTGCTTGCAGCTCTTGGTCAAAAAATGAAAATTCAAAGAACCAAAGAAATGGCCCGAGCAAGCAGCAGCAGCACTCGGCAATTTGCGCCGCAACGAGCGCACCAAATGGATCAAAGGACCCGTCCCCCACTACTTCTCCACCGCGCTCATCGCAATCAGCAGCTGAATCTATCCTGCGGAATAAAAACGTGTGGGCGACAGCGGGACACCACGCAGCCCTGGTGGGGAGGCGAATTTTGCGAGGCTGCAAGGAAATCCGCATGCGGATCCAAAACGGGGGTGAGGAGGCAGAGCGGAAAGGAGGCGGTGACGTTGCACCGTCTCGGCCATGTACTCCGTAAAGGCAACTATTTTATTTATTTATTTTTTTTTTTGGGTGATGCTGCGTCGGGAGTCAACCGGTCAACGAAAATATCTTTGCACTTTTTCTGGAGATGAGAAGAAAAGTGTCTCCAAGTCGGCGCAGCGATTTGGCAACAAAACATATAAAAATAGCGGTTTTTTTTTCTGTCGCTTTTTCTGCAAAAGAGAAAAAAAAAACGTTTTTGCTTTGCTTGCGTGGTTTCGAGCAGCCCCTCGGCGGACGCTGCCGCTGCCCGATTCCACGGCGGTGCCGTCGGTGGTGCGGTTGGTGAGGGTGCGAGCGAATGTTGCTTGCCGGTACTGATAAGCTAATGCATTGTACCATTTCATAAGGTTTAGGACTCAAAAGTCCCCTCTGCAGGCACTGATGTGAGCTAGGGTCGCTCGCCGATGCTGATAAAGCTGAGGCAGGCCTCATATTTTACAAAATTTAGGACTCAATGCAAACAACGCTCTACCCCCACAAGAAATACTCCAACGCTTGTCACCAACCGGCTCCACAACGCTGACATTAAGGCTGAATCTAATACATCGGTGTTTCGTGAGACGTTTCAACAAAATATTTTTTAGCATATTCTGTATCACGTATGTGAAGCACCACCTGAAACACCCCATACTCCATGCAAGGCATTTCGCGAGGTGTTTCGTACGGGCCCACAAATAAATTAAATTTAAGTGATTTTAGTAAAATATCAATAACTTTTAATTTAAAAATCGAATATATGTTATATTTGATCTCTACATGAAAATAATTTAAAGATCTATAATTTTCTTAATATAATCAACATCTAATTTAAACTAGATTAATCATAAATTAAAAAACAAAAATTATATGCAATTTGATCGCACGTAAACCGAGACAAAAAAAATCAAGACGTCCCAACCCGACCTGGCGTTCCCTCTCTCCTCATCTGAATTTTTTAATATTTTTTTTGACATGGGCCCGCATGCAAACTTTTTAAGCGTCCCGTTAGACTTAGCCTAAGAATGACAATGTTGTTGTTGGTGTGGTTGGTGACGTTGCAAGTAAAAATGGCTCACAGGCTTCTGATAAGCTGATGCAGCCTCACTATTCAACAAAATTTGGAACTCAAGGTAGAGTGTACATCAATATAGGCTCTCTCCAACCCATCAGCGCTTCGCGAGACGCTTCAACAGAATATTCTCTAGCATATTCTGTGCGAAGGACCACTCGAAGCACTCTCTACTCCAATGCAAGGCGCTTCGTACGGGCCCACAAATAAATTAAATTTAGGTGATTTTAGTAAAACATCAATAACTTTTAATTTAAAAATCAAATATATGCGATGTTTGGTCTCTATATGAAGATAATTTAAAGATCTACAACTTTCTCAATATAATCAACATCTTATTTGAACTAGATTAATACATAAATAAAAAACAAAAATTATATGCAATTTGATCGCACGTAGATGGAGACAAAAAAATTCGAGACGTCCTGACACCTACTGAGGGTACTCTCTCTCTTCAACTTATTTTTTAAATAATTTTTCGACGTGGGGAGACGTTGGATGACAGACGTTGGAGGCGGCAGGATTGCAGTTGGTATAAGGCTAAGTCCAGTGCAAAGGCGCTTCGCGAGGCGTTTCAACAGAATATTCTCCAGCATATTCTGTGTCACGTGTGCGAAACACCACCCGAAACACCCCCCTCTCCAATGCACCGGTGCTTCGCGAGGCATTTCGCGAGGCGCCTTCTCTAGCGTCTCCTACTCCAATGCAAAGGTGCTGTGAGAGGCGCTTCGTGCGGGGCCCGCGTATATAATATGTATTAAAGATTATAAAATCGCTAAAATGAAATTCGGATAATTCGAACACAACAAAATAAAAGACAAAAATTATAAATAACATTAAAAAAATTTAAAATTTTTTCTAAAATTTTTTATTTAAGAAATGGCACAGATGGAAATAAACAAGACACATACTTAATTAAATTTCGAATACATTTTAAACAAGACTCCGCACAAACTACTACTCGTCGGTACCGTCACCCCCGAAACGCTGCCAAATGTGGTCGACAAGATCCCATTTTAGTTGTAGATGCGTTGGACGAGCACGGACCGCATCGTTTTGAGCTAGCATATATTCGAAAATTGGCGGAGCACTCCCGTGGAGAGTAGGCGGTGTTACGGTAGATGTCCCTTGGCTATCGTACGACCCATCGGTCGGGTCATGAGAGTGCCGCTCATCCTCGATTATCATGTTGTGGAGGATGACACATGCTTTCATAATATTGGCAAGAGTTGATCATCGCCAAAATCGACCGGGCCCGTGGACAATAGCAAATCGACTCTGCAAAACCCCAAAGGCTTGCTCCACGTCCTTTCTTGCCCCCTCTTGATGCTGTGCGAATAGCCGTTGTTGGTCCATTTGTGGCAAGAGTATGGTCTTCACGAAGACAACCCATTCGGGGTAAATACCGTCGGCCAAGTAGTACCCCATATTGTACTCTGCCCCATTAACAAAGTACTGAATAGCAGCAGCTTGACCGCGCAACACATCCGTGAAAAGGGGGATTGGTTCAGCACGTTGATGTCGTTGTTGGATCTGGCGACACCAAAGAAAGCATGCCATATTCACATGTCTTTATTTACTAAGAAAATTGGAAATGATTTCTCTGTATGCCAAATTTATGTTGATGACATCATATTTGGATCTACTAACCAAGATTTTTGCGAGGAATTTGGTAATATGATGTTCAGGGAATTCGAGATGTTTTTGATAGGTGAACTAAGTTTCTTCCTCGGAATACAAGTTAAACAACTCAAGGAAGGAACCTTTGTCTGTCAAAGCAAATATGTGAAGGACCTACTCAAGAAGTTCGGACTTGGAGAAACAAAACCAATCAAGACACCAATGGCCACAAACGGTCACCTTGTCTCTGACGAAGGAGGTAAACCGGTAGACTCAAAACTTTATAGATCTATGATTGGTAGTTTACTGTATCTTACTGCTTCTAGGCCCGATATTATGTTTAGTGTTTGTATGTGTGCAAGATTTCAAGTCTCTCCTAAAGAAAGTCATTTAATGGCCGTTAAGCGTATTTTGATGTATCTAAAATATTCATCTAGTATAGGGTTGTGGTATCCAAAAGGTGCTAAATTCGAATTAATTGGATATTCTGATTCCGATTATGCGGGATGTAAAGTGGATAGAAAAAACACCTCTGGCAGTTGTCAACTTTTAGGAAGATCTTTAGTATTTTGGTCCTCCAAGAAACAAAACTATGTAGCTTTATCAACCGCCGAAGCGGAGTATGTTTCCGCGGGTAGTTGTTGTGCACAATTGCTTTAGATGAGGCAAACATTATTGGATTATGGAATAAAATTTGAAAAAGTGCCTCTTTTGTGTGATAATGAGAGTGCGGTGAAAATTGCTACAAATCCAGTTCAACACTCTCGGACCAAGCATATAGATATCCGACACCACTTCCTTAGAGATCATGTTAGCAAAGGTGATGTGGTGGTGGATAATGTGAGAACCGAAGATCAATTAGCGGATATATTCACTAAGCCCTTAGATGAAAGACGTTTGTGTAAACTCCGAAATGAGCTTAACGTCATTGATATATCAAATGTGGCTTGAAATGTTGAACTCTTATTGGTTGTGCTTAAAGTGTTACTTGATTGCATGAACTTCCTCTTTTAGAGCTTTTTAGGCTCCTTTATCGGAAATTGAGTAAAATGAACCAAAAATATGTTAAGTTGTAAGATAAATACTTCCCCTTTAATGATATTGTCTATATCTTACTTATAGTTATCTTATATATATATATATATATATTACCCTATCCAAATCACTTATGAGCATCAAATCAAACAAATTCCTCCAAGATTTTCAGTCCTTCCAGCGGTCTGACCGAACCAATTGCGGTCTGACCGAATGCATCTCAGAGAGCATCATAAAATTCCTTCTTCCAGCGGTCTGACCGGTATCTCGCCCTCTGTCTGACCGAAATTTCATGACCAGAAACCTTTTTATCCCGAATCTCTGTCCTTTTCACTTTCTTCCCACCTTGTCTCTTTCACGTGCGCCTCAAATTTTTGGAATCTTCCTCTCCGGTCAAACCCTAGCGTCGCCCGGACAAACCATGGTTCAAGATCACCTCCAAACCATGTCTTCTAGGTACATTACTCAGATTCTTCTTCGTTATCAAATTCGTTTACTGTTCATCTTGAGGTTTAGGGCAAATGTGATGAATCTAGTTCAAATCTGGTCATATCCTGAAATTGATTCGTCCCCTTGATGCAATAAGTATTTTCACACGTACATTTGTCCACATTGTGCCCTAACATCAAGTAAATCTCAGGAATCTTGTCAAACCCTAACTCTACGGTTGCGCCGGTCTGACCGATCCAGTTTCGATCTGATCGACATCAACAGCAGAGCCAGAGTTTGCTGATCTGTTGTCGTATCGATTCACTTCTTTCGTTCTTACCTCTTAGTATCTTATTTGCTTTATCTCTTACAAATCTTCTAGTGGTCGAGGTCCTCAAGGAAATGTCTCCGTCCGGACCAATAAGAAGAAATTGGCGAAGCAGCCAAAAAGGGCTCAACCCTCGAGCAGTAGCGACTCTCAGGATGATGATTGGGTGCCCTCGGCCGGAGACTCAGAAACAGAACAGTCTTCTCACCGTGGCGGATCCACGCACATGGGCATGGATATCGAGAGTGAGGACGATGAAATAAACATCCATGCCTATCAAGGACCAAAGAAGAATTGGACGTCAAACGACTATACAAAGGCTAGGACCACCTACGCCTACAATCATGAGAATGACGCCACTACTCCTCACTTCCACACGATGACACAGCAGGATGCCTTCTATGGACATTTGATTCACAAGAATATCTTCGAACACAAATGGATCGAATGGGCTTATGTTGTGAATCAGCCCATCATGGCTCCTTTGGTTCAGATCTTCAAGGATATAGGGCTGTATGACTTTGTGGAGCACAAATGCCCATGGAACGCCACTGCTATCAGACAGGTTTATGCTACGATCGAGATCAGATGGGCGGACCAGAAGATCATGTGGATGACAGGCTCTAGGCGGTATGAGGCCACTTTTGAGGAGTTTGCTGCGGCAAACAAGATAAATTATAAGGAAATGAAGGAGGGGATCAATATGGAGGATGAGGATTACCTCCATGAGGATGACTGGCTCCAGTTTTATGAGCAGCCGGGAGGTGGACAGCGGATCATACCTGGCACCGTTACAGGTCTCAAAGTCCTCCCTGCTGTAGTCAACAAAATCATACGAGCCACGATCCATCCAAAGAGTGGAAATCGAGAAGCAGTCCGAGATTACTATTGGAACTTCATCGACCACATCCTCAAGAGTCATCGGATCAATATTGTCTCATTCATCTTGAAGACAATTGAGGATGTCTCGGTAACCACTCTGCCGAACCTTTACTTTGCTCCTTATATCATGTCTTTGCTGCTCCAGAAGATGAAGTTACCTCGCGGATCATGTGACATCAGACATCTCAGCTATAAGCCGTTTAGTGTCAATCCGCGCGTCTTGGCTCGAGGCTATGGAGCACAGCATCAGCAGCAGCAGCCGACTCAGCCTATGCCTCCTCCTCCTCAACCTCAGGCTCAACAGCCAGCACAGTCTAGCCAAGCCCCCGCCTGGTTTACACAGTTCCAGCAGCAGTTCCATCAGCCGATGATGGATCAGTTTGCTACTCTTCTCCAGGGGCTTGAGCTTGCTCGCTCGGACTTGGCGGCATTGAATGATCAATTCCAGACTTTCTCGTCGCCCCAGGATCAGTTTGAGCAGCGCTTCGACATCTTCTCCACTCATTTCTACACCAGATTCCCTCAGACTCCTCCTTTCCATCCTCCAGATGATGATGCTCCCGCCGATTCCTAGATTTTATGGCAATTGATGCCAAAGGGGGAGAGAAGAGAGTAGGAGAGAGAAAACTTGAGAGAACTTTTGCTGTAAAGTTTTTAACTTCTATGTGGATGACATTTATGTTGGATGACACTTTTGTGAGATTGTTACTTCATGATATATGAGTTGTGTTTATGTTATTTTCACATGACCTTGTGATGTTATTTTCATATGACCTTGTGATGTTGATATCATGTGATGAATTGAATGTCTTATTTGTGACCTAGGTGATGTTTTAAAAACACTTGTGATACTTCATGATAATATAGTGAATGAATTGAGATAGCATCTTATACACATGCTTGAACTCCACCAAAATACTAAAATTCTCATATTCATACATTTAGGGGGAGTGTGTCTTTCTCTACTATGCTTATTGTAAAATTCCTTTTATGCTCAAAATTCAATCATCTACTCTTTATGTTGTCATCAATTACCAAAAATGGGGAGATTGTAGCTTCTAGGCCCCTAAAGAGTGTTTTAGTAATTAATGACAATTACAAATGCTGTACTAACGATACCTGCTAAGTTGTGTCAAGAACAAACTCAAAAGACAGGTTAATGAAAGGCAAAGAAAGAGCCTCATGATGAAGAAAGGACATTGATCAAAGAGGCTAAGGTACGGGATATGATCTTTTTTCATTTTACCGGTCTAAGGTGAGTAGAGAAGAATTTTGACCGGATTTTAGGATAGTCGCCGTACTATTAAGAGGAGCATGTGGTGTATCACAAAATACTTCATCTATGTGCCACAAATCATAAATTCAAGCATGTGGTGTATCACGAAATACTTCATTTATGTGCCACAAATCATAAATTCAACTTGCATTGTATACTAGAAGGTCATATACTTTGAAAATGTTTGTTTCAACTCATTTCTGCCAAATCCTGTCTCAGTCGGTCTGACCGATTGATTGTCCGGTCTGACCGAATAGACAGACTGACCGAATTGGGTTTCGGACTGACCGACGTTATGTCAAAGTATAGTTTATTCCTTAAAAAGGTCGGTCTGTCCGTAGGTAAAATCTAGGTCAGTCTCCTGGAACTTCATGACCTATCTTTCTGAATCATATTGTGTTATGACGGTCTGACCGAGCAATCGATCTGACCGAGTTTTTGAACTACGGTCTGACCGTATGGCCGGTCTGTCCGTATTTATTGGCCTGACCGTATAACGTGTCCAGAAACTATGTCGTCTCTGGACGGTTTCACGGTCTGACCGCCATTGGCTCCGGTCTGACCGTATGTGTGCCTGACAAGGGCAGGTGAGCATTAATTGCGCCTGTTTAATGCCGTTGCAATTGCGGCGGTCTGACCGGGTTTATACCTGCTGTCTGACCGCCAAGTGATCTTTTCCTCCCAACGGCCTGTAACGACTATATTTATTGTGGGGGGTATATATACTCCAATGCACGGCCCTGTTCACAACCTTTGGCATATTTGTGAACATTGTCATCATCCTTGAGAGCTTAAGCAAGTTTTATACACTCTAGGGTTTTAATTCTTGAATTTGTGAGAGTGTGCATTTGAGATCTTTTAGTGCATTGCATTTAGATCACTAAATCAATCTTGTGACACTAGAAGAAGATTAAGTGATCATCACCGGCTTGTTACTCTTAGAGTTTGCCGGCTCTTAGACGGCTAGGAAGAAGGTTTTGGAGAGCTTCAAGGAAGATTGTGAAGAAGCCTCAAAACGTCTTGTGAAAGGGTCGAGCACGCCTTGCCGGAGCGGTAAAGTGCATCATTAGTGAAATCAAGGTTTGGATAACTCATCACACTAATTCGACTCGAGATCTAGGTCACTTCTTGAGAGAAGGTTGACTAGATAGAGGAGCGGTTAGAGATTTGAGTTTGCCTCAACGTGGATTAGGGGTGATCGGCAAATCACCGAGACCACGGGTTATATCCTTGTGTTAAATTGTTCATTGTTCATTTTGTTTTAGTTATTTGCTCTCATTCACTATTAATTGCTTGATTAATTGTTAATTTGTTAAAATCACCTATTCACCCCCCTCTAGTCGATATCCTAAATCCCTTTCAGCTGTGCTATGCGGACTTCTAGTATCTGATACAGACGTGGAGCGGGAATTCTTTGTCGGTGCTTGCGGAGGCAACATTTCCGCGGGGATGGTCGGAGTTCCGACGAAATGAGGATTCTAGCCGTAAGGGCCGCAGGGGGGTTGTGCGTACGGATGTGCATACGGATATGGTCGGCCGTATGAAGGGAGTGGGCCGTATGGTGGATAGCACATCAGGTATGGCGGGGGAGGAGGCTGAAAACTGGGCAGATTTTGACTGTTTGGTGCTTGTGAGCCCTCCTCATCTAAATTGGGCTCACCAAACCAATTCACATAACGGCCGGGGGGGGTGTTGGCCATCGGGAAATTTTCTGGAAATAATTTGAGCAAAGAGAGGGAGAAAAATGTGTGCTTTGTGCTTGTGTTTGGTGCAAATGAGCTGAAATTTGCTCATATTTATAGCCATACGAGCATACAATTTTTCTGCAATTTTTTATGAAATTTTTGGCTCAGAAATGAATAAAAAATTCAAACAACTAGTTTTAACAACTATTTATCAAACGGCTATTTATTTGTGTCTCTGACGTGTGGGACCAGCTGAGAAAACGAGGCAACGACTATTTTTTGCCACAAAAAACCTACCCTCGGGCTGACATGTGGGGCCGCGCATCAACTGGGCCCACCCATCAGCGGCACAAAGGAAACACCAGCGCGGGTGCACGAAGTACGGGAAACACGCGGGTTTTCGTGTCACCACGCGTTTTGTGGGCCCTACCAAAACGGGTGGAGCACTTTTCTACTGCACGCACCGCCGCCGACATGTGGGCCCGAGCACGCATTGGGGCCCAGTTGTCAGTGCGTGTGCTGTTTAGGTACGGGAAATGCGCTCGCGCGACAGGTGGGGCCCACAAAGCGCGTCCCGGGGCGTCACGTGGCGGCCAACGCGGGACGCTTTGGCTCGGTGGCGTCGGCGGGCCCATCTGTCAGACCTCAAATTGCACCGTTTCGCCTAGCGTCTTCTCTCTCCTCGTGCGGTTTTTTTATTAATTTTTCACGGTGGGGCCCACTTGTCAGACCTTATTAGCGTTGGCGTTGGACTCAGCCTAAAAAGATATCGTTGGAGAGGATAGGGAGGATAGATGTCAGGAGTGGCAAGGGTGGTGGCAGGCACACCAAACATGTGCTCACAACGGTCACCTCGACCAAGAGAGACACCCGACGACAAATTGATCAAAGTGAGACACTCGACGACCGTATCTACCTTTCCACATCTGTCAAGACAGAGCAAGTGATAAAGCCGTAAAACAAGTAGATGGCAAATCAAAATTGGAACTAGCTCAATTCACAGGGTTAATAACCTTTTGCACGATCCGTCTCTGCTCTTGATAAAACGAGCCAAAATCCATCAGTAAAAAACTAACATTACGGGAATTACTTAAACAATTGAAGGACAAATAGCTACCTCACCTATTTTATAATATAAGACCTTCCCCAACAGCTTCCTCAAAACACTGTTCACCCGATTTTTTTCGGCTATACGCGCACGATGGGTAGAAACGCCCGCTCCAACAGCTCACCTAAACGCCGCCGAAACGATACACATTGGAGGGAGGAAACTCAAATATCGACATTCTCTCTCCGATCTCTATCTTCTCCAACGTCGCCGATACCCACCTCGTCGCGCCGCCTGTCCCCGCCTCGTCGCGCCGCCAAGTGGCCCCGCCCGGCCAGTCACCGCTCCCGCGCCCAGCGCCGCCGGTACCCACCTCGTCGCGCCGCCTGTCCCCGCCTCGTCGCGCCGCCGGTCACCGCTCCCGCGCCCAGCGCCGCCGGTACCCACCTCGTCGCACCGCCTGTCCCCGCCTCGTCGCACAGCCAGGTGGCCCCGCCCGGCCGGTCACCGCTCTCGCGCCCAGCGCCGCCGGTACCCACCTCGTCGCGGCCCCAGGTGACCCCGCCCCGCCGGTCCCCGGACCCGCACCCAACGTCGCCGCTCCCCCGCTCCTCGCGCAGCCAGGTGCCCCCGCTACCGCTCCCCTTGCGACGCCGCTCCCCGCGCCGCTGTTTCCCCAGTACCCGCGCACAGCCCCGCCGAGCACAGTCGCTCCCCTTGCGCCGCCGAGCACAGCAAAGAAAGAGTACTTCAACGATGAACAGTGCGCGTGAAAATGTATTGGAAGTTATTTTTTAGAACGAACAGTGATATTTAGGGGAGCTGTTGGAGTATGTTCAAATATAGGGATGAAATGTTTTAAGGGTGATATGTATATCAGGATATAGAGATCTGATTTTAAATTTTTTTGTTGGAGAAGGTCTAAGTCTATTTTCTTTTTTAAAACATTTCAAAATACTAACCTACTTACGATTCCAATGTATTTTTTAATACATTGTTACAAGTTTATCTTCATTAATAGTTTTTCTTACTTTTCTATTAATACTCTTTTTATTTATTATTAAATTTCAATTAATAGGAGTACCATACTCCACTTAGTACAATTTATTTTTCATCGTATAGTAAATAATTTATATTACGAAACATAGAACAAAAGCAGTACTATATATACCGGACCGAGAGAATATCAGGATTCACATTCTTTGCCTTCCCCTTCTGTTGTTGGCACACCCCCTCCACCTTGTATGCTTTTCCGCCTTGACAAGACAGGCAATTAGGGTAGCGTCTGTATGCCACCGCAATAAATAGGGCCATGGGGGTAGGGAAGGAAGCCTCGAAGGATCGCTACGACTTTGCAGCAAGCTAGCAGGATCCAAATCTAGTCCGCTCAAGAGCTTGTTTAGGGATTTGGGAAAATTTTCAACACAAATTCAATCCCCACATGGAATAAAATGATCCACACGAATTCACCCAATATTCCACTGTGACAGATTAAGGTTTGCCAAAAATTAGAATTTTTTTTAAATAATTCAATAAAAAATAATTACAAAAATGATTCATAGTATAAAGTTTTTGGATGATGACTAGACATTTTACAACTCAGTCGTCATCTTGAATGGTGACAAAAATAAAAAAAAAATTTAAAAAAATAACACAATTGCCACATAAAATGGCGTCTGATTGAAAATACAAAATTCAATCCCCAACAACTGTGATAATTTTTTCTCTTTTCAAAATTCAATTAATTGAATTGTTATTTGATGATTCTTTTAGGATATTTATGATTTGTAATTTCGATTGACGACCCGTTTAAATCAATGAATTTGTGATATTAAAAACAATTAGATCTATAAAAATATTTCATCAATTAGAATTATAGATCACAAGATATTGTTTTTTAATCTTATAATTATTTCAATATCAATATCTTAAAATATATATCTGAAATTAATGATTCGTTTGTGTCAATCTAATCATTTTAACTTTATATATCCATTAGTTCAAACGGATTGTCAATTTGAATTATATACTATAAGATATTGATTTTGAAATAACTATAAAATTCAAAGACAATATTTTGTGATTGATAACTCTGATCGATGATTTTTTTTGTTGATCTAATTATTTTGTCATCACAAAATTCATTAATTCAAACTGATTTTCATTGGCTTAAGATATTGAACTCAAAAAATCGACGAATAGCAATTCAATTAGAATTAAATTGAATTTAAACAAAAAATTCATCCAATGACAACTAGTTGTATTTTCAATTAGTAACTATTTTACTTGACGACCATCCTGTTTTTTAAGTTTTTTATTCTCGCACTATTCAAGATGACAACTAGATCAAAAAAGTGTTCGATCGTCATTCAAATTTACAACCGACGTCTCTTTCTTATAAAAACTTTACATTGTACACATTTCTATAATTATTTTTTTTCACTGTATTATCTAAAAAAATCCCAAAAATTCATCTCAGTGTTTGGCATGAACATGGGAAACAAGAACCATAAATTCAGGAAAAAAAAAGAAAAAAAGCAAAAAATTCAAGAAGAGTAGAATCAACGCACAGACTTGTGCAATCCCGCACGGATCACTCCTTGTGTGGCCAAATCCAAATTCTTTAGGCTTAGGAGATTGATCCCCGGGGATCTAATTCAAGAAGTTGTAGGCGAGAAGAACATGAAATCAGCATCCCCGACGGCAAAGAAGAAACAATATCGGGTGGGTCTCTCTCCAATGACTTCATTTTTTGGAAGTTTTTGGGTGGGTCTCACATATTAAATATTTAAATGTGTTTTTTATCATACTTTTAATTAAATAATTAATAAAAAATTATACAAGAATAATTCCAACAAAAAAAATTTAATTTGTGGATCAAAATTCAATATAACAAAAATATATATTTTTATTAAATTCAGACGGTTAAATATAAAATTAAACATACGACAATACATTTAGATATTTAAACTTAAAATTTAACATCATCGTACTAATTAAAAATATTAGAAAACGACAGATAACAACTAGTTCACCTGGACACCTCCAAAACACTCCTAAATATGCTTAACCAAATCCCTTTTGAACTGGGCATAAATCTGTTAAGCACGAATGTTGGAATTTCTCACGATTACATCAGCGGAAACAATTAGAACACTATGTTGGATATGAGGCGGTGTTACATTAAAAGTCTTTTAACCATTGTCGAAATCATAGAGTAGGTCATCAAACTCTCGCTCATCCTCAATAACTAAATTATGTAATATAACACATGCCTTCACGATTTTCGCGAGAGTTGAGCGTCACCAAAAGCAAGCGAGGCCATGTGGATGGCAAAGTGGGATTGTAGAATTCCAAATGCTCGCTTCACGTTCTTCCTCGCTTCTTCTTGATACTGTGCAAACAATTGAATTTGTCTGCCTGGGGCAAGGGTATTGTCTTCACAAATGCAGTCAACTCTGGGTATATACCATCTGTTAGATAATATCTCATGTTGTACTCGTTTCCATTGACGAAGTATTGAACTTGAAGAACTTGTCCCTGCAAAACATTAGTAAATAAAGACGATTAAATCAACACATTAATATCTTTGTTGGACCTAGTAACACCAAAGAAAGCATGTTATATCCAAATATTTTGTGAGACGACCGCTTCAAGTATAATGGTCGAGACTTCATAATCACCGCAAGTAAATTATCTTTTCCATACTATTGGACAATTTATTTATTCCCAATGCGTGCAATCTATGCTTCCTATCATTCCCGGAAAACCACACACCTCCTCTTGTTGCAATAGACGATGCATGTCTTCGACGGTTAACCGTTGAAGATATTCCTCGCCAAAATTGTCGATCACTCCACCAACAAATTTCTCCAAGCACTGAATTGTTGTGGATTCTGCGATCTAGGGGTGTGCGTTCTGTTTATTTCAATTGTTTGGTTCGGTTTTTTTGGTATTTTTAAAATTTATTTATTGCACATTACATACCATATTTACTAAAAAAATTGGTTTGATTTCGGTAAATACCAAATTAATTCAGTTCGGTTTCGGTAAATACCAAATTTATCAAATTATCATGAACATACATAAGTTGTGCAATTTATTTTTAAAAAACATTAAAACACATCGTTGTATCCTGATCAAAACTAGAAGCCTCCACCAAACCAATCAATTACCTGACGAACTAGTCTTTACAGTTTAGTCTGCAATCAAAACTAATAATATAACTGCTTAGATGGATGACGGGAAGATCCAAAAATACCACTCTGCAATCTTCACCTCCAAATTAGCACGTCATTTTGCAAAAGATAGATATCTGTAATGGAGAATAGAACAAGCAAGATTGATTTTGGAATGTTCTAAGTATGACCTACTAAGTACTATTAAGTATCAACTTTGTCTAGTGCCATTTTAGGAACCTCTGAGTTGAGAGTCTCATCCAAATTCTTTATTCACAAAACGAATTACTAAGAGTCTTACATTGCGCCATCTTGTGATTGACTCTGTTGTTGCTGGCTTGCCGCAAATCGAAAAGATGAAAATAGTGGCTAGTGGGGGCGGCAACGCAACCTTATTTACAAAAGTAGTTGAGAAAGATCTTTTTGTGTGTCAAATATACATTGATGATATCATATTTGGGTTTACTAATGAATCCTTTTGTCATGAGTTTGGAGAAATGATGTCTAGGGAATTTGAGATGTCGATGATTGGAGAATTAAACTATTTCCTTGGACTTCAAATCAAGCAACTCAAGAACGGAACGTTCCTAAGTCAAACAAAATATGTGAAGAACTTACTCAAGCACTTTGGGATGGAAGATACTAAAGTCATCAAAACCCCCATGGACACTAATGGACATCTCGATATGGACAACGAGGGAAAAGCGGTTGATTCTAAATTTTATCAATCTATGATTGGTAGCTTACTCTATCTTACCGCATCTAGGCCCAACATCATGTTCAGTGTTTGCTTATGTACTAGATTTCAATCATCTCCTAAGGTATGTCATTTGATTGCTATTAAAAGAATCCTTAGGTACTTGAAATGCTATCCCAATATACGACTTTGGTACCCTAAAGATGCAAACTTTGAATTAATTGGTTACTCAGATTCAGATTATGCGGGGTGCAAAATTGATAGAAAAAGCACATCTGGTAGTTGTCAACTTTTGGGGAGAACACTGGTCTCTTGCTCATCTAAGAAACAAAATTTCGTAGCTCTCTCCACCGCCGAAACAGAATATGTTTCATCGGGTAGTTGTTGTGCTCAAATTTTATGGATGAAGCAAACCCTTTTGGATTATGGAATTTCTTTTGACAAAGTGCCACTCTTATGTGATAATGAATGTGCCATAAATATTGCAAACAATCCGGTTTAACATTCTAGAACAAAGCATATTGATGTAAGGCACCATTTTATAAGAGATCATGTGGCAATAGCGGACATAGATGTGAATTATGTAAGAACTGATTTGCAACTAGCAAACATCTTCACCAAACCTTTAGATGAGAGTAGATTTTGTTTTCTTAGAAGTGAATTGAATATTATTGATATATCAAATGCAAGTTAAATGTTTGCTTTGCTGTCCTCTCGTTTTTTTGTGCTTGATGTCAAAGGGGGAGAGATTGGAGAGAGATTCTTGTATGACATTATTGATGATTTATGTGCTTATTGTTTATTCATTGTGAACTCTCAAATGACTCATATGTGTATTTATATATGCATGCATTCAGGGGGGTTCTTGTATATCTAATGCCCATGCATACACTTAGGGGGAGTCATTAATTCATTTTCATCACTTGTTGTCATCAATCATAAAAAAGGGAAAGATTGTTGTATCTAGGCTGTTTTTGGGTTGATTTTGATTATTTATGACATCAAGTGTCTAAGACTAATCTATTTGTTTTAAGTATAATTAATAAGATTAGGTGAAAAGAAGAGAGGTCGCGAGCCAAGGTCGCAAGCGCAAGGTCGTTAAGAAATAAGCAGCAAAAACCTAAGGTAAGTGCTTGTTTATTGTATCGGTCTCGGTGTTTTGAGTATTGACCGGTTTTATAAGAAATTCTTTTTTAGTTTAATCGTACTATTAAGAGAAGTTGCAAAATCTCTTTTAGTTCCGGCAAAAACTGAGAAACTCTTAGGTCATATGTTGCATTCATATTCACTCATATGCTTAGTCAAAATCTGAGAAATATATAGATTTCAAAAAGGGGCTGAAACTGATTTTTTGAGTACTGTTTATTTGACTAGAATCTGTTCATACGACTAGATACTGTTCATTCGACCAGAGATTACTCGAGTACTGTTCATACGATCAGGCACTGTTCATACGACCAGTAACACTGTTCATTCGACCAGAGCTTCCAACGGCTATTTACTAGCCGTTAGAGGTCAAACCTAGCTTTTAGTTGACCTGATTTCTTTCTTTACTTGACCTAACGGCTAGCTAAGATGTTAGGCTATAACTATATGTGTTTTGAGCAGTATTTACATCATCCTTGAGCCACATTGTCATACAATCTCGAGCTATATTTTCTATACACTTTTGAGGAGTCTTTGAGCAGTTTTTAAGCTGTTTTTGATCAGTTTTTTATAAACACTTTTAAGCAGATTTCTACACTATTTTGATCAGTTTTTTATAAACACTTTTGAGCATATTTCTCTACTGTTTTGATCAGTTTTTTTATAAACAGCATTTGAGCATATTTTTATACATCTTTTGTGCAGTTTTTAAAAACAATTTTGAGACACCATTTGAGCAGATTTTTATACATCTTTTGAGCTATTTTTCTAAACATTTTCAAGCAGTTTTTGAACAGTTTTTCTAAACATCCTTGAGCAATTTTTCTTACATATCTCTGAGTATACACTTGAGCCAAAGTTTCCAAGTGCTAAAATCTTGATCTTTTGATCAAGTATCATTTTTTGTGATTGAGAGCAATCCTCCGAGAGCATTCATTTACATCATTTGCATTCTTAAAAGTTTCTCGATATTTGTTGGGGGTCAAGAAAAGATCTTGCAACTTGTTACTCTTGGTGAACGCCCTTACTTAGACGGTTTGGAGGTGTGGCCGTTGACCTCTCCATTAGCGAAGGCTGTCGGAAAGGCTTGACATATTTTGTAAAAGGCATCGGTGCTCGCCTATTCGGAGTGGAGAAGAAACAACCTTACTGAAAAATATCCTTCGTAGATATTGAAGCAAGACTCATTCATTTGAGTGTTTCAACGATGAGTAGAGGAGATCGAGCGAGTCTCTGAGATTTCAGGATAAATCATTGTATTTGTCTTTCTTTACTATTTCTCAGTGCAAAATATTATTAAATTGTTTCAGTTTATTTGCTCTTAATTTTTTCCTTGCAAAAATTGTTTTTAGTCAAAAAGTTTTAAAGTCTCCTATTCACCTCCCTCTAGTCGGCATTATCGATCCTACAAAACTGACTTATTGAACCGGATACCAAATACCAAAAAAAACGGCTATTTTTGGTTCGGTCCAATTTTTTTGGTTCGGTCCTAATTTGCATAGCCCTACCCCAATCCGTACATATTCATCGATAGCATCGGCAGGAGAGCCATACGTCAATAAACTAATTGTCGCATGGCACTTCTATATAGGAGACAACCCTCAGCGGTTAATAGCTTCTCTTTTTTGAGCAACAAAGGTAGACCACTCATTTAGAGATCTGACGAATCGAAAAAAGGGGTCTCCTCATCCGGAACCTCTGACGAAACAGGTAGTCGGGGTAAATCAGATCCTCACAGAAGTAGTCTACCATGAGACGGTTATGGCCGTTTTAGGTCTTTGTCGATGTATTGCCTGCTACTGCGACGACAACGGCAGGAGGTAGAAGTTTGTAGCCTGGGTTGCATACTAGCTATAAGACACTTTTCTAACTCCACCATAGCGAGACCTTCTTCTACACATCCTGCAAGAAAATTCTATAAAGTATTGATGACCTCTTCCTCTTCACTACATGTGCTTGAATTAGAGCTAGACGATATTTTTGAGGGAGAGAGATTTAGAAAGAAAAGGACTGGAAGATGAAAAGTGAGGGTCTTCAAAGAAGGAGTATTACTGAGGATGAGAAGTATGTGTTGAGATGGTTCGGTTTATATAGGCCAAGTCAAATATCTCACTTGCTAATTTTCAATTGCAATGTTCCAATGACTATTTTCCAAAGAGATGTGTCCAACGATTATTTTCCAATTAGATACATCCAATGGCTATTTTTCAAAGATATTTTAATTGCACAAATGATGGATACATAATTTTATAGTACATAGTGAAAATAAAATGATACACGACATAGTCTAGTCCAAATTAGCCTCCTTTATCAAACCATTAACAAATTTCAATACTTCCGCATGATCCTTTATTTCGTCGTTGTTGAATTTTGATTTGTCCGTTGTCACCAATTTTATCAATGACTTGGCTCGTGATCATCAGAGAGGAGGCCGCACAATTCGCTGCCTCCACTAAGCACTTCTTGCACATCTGTGTTAGATGAGGGAGATTGCTTCTTGCCTTTTCCTTTGCTCTTCTCTTTGGCTACGTCACGACCTTCTGGCCACATCTCCTCCACGAGTACATCTGCATCGCGACCTTCTGACCACGTCAACACCGTCTTCATTCAGCTTTACTCTTTTGTCAGTGTCAACATTGGTTCGGTTCCATTTGGATTGATCTCCTTTCTGTATAACTCACGTGTTTGTGTCATTAGTTGACCATCGGAACAACCACTAGTGTAGACCTCCTTAAGTTTGTACCAACAATCATTGAATTGAACAATTTTTTTGTTAGTCTGTAGTCAATGGTCTTTGCAATGCTTCACCTCCATTCTCCGATTTTTTGGGCTGCTCTCGTTGTATGCTGCTGCAACACTCGTCCAATACGTGTTGCATTTTTTACAGTTCCCGTCGACTGGGTCCAACGAATTATTCAACCACACACTGATCTGCCCAACCAAAATATATTGTCATGAAATAATGAATATGAACCTTTTAATTAAATCCCACAAAATTTTGAAATAATTCCTTCCACGAAAATTAAATGTCAAAACGAATTACTAACCAGTCGAACATCATCGACCGCCGACTAAAGCAAACGAATTACCGACAAAATGAAAATTTTACCCATATGATGCAAATGGATGGCCATGTGGATATGAGGAGAGTAGTGCATATGGGGGGAGATGCGGATATGGAGTAGCATGTGAATACTTAAGGGCGGGGAATACTGAAGATAACTAGAAAGATAGGGTGGCTGTGGAAAATTTGGATTATCGAGTAGATATGGTGGGGAGTTTGGATTCCCAAATGTTTTTGGATTTTCTCCAAGTATATTAGGAGAAGTAAACTAGTTTAGAAAACCTTTGAGAGATTACTATTCATATGAAACTCAAAAAGAAAAATTAGTGCGAAAATAGCGTGCAAGTTGTGTTGATAGTGTAAGATTTGTGAGATGGTGTGAGATGAAATGAGAAAATGAGGGCCCAATACACAACGATTCTTTTATAACGACTATATTTCCAACAGCTAAAAATATAGACACTAACAGGTGTATCCCACTCCAAAAAAAATTAAAAACACAATGACACAGCAGCTGCACAATACAAACTAAAGTGACAAGTAGGCCTGAGACAGATAGATCCTACTTGTCATTGATTGGGCTGAAAAGTTTGAGGTAAATAAAAAACAACAACCAAACAATTCAAAAACCTATTTCTATCACTGACAGGCGGGACACAAACTCCATGGGGCCCACTGGCAGTGACTAGTGTAAAGGTGAGAATAGTGCAAAATGAAAACGAGGTGCTACAAAAAAGTGCAGTCGTGGGCCCCACGTATTTTAAATTATACAGTTTAACACACCCACACCAGAAACTAATGTATGGACCCACCAGATATGACCCCACCAATCAACGAGTGATGGCATACCGAACCTCATGAACATGGGATGCGTGCCTCGTCTGCACCGCGTGGAGGGTGGGCCCCACCAACTTCACCTCGTTACTCGCCTTTGACTCAACCATTTCCCTAACATGTGCGCCCTACAATATCCGACCCTAGCTGTCAATGAGTGAATTTTGAGTGAGTGTGTTATGCACAGGAAACAAAAAGTTCTGACGCGATTCAGTTATGGGGCCCACTATGTTTGTCTCGTGAATCATAGAAATTATCCCACCCATTCAATGGCATGCGGACCCGTGAGATTATATCCCCACCTGTCAATCATTGCGTTTGATGGTGAAGTGTCGCAGTTGTCAAAATTTGTGAGCCCCACAAAACACGTACGTGCGTGCCTCCGAGCCGCTTCACGCGGTGCGCGCTCGGTGGGGCCTGCAAATCAGCTGTCGAGCAGCAACCAAGTGCCCACACATCTCTTAACAGTGAGCCACTTGAGTAGCTAACGTGTCCAACGTGTGCCGTTTGAGTCGCTCGCGTTGGAGAGAGCCTAAGAGAGGCGGTCCATGGGGGGGAGGGGGAATAATTGGGTCTGACAGCCTTTTATGCTTTCGGCCCATTCCGGGGGAATTGGATTGGGACATTTTTATTCCAGGCCTCATCCAAACGGGCTTATCAGTAAGTTCCTGGGTTTCTTTCTGGGTGAGATTTAACTCCCTGGATCATGCCGGATCCAAACGAGACCTAAAATGGGAAGAAGCTCGATCGGTCCCTAATTATTTAACGAGCCTCGCTTGAAAAAAGCAGGTCAAAATCCTCAAAAGCAGCGATAAACCCTTAAGTAATTTTAATTGCACACTAACTTGCTACAGTTCAATATAGAAAACGATCAGAAAACAAGCACATAACACCATACTAAGAAAATCAAGCATCAACAGCCGTTAAGAGGGGTGCGTATTCTGGTTTTTTGGGTTTTTTGATATTTTTTAAATTTCTATATTACACATTGAATACCATATTTACTAAAAAATATTTCGGTTTAGTTTCGGTAAATATAAAATTAATTCGGTACGGTATTGACAAATACCAAATTTACCGAATTAACGTGAATCTACATGACATTTTTACTTTACGGTTTGAAATGTTACATAATAGGGTAGTATTGAAGGTTCGAAGTAACCAACAAGTAAAATTAAACACTAAATAACATTAAGCCATTAAAAGTGTTTGGATTAACGCTCAATAATAACAAATAAAGAGTTTCAACTTTTAAGTACAATTGATAACATTACTCTTGCCAGACTAAACACAATCCACAATACATAAATACATAACAAGAAGAAAAAGATAGTCCAAACTCCATAGTCTAGATAACATAGCCAACCAATTAAGCACAGTGCATAGAATATAATCAAAGTCCACAATCACACTGAGTTACTTACAATCTACATAACCAAGAAAAAACTAGTGTAAGTATTATGTGTAGGATCGAGGATGCCGACTAGAGGGGGGGTAAATAGGAGGCTCTAAAACTTTTCAATTAAAAACAACTTTTGCAAAGAATAAGAGCAAAAATAATATAGTATAAATAAAAGAAAGACAGAAGAAGACAAACACAAGAATTTATCTCGAGGTCTCGGAGACACGCCCTGTCTCCACTACTCCTCATTAAAGCACTCAAATGAATGAGTCTTGTTTTAATATTCACGAAGGATATTTCTCACTAGTGGTTGCTCCTTGTCCACTCCGGAAAGGCGAGCACCGATGCCTTGTACAATCACGTCGAGCCTCTTCAACAATCTCCGAACAGAAGAGGTCAACGGCCACGCCACCAAACCGTCTAGGTGAGAGCGTTTACCAAGAGTAATAAACTGCAAAGTCTCTTATAGACCTCCAACAAATACCGAAAAACTTCTACGGATGCAAATGATGCAAATGAATGCTCTCAGAATATCTCTCTCAATCACACTGAATGATACTTGATCAAAAGATCAAGATTTTAGCACTTTGGCTCAAGTGTATATAAAATATATCTCTTGGTTCTTTAAAAAAGCTGCTCAAAAATTGTTTATAAACAGTGATCAAAATCTGCCCAAATGTGTTTATAAAACTTATCAAAATGTGAACAAAAACTTATCAAAAATTTGTTCAAACACTGTTAAAAAACTGCTCGAAAATGTGAACAGAAACTGCTCAAAATGGTTTTAAAAACTGCTCAAAACAATAAAAAAAATCTGCTCAAAAGTATTTTAAGAACTGCTAAAAACAGTAGTAAAAATCTGCTCAAAGGTGTTTATAAAAACTGGTCAAAACAGTAGCAAAAATCTGCTCAAAATGTTTATAAAAACTGGTCAAAACAGTGGAGAAATCTACCCAAAAATGTTTATAAAAAAACTGATCAAAAACTGCTCAAAGACTCCTCAAAAGTGTATAGAAAATATAGCTCGAGATGTGTATGAGAATATGGCTCAAGGATGATCTAAATACTGCTCAAAACACCTGTATTTATAGCTCAACCTCTCAGCTAGTCGTTGTGGTAAAAAAAGGAAAGAAATCAGGCCAACTAACAGCCAGCTTCGACCTCTAACGGCTAGTAAATAGCCGTTGAAACCTCTGGTCGAATGAACAGTGTTACTAGTCGAATGAATAGTGTTACTGGTCGTATGAACAGTAACTGATCAAAATGAACAGTGCATGAATGACCAGTTTCAGTTTTTCTTTGAGATTCTTAACCAAGATTGTGAATGAATGCGAATGCAACATATGACCTAAGAGTTTCTCAGTTTTTTGCCAGAACTAAAAGAGATTTTGCAACCCCTCTTAATAGTACGGTTTAAACTAAAAAAGATTTTTCTTATAAAATCCGGTCAAACTCCAAACTCCGAGACCGGTAGAATAAACAAGCACTCACCTTATGTCTTTGCTGCTTCCTTCTTGGCGACCTTGTGCTTGTAATCTTGGTTCACGATCTTGCGCCTTGCGACCTTGGCTTGTGACCTTGCGCTTGTGACCTTGCGACCTTGGCTCGCGACCTTGCGCCTTGCGACCTTTCTTCTTTTCACCTAATCTTATTGATTATACTTAAGGCAAATAGATTACTCTAAAACACTTGTTGTCATTTATCATCAAAATCAAGATTAAGGGCCTAAAAACAACATTATGGGTGTGCAATTTTGTCCAATATATATCAAGCCATCAAATTTTAGCTATCCAGTATATATCACATTAGAGTTATCTTAAGTGTTTCCGATACAACCTAGTAAAAGCACAACAATTCGCTTGCTGAATAGGTATCATACATAGAAACTTAAGAATTTGATATCATGCATAGAAGCTTAACAATCTGGTATCACGAATAGAAACTTAAGAGTGAAAATTTGGTATCACGAATAGAAGCTTAAGAATTGCAATTCGTATCTAACTAATCATATTTCAAGTACTACATTTTAACAAGGAAAATTACATTGCATCTATAGAATTAGCATCCAAAGAACAAGGAAAATTGAGTAACATTTAAACAAATTTACAAAACAAATGATTGAGACCGAGGAAAAATTAGAAAATTACATTGCACAATCTTGTGGTTGGCTCCATTGTTACTGTAAATTAAAAAACAATGGCTCAGCGATTGAGTCGGCGTCAGGTGGGGGCGGTGCGGTAGCCTTGCTGGAGTGCTGGCTTGTTGGGGACGTCGCAGCCTTGTGGGGAGGCTCTGAGAGAGGGAGGGGCGGCACGAGCACAGGGCCGGAGAGCGGTGACAGTAGGGCTGCGGTGGGTGTGGGTGGCGCGATGGAGGCATCGAAGGAGGGAGGCGGCGCGGGAAGGGTGAGACGTGGCAGTATATATGGGGCGGCGGCGGAAGAGGGAAGTGGCGGTAGGGGCTACAGCGGGTGGGGGCGGTGTGATTGAGGCTTCGAAGGAGGGAAGCGGCAGTGTGCACGAGGAGACGGCGCAGAGAAGGGAGGGAGGCGGCAAGTGGGGACGACACGGATGAGGGAGGGGACAAGTGGGGATGGTGTCGAGGAGGTGACGCGAAGGAGGGAGGCGGCGAGTGGGGACGGCGCGATGGAGGCATCAAAGTAGGGAAGCGGCACGAGGAGGCCGAGGGAGGGAGACGACGGTGCCATGGTGGGCACAACTGCACACGGTGGAGGAGGGAGGTAGCACGGGGAGGCGACACGAAGGAGGGAGGGAGACAACGTGGGCACAGGTAGGCGACACAAGGGAGGGAGACGCAATGAGCTCAAGAAATGTATTAGGTTTAAAACTTAAGATCGAGGAATCTTTATAGGTGATTTCGGTTTTGATTTTGTTCGGTAAAAAACTTAAACCGTAGTGAATATCATAAAGAAGCTAACTATTCTACTGAACCATGTACCATACACCACATAAACCATTATTTTTTATTCAGTTCGATTTTTCAGTTCAGTTCAAAATTACACATACCTTTCACCCTTCCAGAGAAAAGCAACTGCAACTTTCCAAGAGCGGAACTGAGGCATGATCCAATTGCTCATAGACAAACAAAACAAGAGCTAGAATCATAAATCGGAATAACATTCACAAATCAAATTAAATCAAGCAGCACTATCAATTGCATGATTAAAGAAAGAGATATATTAAGAGGGAGTCAAAACCAAACCACAGGTCCAAAACAGTTCCCTATTCCACAGTATCGATGCGCTCATGACTGAATCTATGACATAAAAAGTAAATTAAGAAGTACCAGGCAGACATTATGCCTTCAAACAGTCAAAAAACTAGGAGATATGGTAACCATTTTGAAGAACATGAATGCTCAACCAAGACTCATCATCTAGGCCGAGTAGCTGAACCCTGAGATCTTCCAAATCCGGATGGTTCCATCAGTGTAACCGGTGTAAAGCTTGCTGCCATCAGCGCTCCAGCTCAAGCTTGTGCAGTATAGCATCTGCATAAGAGTAGAAAAAACAGTCAGATGCAATTCATGAGTATGAGACTATGATTCTGTATAATGTGGTCACTGCCAAAAAAAAGTTGTAATATCTTACAAGATTAACTACAAGAAAACAAATGGTACTTCAGCATTTTTAAGTACACTGGGAGCAGAAAATTACAAGCACTGTAAAATACTTAGGAAAAAGTTACAAGGTAGACACATGAACAGCAGTCCGAGTATATTACTAAAAATCAGAGAGCAAAAACAGAGTCAAAGACTGTTCTCAAGCAAGGTATAAAAAAAAATAAAAAGAAAATAAGTTTGGAGGGAAACGGAAGTAACAGCATAATACAAAGTAGCAAGAGAAGAAAAAATCCCAAGAATATCACCAGAAATTCTTAGAATTGACAAAACTCAATCCAAATTAACAAGATCTTCCCTGAAACCAAGAAAAATAATTATAACAGATGGCAAACCAGCAAAATTGTGCAAAACACTCCTGTTTTTTTAAAAGTAGTACTCCCTCCATAACTAAAAAAAATATATTTTAAAAAGCAAAAATTTTACTAAAAAGAATGTCTATATACGTTTCTTAGGTGAAATGGGACATCATCTCCTAAAAATTCCCTTATAGTTATTACTTCACTCAATCATTAATTACTCACATACAAATAACACACTACCACATTAATTACAAATACTATGACTAAACATGTAATCTCATTTCACTTCTTAAAAACTATGTATCGGGATAAAACTGGAGGGAGTATACATCAAAAGAATAAAACCCTAACACTTCAAATAATGAAATGTATGATTCAAAAAAATCCAAAAATGATGGGAACCAACATTACAAAATGGAGATAGCCTTAAAATTTACTTCGAGGCGACTAATAAACAACTATGAGAGGTGACAACTGCAGAACAGCAGAAGAAATCATGTCATGACTGAAATTTAGTGTTGCATGTTAAACTGACATGCAGAAAAAAAATATAATCGTAATGACCACTTCAAATTTCAATAAATTGTCAATAACAATAGACTACATGACCATATTATGAAGGGATGAGTAGCGTCTTAACTTTTGGGTTTGAGTAGTACTCATCAATATTCTTAATGTCTAATGTAGAAGTATAACAAAAAAAAATTACATAGCCTTCATGTACATTAAAATCACCAAAACCACAGTGCCTAAAACCATTAAAAATTTGTTAACATAATACAATGTACATGAATAGAACAACCAGCAATATAGTACGACCAGTATAATAAGGCATTTAGGTGGCAATAGGCTACAACATGTCTTACCAAAAAAACCCAAACTTCAGTAGAATATTAGCTACAATGGAAGGAAACAAAACAATGTTGCATCCTACAATCACATGACACTAAAAATCTAACAACATTACATTCTAACCAGTAACTGCATACCAGAAAAGATCTCACATACTAGTATAAATCACTGGCACACCAAAAACTAATAAAAACAGAACTGTAGAATCAACAAGCAAAAATGGCGATGATAAAAAAATATGGGCACGTGCAAACTTTTAAATACAGAAAATTTTCTAATAGGAAAAAAAAAATAGGATACCCCAAAAAATATGTCAACCTAAAAGAAGAAACTCCTTAGAAAAAGATTAGAAAATATGACAACCTAAAAAATTACAATCCCGAAAACCTATTAGATAAAGCTGTGATAATTGCATCATGATATATTGGTTGATATCAAAAAGTGAAAGTTAATAAGAAAACAACACTTTTTTCTAGCCATTCTGGAAAAATATATTTAGCAGCGTAGATATAGACCTGGTTTTTCGAGGCCGGCGTGTCGGGCTTGAGGTCCTGCACAATGTGCTTCGACTCCAGGTCCCAAATCTTCACGGACTCCTGGGTTGCAGCGCAGAGCCAGTAGCGGTTGGGCGAGAAGCACAGCGAGTTGATGATGGCACCTGCGTCCAGTGAGTACAGCCTCTTGCCCTCAGCCAAGTCCCAGAGCAGCGTGACGCCATCCCTCCCACCAGAAGCGCACAGCGACCCATCAGGGCTCACAGCAACAGCGTTCACGTGGCCAGTGTGCCCGGCGAGCGTGCAGCGCAGCTTGCAGTTGGTCAGGTTCCAGACCTTCACGGTGCGGTCCCACGAGCCGGACACGATGGTGGGAATAAAAGCGTTAGGTGAGAAGCGGACGCACGAGACCCACCCGGAGTGGCCCTCAACACCGCCGAGGTCGCCGCCGATGGTGTACTTGCACTCTCCCAGAGTGTTCCAGAGCTTGATGGTGCGGTCACGCGAGGCGGAGACGATCTGGCGGTTGTCTACGGAGAAGGCGACGGATAGGACGTCCTTGTCGTGGCCGGTGAAGCGGCGGGTGGTGACGCCGGTGGAGAGGTCCCAGAGGCGGAGCTCGCCGTCCCAGGAGCCGGAGAGCGCGAACTGGCCGTCCGAACTAAGCACCACGTCCTGGACGAAGTGTGAGTGGCCGGTGAGGCGGCGGAAGGGGATGCCGTACTCGGCGGTGCTGTCGGAGGAGGGAGCGGGGTTGCTGAGGTCCCACACCAGCACCGACTTGTCGCGGGACGATGACACGATGAACGGCGAGTTGTCGATGGGCGTCGCGATGGCCGTCACCACGTCGTTGTGGCCGCGCATCGTGCCAGCTGGCACCAGGGACTCCTGTGCGCTCGCCATGGCGGTCGAGGGGGTGAGATGTTAGGCCTTGGGAGGCTGTGGCGGCGGCGTCGCAAGCGAGAGATGGAGAGAAAAGAGAGGAGGGAGGCGATTGTTTTTTATCTTGCGGCGGCGCGGGATGCTAGGGTTTTGGGGCGTCTGTCCGGGAGGTGGTGGAACATCCTGGCCGTTGGATGCGGGGAGGGGGCTAATTGGACCGGAAGTTCAATGGGCTGGATTATGGGCTTGAAATGAAAAGCCCTTCGAGGGTTTGCTTCCTTCTTTATTTTCTTTTGTTTTCTATTTCTCTTTTTTTTAGTTGAATGGAATTAAGTGTGCCACAATTTGTTTTGGGCGAACTTACTAAGCGTAGCGTTTTACTCCCTCTATTTAAAAAAAATGATGATTTTAATTTTTTATGATCTTCGAGACATCATCTTGATTATTAATTTGTATAATTATAAATAAGTGGAAATTATTATAATTTTTGAATTTTTGAAAATAATTTTGATGATAAATGTATTGATATGATTTTAATGCGTCCAATTTTAATACTTTTTTATATATATTATTGGCAAAATTGACAGAATTTAACTATAGAAATTCTAAAATATCATTATTTTTAGATGAATAGAGTATAGCGTTTATTATTAGTAGAGTTTTGTTAAAGTTGAAATATTTTTTTCTTATCTTACATATATCATTCTCTATCGATACATAAAAACCCTCTCTTTTAGATCTAGTTTATCTAAAATTCACCTAACATTCTTTTACATCTCCAGCAGTGACAACCTAGGGATGGGTGGTGATGGGGTAGAGATGTGACGAAGGCGCCACCGGCCGCTAGTTGCTATGATTGATTATGGTAATCGACGGAGGAGACAGGCAACGGAAGAGGCAATAGTCTAGGTGGCGATGCGGTGGAGGTGCCGTCAGGCAAACGAGCAATAGTGATCGACGGGAGAGAAAAAGAAAATGGGATCAGGAGGTGGGAGGCACCAACAAGAGAGGAGAAGGGGATGGTGTCGTTGACTCTGAGAGAGCTGGAGGCACGTGGCGGTGGGTTGAGTTGAGGTGATGACCGCAAGAGGGGATGGGAGGAGGAGAAGAAAAAACAATAAAGTATTGTCAGGTTGCCTACATGACCTCATCTCCGCATGAGTTCATGCAAGATAAAGAATTATCTTTGTGTTTGGTTACATGATGATGCAGGATAAGGAGATACATCATTTTAGAATATTTTGCTTAGTATCTTGTATGATGAGAGATGGTCATTGCTCTATTAAGCACCGTTAACAGTAATCAGTACTAATTAATGATTATTAGCAATAATTATCGATGATTAGTTGTGATTAATATTAATATGCATTTCTTAGTGTTAATTAGTGGTTATTTAGTATTAATTAGTGACAACTAGTGCTAACATTATCGATTAGTGTTAGTAATTATAGATTATGGGTATTAATTAGTGATGAAATAGTATTAATTAGTGATTTTTAGTGATAATTAATGATGTTTAGTATTAAATAGTGATGTTTAATGGTGATTAGTGGTGATTTAAACAATCATTAGTGTTTATTAGCAAAGATTTTTAATTATTAGTTATTATTAGTGGTGAATGATGATGACATTATAAATTAAAACAATAATTTATATTTAGCACCAATTTTTTATGAAAACATAACATGTGTTATATAACAAAATAAACACCATTTTGACCTACAGGGAATCAACTTATGCAAGCAATCAAACAAGTTCTCATAGCATCTCATACAATTAGAAGTGTAAAATGGTTGGATTTGAATCGGATATTGTTCAAATCATATCCTATACTATATTTTCTCGAATTCGAATATGGTTTAGATGTTAGTCAGATACGAATTTGAATCGGATTTTTTTTTAATTTGGTACTAATTCAGATGCTATACGAATAAAATAATTATTTTACAATAAATATTTCTTGATTAACAAAAATGTTACTTTCAACTCATTTTCTACCTCAACGCAACATAACAATACATAAGAAAAATAATTAAACACCATGTTACAGTTGTCAAAACCATAATTACGATAGTAAATAATTTGCCATCATAAATGCACAATAAATTATAACTCTAAATATATATACTCTTATTCAAATTATACAATTATCCGGATATCTACATCCATTTCACATATATACCCTTATCGAATCTGCATCCAAATCCAGATAACAAAAACTGAAAAATCCGAATTTGAAATCTCATTATTTGTCAGATACTGATTTTCTTACTAAATAACTATTTTATCGAATTCGGTAAACAGATATCCGCGGATATACGCATCCTATTTACACCCATACATACACCTAACTAAACAACTCACATACACCATTGCATATAGAATGAACTCATCCACTTGCATTGTCTCATATGCTTAGATAAGCTCATACACTCAAAAAAATGCTAGTAAAGTGTGGGAGAGAAGAAAGAGTGGATATTAAATCTAGATTTTGGATATATAATACATATGATGAAGCTTTTTTTAAGAAAAAAATAGTTATCTATTCTTTAGACAATGCCTTATTATTAAATTTTTTATAAAGTACTTTATTTCATAGTGCAAAAATTTGTGTAACTACCACCAAAATTTTTAATAGCCCATGAAGATAATATGCATATTAAAAAATTGAAGCTTTTGAAAAATGGAATTTAAACTTTTCCCTTAACCTTTTTGCTCGTGTTTTGTTGAGCAAATCTTTAGTCCTAAGAGTTAACACGACATGGACTAAGCCAAATGCTCAATTATAAGGTGAGAAAACCAAATCCATCACCTGATATCTTCAGGAATCTTTTCGAGAGTTCTTAAATCTTCAGGAACCACAAGGACCACTGTTAGGGCTATAATCGAGGGCCAGATCAACACCAAGAAAATAGTAAGTCTTAATCCTAAACAGTAAATTTGATGTGAAGCAAACTTGTTAAATGCAAACACAATTTAAATATGCAAGTAAATCAAGTTTAGCTGGCGCATGAGTCATGAGGCAAGTCGTTATTGCAAAATTATACTGCTGACGCACTGTTTCGGATTGCATCGAGATGCTGAGTTATACTGCAGCGTATGATTGTTATAAACTATTTTACCACAATTTTCGAATGGGGCTGGAGAGCATGTTTTGAAGTATGAATAATATTTTCTTCATCAATTTAAAATTTTAGCTGAACTAATTTATTTATAAAACTCGATCGATATTACTGTAGGAGGTCTGAAATTTTGGACCAATCAGACATATCCATTAGAAAAAAAAGATAAAAATGGTCATAGATGTGCCCGCTGTATTATCCAAACACTGAAAATATGAGTATGTTCTATTCTTTTCGTTACATGTTAAAGTTTTTTTTTTTTTTTATGAGTTGGGATGGGCATGAAGCTCTGTGGCACGAGATGACTTGTGGGTGAAAGTGGCTGCATGGATGACCTACGAGGCTACGACCATCAGCCTTCACAGCCTGAAGAACACACGTATTCCTCACAGGTGTCACGTCGTGCCAACGTGTACAAATGAGAGACTAGAGGAATCAAATAGTCATTTCCTAAGACGATGGAGGCCTAACCCTCCACCCCAACCCCTCCAATTGTCACCTTCTCCACTCTAATCATGTCACAGTTCCAATGTCAAGGAAAGTGATGCATGCAAAAGTCGGTCACTCCATGAATTATTGCACTTGAGAAGTTTACAGGTAAACTAGGATTAGTAAAAAGCCGATGTTTGTTAAATTTCCAACCCTATCTCTTATTAGATTCATACTGCATACAATTTTTCAACAATTGATAGAATTATTCTTAAATGATATAACTCCTACAACATATCTAATTACACAAAAATTACTCTATTCTAGATTGACTAAACAATCTATTATCTATATCATAGATCAGTGGGTCATCAGGTAGTGATTATACACAAATCACAAGATGTTGAGATTCAAATACTAATCAATATATTAGAAATTTAAACTATTAAGAAAACATAAATAATCTATTTATATTTAAATATTCTCTTCCCACGTCTAAACGTTATTAGATCAACAACATGGATTCAATTTAAGCCGATACTAAGTCCACCTCTAATTTTGATATTTTATCAAATTTCATAGGCTAATTGATTCATTAAAAAATTAAATTATTGTGAAAATAAAATCAATCTATTTTATTCTTCCACACGACCCACATTAGAAATCAGATGTTTCAATGTTTCGTAAGCAAGCAAAGGGCAAAGACCAGTAGTAGAAAGCCACCTAATCCATCTCTTGCTTCTCTATATCACCATCTGAGTGTTTCGGATATCCAAATCCCGCCTTGCAAGCCTCCTTGTCTTGTTGCCTCTGCTTCTCTCTTTCCCACCACCTTTGCCTCTGCCTTTGCCCTCTGCCTTGGCATTCGCTTTCTCCCTTCATCTGTGGAGAAAGCCAAGATCTTTAGGGGAACCAATATACATCATATATTTAATTTCATGGTGTAAAAAAATTCTTGCCTTTTCTGTCTCGGCTTTGCACGGCCTTCCTCTCCTTTACCCAGGTAATTAGCCTTTTCCATAGCTCCTCCATGTCTCTTTTACCTCCTTATCATGAGGGATTAGTGAAAAGATGGTAAAGAAAAGTATTTTACCGGATGTTTGTGGTCTGCCATGGTAGTGTAAATGACAAGTTTTCTAAAGAACCTTTGTTATAGTATGACAGCAATCACCATAGTATGTTCTCCTCACCTATGTTTTGATTCAGTCTTTCTTGTCCTTGGATGGTTCAAGGATGGCAGACCATTTCGCGCTGATGGCGGGGCGGTTGCTCACGGAGTCCACGCTTCAGTCTGCCATTCAGGAGGCCTTTACTGATCCTTCCGCGATGGCGGTGTACGATGAGCCTGGTCCAACTGTGCATGAGGTTGTTCAAGACGGCAGGACGAAAAGCGGTGTCAAGGTAGAATGCAGAATCTGTCAAGAAGAGGGTGATGAGGCCTACATGGAGACCCCTTGTTCCTGCAAGGGCAGTTTGAAGGCAAGGTTTTCTGTAACATTTTTTCAGTTTGTGAATTGGCTACAATATGAGCTTTGCATCATGATTTTGATTCTGTTACAAATGAACTGGTGTTTTTATAACAATTTGTATGCGAGAGGTTTGTCGTATGGAATTATTGGTAATCAGGAAAGAAAGAATACTGGTTTGACCCTGCACAACATAATATAAAACCTAGTTGCCTCAGCTCAAAAATGACTAGAAATTCAGCATTCATTCATCAATTAATGTCAGTTCATTTAAAAAACATTTCTTGTTTTCATCTTACTTTTCCCTTGAAAAATAATTGAAAGGCACTTTTGACATAGGAGACATTCTGTTCACTCTTTTGCAATAAACCAATTACCAAGTCATTGCATGACAGTTTCAGGACTTGCATTTGGATTTTTATTCCTTTATCATATCTAACAGATTTATTCAAATTCAGATTTTTATTCTTCTATTATGTCCAACAAATTTCCCTAGTAACCCTAAAAACAGAAGCTTTACTTATTTGAGTTAGCTTGTTGTTGCTTGCAGTACGCTCACCATAAATGCATTCAGAGGTGGTGTAATGAGAAGGGAGACACCATATGTGAGATATGCCTACAGGTGAAAATATCTTTAATTATCACATAGCCATTTCAAATGCACCAGATACAAAAAAAGAAGCAAATGAATTCATTTAGTTAATCTTAAGAGAATGATGCACCTATAATCATGCGAGAATAAGTTAGCTCAAAGCCTCAAACAAAGTCATAGTGTAGTATGAAGTGCTCTAGAGGAGACTCGAACCATTATTTTGTTATCAGTAGATGATTGTTGACTGAATTATTTTTTGTGCTCTTGTTTGTCCAGCAATTTACACCAAACTATACTGCTCCTACAAAGTTGTTTCAAATTGCAAGAAACCCAATAAACTTCAGGTACCTTTCAGTGCTTCAGCCCCTTGCTACATGATACAGCACATCTCTGACCATTATTCATGAAAGGGTTATATAATGCTCTTTTCATTATAGGCGAAATCGAGAGAGATCAGCCGCCCTGAATCCCGGATACGTTCAAGCACACGCCGTGCAGACCACAGATCAAGCTGCTGGTACAGCCACAATACATGACTCTCAAAGTTCCAAACCAAAAGGCGTCATATATTGCCGTATAATTGCCATAGCTGTAAGTGTTACAGAGCAGAAGCCTTCCATTCATGTATGACCCAACCTGCACTCAACTAATGCACAACATTATCTGACATATACCCACCTTCAGTTGATGACTCTCTTGGTGCTCCGTGATGCTCTCTCGGTTATCCTCAGTGGTCCTGACGAGAAATCGATGGCACAAATCACAGTAAGACACTACAATCTGAAACCTGATTGTCTTCCTGATCCTGAATCCTGATGTAGGTGAAACCTGACTGATGCAAATCAATTACTTTGCTGAAGCAGATCTTAATGCTTAGAACAGCTGGAATTGTCATACCAATCTACATAATCTTGATATCAGTTACCGCATTGCTTTATCGGTACAATGGACAGCAGGTCTGTCGAACTCTCTTACTTTCAATAGATTCATACAAGTCAGATTCGCTTTAATAGTATGCGTTATGAGAATCCAGGATGTGCACGAGACACAAATTTCAGAACCTGAAGGAGCAGAGGGTTTGCAGCCAATGCCGCCTCAACAGCACATCATCAGCATCCAATAGCAAACTATGCAAGGAAGATTAATGGTCAGGCTTTGTAGATATCTCAGACATTCTGAGGTCAAATATCAAGTAGAATCATTGAATGAAGTTTGAGCTTCAGGCTGGTTATCATAGGATATAGAAGATACATAATCATGATGGCTGTGTGGTTACACTGGCTAGTGGCTCCATGGTATCTTTGTACATAAGTTATCCTCAAACACTCCCCACTCAACTTCACAAGTCACGAAGATGAAGGGGCCTAAGTGTATATTACAGTGCAGCATAGGAAATTAAAAATGTACAGGTTTTTCTAAATTCATGGAAAATACAGAAGCAATGTTCATTTTCAAAAGATAATAGGCATTAAATCGTCTATACTTACTTTCAATTGGAACAAATTAAGGGTACATATATTGTTTTTTTTCTCCCTTCACTTAAATGACATAATATTGTGGAATTAGTGACCTACTGGCGTAGGTCCTGACTTCAAACATAAGCTAGCCATATATGTAGGACAGTAATTCTTTTCCAAAATCAAACACATTACAGAAAATATTGACAGCTACAATTACAGAGTGAAATACATACATATATCATGTAGAAGTAATGTACAGGGTTACAAGCAACTACAGACGCTGTCTCTTGATTCTCTGGAGGGGGCCAAGCTGCTCATCCTCTTGGACAGCAGGCCTTTTCTTCTGATTCTTGACAAATTCTCCGAAAACATCAGCAGGAACACTCTTATCTGTGATTTGAACATCCTCGTCAAAGCAGATCTCTTCAGGCCACTCGATCTCATCAGGATTTGCAACTTGTTCCCTGAGGTTTGTCTTCTGATCCTTCTGCAGCATCAGGTACTGCGGTGGCATAAAATGTGTCCGAGTTCGTTTAACCCCAAGCATATCCCTGAAGGTCTCCTCATTACCGTGCCGGATCTCAAAATTGTTCCACTCATTCCAGAACTCAGGATGAGCGTTTGGATCAGCAATATTCGAAGCGTGGAGAAATATGGCTCGAGCACGCGCGACTTCTCCAGTCCTTCAAGCTCGGCAAACTTCAAGCACATTGTTACAACTGTGAATGTGTAAATGTATTCAAAATAATAGTTAGTGTTTTGGGAGACTCCCTTGGTTATACACAATATCATTTGAGTTTAGGCCCATGCGCCTACACACGGGCCTACACAAATATACACATATACAATAACAACAACATCTGTCTGGAAGATCCGATTCAATTCCTTGCAGATATACCTGCCTCAATTTTGCAACACCACAAAGCTCAGCTGCACGCGCCAAGGAAATCTCATACACGCTCATCTTTTCACTTCTTGGTACATGCCTCACAGCCACATCGTAGACATTCATAGCACGTGTAGCAAGTCCGAAGCCTTCCTCAAACTTGGCATATTGCAGAAATATCCGCTTCTTCTTCTGAAAGGAGCTTGTTGGATAGATTCAGCAAACAACTCTCTTGTACGCTCCATCTTCCTCTTCCATTCCTCTCTACAAACTTCTCAAAGGTAAATGCACCATATTTGTTTGGAATGTGGGTACCTGAATATTGACACCTCTTTCATACACCGCAAATGAATCCTCAAAATACTTGTTTTCTTCGAATTTTTTTTTGAAATAACCCTATAAAAAAAACAATTACAAAACTAACTCTTAACTTTTTAAATTTGTAAAAATGGCTTTCAGTCGCGAAATACTCCTCGCGACAGTCTTCAGTCGCTATACGGTATAGCGACTGAAGACGTGGCACGGCACAAATGCCCCGTTGGCACCTGTGCCGTGCCAGCCAGGTTTCAGTCGCTATACCGTATAGCGACTGAAACCCGCAGCTTTCAGTCGCTATACGGTATAGCGACTGAAACCCTTTATATTCCCCAGCCGTCCCTCTCAGAGTACAGTTCAATTCATTTTTCTGAAATTTTACAGAAATTACTGAGAGAGAAGGAGGAGAAGGAAGAGAAGAAAAAGGAGCAGAAAATTCTTTTTTGGAGATTCTTCAAATCGCTGAGGTATATTTTTTTAACTCGTGTATTTAAATTAATTAGATCGTAAACTCGTAGTATTTAGATATGATTTAGAATGATTGTTAGGGTTAGTGTGATTGTTAGGGTTAGTGTAATTGTTAGGGTTAGTGTAATGGTAAATGCGTGAATGTGATGAAAAAAAATTTAGAGTTAGGGTTAGGGTTAGGGTTAGTGTATGTTCACAGATTAGGGTTAGTGTATGTTCGCAGATTAAAAAATTTAGGATTTCGCAGATTAAAAAATTTGAAGAACCACTAAAAAATGTGATGTTTTTCAAATTTGAATTTTATTAGTATGGACGTAGATTAAAATATTTGTTAATATGTAGATGTAAACATTTGTGATTATGTATATTAAAATGATTGTTATTATTAGGGTTAGGGTTAGGGTTCATCGCTGTCGCTTCTTTTAGTTGGGGTTAGGGTTAGGGTTAGGGTTAGTCATCACTGCTGTCGCCCTCACCGTCTTGGTCTTTCCCGCACGGGTTTAGAGCGAGAGGGGTTATTTTTTTAGGGCTGTAGGGAAACATCGTGTTCCCCAATAGCGACTGAAACGGTATTTAAACACCGTGCGTCGTTTTCACACAGTACGGCCATTTCATTTTTCCGAAAATTCTGAAATTAGCACAGAGAAAAAGAGAAGAGAAGGAAGAGGAGGAGAGGAGAAGAGAAGAGAAGAGAAGAGAATGGTTGGTTTTTTTGTTAGATTTAGGGGTAGGGTTGTCAATCAGTTAGGATTAGGATTAGGAATCGCGGTCTCATTGTCGTAGTCATCACCGCTGTCGCCCTCAACGTGTTGGCCTTTCCCGCACGGGTTTAGGGGTTATCTTTTTTAGGGTTGTAGGGAAAAATCGTGAACCAAACAATAGCGACTGAAACGGTATTTAAACACCGTGCGTCGCTTTCACACAGTACGGCCATTTCATTTTTCCGAAAATTATGAAATTGGCAGAGAGAAAAAGAGAAGAGAAGGAAGAGGAGGAGAGGAGAAGAGAAGAGAAGGGTTGGTTTTTTTGTTAGATTTAGGGGTAGGGTTGTCAATCAGTTAGGGTTAGGGTTAGGAATCGCGGCCTCATTGTCGTAGTCATCACCGCTGTCGCCCTCAACGTGTTGGCCTCTCCCGCATGGGTTTAGAGGGAGGGGAAAATTTCTGTTGTTTGGAAAATCATGTTTTTTTAGTACAATGAGCAATGTGAGTTCTCTAATTATACACTCTTGTACAGCTATGGAGCAACCCAATACAGTGTACGTTTATTACGGAGCCGGTGTAATCCGTAATGGACCAAACGGTGATGATCTTGGTGGTTGTATGTATGTTTGCAGTCAAATGAGACAACCACAGTCAATGTCTTTCAACGATTTGAAGATGTGGTTAGTTCACCTGTTACAACTCAATGTTACGACGGATAATCTCAAAGTGGAAGGCATGGTTCCGGATGGAAACAAATGGGTGCTGAAGAGACTGAAAGGTGACAAATCATGGGGTTCGTTTGGACGAATTGTGACAAATCCAGGCTATGCTGTCGGAACCATCATACTGTACGTTGAAATGTCAGTACATAGTTCGGAGGGCAGCCATTCGGTTGAAAGAGAAAACACTAATATCTGTACCGGAGGAGGTCGCGATGGCGGTGGTGATGTCGATACTGGTGCAGGTGCCAGTACCAATGCCAGTGCAACTGGCAGTGTACCTAACACAACTGGTGTAGGAAATACAACTCAATTTGGTAGCTATCAAGTAGATGCAGCTGAAGAATTACCAGAATTGGAGGAGAATTTTAATGAAGAGGAGTATACTGATCCGTCGGAAATGTACGAATCTCCTGATGAACCCACGGAACAGCATAATCCTATGAGTGAGTGGACTGATCCGTCATCCTTGAATAACGCTGTGGTTCATGATGAGCTGGGTTCGCGATGGTCTTATAATGAATCAACCGTCCAGCTTGGACAGTTGTTTCGGAGTAAAAAGGATGCAAAGAAAGCCATAACTGCCTGGGCTGTCTCACTAAATAGGCCATTCCGGGTGGTCAGATCAAATCCGAGTCTGTGGACTGTGAGGTGCTTAATCCAGAATTGTCCATGGTACGTACGTGTCTGGCGGCCACGAGATGACCCGTCCTTTCGGGTGACCAGAGTTGACAACCACGGATGTCTTGCTGAGGGCATGGTGCAGCATCATAGAAATATCACTTCCAGTTTTGTTGCCAGTCTGATTCTGTCAGTAGTGAAGGCAAATACGGCAATCACACCGAAGGTGATAATTGCACATGTCGCGGAGAAGTACGGTTATAATATCAACTACCCGAAGGCATGGATGGCTAAACAGAAGACACTGGAGGAGCTTTTTGGTACATATGTTGAGGCATACAACTTAGTACCGAGGCTGTTGCGGCGGATATGCGAAGCAAATCCAGGCACAGTCACCGCAATTGTTGATACGCCGGCAATCGGCTCCGAGGGTGCTGTGATTCCTGGGTGCATGGTACTGCGGAGATTTTTCTGGGCATTCGCACAGTGCGTTGCATCATTCAGGTATATGAGACCCGAGCTTTGCATTGACGGAACATTTTTGACTGGAAAATACCAGGGAACTCTGCTGACTGCTGTGGCTGTTGATGCCAACGACCAGCTTCTCCCCATAGCATATGCTGTGGTCGAGGGGGAGAACTATAGCAGTTGGCTGTGGTTCTTGGGCACTTTGAAGAATGAGGTTGTGAAAGACCGGGAGCGCGTGTGCTTGATTCATGATCGAAATGGAGGAATGCTGAGTGCGATGGAGTACATGCGATCAGGAGAGGATCCATCGCTGAGTTGGGATGATTTGCAGAGTCGTTGGTGCTCACGGCATCTTGGCGCGAATTTTCACAGTCGTTTCAAGAGCAAGCGCCTGATGGTCGTGTTCAAACGGCTTGCCAAACAGAACCAACAGTCAAAGTTCTCACAAATCTGGAAGTCACTGGAGGAAAGTACGTCGGCGGAATTGCGAGAAGCAGGGGTTGCAGAAGATCGCGGCGATACTGGCACGGGAAGCCGCCGGGGTCGTCTCAGATTCAGTCAGTGGATTCAGCCCAAACCAATGGAGAAGTGGGCGTTGCTTCATGACACAGGTGGGGCTCGATACGGAATCATGACGACAAATCTGGCCGAGGTGTACAACTTCGTCCTCAAAGGTGTGCGATGCTTACCACTCACTGCAATAGTTGAAATGACATTCTATCGCACAGTAGCGTACTACGACAGCAGGGGTTTGGCGGCATCAAGGCTTTTGCATGACCCCTTAGCACACTGGCCCAAAAAGATCAATGATTACCTCGAATTTCGGACAAGGAAATCGTTGACACATGATGTCACAGTACTGAGTCGCTTGCACGGGAAGTACGAGGTTCGGCTAAGGCACAGACATGTCTATGGCACACTGCGGGCTGGTCGGGTCCACGAATGTCGGATTTCAAATGCAGATGCCCAATGCACATGCAACAAGCCTCAACTGCTGCACATTCCTTGCTCGCATGTCATCGCTGCCTGCTCTGTTCCTGGGATCGATCCGGCGCGGTACATATCAACCTATTATACTCTGCAGTACCTGTGGAAGACCTGCGATGGTGTCTTCAATGGGTTTGCGGCGGGGGAAAGCTATCGACAACTATCCCCGGAAGATGCCATCACGTGGATCCCAGACAAGAGGCTCCTCGTAGGCCATGTCGGCCGACGTCGATCCAGGAGGATAAATAACAATATGGATGCAGCGGAGCGTGAAGATGACGTACGTAGATGCAGCGCTTGCCGGCAGCCTGGTCACAGAAGAAATCGATGCCCGCGGGTGACAGGCGCACCGTCTTCATTGCAAAACTAAATGTTGTATTATTTCAAGTACTTAATGTTTTGTCGTGAGTTGTACCGAATTTCCATATATCAGTTGTACTTAACTTCCCTAATGTCTTCTCGTGAATTTACTGAATGTTTTTTTATTTACTCAATGTTTGTTTATGTACTCAATGTTTCAACTTCTCAACCAATATGTGACAACTGCAGGTATGGCGGACGACCATCAGCTTCCCGAGCTGATTTCACAGCACCATCAGGAGCGTCACCGTGCTCGACGCCTTCTACAGGGCATCGTTCTCCCAGCCTTGCGTCTGAGGGCACCGCGTGAGATGTGGCCTCTAGATGAGCGGTTCGCGCCTTATTTGCTCGAGGCCGGACTGTTGCCTTTCGCTCGCATGGTGGATCGGGCGAGGCGATTCCCTTTCGACCGAGCCCTCATTACTGCGCTTGTGGATCGGTGGAGGCCCGAGACGCACACGTTCCACTTCAGTTTTGGCGAGCTCACTATCACGCTGCAGGACGTCAGCATGCTACTTGGCCTGCCTATCCGCGGGGAGATATATGTCCCAGCTGCCACTGAGAGAGCTACATGGCGCCTAGATTTCCTACAGCGCTTCGAGGGAGTAGGGCCAGCGGGGGGGTTTGCGCAGGACGCAGGAGTTCCCCAGAGTTACCTTCGCGCAGTGCGCGATGCTGCGCTCCCCGTGGCCGCTCCAGAGGAGGTCTTCAGGCGCCACCTTGAGGCGTACTTGCTGTACCTGTTTGGGTGGTTGCTCTTCCCTGGCACCCACGGAGACATCTGCGAGCGGCAGTACGTTCAGCTCGCCAGGAGTATTGCCGACTCGGCCCTGGGCCACGTGCCGAGGTTCAGTTTCGGATCCGCTGTGCTCTGCCACACCTACAGGGGGTTGTGCGACGCCACGAGCAGAGACCAGGTCAGCTCTCTTTTCGCTGGGTGCGCCATTCTCTTGCAGATGTGGTCGTACGAGCATTTCCCCATCGGTCGACCGCTGGTTCCGCGGGATCAGTTCGCATTAGTCGGGGATGGGAGAGACGGCCCTGTGATGGGATGGAGGTGGGCTAGGCTGAGTTTGAGGTGGGCCACAGATCAGGCGCACCTCTGCTATCCTTCGTACGCCACAGACTTTGATCTGCTTCTCGACGACAGTGTCATCTGGGATCCGTGGACCACCGCAAACCTCCAATCCGTCGCTCCAGCCGGCCTTTCTTCTTTTTGTACGCAGGATGAGCCGTACTGGCGCACCCAGGTTCTACTCGTCTTCTCGCACATGGTTGAGGGTTACTCGCCTGAGCGAGTTATGCGCCAGTTTGGCCTACGCCAGGCTGTCCCCGTGCCGCCTCCTCGACAGATCCCGCACCATATCCACGAGTACGTCAAATATGCATTACATTCACATGTTATTTTATACATAATTTCCATCACAACCTAATTTCTTTGTCCGCAGGCAATCCAGGAAGGGTCGAGTGAGGGACGATTTCATTCGTCGACAGCAGCCTTATGTGCAGCAGTGGATGGATTGGGCGCACACACGCACGGTCGAGGAGCACAGGCCATACAGCCACGACATCTATTTTTCCTATCTGTCTTGGTACCGACCTCGCACGATCTACCGATTGACGGGCGGTCCACCCGCCGCGCCTGATGAGCCCATCCCTCCCGCCACCCTCGATGACGGCTACGACCGACGCCTAACTGGGTGAATCCACTCTTCTGTGAGTTCCTTAGCTCTTTGAAACCTTACTTTCACATGGATTATCGTTCTATAATTGCATTAATTCGTGTGCACAGCTAGACATCCTCGGCGGCATCTCTACTGGTGCACGAGACATGATGGTCAGGTCCCGCCTCGGACCCACCATGCCCAGCGACGATGTGTACGCATATTGTTCAGAGGTCGAGCGGCGGGTCGATCAGATTTTAGTCGGTTTCAGAGTGCTGCTGCCACCTCACTTGACCGTGATTCCCCCACCATCACCGTCGGCGCCAGGTCCTTCGTCGCATGTGCCACCAGCGGACCGTCCGTCGTCGTCGCGCCCTCCACCACTGCACACGGGTTTCGTGCCTGCCGACAGCTCTTCGGACAACAGCTCTTCGGATGACGAGCTCGATACTCCTCCATGGCACCAGCCTCCTGACCAGGCACAGCAGCATCCTACACAGTCGACACATGTGCTTCCTAGCTTCCTTCCCGATGCTCCGCCGCCTACGCAGCCGACACAGCCTTCCCAGTCTACGCCAGCTGCGCAGACACCACCAGTAAGGAGGCGGCGCGTCAGGGATCGTCAGCCCCCCTCTCGATACACACCATCAGAGTATCAGCCCCCCCCACAGAGGGGCAGGAGGGGGCACTAGTCCGATGTATGCTTTTCTCAGACTGTTCAGTTTTCGTATATTTTTGTTAGGTTTCCAACTTTTTGGGGTTTTATGTTTTCTACTGTTCTACTTTTGTATGACTTTGCGTTTCTACTTTTCAGCTTTTACCTATTCATCTGATGCTCGTTTTCGTATGATTAATCTTTGCGACTTTTGCACTTACCATCTTTTGCGCCGAGACGTCTGGTTTCATACAAATGCGTCGAACCAACGAGACAAAACTAGGTATCAAAAGCACGGTATAAATGCGAAATTGGTATGTACTTGTACGGTCCAGATGGCAAAACTTTGTCGTCTTACTTCTTTTCGCAAATCAGCCTACAATTATCGCGGCTTATACCTTTTAAACATTTTTCTCGGAACCTAAAAAGGCTAAAACCCACATCTCATCTCCAAACTTCGATCTAATTCAAGGAGTATCTCCCATTCACTATTCTGACCAAGTTTCCCTTCTGTAAGATTTTCAAAATCTCATCCGACGCCTTAGTTTCAAGTCTCGTCATTTTTTGAAATTCTAATTACCCTAAAGTACCCTGTTTTCGAATTATCACAAAATCATCAAATCTTGCCAAATTTCATTCAAATTTCCGCTGAATATGCTCCAGAAATAAAGTTACACTTGTGTGTGAGATTAGATCTCAAATCAGCCATCCCAATTTCAGAATTTACAAACAAGTCCTACTTCTCAAATGAAATCATTATGAAACGTTTCGATTGCGACCACGGGGCAAAAGAAGGAGCAGAGAAAGTTTCCCAGATTTCAGTCGCTATACCGTATAGCGACTGAAAGCTGCGGGTTTCAGTCGCTATACGGTATAGCGACTGAAACCTGGCTGGCACGGCACAGGTGCCAGCGGGGCATTTGTGCCGTGCCACGTCTTCAGTCGCTATACCGTATAACGACTGAAGACTGTCGCGAGGAGGATTTCGCGACTGAAAGTCATTTTTACAAATTTAAAAAGTTAAGAGTTAGTTTTGCAATTATTTTTTTTTATAGGGTTATTTCAAAAAAAAATTCGTTTTCTTCAAGTAGGTGCATAGTTGATGATCATCTGCGGAGTTGCGATCCGCAAGTCCAGAGCTCTCTCGTAAGCGCGGCGGGCTGATTCAAGCGTTCCAAGGCGCTTCTCGAGGTCGACATAGAACATCCACAGCTTCAAAGATCTGTGTACTCTCATCTGGACAGGTTGGTCGCCCTCCGCAGCTGCTCTCCTCTTGACCTCAACCGAGGGCTCAGCTGCGCCTCGCCTCAAAAGGCCAATGGCCTTGCCAAATTGCTTGTGTCTGAGTGCCATTTCTGCCCACTCGCACCACACACTCGCCAGGTCGTCCACTCTGCTGTATGGGTAGCGGAAGGACCTGCTTCTCCTAGGACAGGAATTAGGACAGAAACTGAAGATGGAGGAGACACCAACACCATCGTTGAAGGTTTAAGATTCTCTTGTGTGGCACTTGCTGTCTTACTCTGATGCCTGTGTCATGATTTTGGTTTAGCAGAGAAGCCGGAGTGCGAGTTGTTGAGGCGGAGGTTTATAAAGTCGAATTTTGTCTTCGCAAGTCGGGACTCGGAGGTTGATAGATTTTTCGATGTGGCCTTGTGGGCCATTCATATAAAATAATCCAATGGTTGAAAGCTGGATCTGCAATACCAAACATGTCAACGCCATCACTGTCCGGTGAATGTCAAAGACACATGATTAAACCTTACTCGTTTGGATATTAGAGAAAATATTTCTGGTGAAAATTGCATCCCGAGCGTGAATTTAATAATCACATGAAATCCCCTTCTATTCCGTGAAAAATAATCCAATCAATGAAATAATCTCAACTAAACATGATCTTTGTTTAGGCGGGGGCAAGAATAAAAATCCAGACCAACGAAAAAAATTACTAAAAATAGAAAATTTCAAAAACAAATTACAAAAAATTTAGAAAAATATAAAAATTCAAGGAAAATATGAAAAAAAAATTTTGTGGAAAATAGAAATTTTTTTAAAAATCACAAAAAATATAGAAAAATTCAAAAAATTCGGGAAAATAAAAAAAAATTGCAAAAAAAAATTACTGAGATGTACCTAAACATGCCATATTCATACAAAACATCAAAATTTGACAATATAGAAATATACCTAGACATGTCATGTTCATAAAGACATACAAAACATCAAAATCAGACAATAAAGAGGTGTACATAGACATATCATGGTCATACAAAGCATATAAAGCATCAAAATCAAACAATAAGGAAATTTACCTAGACATATCATGTTTATACAAGCATTCAAAGCATCAAAATCAGAAAATAAAGAATGTCCATACAAAACATGATGTTCTTAGATAATAAGAAATGTCCGTACAAAACATCATTAAACTGCAAATTAACCATACATAAATTGTACTTAGATAGTAAGAATGTTCATCCAAAGCATTAAATTTTAATTAAATCTTGCATCCCATCCCATGAGCACTAAGTAGACATTCGGTTCACCATTTCATCAACACCTTAAAGTAAATCAAGTTCGGCTGAACAGGAGGCACATTTAATGGAATTTTTTTAAATAATCGAGATTAAAAAAATAAATTGCAAAATTAATCTACAATATATCAAAATTGCAAAATAACCTGCCCCGTCAGCTTGTCACAGTTTGAAACCATGACAAATCGACTCTCATGCCTCAATGAGCCAATGAGTCACTATTCACCACTAAAAATGGGAATAAATAGTACAAAAAATGGAATCAAAATTTGAATCCAAGACCACTTACTTTAAGACAGACATAACCACCAATCCAATCAAAACTTTTAACTGTTATTTGTAGCGAACAAAAAAAACTACAATATAACCCAAAAATTAGGTCAATGTTTTCTATTTAAAAAGTTTCATACTAATATAATATAACATATAAATGTATTTTTCTATATTACACGGAAATTTGAAATTCAAAATTTCACTCCAAAATTTGAATTTAAAAAATTCAACAAGTCTAAATTCAAATTCAAATTTTGATTTCAAATTTCAAATTTTAATTTCGAATTAATAAATTCAAAAATCAAATTGAAATTTATAAATTTCATATATAATTTAAAACTATATATTTTGAATTTAAATTTCAAAATTTCAATTTTGAAAATCAAATTTAGAAATTCATAACTCAAATTAAAATTTAAAATTTGGTAACTTCAATTTTCATTTTTAAAATTTTGAATTTAAAATCTTATATTTTTTTTAGTTTATGATTTGTAATTTATAGTTTTTTATTTTTGGATTTCTACATTCAAAATATGAAACTTGAGATTTCGAATTTAGAAGTTCGACAATTCAAATTTAAATTCAAAGTTCAAAGTTACTTTCAAATTTCATATTTCAAATTTAAAATTTAGAGATTCAAATGTAAATTTGGAATTTCAAATTGCAACATAATGCAGTAGAATACTTTTATATGTTATATTATAGTACTATTAAATTTTTAGAAGAGAAAACATTACTTAATTTGCGGACTACATTGATGAACAATTCATCAAAGTTAGCAATTAAAAGTCTTAGTTGAATTAGTTGTTATGTGTCTCTTAAAACTAGAGGTTTTGGATTCAATTCAAATCTTGGTTTCAATTTTTGTATTATTCTCTCATTTTTAATAGTGAATGCTGGATGATGGCTCAATGACTTGGCTCGAGTTGAAGTGGTTTGTGGTTTGTCACAGCTCCAGCTATGACATCTGACTTGTCGCAGTTTCAAGCTAAATCACTTCAAATTAAGTAGAGAGATTAATTTTAGCTAGAGAGATCGATTTTAGCTACATCTACTAAATTTTGGAGGAGGTTAACCCGTCTACCTGGACTAACAAATCATAGTTACTCCTCGGTCATTTCCTCATGTGAGTATGGTGCTCCTTTAGTCCCCAATATTTAGTGAGAGAACTAAGGCAACTAAAAATGGAGTAAATAAACTTCGTACTTCTTTCCATGTTACCTGTCTAGCTGCTCAGCAAAGTTAGGGGTTCTATCAGATGCAAAATTTACAAAAGCCAATACTTGGCGCTTAATGTTATACATTTCTGAATGATCCTAGTCTAGTTATCTATCAGCACGAAATGCACACTTCATGGATCTGATATGTATATCACGAAAATTGGAGCAAGAAACTGATCATTTGTTTCGGCAGCAGATGCATTCCTGGTCTTGTACTAAAGCATGAATACACACATTCAGTGACAAATTGATATGATATTGAGATCAATTTGAGAGGATTGCACCATAAAATTATCAGTTTATGCACTCCAGAAATTAGTGACAAAGGTAATAATATGACAAAAGACTTGCCTCAAAGACTTCATGGCCAATTAATGGCATGGTCCAACCAACCAAATGAGTTGCCTATACCACCTGTAAGAAAATATGAACAAGGATTTGCACCACCTGTAAAATTTATGCACTCCAGATATTAGCTTGGTTTCTAGGACTCTGAGCTGTACAAATCAGGCTTCTAAAACTTCAGTAGCCTAGATCCAGTGAAATTGCTTCGAACATAACCATCAACTTAAGTGCAGTGGAATTAGTACATGAGCACAAACAAGTGGTATAGCATGCCTTCTTGCTGTTATGGGCAAGCTACTAGGCATTGCAACCAACCATCAGCATTCTACAAGCAAGAACCATCCAAAATCAATCACTAGCACTTCTTGTCAGTTACCATCAGAAAGGAGCGTCAAGAGCCGGCTACAAAATCGCCGGCGACATTGCTGGAGAAGATAGGAAGTTGTGATGATCTCTGTCTACAATCTTGTGAAGTTGCAAGGTTGAGCTCAACATGAGTAAGGATGGCAAATGTCAATGTCATTGTGAGCTAAAATAAAATCTGAAAAAATTTAACTAAACATTAGTCACTAAGGCACTAACCACAAACAAGACACCTAAACCGGACAAAAATTTCAAAATTTTTTTAAATCAAATCGGCAAAAACTGAAACTAAAATCCGAACTCACGTTGAAATGATCCAGGAAGGATCACAAGAAGAGATGGAGAGAAGAATTGGAGATTGCTATGCACCTGGATCCAAGATTGCCCCGTCACCGGATCTGTAAGAAGAAGATGGCGTTCTCCTCGGCCAAGATCTGGGAGAAAACGAGGAGGAGTAGATCTACGAGATCGGGAGAGGGAGAAGGTTGTTTTGTTTTCGGCGTGATGGGCCAGGATTGCGCCGGGGAAGGATTTTTTTTTTTCAATCCAAACAACCCATCAGGCGCAGGGCGTTAAATAACTGGATGCCCTGTTCTTTTTGCCCGCCGCCGCTCGGTCCAATCCTCCCCCCAATTCCCATGGCTGCGGCAGCGTCGACGATGTCACTCCATTACCAACATTTGTACGACGACGATCTCGAGGCGGAGAAACATATGCGTTTAAGTCTTCTCAATTACCGATATTTCTGGACGAGATTCTGGGATTCCAGCGATACTAACTTCGAAGACATCAGTAAGTACATGTGCGCACGCGTATCTTTATTAGACTATCTCCAACCCACCGGCGCTTCGCTTGGCGCTTCAACGGAATATTCTCCAGTATATTCCATGCCACGTATGCGAAACAACATCTGAAGCACCACTCTTCTCCAACCCACCGGCGCTTCGCTTGGCGCTTCGCGAGGCACCTTCTGAAGCACCACCCTTCTCCAACCCACCGGCGCTTCGCTTGGCGCTTCGCGTGGGGCCCGCACATACATTATTTATTACACATTAACAAATTGATAAAATAAATTTCAGATAATTCGAAGACAACAAATTAAAATAAAATTGTTGTAAATAACAAAAAAGATTTAAAAATATTTTTATTGAAATGGCACACGGGAAAAAAATATGACATATACTAAATTAAAATTCCGCAACAGTCGGCTCTTAACAACCACACAAACAACTACTCATCCGTACCGCCGGCCCCGAAACACTGCCAGATGTGCTCGATAAGATCCCGTTTCAGTTGCCGATGTGTTGGGCGAGCACGGATCGCATTATTTCGATCTAGCATATGTTCAAAAATTGGCGGAGCATTGCTGTGGATAGTAGGCGGTGTTACGGTTGATGTGCCTTGAGTATCGTACAAACAAGTGAATCCAAAACCACTTAAATTAATAGTGCGAGTACAAATGTTAAAATGAAAAGTACAATGTTCGGTCTACTATTTGTTTTTCAGATTGTTAAGCTGCTCGTTGATGTATTCTATTGCAGCCTCATGCGTCGCCTTACGGTTGTCCGATAAATGGGATGTATCCATCCCAAGTAGCTTCGTCAACGACTTCATCAATGAAGCCTTCTCTTTGCTTCTGGCCATCCCCTGCAATTTATCGGCTACAGCAAGGGCTTTGTCGGCCATAGTATTAAGCTCGGCGTTGGCTTTGTCGATGCGCTCTAGGGTCTCCTCGCGCGCCGATGATGTTCCGCCTAGTTTGCTCTTACCCTTCCGCTTTGCCGCGTCTCGCCCTATAGGTCGTGCAAGCTCGACGGGGTCATCGTCGTTGTTCGACGACGACGTGTGAGCACCTTCTTCGTTGAGGCGAGCTCTTTTGGAAGAATCCAAGTAGCTTCGGCACCATTTCGGTTGACCACATACGGCTCTCCACCAGTGCTCCATGATGAAGGCCTGACCCACCTCTTGTCTGTACATGTCGCGTGCTTGCGACGTCAATTGGTCATCCGAACGACCACTAGCATAGGCATCGCGCAACCTGCAGTAAATACCATTGAACTGAACAATTTTTTTATTGCTCTTTTGCCAATGGTCTTTGCAGTGCCTGAGATCTCGTCTGCGATCAGGCGGACTGCTCTCGTTGTACTCGGCAACCACCTTTGACCAGTACTCGTCACATTTTTGATTGTTCCCATCGACCGGGTCGAGGGAGTTATTTAACCATGCACTGATCTGGAGCACGAAAAATCCAAATTTAATAACAAAGTCTACCATAGCGGATTTTAGTAGTTAGATGAACACTCACAAGTCGCATGTCGTCCTGTTGGGACCAGAGCATTCGTTTACGCTGTGCCCCAGACCTTCGTGCGCCTTTGCCAGCGTTGTCCTCGGCCTCGATCACTCCCGGGACCGAGCTATGCGGACTCCCGGTATCCGATACGGACGTGGACTGGGAATTTTTGCTCGGTGGTTCAGGAGGCGAGATTCCTGCAGACATGGTCGGAGCTCCAACGTAATGAGGATTTTGGCCGTAAGGGCCGTAGGGGGATTGCGCGTACGGATGTGCATATGGATGTGGTTGGCCGTATGGAGGGGGTGCAGCGTACGGTGGATAACACATCGGGTATGGTGGGGGAGGAGGCTGAAAACTGGGCGGATTTTGACTGTTTGGCGCTTGGGAGTTCTCCTCATCTAAATTTGGTTCGCCAAACCAATTAACATAACCGCCGGGGGGATTATTGGCCATTGGAAATTTTTTCGGAAAATACTGGATGAACAGGAGAGTGCAAAGTGTGTGATTTTGGTTTGCTTGAGGCTAAATGAGCTGAAAATTGGGCATATTTATAGCCAGGGGGTCACACAAATTTTCAGGATTTTTTTGCAATTTTTTTGGAATTTTTTGGAATTTTTATGAATTTTTAACCTCAGAAATGAATAAATTAAACTCCAACGGCTATTTTTAAACGGTTTAATTTAAACGGCTAAATTTTGAGTCACTGACAGGTGGGACCGAGGCCACCAAATACTCAAACGGCTAAATTTCCCAGCCCTAACTCCAAACAGCAACTGACATGCGGGCCCTCTACAAACGCTGGCCCACCTGACAGTGACACAGCGTGCACACGCGCGCGTAACGCGTTCACACCAGCCACGCGGTTTGTGGGGCCCACCGCGCCTCGTCCCGCACATCTGCACCGCACACACAGACACTGTCATGTGGCCCCGAGATGGATTTGGACCCACCTGTCAGCGCTATTTCTCTGGAGGGTACAAACTCACCGTTTTCCGCACTGTGGGCCCCACAAACCGCGTCACGAAGCGTGCACGCGTGCTCCAACGCTGCGCTTCGCCGAATCAACGCGTCGCGGGCCCCACCTGTCAGAGCCTCGCCGTTGCTGCTTCCTCAGGCGTCTCCTCTCTCCTCTCGCGATTATTTAATTAATTTTTTCGCGTGGGGCCCACCTGTCAGCGCGTCGTTGCGCCGGCGTTGGAGACAGCCTTAGGCTGTCTCCAACCCATCGGCGCTTCGCGAGGCGTTTCAACAGAATATTCTCCAGCATATTCTGTGCCACGTATGCGAAGCACCATCTGAAACACCCCCTACTCCAACCCATCGGCGCTTCGCGAGACACCTTCTCAAGCTCCCCCTACTCCAACCCACTTCGCGAGGCACCTTCTCAAGCTCCCCCTACTCCAACCCATCGGCGCTTTGCGAGGCGCTTCGCGTGGGGCCCGCATATACAATATTTATTACAGATTAACAAATCGTTAAAATAAAATTCAGATAATTCGAAGACAACAAATTAAAAGAGAAATATTGTAAATAACGAAAAAACGAAAAATTATTTTTATTTGAATGGCACACGGGAAAAAACATGACACATACTAAATTAAAATTTGGCAACAGTTGGCCGTTAACGACCGGACAAACAACTACTCCTCGGCCCCGTCGCCCCCGAAACGCTGCCAAATGTACTCGACAAGATCCCGTTTAAGTTGTCGATGCGTTGGGCGAGCACGGATTGCATTATTTCGATCTAGCATATGTTGGAAAATTGGCGGAGCACTACCGTGGATAGTAGGCGATGTTATGGTTGATGTCCCTTGGTTATCGTATAATTGAGTGATCGGGTCATGAGCGTGCCGCTCATCCTCGATTATCATGTTATGGAGGATGACACACGCTTTCATAATATTGGCAAGGGTTGATTGTCGCCAATATCGACCGGGGCCGCGGACAATAGCAAATCGAGCTTGCAACACCCCAAACACTCGCTCCACATATTTTCTTGCCCCTTCTTGATGTTGTGCAAATAACCTGAGTTTGTCTGTTTGGGGCAAGGGTACGGTTTTCACGAAAACAGCCCACTCGGAGTAAATACCGTCGGCCAGGTAGTACCCCATATTGTACTCTGTCCCATTAACAAAGTACTTAACAGTAGGAGCTTGCCCGCGCAACACATCAGTGAAAAGGGGGGATTGGTTAAGCACGTTGATGTCGTTGTTGGATCCGGCGACACCAAACAAGGCATGCCATATCCACAAGTCTTTTGACGCGACCGCTTCAAGTATTATTGTAGGGACTCCTTGATCACCACGGGTGAATTGGCCCCTCCATGCAACTGGGCAATTGCGCCATTCCCAGTGCATGCAATCGATGCTTCCCAGCATCCCTGGGAAACCTCGGTCATCTCCTTCCTGTAGCAGACGCTGGAGATCTTCGATAGTAGGTTTACGGAGATATTCCTCCGCAAATCGATCGATGATTCCTTCGACGAAATTCTCCAGGCACTGAATGGCCGTCGACTCTCCGATGCGTACGTACTCGTCGATGGCATCGGTGGGCGAGCCGTACGACAACATGCGCAAAGCCGCAGTGCATTTCTGCAATGGAGATAGCCCCTTTCGGTTGAGGGCATCTCTCTTCTCGGTGAAGTACGGGGACCACTCCCCGAGAGCTTCGACGATTCGCAGAAAGAGGGATCTCCCCATTCGGAACCTTCTGCGAAATAAGTAGCTGGGGTACACCGGAATGTCGGCAAAGTAGTCCGCGACTAGACAGTTATGACTGTCTTCGCGATCTCTTTCGATGTACCTTCTGCTACCTTCTCGGCGGCGGTGCGAGGTACCAGCGTCAATGTTGGGTTGAACATCAACAAGAGCGTGCTGCAGATGGGGTTCGATCATCAGAAAGGTTTGTGTGAACCCCGTCACAAACTCTTCCATCTGGTTGGTGGCTTCATCCTCAGCACTACTAGTTCTTGAGCTGGACGACATTTTTTTGGGGTTGGTTGTGAAGTTAAGATCACCAACAACTGAGGTTTCGGTTGTGAAGTTGAGATTACTGAGGTGTGAAGATGAGGGCATGGGGAGTCCAAATATATAGGGGAGAAGCGAATAGATCACATGCGTCGGCTCCAACGGCTAAAATCCAAAGGCATCGAGCAGATGTGTCAGCTCCAACGGCTAAAATCCAAAAGTACCGATCACATGTGTCGGCTCCAACGGCTAAAATCCAAAAGCATCGAGCAGATGTTTCAGCTCCAACGGCTAAAATACAAAGGCATCGAGCAGATGTGTCAGCTCCAACTGCTAAAATCCAAAAGTATCGATCACACGCGTTGACTCCAACAGCTAAAATCCAAAAGTACCAATCACATACCACAGTGCGAACAGGTGAATACAAAACGACTTAAATTAATAGTGCGAGTACAATATTTGAAATGAAAAGTACAATGTTCGGACTACTATTTATTCTTCAAATCCTTAAGCTGCTCGTTCATGTATTCTATTGCAGCCGCATGCGTCGCCTTACGGTCATCTGAGAAATGGGATGTATCCATCCCAAGTAGTTTCGTCAACGACTTCATAAATGAAACATTTTCTTTGCTTTTGGCCATCCCCTGCAATTTATCGGCTACAGCAAGGGCTTTTTCGGCCACACTACTAAGCTCGGCGCTGACTTTGCCGATGCGCTGTAGGGTCTCCTCGGACGTCGACGATGTCTCGCCCAGTTTGCTCTTACCCTTCCACTTCTGCTTTGCCGCTTCCCGCCCTTGCGGTCGCGGAAGCTCGACGGGGACATCCTCGTTGTTTGACGACGACGTGTGCGTACCTTCTTCGTCGACGCGAGCCCTTTTCGAAGAATCAACGCAGATTCGGCACCACTTTGGTTGACCACGTACGGCATTCCACCAGTGCTCCAGGACGAATGGATGACCAACCTCCTGCCTGTACATGTCGCGTGCTTGCGACATTAACTGGCCGTCTGAACGACCACTGGCGTAAGCATCCCTGAGCCTACAGAAGATGCCATTGAATTGAACAATTTTCTTATTGTTCTTTTGCCAATGGTCTTTGCAGTGCCTGAGGTCTCGTCTACGACCGGACGGACTGCTCGCGTTGTACTCCGCAGCGACCTTCAACCAATACATGTCGAATTTTTGGTTGTTCCCATCAACCGGGTCGAGGGAGTTATTCAACCATGCACTGATCTGGATAAAAAAAATTTGTTCAAAAAAATTTGTGATACAACCGGCGAAATAAATCTGCGTTAGCAAAACTTAATGTATAAATGAACACTTACAAGTCGCATATCATCTTGTTGCGACCAAAGCATTCGTTTACGCGGTCGTCCAGCGTTGTCATCCTCCACGCTCACGACCGGGGGCGTGCTCTCCGGAGTGCTTGTATCCGATGAGGGGGTCGAGCGGTCATTTCTTCTTGGTGCTTGTGGCGGGGACATTTCCGCAGGGATCGCCGGAGCTCCGATGAAATGAGGATTCTGGCCGTAAGGGCCATAGGGGGGTTGTGCGTATGGATGCCCTGGTGCGTACTGCCTAGGGTGTGTGTACGCATGTATCTGCCCATATGGAGCGGGAGGAGCGAACGGTGGGTAAAACATCGGGTATGGGGGGGTGGGGGCTGAAAACTGGGCGGATTTTGGCTGCTTGATGGCTGGGTGTTGTCCTCATCTACATTCGGCTCGCCAAACCAATTGACATAATCACCAGGATGATTGTTGGCCATCGGAAAATTTTCTGGAAAATATTACAAGAAGAAAGAATGGAAAGTGTATGGTATTTGGTTGTGTTTGAGTGAAAATGAGGTGAAATGTCCCCATATTTATAGGAGGAGGAGCACAGAATTTTTCACGAATTTTTGGTAATTTTTGGGATTTTTTGGCATTTTTTACTAATTTTTACACCCAAAAAATATTAAAATAATCCAACGGCTATTTTTAACGGCTATTAATCCAATGGATAAATTTTTGTGTCTCTTACATGTGGGCCCGAGCCGAATATTCCCCAACGGCTACACTCCAACCAGCACACGCGCAAAATTAAACCTAACAGTGGCTGACATGTGGGACCAAATGGCTATAGGGCCCACCGGTCATAGACCTAGAAGCACTCAACTGAGCTGTGCACGTGGCACGCGGACCGAGCGCACTCACGCGGCCTCACGCATTTTGTGGGGCCCACGCGTGTCCCGTGCGCACTCTCTCATGTTTGCCACAGCCGCTGACATGCGGGCCCGGAAATTTTTTTGGCCCACTTGTCAGTGCGCTTCAACTGGGGGGTACGCAATCGCCGTTCGCTCACGCGTGGGGCCCGCAAAACGCGTCGCCAGGCGGTGCCCCCGCTCCAACGCTGCCGCGTGTGCGCACGAGGCGTCGGCCGGGCCCACCTGCAGAGCTTCATTGCTGTCGCGTGAGGAGGCGTCGTCTCTCTCTTCTCCGGCGTGAAAAAATAATTTTTTAATACCTGGGCCCACCTGCAGATCCACGAGGCGGCGGCGTTGGAGATGGTCTTATATGATCTCATCTTAGCATTAATAAAAAATCAAATGCATTTTGATCAATGCAGCGACTGGTTTCGGACCTATGCGCTACACGGATAATCCACCGGTGTACCCTTTTTGTACTCGCTTTTATACCATGGTGATCTTCTCTGTGAAGGTGAAGGAAATTAGGGGGGGTTTGCAGTGGCCACTCCATGTCTTTGGTCTCATTGCTGCACGGGACTCCAGAGATCAAAAGCGTAATTTTATCTTCGGACGTTTTAGGGATAACTACCAGACTCTTACGAGAGAGGTACTGAAAATCTTTCTAATCTTACAAATTTTTGTTTTGAGGGATTTTAATCTTGCGTCTTGGCTCAAATTAAATTTATAAAGGTTCAAACCTAGTTGTGTTGTGTCCACCGATTCCGTATCACTTAATAAATTGATTTGAGTATGGGTGAGAGCAAGTTCCATAACCCTGGCCACTCATGAACCTTCATTAGAAACTTGGTGGTATAAATCTAGGAAGTCATTCGGAAGGTCTAGACAATCTGACCATTCTTGTGCTCCAGAAGGTATTGGACAAAAAGAACTAAAGAATTTTTAACAAAGAGTCAGGACCCAGAGACGTTGGTAGCCTCAACAAAGAGAAATACACCTACTAGAGCTATGCGAGTAACACGAACTTGATCACTGATTAGTGCAATATGCAACTAGGCACAGGGGTTGCCAAGTCACTACAAGTCTTATAGTAGAAAGAGAACAAAGGGTATCTTTCAGTTTTTCTAGTGAGTTGTTTATGTTGGATGATCTGCTGTGACTTAATTTTATAGTTTTCTCTCCTTAATGAAATTACAAGCAGGCCTCCTACTTCCACTTTGGAAAAAAAAAAAAAGACATATTGAGTGAGGGGGTGTTTGGTCGAGCTTGGCTTGCCCAATAAACCGCCTTTTTGAGTTTATTGGCTCAAAAGACTGGTTTATTTGATAAGTCCAGAAATTGTTTGGCTGTCAAGAGTTTGAACTTTAAAATTTGAGGGAGTGAGAGGAGGTTGTGGGGATTGGGATAAGCCCCAAATAATCAAAAAAAAAAATCAGGCTGAACTAGATACAGTTTATGCCCCTAAATATTAGGCAATCGGCTTATAAACTCTCAAATAAGTCAGGCATTTGTCCAGTTTGAGTATTTTAGTAAGCTAAAATCCTAAATAAACTCAGTCAAACACCCTCTAAGTCAAATAACCAAGCATTTCGTACTAAATTTTGCCTATTTTCAATTCGTAATCACGTTGATTTTGCTTCTGTTGGGATATGCCTCTATCTCTTAATTTGTTGGGATATACCTCTATCCTCTAATTTGTTGAGATATGTCTCTATCTCTTAATTTGTTGGGATATGTCTCTATCCTCTAACTTGTTGAGATATGCCTCTATCTCCTATTCTTTTTGACCTATAAATAGGCACCACATGTACTTTGTAAACTTTAACCATTATAGTGATTTATTTTTTTCGTGATTTTTTTCCCTTCCACCTTGAAGGGGTTTTTACACGTTAAATCCTGTGTCACTTTCCCTAACAATTGGTATCAGAGCCATCCGATCTCAGATCCAACGGCCCGATTCGCGGTTCCACTCAAACCCTAATTTTTCCTCTCTCTTCTCCCACCCAGCCGTCGGCCTCCCCAACGACGAGCAGCAGCCACCTCTCCACACCACCGAGCAGCCGCCCCCCACGTGTGCGCCTCCTCTTGTGTACGGGCGCATGACCCAGCCGCCGCGCCTCCTCTCGCGTACGAGCGCTCGCCCCACGCGCCCGCTGCTCGTGCGCACAAGGAAGATTGGGGAATTGAACTTGCTGCGTGATCTGATATGCAATTTTTTCAGGAATTTTTTTTTCTTTCAATCTTAGTTCCTGACAATTTATTTCGCTATTATGTCTGCAAAATTTGACATTGCGAAGTTCGATGGCAAGATCAGTTTTTCTATCTGGCAGGTTCAGATGAAGACTATTCTTACACAGCTTGGTGTCCAGAAAGCGCTTCTGACAAAACCGAACAAAGTAGATGAAAGTGCGTGGGACGAACAGGATCAGAAAGCTTTGTCTGCCATCCAACTTAGCCTGTCTACAGATGTTTTGCGCGAGGTCATCAAGGAGGAGACTGCCGCCTCCTTGTGGACGAAGTTAGAGACGTTATACATGAAGAAAAATCTTGCCAACAAATTGCACCTCAAAGAACGTTTGTACACAATTCGTATGGCAGAAGGTACCTCCATTCAGTCTCACCTCAGTGAATTTAATTCTATCATTGTGGACCTTGAGAGTCTAGATGTGAAAATTGAGGATGAAGACAAGGCTATTTTGTTGGTTGTCTCTTTGTCTGCTACCTTTCAACAGTTTAAAGAAATTATGTTTTATGGTAGTCATGATACACTCAGTTTTGAGAACGTTAAATCAAATTTGTTGTCTAAGGAAAAATTTGATGTTGAGTCTCATTCCAGTGGGAAGGGTGAGGGTTTAATTGTTAGAGGTAGATCTAATCAAACAGGCAGGTCAAATAGATCAAAGTCTAGGTCTAAATCTAGAGGTCGTAAATCCAACACCTTTTGCCGTTATTGTAAATCCAATACTCATGATATTCCTCAGTGTGATAAATTGAAAAGAAAAGAAGAGAAAAAGAAAACATATTTGGAAAAATCTGCTGAGGATCCAACACCTTTGCCGTTATTGTAAATCCAATACTCATGATATTTCTCAGTGTGATAAATTGAAAAGAAAAGAAGAGAAAAAGAAAACATATTTGGAAAAATCTGCTGAGGCTAGAATTGTTGATAGTGATAGTGGAGAAGCACTCATGGTTACTACTGATATTGAGAAACGCATGTCTTGGGTTCTTAATTCAGCTTGCACTTTTCATATTTGCTCACATAGAGTGGTTTTCTGATTATACTCTTGCAACTGGTGCTGTTACTATTGGTGATGACTCTCCACTTGAAATTGTTGGAATTGGTTCTGTTCAGATAAAAACTCATGATGGCACCTTTAATACCCTTACAAATGTTCGCCATGTCCCTAAAATGAGGAGGAATCTTATTTCTTTGGGCACCTTAGAAGCTATGGGTTATAAGCATACCGGTGACAATGGTGTTCTTAAGATTTCTCTTGGCAACTGTGTTATTTTAAATGCCAGTCGTGTGAACCTTTATTACTTGCAAGGTTCCACAGTTACAGGTACTGCAGCTGTTTCTATTGCATCCAACACCTCTAATACCAAGCTGTGGCATATGCGCTTGGGTCATATGAGTGAAAAAGGTATGCATCTCTTGCACAAGAAAGATCGTCTACATGATATTGGCAAACTTGAGTTCTGTGAACATTGTGTTTTTGGAAAACAAAAGAGGGTTAGTTTTGCTACTTCAACTTACCAGAGTAAAGATATTCTTGATTATATTCATTCTGATCTTTGGGGTCGTTCTCCTCATCCTTCTATTGGAGGTTGTGAGTACTTTATTTCTTTCATTGATGATTTCTCGCGCAAAGTTTGGGTCTACTTCTTAAAATATAAGAGTGATACTTTTTCGGCTTTCATGACTTGGAATACTTTGATAGAAAACCAAACTGGCAAAAAATTAAGAAATTGAGAACTGACAATGGATTGGAATTTTGTAGTAGTGAGTTTGATACATTTTGTGCTAATCATGGAATTGCAAGACATTTGACTGTTTCAGGTTCACCCCAGTAGAATGGACATGCAGAACGTATGAATCGCACTCTTCTGGAAAGGGCCCGTTGCATGCTTTCCAATGCTGCCTTATGGGAAAAGCATGGCTTTTGGCCAGAGACTGTTGCTACAGCTGCTTACTTGATTAATTGCTCTCCCAATTCGGCGATTGATTTTCAGATTTCAGAAGAGGTATGGTCAGGTAAACCAGTTGATTATTCAAATCTGAAAATTTTTGGTTATCCTGCCTATACTCATGTCAATGATGAAAACTAGTGCCTAGAGCTAAAAAATGCACTTTTCTTGACTATGGTTCTAATGTCAAAGGATATCGTTTATGGTGTGCTGATTCTAGGAGAGTGATCATTAGTCGTAATGTTACTTTTGATGAAAGTTCATTATGTTCCTCTGGAGGTGTTTCTGTTAGTGGTAGCTCATCCGAAACTGTTGTTCCTACAAGTAAGCGGATTCTTGAGGTAGATGTACCTGTTCATGTTGATTCTACTGCTTGTTCTCCTACACAGTCAGTTTCTGATCCTCAGCCTCCTATTTCTAATGATCATCGCATTGCATGAGATAGACCTAGACGCACTACTCAGTTGCCAGCTAGATATCGTGACACTGATGATATATCTAGTTATGCTTTCTTTACTGCAAATGATTCTAATGAAATCTTTGAGCCTTCTTCTTATTCAGAAGCTATCTCATGTGATAATTCTTCAAAGTGGTTAACTGCTATGAATGAAGAAATTGAGAGCCTTCACAAAAATCATACATGGGATTTGGTAGAGCTTCCAGAGGGTAAATGACCTTTAAAGTGCAAATGGCTTTATAAGAAGAAGGATGGACTTTCTGGAATTGAACCTGCAAGGTGGAAAGCCCGGTTAGTGGTGAAAGGTTTTGAACAAAGAGAATGTATTGATTTCAATAAGGTATTCTCTCCTGTTGTTCGTCACTCATCAATTCGGGTCATGCTTGCTCTTGTTGCTTTATTTGATTTGGAATTAGAGCAACTTGATGTCAAAATTGCTTTTCTTTATGGAGATTTAGAGGAGGAGATCTAAATGACACAACCTGAGGGTTTTGCTGCTCCTGGTAAAGAGCATTTAGTTTATCATTTGTTAATATCTCTCTATGGTTTGAAACAAGCTCCAAGGCAGTGGTATAAGAGGTTTGATTCGTTCATGATTACTCATGGATTTACTCGAAGCAATTATGATCGTTGCATTTATTTCAAGCAGTTTTCTAATGGATCTTTTGTGTATCTACTGCTTTTTGTTGATGATATGCTTATTGCTTCTCCTGACAAGTCATTGATTGATCAGTTGAAGGCTCAACTTAGTCAAGAATTTGAGATGAAAGACCTTGGTCCAGCAAAAAAAATTCTTGGGATGGAAATTCAGCGTGATCGCCAAGCTGGTACTTTATTTCTATCTCAGAAAAGTTATATTGAGAAAGTTCTCGACAGATACAATCTCAGTAATTGCAAGCCTGTCTCTACACCGTTGGCTTCACATTTTAAATTATCCTCAAGTCAATGTCCTACCAATGAAGACGACAAGGACTATATGTCTCGTGTACCGTATTCCAGTGCAGTTGGCAATCTTATGTATGCTATGATCTGTACAAGACCTGATTTGCCTCATGCTGTTAGTGTGGTTAGCAGATTTATGTATAATCCTGGTAAGGAACACTGGAATGCAGTGCAGTGGATTCTTCGTTATTTGAAAGGTACTTCTGACTATGACTTGATGTTTGATACGAAACTGTTGAAGTCAAACAATGTTATTGGGTTTGTTGATGCTGATTATGCTGGTGATCTTGATAAACGGAGGTCTATTTCTGGCTATGTGTTCTCTTTATGTGGTTCTGCAGTAAGTTGGAAAGCTTCATTACAGTCTATTACTGCTTTTTCTACTACTGAAGCAGAGTATGTTGCAGCTACTGAAGGTGTTAAAGAAGCTATTTGGCTGCGAGGTCTAGTTTGTGAACTTGGTATTCCACAGGAGGTCAATTCTATTTATTGTGATAGCCACAGTGCCATTTGTTTGACCAAGAACGATATGTATCATACCAAGACCAAGCACATTAATATCAAGTACCACTTTATCAGCGATGTTGTTACTGAAGGCAAGATTGTTGTGGAAAAGATACATACTGATGATAATCCTGCAGACATGTTTACAAAGCCATTATCTAATACCAAGTTCAGGCATTGCCTTGACTTGGTTGGTATTCGCGGAGCTTGAAGTTTTTCGGGTTTTATGAGAAACATTTCTTTCATGGATTTGGAATCAAGGGGAGATTTGTTGGGATATACTTTTATCTCCTAATTTGTTAGGATATGGCTCTATTCTCTAATTTATTGAGATATGACTCTTATCTCCTATTCTTTTTGGCCTATAAATAGGCACTCCATGTACTTTGTAAACTTGAACCATTATAGTGATTTGTTTCTCTGTGGTTTTTTCCTTTCCACCTTGAAGGGGTTTTTCCACATTAAATTCTGTGTCACTTTCCCTAACAGCTTCTATTTGGATCGCCAATGTAACATGCCTTACGTTTTTCTTATTAGACACAGAAGCCAATATATTTGGGGTGAGCTGCCACCAAGTTGTGTAGTTTTTCTATTAGAAGAGGATGCAATGTTGGCTTATTGAATAAAGCTCAAATTGTTCTAAAGGTAGTTTTATAAGTTTATGATTACAATTTGTTTATTAATGTTCTCTATATGGGCAAATGATTTGATTAATACTTTGTCTAAAACCATATAATCATGCATGCAGGATTCTTCATTGGTGCTAACAGGTCCTAGTCGTGCAATTATATTGGTTGGTGAGGTTGATCTTGAGGTTGCACTAATGGTTAAGGGTGGGAGTCCGTCTGAAGATAAACTTTTATGTGTTGAACCTTATACTTGCGACATAAATAATTATATACATTGGGATAAATCAAGTGGTAGTCTTTTCCAGATTAAGGAAGACTCAACCGAACGTTGTACACTAGAATATAAGTTTGCACTTCTTAATAAAAGGTCAATGGAGGCAACAATCAAAGTATGTCATGTTAAAGGATCAAATGATTTTCACGGACGATTCATTGCTCATACGGAGAGTTTGATAAAGAGTATATAATGCTACTCGATTCTCAAGACAAGAAGGTAAGTCGTGAGTGGTGATGATGGATTTGTTCAACTCTCACGATCCGTTGTCCTTGTTGAAGAAGAGAGAGAGCTAATACTTGATGCGAAGGCTTGGCAAGGTAGTGATGACACCAATGCTGTTCAAGATAGTGTTAAATTTTCTACAAAAAGATCTAGCAGAAGTCATGGATGTTTAAATTTCGGGTTTTGCAACCTTTCAGTTACAGTTGCTTGGTCAATAATTTGATAGTAGTTGACTTGTTTTCGAGGTAAGTTTTACATAATCTGGTGTCCTCTAGTGAACAGTCAGGAGCCCAGAATGCATGTGTGCTGTAACCAACAGCACTGGATGCAAACCTTGTTCGATGTTATTATAACTTACTTGTTACTCTTTTTGATAGTGTGGTGTTAGTGATGTTGAGTTCTGTGGTACTAGGAAGCATTTGTTATTCACTCTATATATTGTTAAAAAGTTGAGTTATAATCAATGGTTAAGTGCTTGGATATGATCAGACGATCCAGGAATCAGTGGTCCCAACATTGTTATTGCTTCATGGTTTATACCATGAGAAGCAAGTGAATTGATATCATGGGAGGATATCAAAAATGCTTAAGATCACATTGGAGAGATTTACATGCATTTTATTCATGGACGGGCATGGTCCCAAACAGAACTTCATGTGCAGATTCCTCTACTTCCATTAATTTTATGTAATGGAGTGAAAAAAAATTGGAGTCATTATAGAAAAACCTGAGATGGTTGATGTCAGGGGTGCCGCCCCTCGCAGCGGTCTCAGGTGTGCACATACCTCAATTGTTCAGTCTATAGTCGTGCATAGAATAGATAATAATCATCCAACTCAAATACATTAATAACAATATCCAACATAAGGCACGGAATATGGCCTCATGGCCATAATCCAATTCATTTCGTAAGTTGGGCCTTTATAGCCAAATAGTTAAGTTATTATAACATAATTTTTAGCAAAAGTAAAGCAAAACGCAGCTACACGGACCCTTCCACAGTAGTGGTTTGAGTACGGCACGTGACCCTTCAAAGTTCCTGCTGTGGACACTTGCTGTTTTTCGGTTCTAGTGCATAGTCAGTCTTTTTGATCAGCTGATTCTCCATCTACTGGATTTATAATTGGAAAAATGAGTATTTTTGTACCCAGCAAACCATGATAACACCTATTTCACTGAATGCAAAATCGCAATTGAGAGAATACTTGTTTGGTTGGACGTCAAACTTTTCATGCACATTTTGGAATCATTAGGTAAACTAACATATAGCTTTGAAAAGAAACCTGCCAACAATTTCAGGTTGTATTAGCTTCATTTTATTTCAAATTGCTACTTTTGTCACATTGAAGTGGGTTTAACCTATCGCATGTCGACTCTTAAACATCCGGAAGCACGGACCATCGAATATGTTTTTAACTTTATTGAGGTATGCCAATTTACCTATAAAATTACCCGATTTTACTGTTATCCCATATCTATGACGATCAATCAGATCCCACAGTTTATATGCGAGAGACTAAATTGAGAAAACAAGGATTTTTAGTATGCTTTCCATGCAATTCACCACTATTCAATAGTTGGACTAAATATTGTTGTTTGAACCAGCCACACTGAATATCATATTCCTATTACCAAGTCAGAGAGCAAATTTGTGTGGAGCCAGGTATTAGCTGGATTGGATTGCTGCAAGTTGCAAGAAATGTTATCTGAAAAACCAGATTTTTTTTCTTTTATAATCTAAAACAATGCAGGTGTATGGAGAGCCTTATGTTGTAAAAAAAATTCAAAGATTCTTATTATACAAAGGGAGAATACCATAAACACTATAGCGATAAAAAAGAAAAGAATTCAGTCATAAAATGACGTGGTAAAATGAACATTTATACTATGGAAAAAATGTCCATAACCATAAAAATTTTATCAAGCGCTTGTTTTTCAAGTTATACATGTACTGTAACTTAAAAGTACCACTGCTAACCTGCCATGTAGCTGTAGTGACATAATGCATCAAGAACTGTTGAGCACGAGAAAATAGCATAAAAGAAGTTAAAACATGACAAATGCACACTATCAATCATCTCGTAGAAGTATCTCCCAGTGATTTAGTCATCACTGCAGCATTGCTTTAATACACACAAGGAAGTACTGAATGCTGATTATCTCTACCGTCAAGACCATTAATTTTCTTGCTGTTCGGTAAGCCCATGTCATTCCCATATATAGTTCAACTTGTAGTTTTACAAAGAATTAAATGGACAGATATTTGAACTACAAGACATCAATAGTTTGCCACTTTCAGTTAAGCATGTCCATCAAGTATCAGCTAAAGATTGGTTCATATTTCCTTAGCGGCATGTCCGTGACTAAGCACAAAACTAACAAAAAAAACATTATTGAAATTAGTTGTTTCCCTTGGAATGGGAGGACAAATGAAATTCTTTGTTTTCTCGAGTATTTTCTATATGCTGAACATATTTAGTTGAATCAATACGAAGAACTTGCTGTACGCATCTGAGTTTAGAAATGTATTGCTGAATCCCAACAGCATGAATATTGTGACAAAGTTGGTAAGTTCAAAACTGTGACAAACTTCATAGCTCTTTTACGATGGAGGCAGGCTTGGTTTATAGATTGGACATGTCCAACAACAAAACCAGTGAGTGGGTACGATGTGTTGAGCATTCATTCCCCCACGGTATGGTATTGCTCTTTTACGAAAGGAAACATGCAGGATGACCAAAAAAAATTAAAAAACTGATATGGGGCAGATATCCAGCTCTACATTTGCAGGAACAAACCGAGTCTCGTATACCAGTCTCACATGCATTCAACTGCTCAACTCTGAATAAACGGCTTAGTTGAGCACAAGTCTCGTAGCATCCAAAAGTGTACATAAGAGACTACTATTACAAGTGCATCCATGGGCTGTCAGCAACGAACTCGATGCTGAACCCAAATGGGATAGATGCAGGTAAGTTCGTCGTTGTAGTCTCCCAGCAACAGAACAAAATGTCAGAATATGAACGCGATATTTTGAGAAAATGCAGAAGAAGCAGAATAATGTCTAGTTCACAGACAGAACTATAGATCGATGTTAAGCCTACTCTTTGGTGGAGCGAGCTAGCACAAAGTAATTCACTCTATGCCGCACAGGAAGTCTCATCACAGAGGTCATGGGTTTCTGAATGGACGTGGAAAATGAAGTATGGAACATCTATAGGCAGGTTCCCTTTGGTGATAGTTTCATCTGCCAATTATCATGAAAAAAGAGTCATTGGGAGTCCATAAGGCAAGAATCACAAAAGGAATATAAATCAATTGCACATTGGAAGCAGACAACAATCTTGAACAGTACGTACATGGCAACTACAAAATTTGACATCTCATAAGAACACAAAACTAAAGACCACATAGATACTTGTTTCAACTTTGATTTCGTATAATATAGAAATTGTCCAGTCTTTTAGACCAATTTGAGCCATTCAAAAAATCTTGATGTAATGAACTATATGAGTTAGTTATTGAAGACAATGGTTGTTTGACACCTCAAGAAATAAGATAGGTACTAATAACAAAAGATCATACATGTGTAATTTGACCAAAAAAAACATTAATTTCTAATGCATATTCTTCCTCTCTTCATTTGGGTAGTTACCCTTCTACTGATGAGAGACGCTGGCGATGTCACTTTCCTGGAGCCATACAGATAGCCCATAATAGTGTTCTTTTGAGAGGAAAGTATAAAGTGTAGATGATCTCTTTCTCAGAGTTTTGCAGAAGTAAAATAGGTAAAAGAGGACGGGGATGGGATGGGGTATTATTCGGCAAGAGCTCTTGTTCGGCTGGCCGGTGAGAGTTTTTTTACATGATCGTCTAAAAAAGTAGAGAAGTGGATATGAGATTGTTATTTAAAATATTATTTTTCTTTGTACAATATTATCCTTAATAAATAAAGGATTAGATTTGATAGTGGTACTAGTATGTCTTGTAACTTGTGAAGAAGCTCATATTGATAGTATGAATATATGACCCATATATCTGTACAAATGAAAAGAATTTCACACGGTTTACCCTTATAAGGAGAACAGAATTAATGTACGCGTATGACTTTGCCAGAACAAACCAACCACATCTTTACAACCAAAGGCTCTTATAGTAAACCATAAACAAAAGTAAAACAATAGAGGTAATAACAGTTTATCATGCCAATAAAAACAGTAAACAAACAAATATATCAGCTATTCCTGTACCTTTTGTATGGAAGACAGTCATTGTTCCAAGATCAGTAGCAGTTCTCCGTGCAGCCCAATCACCTCTTGAACAGCGTGTATGTCACAATCAGAGATCTTGTTAAGCATATACTCATCAAAACCACCCATTGCAGTTATCTCTCTATTCCGGAAATCCAGTACAAGAGCAGAAATATCAGACCAAGATTTGAGTCTATTCCATGAAACCTCTGTCAGTGCATTGTTTTGCATCCGTGCGATGGAATTGGACACGATTTCTCGAATTGATCGCAGCCGTAACGGCTCACAGAACATTATAATTGATCGAGCAAAGGCCATCCTGTGTTGTTTGATCTCTCGTTTGGATGCAGCATCGTCGTTGAAGTCGAGCAGACAGAAGTACGTATGACGCAGAGCATGCCAGCCGACTGTGGCCGCTTCAGACGTAGACGAGGTTAGCAGATGAGTGAATTTTATCACAAGACAAAAACTAGTTAATTCTAAGCAAAATTTGCCACAAATATTACCTTTCATCAGTTGTATTCACCAAATATCAGTAATTCGCTTTAAACTTCATCTTATTGGAATTCAAAAAGAGTGGCGGGTCCGAGTCCTCAAAATGATACCAGTGGCCACCTCAGGCACGGATCGCAGTCAAATTTGCGTTGACTTTACTCACTAGTAGCAGCACGGATGGATGTTCATTGTGATCCAGTGATAGTATTAGTTGTGATAGGGACTCCATGATAGTGTTGCTCAGCTCGGGTATGGAAAATATTATCAATCTGCTGGATCAAACCATGGAACGTTTCAACCGTTGGATTCAAAACGTCTCTATGAAACATGTGCAAGTCCGGCAATGCATCCATGGCAGTTCCTGCAATAAAATGCAACAAAAAAGCAAAACGATATTTAATTTTGACATGAGTCTTTTTAAGCGACAAGTAAAAGTGAACTTAAAATGCCAATACACTATTTTAATTAACCATTTACACCTTAGCCCTCCCTACTACCCTGCCTCACTCCTCAACTAATGTGCCTTCCACAGTCCACACTACTCCAAAACTAATTTAAATAAAATGCAGATGATGATATGTGCCTACAACATTGTTCAAATAAAAATAAATAAATAAATAACTCTCACTGTTGACATGTTACCTGACAGGCCATGGCCATGGGATCCAGCCCAAATCTTCTCTCCATCAATACTGTCACCTCACACTCAGCACCTCCACAACAACTAATGAACAAATATTTTAAAGATAATTGTGATAATTGGATCGCTCTATTAAATCTTATAATTTATCGACAAAATAGATCATCTCAACAACATATTTTGATATTATGTTCTACATGTCACTCATCAATCATGCACGCATGATTGATGAGCCATGCCATGTGGCTCTAGACGATTGCATGACAAGTTATATGTCACTAGATTAAACGAAAGCTGACAAAACTAGAAGAGCAAAACCCAATTGAAATTGAATAAAGAATTGGAACCCACTCAAAAATTTACTCCGACAAAATTAGAGCTTATGTGTTTATCCAATACCCTTTCCTCTTTAAAAAAGATTCTAGAAGTTTGTGATGAGCCCCAATGGGATTCCACTAGATAGCTTGCCAAACAGTCTCCGGCATGTTTGGAAAATGTCCCATCCAGAGGTTCGAACCTAGAGCCTCATACAATAAACCTCATCCAGCTAACAATCAGTTAGACTTTTACGACACTCACACTCTCAACTTAGAAATTTAGTTTATAGGAGTAAGGTAAGTTGTTTGGTTCCACACCACCAAGCATGAACTAAAATATAATTTAAGAAATAAACAAATCTATAATAAATTTTAATCTTTTTTTTAGGATCGTGCTCCTCCATCAACCATCACCCACATAAGACCACGGATGACAAGTGACTTATCTAAAAGTAAATAGTGACCATTTGTCAACAATGATGGAACCATAATGAGTTGTGAGAACCACATTTTTTTTTTTGCAAAAAACCCTTATATTTAGAGAAATTTATAGAATTCTAGAAACTTTGAAGAATCAATTCCAGTTTGAAAATATATGTTAAAATTTAATTCGAATGCTTAGAGTTAAAAAAACCGCCCTTCTAAGGATTTGAATCTAAAACCTCACACATCAAGCCTCATCCAACTAGCCAACCAGGCATACCTTAGCTACAATTAAATGCTCTCAAGTAGGTGCTATAGCTTATAGGTGTAAGGTAGGTTGTTTGGATCCACACCACTCCGCATGAAACTAAAATATACTTTAAGAAGTAAACAACTCCTTAAAAATTTTTAATCTTTAAAGAGCAAATAGTGACAGTTTGTCAGTAGTAGTGGAACCATAATATGAGTTGTGGTAATCTTTTTTTTTTTTTGCAACAAGCCCTTATATTTAAAGAAATCTATAGAATTCTAAAAGTTTTGAAGAATCAATCCTAGTTGAAAATATATGCTAAAAAGTAATTTAAATGTTTAGAGTAAAAAAACTGCTCATTGCGGGGTTCGAACCTAAAACCTCATGTACGAAACCTCATACAGTTGATGAACCAAACACACCTAACTACAATCAAATGCTCTTTATAACAATACTTAAATCCGTGAAGTGACAACTATACCATGTATAAAAGTTACGTGTTGACACGACACAACATGATAGTGCAGATAGATATGGACGCTCACTACAGATGTAGCATTGCAATTAGGTGTTGACAATGGGGGGATTGGACCATGTCAGCATGTCATGCAGTGACGAGAGTGAGAGAAGATGGATATGAAATGCTTGCTCATGTGGGAGAGCCCGGCTGGATGGTTGGTGGGGTCTATGTGTTAAGTGGGACCACATATTGTGTGAGGCATTGATGACAACAGGCGGTGCAGATGGGCATTGGCAACAGGTGTGGCGTCACAGATAAACTACCACAGTGAGTGTGCAGTACAGACAACACTAAACCTGTCAAGATCATAACCCATATAGTAAAATTTTAGAATCTTTAAATCTTCAAGATCTTTTTATCCGGATGAAGGGAATTTATTTTTTGTATGCATAACCTAATAAAAAAGAAAAAAATACAAAAATGATTTGCAACTTGAAGAATTTGTAAAAAAATGAACTTGACTAAACTCGTGTCAAAGACCTGCCACACATTAAAAATGTGGTACCTTGTATATGTGGTACGATACCAAAAAGAAAATAAGGCAGAAATAATCAAACAAATCACCACATTAGAAAAACATAAAGCTTGCTGGAAATGCCGACTCGTCGCTGCACCACATCAACCTGTTCTTTGCGAGTCGTCCGATTTTCTGTTTGCGGTTTTGGATCGTCGGTTCTACGAGCCGTCCGATTTCGTCGGTTTCTCCGGAGAACGGCCCCAGATAGATGCACGTCCATGCGCCACCTGTCATCAATGCCAACTTTTCCCCACTCCGCTTGGCACTTCCCGAGACGATTGTGCGCACGTGTTGTTCTCTCCGTCCGCTTCTCTCTTGCTCCATCTGCTCGTCGTTGGTCAATGTGGGCCATTTGTTGCATCTGTGCGCCGGGCCCTTAGTTCGGCGTCCTAATCTCACTCGATGGTGCGTCCAACTACTTTTCGTCACTGGGTGTTTATTGTTATTCTCTCCTTCCCAAGATGACTATATGTGTGTGTCCGCCAACTCGATACATCCCACAGTGTGCTCCTGCCTTTTGCCTCTTTGTTTCTTTAGCTTCTTCTTAGTATCCAACATGCTGCATAGCACACAGGCGGCAGAAAAAAGCAAAAACGAAAACGAAAACCAATAAAACACACACACACACACACACACACAGGCACCTCCTCTTTTATATCCCGGTAACCGTGCAAGCAAATTGATCAATCACAAGTTTACAACCATCATGTGGCCAAGCTAGTACCATAGTATTACTGGAGAACAAATAACGAAGTGTATCATTGATGCAACCGTGGCCATCTGCCCCACATTGGCTTGTGTGGCAGGTTATGTCCATTGTGCAGTATCTCTATTCCACATAGGTATCGCAGTCAAAGATGTGACAGGTGCAACGTTAGTCTTACATTTTCAAAATAGGTCATTTTGCTAATTCATGAAATATAAATTTTTTTGTATTTTTTAATGAATTATTCATATAAAAAATTCGGATCAAGATTACTACGGCATATTAATTAGGTTAAAATCTAGTGGAATCATATAGGATCATGATTTTGTTCTAATCCTATCTGATTCTATATTTTGATGGTTTATTTGATTTACATCAATTCATCCATGAATAGTTAAATAAATACTACAAGCAAAAAAATCACTAATATACAAAAATAAGACTATATGATATAAGCAAAGATATTATCCTTGAAGAAAATAGGAAAAAATTAACTAAAAGACACTAAAAAATAAAATATTTTTGTAGAACAATGATTGTGAAATTATCACGGAGATATCATTGTCTTACACCTAAACTCAATTTTTTTCAATATTACAAATCAAATTCCTCATAATTCCCTAAAAATATTACTAACCCAAAAAACCTTTGTAAAATATTTGATTTATATATTATTTTTTATAAAATATATATAGTATATAATTTCAATAAAATCGTGATTCTACTCAATTGCAGAGGTAATGGGGTGTAGGGGCACATGACTCTACTGGCTTTTGCAATTAAACCCTTTAATATATATTTGCAAAATTGTCCAAAAAATCTATTGGAAACATATACGAAGCTAGGGGTGTAATCGGATTCGGATGTAATTGAATAATCTGGATACTGAATCCAAAAAAATCAAATTTAATGGACTTTTTAGATATCCGATTATATAATCGGATTCAGATTCAGATATATATATTCAATTATTTTCCCAGATTCAGATTTGAATAATATCCGCATTTATTTAGATTTTAGGTTTTCATTCTAGCCCACACCTCTCCCTATCGTCTGTCAATGCAACCGTCTCCCCCGTCCGCCCCGTCCGTCTCTGCCGTCGCCCTGTCCCCGCCACCTCCTTACCACCTCCACACCGCCCCCATCCCCACCCTGTTCATCCCAACTACCGCGACCTTTCCTCAACAGTTTAAGTTTTTGGGTGAACTGATTAATATATGAAACTCAATATAACAAAATATTACTTACTGTGAGAATGACATGTAGGTCATTGAGACACGTGGTAATTTACTTTGGAGTTAAATTCCCCAAATAAAAAACATAAACAATTTCATAATTACACATTTAGTTCAGTCAATGATTGAACGAGGAATAGGTAGGTTGCTTTATTATTACATAAAACAAAAAAAGAAAAAGAAATAAAAACGTCGTCTATATATTCATTTAGTACTCCCTTAGGCATTCTTGAAAAAACTTTTTCGGCATTCTCAAGAGGATTACTTTCGCCGTTCTTGAAAGAGAAAAGGGTATATTACTCCTTTTCTTGAAAGAGAAAATGATGGGTTACTCCACCATTCTTGAAAGAGAAAAGGGTCGGCCCCTTCACTATTCTTGAAATAGAAAAAAATAAGTAGGAAATCTGAAACATGGAACCTGATACCTGAAACCTACGATGAACTAAAACCTGAAACAATGAATACGTGTTAACACAACATATACAGCTAGAGCAGCAGCAAGGGCAGCAGCTCTAACTATGAGGATGTGTCGGTATGTGCATCGATCCATCTAGTATCATAAAAGGTAAAGCGTTATTAAAATTACAATTCAAAATATTAATGAAATTGTTCTTGTAGCTGCCAAATTATGGGAAAAATAAAAGATAGCTCATAAATATACTATATCATTGACTACTTGGAAACTTGCCTAGAATGGCATATTTGTTAACACATACGCATGTATGTGGCCAAATAGATGAAGTATACTATTTGTCTTTACGCATTTTACTTCGAGAGTTTTTGACCTACTATATAAAATGGATTAATGACATAACAACTCTATTGTTATCTCCTACATTAGTTGCCGCAATGCTCACTGAATTACATATAAATTTTTTTTCTATTTTCTTTCATAACAACAGAGAAAATATTATTGCATGTGTAATATATAAGTTTATTGTAAACAACAGATCTATATGTGAGGGGAAGCCATCTATTACCATCAACAACCATCAAAATTGACAAATTCCAAAATCAACATAACAGATTTATAAATGTAATATATAAGTTTATTGTAAACAATAGATCTATATATGAGGGGAAGCCATCTACTACCATCAACAACCACCAAAATCGACAACCACCAAAATCAACAAAGCAGAGATGTGATCCAAGAAACGTACTGAAGTTGCGCCACACTGTGACAACCGTCGGCAGAGGAGGGGAAGAGTGTAGAGAGAGATCACCAGATCAAAGGTGAGGGAGAGATGGGAGAGGAGGAGAAGGCGACGACATCCAAATGGGGGGAAGACGGCTAGGGTTGGGAGGATGGGAGAGAGAGAGAGAGAGCAAAAAGGTGACGGGAAGGGTTTTATAGGTTGTATTTGTTGGAGTATAGGATGATGACGGAGCGGGTAATACTCGTCTAATCGAACCCGTGAGGTGGGTATGTGATAAAAATTAATACCCATAAGAGTGGAAGTGAGAATGGTGAAAAACAAAATCTAGACTAATGCAAATTTTAACAGTATACACATACTAACTCTACCAACTAAATCACTAAATCATAAAAAAAAAAAAAGATTTTCAAACTTGTATAGATAGTCGTATAACACCCATAATTGTCTAGACTTGTCAATTTATGCATGTCTCCACCTCTCCTTTAGGATTCATGAAACATAGTTGAGCGGAAGTTAGTGGAGACAGCAAATAACGGGCCATCAGACTTCCTAACTGCGAAGGTGATCCTAATTCTCCTTGAATGTATTTATGACAGGGCTCCTCATAATTCCATGTCATCCTATTTTTACACCGTTCGATCACTATACATAGAACTTATCCTACGTCCGAGCATCTTTTCCATATTCCGTATTACGCAATCGTCGCACCTCTTCGAAAGCTCAAACCCAAACTGCACCAACCAATTTCACCAACCCCCGATATCTATGACAAAGAATTGGTTCGACAGTTTCAAAGCCTCCATGAGCGGCGACAATGTTCATCTGAATTCAGAGAGACAAAAAAAAAAAAAAAAAATACAAACTTCAACCGGTGTTGTTACTCGTCTGCAAAGGCTGAAAGGTGCAAGATGGCATTTGATAAGGATTTTGGATTGCAATATTTTTAGAGAAATACCAGAAAACCAATGACCATTTTTCTTGATTCCAAATAACGAGTCACCGATGGTGGTGCACAATGGTGATAACGGGCACAATATTGACGGTGATGACAGTTTCACACTAAGATCTTTCAAAAGTTCACTAATTTCGATCTTAGATCCTGAGAGATAGGATGACCAATGGTCAACAACGGCGATGATGGGAGGGATAAAGAAGAGGAGAGGAGGAGATGGAAGTGATGGGCGACGATGGCTGATGAAGGCAAGAGTTGATGGAGGTGAAACAACATATGAGGAGGCGGAGACAAGGCATTTAGGGTTAGGAGGTGGGGATCGCAGGAAATCGTTGGATCTAATTCAACAGTTCTAAGAAGTGTCATTTTTATGAGTCAAAATGGATAATCGTAGACTAATAACCCCCATATTTTTAATATTGATTTAGAAAGAAACTATCGGATCAGAGTCCAATTCTTTAACATAACAAGTTAAAATGACCAGTCTAACTATAGTTTAAATCTATATCTATTTTTAATCAAAAATCATCGGTCTTATAACGCATATATAATTTTTGCAAAAACCAATCGTGAACAGAAACATAGTTCCCGAGAGAAAAAAAAAGAAACAACAACCGGTTTAAGGGCAAAATTTTTTCAAACAGGAAATCACAATCTCGAACAATTCCATATGGTAGATATTTGCTCGCACCTGCACGTAACAGAAATAATTTTTCAGTAACATGATTACTCACTAAGGTTTTGTTTAAAATGATGGTACGGATACAGTAATTACAAAAGATATTTGCCATATTTAATAAAATAATAATAATATTATTATAAGCGATTAACAAACAAACACATTCAAAAATATTATAAAAAAAGAGAGTTTAGAATGCACTACAATGCTAAAGTAGTCTAAACCAGTTTCGACCACATGACCGACCCAATTACACATTTACGAGTAGATAAATTATAGTTTCTGTTTTAAAGAAAGTATCTCATCCAAATAAAGTTGATCATAGAACGGCGTCCCAGCAAATTCGTTCACCCTATTCCAAAACTTGTTACACAAATGTCCAGTCCCTCTCCCTTTAAGTAACAGGACATACAATAATAACTTAAAAAAGGCAAAGCGAACTATGTCGTAAAACTGCCTAGATTGAACATACTTATCACCTAATACAGAATGAGATAAGTTCCAATGTGAAATACAGGACTCTTTTTCCTCATTTTTATTTCTTGGAGCCATGTAAAACATGTAAGTGAAGAATGTTGGATTTCTCACAGACGCTGGAAGGCGACAGTGCACACTTGAGACCCCTCAACTCCTCCAAACATGATAGTAGGATAGGTTCGGACATGATTGACGTACCGGAAGATGAGAGACGCATTGCCTGCACCTTCATCCATGTCTTTACTGTCAGATTGTCTCTTATTGAAGTTTTCTACCTCTTGCACAAGCTCATCCTTTGTGTTATTACATGATGTTATGACCTGAAGAGATTTCAAAAAAAAAAAATCATTTCATCCAGATTTGCAGATAACTGTTAGAATGAAAGGCAGAAGCATAAGTTGGGAGAAAGTACTGACCACAATGCCACCAGGCTCAACCAAGTTAGATACAGACTCCCAATACATCATTCTGACATCAAAACGTCAAGAAAAAAAGTCAGTTCAAAGTGATATTATCCTGTCCTCCACATCCAAGGCAAAATTATTTGTTTCCTCAATATAATTCGAAGTGCCTCAACATACTACATGGGACAATTCTTGTCTGTCTATTGTACTATGATGAATTTGTCAATCCAGAGCTACAACAAAGCCAATTGAAAGTCAGGTTTTGCCTGAAGCTATTTAATACACTATAGTAGATGTCAACTCAACTGTTGCAACCTCAACAGTGCCAGAAGAATTGATGCCTCCAGTAATTTCGACTGCAGATGCAATAATTTGATTATTTACCCAACAGGACATCTCATCACATATGTATTCATTTTGAAGCCTTGCATATAGAGAAAACGAACAAATCAAGAGACAAAAAAAGAACCAAAGAAACACCAGGACTTGGTGGTTGTACCTTCTTACACGGCCATCAGGATGCAACCCAATGGCATCCAATGTCCCTTTGTCCATAACTATTTTGTACTTCCTGTCTAATTTTGTCTCAAGTATATCATCAACCTGAGAGAGAGAGAGATTGATTTAGGTAGAAAGGATATGGAAGCATCAAAGAATGCAAAAACTTGAAGCAAAAAATCAATATTGCTAAGATTCTGGTGTCAGTTGTCAATTGCCATGATTAGCATAATAGCATCCACAAGTCTTAGTTAAATACAAAAACAGAAAAGTGAATAGGATGCAAATGGTAGCTGTTCTGAAGCATTAGTGCTTGGTGTCACTTAACTGACTGTGCAAATTCACGGGGTAGACAAGTAGTAGGAATATTCCTACCCAGGAGAGTTCATAAATTTCAGAAAATTTTGTGTGCATCAGTTGGCAGATGCATGGGCATTGGGCAAAATATTTTTATAGGGTACAGTTTTGAGTTTACCTGTTCTTTGCATATATAACAGAATTTATGAGAATAAGTTGTCATAGATAGAAAAGTATGTAAACACGATTGTTATATTCTACCAACTTCAACAGTAAGATTACTTATCTCCTCATATTTATCCTTGTTTTACCCTTTCATAAGGGCATTATTAGATGGATTGTCATCTCTATACCATGTTGCTCCATTCAATGTAAACACTATTGTTATAGTCTGATGCTTGCTGCTAAGGCAGAAATGCAAAACAAAATTATCACTTGTTAGCTAAGCCTATTGTTCACCAATATAGTTGGTAAGTCCCACATGGATATCTTAAATTATACTCCCTTTGCTGCACATAAGACATATATTTTTTTCAATTTTGTTGCACAACATAAGGCATGTATGCGGATTTATTACTATATTTTTTTATTTTAGCCTTATTTACTTATCTATTCTCTCTGTTATTTATGACCAATCTCTCACACTAATATTCTCTTTCATTTTCGAGACATTTATGAATGAAAGTAGTTTAGTCATTTTATCTCATTGTTCTCTTGAGTAAGAACTTTTTTAATCAGCGTGTATAATCAAAATATGCTTTCTATTGTGCAATGGAGGGAGTAACAACAAGGCGTGGACTTTCAAAAAAATCTAGATAGAAAAATTCAATTGGAATAATTGAAGTGTGTTGAGTAAGAAGTAGTTTTCATTTGAACTTAGATTACTTACAAAAAATTTTACATTGGCAAATCCATCACGGACTGCAAGGTTTCTTGCAAGTTCAATAGCCCCTTCACTGTAATCAGTTCCTGTTAAGTCTGAAAACCTGAAACAAAAATTATATTAATATCTTTGCAATTAACCATGAACTTCAAAATGACAACCAAGATATGGATTGTTAACATATATACAAAGAAAAATGTTTGAAATACACCTGCAGTGCACTTTCGTGCAAATGATGAGTCCAAATTCAACCCAAGATATCAAAATCTCCAATCAATTCAAACAGTAATAATGTAATTAATTCAGCACTGCTTCAAACAATCTTGTTGCATAAAAGTTCAAGAAATCCTACTGTTTGAAACAAATTTATTGCTCAAGGAGTCAAACATTATGCTGAACAGTTCCAACAGTTGACCGACAGAATAATACTTTTAGAAAGCTAGAAAGAAGCTTCATGTGTTCTTGTCTGCTCCAACTTTTTTTTATTAACACTTAAGGTGGGTTATTGACCAAAACATGACCCTGATCCGTGCACATTAGGCTTATCTTGAAGCATCCAATCATATGACCTTAGGAGTGTTCTGTTGTGGTATTGAATCTTATTAATGACTTTAAAAAACTATGCAACATGATGACATCACTTGTTCTGAAAATGGATAAATAGATAACCATGAATCCATGATAGCAGATGAATCACCATTATCAGTTGAGTAAACCCTCCAAAGACAAGTGCCAAACAAGAATTCATGTAATACACGGTGGCATTGTATGATTTCAGGAGTGAAAATTAAAACAACTTGCAGATAAATCATTAAGTGGTACCCCTGCTTGGCAACTGCTTGTAAAAGAAGGCCGTTCCCAGTTCCGATGTCGAGCACGGGGTAGTTGAAGAATTGTTTTTCATCAACTTCAGGTTCAAGGTTGTCACTGCCAGATGGAGTCCCACCTTGAGTCATGTTTGCACATAAATTTTTTGTCCAAGTGGCAACTGTATCCATTACATCTGTACCAAACCTAAACAAAAAGAACAAAAGATTCTTAGTTTTGTTCACAATCCACAACAGACAACTTTGGTATGTTCCCACTTCACAATACTCCAGAGAAAATTGGCACGGAAAGCTTTACAAAATATCAGAACAATGACTTATCCAGCAATTTCCTAGAAACGACAAATCCTCCAAAAGGACTAAACAAAGTAGACAACCAAGCAGAGATTATTTCTTTTATGATTTCATCTAAATTCTGTGTTTGAGATGCCAAAGACATGGATATGAATTAAGCAAGTTCAGTGACTCCTCTTCTGCTAATAGTAGAACATATTCAAAGCTAACCAATATAATTTGATCATTCAAACTTAAATCTCCCATACAATGTGAACAAAGTAATTAACTGAAAATTCCAACTGACAGAAAAATATAACAAAAACAAATCCAAAAGTTGATTTCCAATAATTTAAGCTGAAACAGCCATACTTGCATAGCTAGAGGTTTACAGAATATCACTAGCCACAATGTCAACAACTTAATCTCAATAATGTGGGCTTCATCGCAATAAGTGATATACCAATGCATACTTTATGCACATATGCACCACCACAAAAATGTAACAGAAACTATTTTTTTACTTAATTTGATATCAAAAACAAGATGAGATGCAGTCACCATATTTCTCCAGCATGCCCATGTTCATGAAAATTTGCAAGATCCTCTGAGTAAGAAGAATCCCAATAACTTTGGAGCCCCAATGTTGATGCTTCAACCTCGCTGGGATCTTGATCATCCTTGTCAGAACTGTGTCAAGATAAGAATGCTTTAGAACACACTAATAGGAAAACTGATGATTATTGTGAAACTATCATACAAATCCAAAGAAAATTCAAGGACAACTGGACAAGATACAAGAAGTCAACAGATTGAGGGGAAATTCTTATATATTGCTGTCCACTCTTGTTTGCTATTTGCCCTAAAATATCTTGGAGGCTCATTCATCCTCATACAAGAGAATGTACCGGAAGTCTACAATAACAATTATGAACTCCAATTCTATCCCTCAGAGCATGAACTCCATTCCTTAGGGCTTTCAAGGAGCAGGATAAATTGTTGAAATTCTATTAAATAACCCCAAAAGCCAGGACATGTGTCACTTTCATACAATGTGGAGTGGCACAAAATATGCCTCTTGGTATCATTCTTCTTGGTGAAATCAGATGCCCCATGCATTTGACTTTCACTGTGGATTCTCTTTCACAGAGGATTTATTTTTCCTGGGAAACAAACAACGTTGTACTCGATTTCCAGTCCTATTGATGAAAAACATGCAGTTGCACCTAAGGTAAATTCGCTCTTTGATTAGTGGCCACCCACAAGGCACAAGGCCACAACTCAAACCGTCTAGCAATCATAGATAAAAAAAACAATAGGTCAGAATGTTTGGCTTGGCGATTGAAGATCTATCCTACTTATTTGATAGGTGAGTGGTCGATAACTCATTGTGATTCCCAAACTCAAGTATTGCCTGTCACATAGAAAACACTTATTTTATGACAAAATTCTGAATGACTTGCTTTTTTCAGTAAAATTAATGACTTGCTCCAGAGGTTTTCATGCCCGTGTTGACAGTGTAAGACATTGTCTATTCTTTTTCCTTATCCAAACCAACCAGCGCAGATATTGACATGTACATAACAATTTCAAGGAGACACGAAATGGGATACACATCCAGACTCTCCGACGCATGTAATCCATAATCCATAAGCTGGCAAACACATCTCAAAATTCTCCTTTTTCTCGCGAATTCAAACCTCAAATACTCCATCACCAAACGTAATTAGAAAGACAATGGTAACTCCAGCAACCACTGGAGACCACAGATCCGTACGATAGTTAAAGGACTAATTTTTTTGCGTATTTTGCATATAATACATCAGATCTGTACCGCTATCGTTCAATCAACGTTTCTCTGAGATAATTCGGCATAAGTTGGCGGTAATAAAAGCCGGGGAGCACGTACCAGTAATCGGAGGCGGCGGAGGGGAAGTTGGAGGCCGCGGCGGCGGCGGCGAGCACCTCAGCGGCGTCGGCGTACCGCTGGTCGTCGTCGAGCGTGCTCCCGTACTCGCTCCGCACGGACCACGAGTCCGCAGCCACCGACCGCTCGTCGTCGGACGCCAGCTCCACGCCGCCACCGCCGACCACGGCGGGGGGCAGCTGCGGGCGGGGCGGGGTGCCCTGCGGCAGCTCCTGCTCCTCCGGCGTCAGCCTTATCCCGGCCATTACGGGAGCGAGATCGAGAGGAGGGCACGGCGAGGCGATTGCAAGGAGAACGATGGATGGGGGGCGTTTCAAATTTTGATGACTATAGTGGCGAGCTGGCGATTGGTAATTAATTACGTGTTTGTAGTTATAATGGCGTCTTCCTTGGCCATTTAGGCAGGCGATGCTGCACTTTGCACTTCCTTGCATGCATAAAAAAGTTCGCGCTGTCGTGCACCAAATGGCGAAAAATCCATATCAATCTTTTGGGAGCGTTGGATCTTTTGTTTCTTGTATGTTTCTTCTACACGAAATCAAATGGTCGTTGACTTCTCCTTGTTCCTGGATCGGGATCTCCTGGGTTGAGTTATTGGCTGACCATCGGTGGAGTTTGTAGGTTTCGCTCATATTTCTATAGTATACTACTAGATTCTATGCTATCGTATATAATGGGATTGTTTGATCTTGATGGGACCTCTTGTAAATCAACACATTGGAGACCAGAACACGCTAGTGAGTAAAAAAAACAATAGACCTATTCGCCATGCACATTAGGATGGATAGTTTTTGACATAAAAACCAACGAGTGTGGGGAAAGAAAGGGTTAAAGAGATAAAAAGGGATATTTTCATGTATAAATAATTAGTCACTCATAATCTCAAAATGTTTCGAGTTGTGATAGAATAAATAATACAATATAACCAAAAACTCCTAGATTTACAGTGATATAAAACAACATACAAACTATCATACTTTCATATCTATCATTTAAGTTTCCAACAATTATTCCAATATTTCTTTATGAGCTTTCCTTCCAAAAAATATTTCTTTGTAAGACAATTTATATAGGATACATGTGAATCACAATTAGCAAGATAATGATTGGCAATCAAGAGTAAGAGGTATTTTAGATCGACAAAAATTAACTAAAGAATGAGAATCAAGTTTATACGAGGGTAGCGGCCCTTAATCGTTGAATCAACGTGATATATTAATGTGATAGTTGGGGTTCAAGTCTTTATGTTAGTGAAAATAAAAAACTCATCCTATAAAATAAGAAAATAATGTATAAAAAAATATTTTATATATAAGACTTAATTAAGAACCATTATATTATATCTAGATCATAGTTAACTAGCATGACAGTATATTACATAATTTTTTCTAACAGCATATGAGTGCCGCTTGCTTCTTGTGCGGATCACCATGAAACTTGGTTTCTAGCCTACTACATTTTTTTTTGAATGCCTATTTGTCATTTTGTGTTCGGCAGTTAACCCACGAGTGCTATGAAACTAAGTTAACTTCTGAACAAGGTAGTGGCGTGGTGGTGCCTTTGTTAACGTGGGTTAACGATGGCCTCGACTCCCTCCTCGTGGGTTAACGCGGCCACGAGGGAGTCGAGGCCATAGTTAGGGAGGACCCCGCGGTTGCCGCACGCACCACCCACAAGAACGGCCGCCCGGTGCTCGCGAGCCCCTCTGCCATCTCTGTCATCTCCTCGCAGCCTAACTTCACGAAGCTCCCAAACGCCAAAAACACCACCGACCGCGGCAGCTGCGCGTCGAGCCACGCAATGCAGCCGCCGTCGTCGGCGGTGTACGGCTCGTCGCCGCGGTTTTCTGGCTCGACGAGCGGACCTACCGGTATAACAGGTAAGTGACGGCAAAGCCCCTCGATGGCTGCGTGCTCGAGTTCATCGAAGGTGTTGACGAGAACCCACGACACCGTGTCACGGAGGCTGCGGAGCTCCGCGACGAGCATTTGGTGCCACATGTCCTCCGCGGAAGTGTAATCAAGAGTGTACGGAGTTCGTTGGCGCCCAGCGGCAGGAGCCCGGAGAAAGTGTCCGCCACCGACGCGTCCGCATCGGCTCCCGAGGGGAAGGCCGCGAGCGAGTGGACGTAATGTTAGTACAGAGACAAGACGGCGCACGACTGGATCCACAGCATGGCAAGCGGGAGGCCCATGTCCTTGGCAACCCGAGAGCCCATGGGACGAAGGCATTGGCCACGACGCACGACACCGGCCTCCCGGCATCCGCCTGTCGGCGGATGGGTCCCGCGAGGGCCGCCGGCCCAGCGGCCTCGATGTGGCGTGCCATGTCGCCGGGGACGTGGTACCGCATATCGTCGGGCTCCCACAGGTCGCCAGCCCGCAAGTACTCGACACGGAGGATGCCCCGCCCGACGTCGACGGCCGGGCCGTCCTCGTGGTCGAGGCGGATGCCAGTGCGAGCGACGGTGGAGAAGGTGACGAGGAGGCCCTTGGAGGCGAGGCGCCTTCCGAGGAGGAGCAGTGGGTTGACGTGGCGGTGAAAAGGGGTGGAGACGAAGAGGACGTGAGACCGACGGGACGACGTCATGGGCGCGGCTGATTCTTGGCTCATGTTGGAAGGCTGCAACTACAGATCTAGAGCTCGAGCTGTAAAGAACGGAGGCGGCTTTTGCACGAACCTTAAGGAAAAAAGATGGACTCGGCAAAAATGTGCTCGGCGATGGTAGCTGATTTCAATTAATATATTGCATCACTTTTTTGGTTTTTTGGTTTTTTGGAACCGGCGATGGTTACGACGAAACCAAACGGCATGTGCAACAGTGGAAGAGGGTAAAATCTTGCATGAGACCCGTCAAAGTCCTCCTAATGAGACCCCTCCCGGTTCTCCATGCATGGCTTCTAAACTTCTAATCTTAAAGCCCCTAAAAGCAACAAATGAGGGCAAAAGAAAAAAAAAAAAAAAAAAAAAAAAAAAAAAAAAGCCTGCGTATGAAGAGCTCCTTCTAGATCTCGTGTCATGGCTCCTGGACTACTAAGAATTCCTTCTAGATCTCGCGTCCATGGCTCCGCCGCCGCCGCCGCCAAGCTATATATCTAGCCGTCGCTCTCGCCGAGTTGTCGATCTTTCCTCGCGGGCAAGCCTGTCTCCGCCCACGGCTCTGCCGCTTCCGCCCCTAATCTACCGAGCCATGAGTGATAGACTCCACATTTTTTTTTCTTTTCGCATATTTGCCTTATTTTTAAAGTTTAGCCATACTCTTATAATGAATAGCATTTCACTATGAATATGATTTAGAGGGTAGCTGTTTACTATATGTAATAGTCCTGCTGAATATAATTTGTGGACTACCGGCTTGACCAAAAGGATGAAAATAAACGGTAGCTAAAAGTGAATAGAAACCCTGGGTGTTTTTTCTTGTTCTTTTTTAGCAAAAGCTTAGGTTCGAATGGATACCGGTGAGCCAATAGAGCATGTTGTCACCTTATCTAAATGATTTGGCAATTTCAACAACTCCGGAATTGTTTTTTTGTGTCCACATATCCTCATCTCATCATATATTTGTGCTTTATTCTCATTCAGTTGTATGAATTTGTGATTAATTTTTTTAACCATGTTCACTAATTTCTCTTAATGATATGGTTAAAAAATTTCACTTGAAAAAAGTAAAAATTTTCACTTAATAGAGATAATCATATTCAATAATTTATAGAGATCTATTTGCTTCATTTACAAGTGTAAAAATACCACCTGACAGAGGTAAAAATGTTATTTACTTTGTTGACTAACAGTTGACTAAACAGTGATGACAAATACAAAATGCTAATTCATGTTTCGGTGATAAAAAAAAAGAATCGATTTTTCAATGATAAATACAAAAATACACAATATTTCAATGGTATGAATGAATTTTTCCCTTTTAATTGAACGAGTTGCATTTTGTGTTGTTTTTTCACCGCTATAGTTTCCTTGCTTGATGTAGTATCTTTTTTATTATTAGATGCTAGATGTGCTCTCAATTGGTCGATAATATTCAAGGAGAGAAAACATATTAGATGCATGTTATTGTTTGAAAATCATGCAATTTTGGAGTGAGCAAGTGTCAATAATTTTTCTAAAAAAAACAGTGTCAATAAATTTGCCAATTCATTAATATGTGAAAGCACTCAATTTACATGCTTGACTAAGTTCATAGCGACTCTTTCTTATATGGAATCCAAGTCGTGCATTTGCTTTACAAATTTATTAATAGGGCAATTACCTAAATTGTGTCTTATATATATAGTTTGTCTCTAATCCACAGTAACAACTTGGACAAAAATTTGATAATTGGTAAAGTTACATTTTGGTTTAAGTTTCTCTCTACCCATCCATCCAAAATTTATGGAACCACTGATATGTATATAAACGAGACCCACATTTTAGTGATATGATTGTTTTTCTTTTCACTTGTATTTTCAAGTTCATGTCTTTGACACCTCTTCTATTCCGGAGACTAGCCTAACAAAGAAAAATGAAGAGCCAACTTAGATAATATTTTCTTGATTTTGTAATATAAGTCTAGTTATGGCATATGCGGAAATTAAAGTGTATGAAATAAGAGGAAAAGAAATCGAAGTAGATTCTAATATTCTTATTAAATAAAATTTGAATGTGAGTAGAATTAATATTAATTAAGGAGTGAGAAATAATATTAATGAGGATAAAGGTGTATTAAAAATTGTGTTGAGGTTGTAAATGGAGTTATATTGTGAAACATAAAAGAAAAAAGAAAAAATAAATATACATTATGAAGCATGAACGGGAGCATACAAGGCCTAACACAGCAAGTGCGTCAAGCCCAGCGGCAATCGACCATGTAGAGAATGGCGAGACTAGCATGTTTGAAGTATGGGCATGAGGGCGGCATCACGGATTCAAAGTGAAGCGGCTGGACAGAGTGACGTGGTTTTGGAAAAAAATCTGGTTGAGAGTGGATTTTTCAAAACCGCAAAAAAAAATATTAAGCAAATTATAGCTTCTAAGACTATACTTTTTTAAAAACCCAAACATCTTGTAGTATCTAATACTGTAGGTTTTTTTTTTTTCAAAACCATCCTAATCTTTAAAAATTCAAAAATACTATGTATTCAAACAAATTTTGAGACATGTCAGAGGTAGTTGTGCTCGGGCTGCAAATAGACTTGGGAGTGGGCTAAGCAAGTATAAAGTTAAATCGGCTAGCAATTCAATTGTCAAGTTATGGAGGTTTAAACAGGTAAGAAAAAGACCAAGTTGGGCATAACCCTAACAACAAAAAATTTGCAATGGATTAGTATCTGAAATTGACAATCCCAATCCAAAATCTCAACTTATAGATGTGTCTGAGTATCAAGTTATCTTCAATGTATAAAAACTTCAAAAGAAGTTAAGGTAGAACCCTCTCTATCTTTATTCACGTAAGATCCACTATAAAATTCACACGATAGCTTCTTCTTGGATGGTGCATGAACCCCAACCGCACCCGGCACTGATGCCCCTCTATTCCCAAATAATTATTTTTCTACTCTGTCCTCCTCAAACTCTCCTAAAGCCCTTCAAGAATAAATTCCGGGTTGGTCTTAACGACCAAAATGGGCCAGCACAGAGTTGGGATTAGTGGCGTGACAAATGAGGCCACAGCAATGCGCAACGACGCGCTGCGGCCTGCGGCGGCAGCGTGGCTGCAAGAGCCGTTGCTGCAGCATTTGCAACGAATTGTTGTGGGTCTGCATCTCTGCCCCAAGGTCGCAGCACAACGCTTCTGCTTAGGGTATTATTTATGGAGAGGTGGTGTTCTGAGCTAAATCAATTACTCAAAGATCGGTGATAAACTAACTGGAATGAAACATGGTGGCCATTTTAACAACAACTTTGATATAGCAAGTTGGACAGAGAAGTACTGCGAGCAGAACGAATGCAAAACTTTTTATTCTGTTTTCTTACACGTCTTTTTCTGATTTGTGTGAAGTAGTGAAATATTCTGGTCATTCTGAACATAATTGATACCTATGTTCAAAATAGGAATATCCTATGTGTAATTCTCACTTCTAAAAATTAATAACATATGATGTTTTTTAGAACCAAGTTTTAGTACGCATACACCTATGATCATATTTGGCATTTCAATGCATTCTAAAAACTATATTTATCATATTATTATCAGATATGTCCATTGATTAATCATTTATATAATAATAATATTTGACAAATATTATCTATAACAATCATATCCTGTCATACTACAATTTCAAATACAACCAAACACATATCATATGTTAGTGATATACACAGTTGACAACTCAGTAAACTTACATTTGCGGCAACCTCTAATTTACATGTGTATCTTATTACTAATCAACAAACTCAGATCATGTGGTAGAAATTAGAATTTAGAAAGCAGTACAGCTCCAAAAACTCAGATCTAGTCAGTGGCACAGTGAGCAGACATCACCATCATGATAGTTCAACTGAAGTACACTTACCAATTTGGGAAAAAAAAAAAAGAACCCTGAAGTACAGTCACATGCAACACAACCGGTTCCTAAACATGATACTAGTAACACATGAAAAATGCAGCTATTAAAAATAGTTGGTAATCCCGTTAGCTTTGCAGGGATAAGAGTAGGGATGGAAATGAGTCGAGTTTGTTTTGGGCTCGAATTCGACTCGTTTCTAAAAAAAAACAGAGACTCCAGCGAGTGGGGTGGCTGTGGTGCTGGCGCGGTAGCGGATCGGTCAGATCTGGCGGATCTGGCACTTTGGGGGAAGAAGAGGCGCTCGGTGGTGGCGGATCGGCGGGTGGTGGATGTGGCGGCGCGGAAGAGGCGTGGGATCAGGAGCGGAGGTGGCATCGCGCAACGTGGGAGCCGGCGGATCCCATGATGGCATGGGCTGTGGAGGTGCGGCGGCGTCGAGTGGAGTAGAGGTGGCGCGAGCGCGGATCGGCGGTGGGGACACGGCTTTGGTGGCAGGAGGGTGGCGGCCGACACTAGAGTGGACGATGGCGGCTGTGTAGCGCAGACCCAGCGGTGGCAGAAGGGCGGCGGCGGATCGGCTACTCGGCGTGAGAGGCGGCGCAACATGCGGATCCGGCAATGGAGGGAGATCAGCGTGTGGCAGCGGACCCAATGGCGGCCAAACCCGGTGGCGGCCAGTGGGTTTGTGGGTGGCGGCAACGGAGACGAGAGAAAATCCTAGATCTGTGTGTTACTGCTGTATGCCTGTATAATGTATATTTGTATGTTGTATCATGTATATATACCAAGCCGAGCCTGAGCGAGCTGGAGTCTAGCTCGAGCTCGACTCGTTTTCGAACCGAGTTACGAAGACAGTTCGAACTCGACTCGTTTGTTAACGAGCCGAGCCCGAGTTGATGGTGAGCCGCGAGCTAAAATTCCAGACCTAGATAAGAGCACTATATTAAATCACATGGGGAGCTACACTAAATTCAGATTCATCACAAGAAGACAATGGTGGCTCGAGTTTCAGAGAGAGAGAAATCGGAGCAAAAATTTGAACAAATAAGATCTAAATCACATAAGATCCTACTATAAACTCACTAGGAGCCCGCAAAAAGACAATGGCAGTAAGTACTCTGCCTTAACAGACGTTAATATCGTGGTGGTACAACTGAAGTACAAGCACATGCAACGGAACCGATTCCTAAGTTGATATGGAACACACATAAAATGCAACTACAAAATATGCACAAGTCGCACTCAGGAATCAGGATAGATAACTCAGCTGCAAGCTGGAGCCACCCAACATTGGGATACATAGCCAACGTACTCTTTATAGCTCTGAACTGCTAATTCCATCTGAGCTGATCACTGGCAAGTAGCAAGTCAGTGCCTAGAGTTCCTGGAGAATATGTCGTCAACAAAAGCCTGGACGCCACGCTCAGATGACCCGCCGTCGGCCACCGCAGCCCTCGCCTTCTCCATCCACCTAGCAGCGCTCAGCCGCATCGCTTCCGCCTCTGGCCCACACATGATCTCCTCGACGCAGCCACGCAACGCCTCCCTTGTCAGTGGCGTCGGGATCCGGACGCCGACTCGGTACACGTCCACCAAGAACTTGGCGTTGGTGCTCTGGTCGGACCACCTCGGGTAAGCAACCACCGGAACGCCTCCCGCGAGGGCCTCCGTGGTCGAGTTCCACCCGCAGTGCGTCACGAAGCACCCGACCGCGCCGTGCGCAAGCACGCGCCCTTGCGCACACCACGCCACTACCTTGTGTTTGTTACAGTCGGCGGCTAGGAGGTCATCGGGGAGGAGCTCGCGGCTGTCGTCGCGCACCACCCACAAGAACGGCCGTCCCGTGCTCGCGAGTCCCTCTGCCATCTCGGCCATCTCGTCGCGGCCAATGTTCACGAGGCTCCCGAATGCCACAAACACCACCGACCGCGGCGGCTGTGCATCGAGCCAGGCAATGCAATCGTCGTGGCCACCGTCCTTCTCCGAATCGATGAGGGGACCGACCGGTGCAACCGGCAGATGCATGCAAAGCCCCTCGATGGCCGCGTGCTCGAGTGCGTCGAAGGTGTTCACGAGAACCCACGACACCATCTCAGGGAGGCTTCTGATATCCGAGACAAGCATTTGGCGCCAGATGTCCTTCGCGGATGCGTAAATCAAGAGGGGGAGCTCGTCAGCGACTAGAGCGGGAAGCCCAGGGACAGTGACCGAGACCGACGCGTTCGCCCCGGCTCCCGAGGGGAAGGTGGAGAGCGAGTGGACGTAATGGTAGTACAGAGACAAGACGGCGCACGACTGGGTCCACAGCATGGCGCGCGGGAGGCCCATGTCCTTCGCGACGCGGAGCACCCACGGGATGAAGGCGTTAGCCATGACGAACGACACCGGCAGCCCGGCTTCGGTCTGTCGGCGAATTAGGCCAGCGAGCACCGCCGGCCCGGCGGCCTCGATGTGGCGCGCCATGTCATCGGGGACGCGGTAGCGGGGGTCGTCGGGTGCCCACAAGCCACCGATTCGCAGGTGCTCGAAGCGGAGGCAGCCGCACCCGACGTCAACGTCCGAATCTTCACTGGGTTCGAAGCGCAGCCCCGAGTGGGGGGTGGTGGAGAAGGTGACGAGGAGACCCTTGGAGGCGAGGCGCCTGCCGAGACGAAGGAGAGGGTTCACGTGGCCCTGGAGGGGCAAGGCGACGAGGAGGACGTGAGGCCGACGAGTCGCCGGCGGCGTGGGCTGCATTGCTGTTTCTTGGCTCATCTGACACCTCCGGAATTACCAGTACTATTATGTAACGAACGGTGGCTTTTGCACGAAACTTCCTTTTTACAGGAACTTGTAGCGTTTCTGCGTTTTTGTAAGGCTAACTCCAACCTGCGCGTGCGAGGCGGCGCTCGTAATAAAAAATTGTATTTTTTATTAGCGGGGAGAGACGATACTTTGGAGGCTGCGAAATTTTTTAATTTTTCTTTAATTTTTATTTTTATTTTTGATTATATTTAAAATTTTGTATATCTTTAAATTATCTTTAAATATAGACAAATATCACCTATATTTGATTTTAGAAGTAAAAGTTATTTATGTTTTACTAAAATCATTTAAATTCTAATAAATATTAATTTATTTCTGTGTCCATGCGCCTTTATATTGGAGTGATAGGTGTTTCGAATTTTGTTTCACACGTGTGACACAGAATATACAAAAATATTCCTGTGAAATGCGTGTCTAGACACCCCAGCATTGCACTCAACCTAACTTAGTTGACACCAATACATCATTACCTTGTCTCGTTGTTGCATAGCGCGTGAAAAGATTTTGCGAGGACTCAATTCAAAGTCTTTGTCACCAGCCGATGGACTAGATAGACTCACGTGAATATTCAAATAAGACTAAGTCCAATATCGGAACGTCTTCTCAGACATTCCAGAAGAATATTCTCAGTATATTTTGTGTCACGTATACAAGCATCATTCGAAACACCCACTATTCTAATGCAAAGACGCCTGAGAAGCGCTTTGCACGAGTCCACAAGTAAATTCAATATTTATTAGAATTTAGTTAATTTTAATAAAACATAAATAATTTTAAATTTAAAAATCGAATATATGCGATGTTTGGTTTTTATATGAAGATTATTAAAAGATCTACAACTTTCTAAATATAATCATGATTTAATTTGAACTAGATTAATACATAAATCAAGAAATAAAAATGATATAAAATTTGGTCGTACAAAAATTGAGAAAAAAATAAAAAAATCCTTGACAGCAGCCGCCTCCGAAAGTAATAATATTTTATTACTGGCGGCCGCTCGGACACCTGCATTGCAGTTATCTTAAGTGTTTTCTCCGGTTGCCTAGGCAAGGCATACAACCAGTCCAGTCGAACAATGACACGTGGAAGAGTTAAAAGCACCCATTGTTTAGTGGATAAGCGTCATCACGGGACGACTGGTATTCTACAGGTGGATTGATATAGATCACCCAGTGCATCTGGAGCAAGGTTCTTGTAAGAGGAATTTTTTAGATATGTTTAATTGGTAGTCAATTTTTTGTGAAATCAAAATTTGAAAGTCTAATATGATTTAACACTTATTTATTTTGTAATTAATATTTGAGAAATTAATAAGATTAGATTAATTTTTTACCCATCCATAACCAAAGGGGTGATGGATAATTTATCCATCATACTTTAACTAATAGTTATTAAATTTAATTTTGATTATCATATAAATTGGCTATGAAACAAACATACCAATGTATTTAATTTTTTATTTATTACACAATTAGCTATGACTATATAATTTAATTAATTTCGATAGGCAACCAACCATGAGCTTGTTTAAGTTTGTATCCCTCCTGTCTTGTTGCCAGATTACAGCCTTACAATTTAATTCAACAGCCACCGTGTAGCGCACTTGCCGCATGGTTTAATTGCTCGTTTCATGCTGCGTACACGGTCATGCAAGTCTCACTGATACATGACATTTTGCTTGGAGTTCAACAGGAATGCTTCTATTCGCCGTGTTAACTACGTTACGTAGCCATCCTCTTCCGTCAGTATCAATCTAATCAAGTTGAACAAACTCTTAATTTGTACATCATCAAATATAAACCTAAACACATATATAAAATGATGGATAAAAGATCAGGAAGAGGTAGGATCATGCTATGTCAAAGACAAGTAGCAATGGCATATCCAGATGATCAATCTGGAAAGCAGCTCTCCTTAATAATTTTGGCAAGTAGCTCTCCTGCTGCCACTTCAAAAACATATCAAGATGATTAATCTTGCATCTGATATAATCCTCACCTCCTCTCTCTCTCTCTCTCTCTCTCTCTCTCTCTCTCTCTCTCTCTCTCTACACTGACATTCTATCTTAAAAACGGCAATTAACGAAATGCAGCCATACACACGTGTCAACGAAATAGATGGCTTTATTATTGTCATCATGAAATATCCATTATCTGGCTAGTCGATGGTTTTGACTTGACAAATGACATTCCACATCGTCTGCAAATTGCTCATTAAAAAGAAGCCTGTGAAACTAAATGATAAAAGTATGATAATTTGCAGACGGTATATTTGATTCTCATCAACAATTACTCAAATCAAAATTAGATCATGTGACTATAATTTAACTATTAGTTGCTTCATAAGTAACCTTTGAACACCAACAAAAATAGCCCACTTTTTGCTTTTTTTTTTTTTAACAAATATTGGATGTGAGTTGCTACCAAGATTTAGCAGTCAAATCTTTTCTTTCTGTCTATGATAAGTGAGTCATAGATTAGCTAACCAAATTTTGATGATAAAAGAAATTAACAATTTTTGATTTACGATCCATTTTTTTTATCATATCACATATTTAATCATGATCAAAATGGTTTTGCCTTTTTTTTAAAAGCTAATCAAACATACTGTAGATCTAGCAAGTTGCAAATTAAATAAGAAAATTCATATCATCATTGATCATTCATATGCCATGATGATTTGCTGTTCAGCCATGCCTGTACATATGATAGTGGAGCATTGTGGCTTAGCTGGTTTGGAGTGTCAAAGTCTAGCACAGCAGAACAAGTCGGTCTGTGTCACTAATAATCCCAAAGAATCTTTATATCATCTTTTTGATTTGTTGCCTAGCTAGTGGATCAGTCCCGTTCCATGTTCTGTTCCTCTGCTTTCTTTTGAAGCCATAAGAAAGCTGCTTAATTAACATCTAAATTAATTCATATATGTGTTCAGACAATTTGTGTGTGTATCTACACAAAAGAAGATCATGAATTCAAATTTCAATCTCCTATATTTCTTGGATGTTTAGTTTGAATATTTGTGTTGATGTGTATATGAGATGAAGTAGAATTAGAGTTAGAGATATGATGTGTATTGTCAATATAATATAATAGGTATAAATTTCTCAAAGAAAAAAAAAAGTAAAAACTCAGTTGTTTACATGCTTTCTTTTTCAGAAAATAATTATTGAAGACATTTTTGTTTTTGTTGGCTGCTGCTACATAGATATCATGTCTTTTATGTCATCCTCTGAGAAAGCTTCTAAGCAACATTTTGGTGATGTCAACCTCTTTCTGACGTTGCATTCTGTACAGTGCTTATTGTTATGATTTCTTTTTTAAAGTATTAGTTAATTGACTAAAATACCCCCCCCCCCCCCCCCCCCCCCCAAAAAAAAAGGTCAAGATGGGGATTTAGCATTAATTTTGAGAAATTTCTAATATTTTGAACGCGCCAGAAAACTTATTTTATGTGAATATCAAATAGAACAATGAATGAATTGTGCAAGTTCGATTTGCTATAATTATATAGTAATTGAACACATGTGCACATCATCCAAGAATGGATGCTGTGGACCAATGTTAGATTTTTTTTATCATGTCTTAATTGGAAGCGTCCAATTACTAATTAAGCGGCTCACATTATGCGGTGGATCTCCGTCTCCTATGTGCATATAATTATTTTTTTCAACTAAAAATATAGACACAAAAATAAATAAGTGAATGACAAATTTCCCTTCATTTCATTAATCTCTTTTCCAACTTTTTTTAAATAAATCTTGATCCCCTTTCCTCGCTCAAAATACATGAAAAAAGAGGCCATAAAAAAGAACCATATGGTACAAACTTAGAAAAAGAAAAGGCCTTAAATTGCCCGACAACTGAGTTACATGGCATTGCATTAGACCATCAGATGGCCATGACTTGTATTAGGATCTTGGCGCGTAGTTCTCCTCTTCTATGGTCTCCAACGTCGGCCTTCTTGACCGGCGGCCGCCGCTTAGCCGGTGCTTGAACTCCCCGATCTCCTCTGCAATGTCGTCTGCCATCATCTCATCCAGCCGCGCCATGGGCGCGTCCTCCGTCGGGGCCACGACGGCCGCCACCTTCGCGGTGGCTGACCGCTGTGCCTTCCTGGCGGCCGCGGCCGCCAGGCGCGCCATGTCGGCGGGGGCCGCTGGCGCGCCCAGCCGCTTCATCGGAAACATGGCGTACACGCCGCCGAGCTCGAGGTCCTCCTCAGCCGCGAGCGCCGCGAGCCGCCGGCCCGCCCGCAGCGCGTGCGCGTCAGCCAGGAAGTGCCCCGGCGCGTCGAGCATGAGCTCCGCCGCCGTCGCCGGGAGGCGCACCTGCCGCACGCCGCCGTCCGGCAGGATCACCTTGGCGCCCCTCGCGGCGCCGGGGATCTTGGCCAGCGTGCACGACACGTAGTTGCCCATGCAGAGCGCTTGGTATAAGAGTAAGAGTTCTTGGTGTTAGTATTTTTTGGGTGTTGTATGTGATGGTTTAGTCCGGTATCTGGTAGGTGGTGAATATATATAGGAGCAAGAGATGCTTGGAAGAAACGCGTGTGAGGCGCAGCGATGGCGACGGTGACGGTATTGGTGAGGTGAGTGAGACGAGCAAAGTTTAGTGAAATGGTGGTCGCTTTGCGCGTGGGACCGACCGACCACAAAGACAGGGAGTTTGGGTCTGGTTTTGTTGGGTGGCGGCCGGGTGCGGAGGAAATGCTACTACGTCGTCTAAGCATGAGTTTGCTATAACTTAGTTTTAGTGTATAAGTTCAAGTTAAAGCTTTATTGAATTCTGCTTATTTAGGGCTTATTGAATAAGTTTACGAACATATTATTCGAAATAAGGTTAACCTAATAAACTATGTTTTTAGATTTATAAATTGAAATCATAATAAAAATATGTTTGATCTGATTACGATTAAGAGATGTTGAAATCAGAACAAAACAAATGACTTCTTATATAAACTTCTCCCCGAAATAACCTGAGGAGAGAGGGGGCACACATGAGATTGCCCCCTTCATGCTAGATGTAACTTTTATATTTTTTTTATAATAGAAAGTGGGTATAGTTATGATACTCACAACTTTAACTTTAATAAAAAAAATTTTAAGAAAAAATAAAACTACAAAAAATAAGAAAATACGACAATCTAAAAAAATACGGCAACTTAAAATAAGAAATTGCGATAAATCTAAAATAAAAAATATGATAACTTAAAATAAGAAAATACGATAATTTAAAAAATACGACAATTTAAAATCTATTAGATCGATGACTATTGGATCAGATCTAATGGTGAGCATCAAAAATAAAAGTAAATAAATTTAAAAAAATTATTTTTAATGCCATACCTACAGAAAGTATATAAAAATTTTCACCAGACCTCTTCATGCTAATTTTTTTTTGGTTCCACTCCTGATTAGATGCCCAAGTCCTCACCCCCTTGTCTAACGTTAGTGTATAAGTATTTTGGGAAACTCAAAATATTAAAATATGATGGCTTTTTGCGACTTCTCATTTCTCACCCCCACCACCCTAAATACTTCCACGTACACTCACAAAAACCAATTTTTTTATCAAATAATTTACTGGACTTATCAACTTTACGGACTCCTCAACTATAAGCTCTAAAAGTTGGGTTTTAAGAAATCACAGCTGGATGGAACAAGCCCCAGTGGTTTATTAGAGGATTTTACTTGAACTCAGTATTTTTATTTAAACAAAGCAGCACATCCAGTGTATGATTGAATATAGTTCTTGTACGAACTGTTGAATGTATTTGTATTATTTTTATTTTTAGTTCTTTGTCGTATTTGCTAAAGTGCCATAGCGACAAATAAATCATATCTATCGGATTGATTGTAACAAACTGAATTTCCTTGTTTGACTCTGTACTCTCTATTTAACCTCGACAGATTGGATCGATGGTGCAATGGAATAATTAAAACTCTTACCAAATACACAAAATTACGAATTTGTACATGGTATCAGAGCGATTTCGTTCAGGGCTGCAGGATACAATTTGAAACACAAGAGGCGATGTCAGAAGGCAGCGGTAAGTAGATTGTTGCTGCATCTGCATCAGACAAATTGATCAATGGCCCGTTGCATCTTCAAGGCTCAGATCATCCAGGTATGACGTTGGTGTCAACTTCATTGGATGGTAAAAACTTCTTATCTTGGAGCAGATCAATGCAATTGGCTCTGGGAGCAAAAGTAAAATTGGGATTCATAGATTGCACTTGTCAAATGCCAGCTGAAAATGATAAAAATCTTGAACAATGGATTAGAGTAGATTCAATGGTGCAGTCATGGATCTTAAACTCCATTTCAAAAGATCTAGTAGATGCCTTTTTGTATAAATCATCAGTCAAAGATCTCTGGTCTGGTCTGAAAGAAAGGTTTGAGGAACTTATCATAAAAAATCTTTAACTGGAGCACAGTACTTCTTGACCGTTGTGGATGATTTTAGTAGGAGTGTATGGACTTTCTTGATAGCTTATAAGTCTCAAGCAGTGTAACTTCTTACTCATTTTTTTACAATGGTCAAAACTCAATTCAATACTCAAGTACAAAGTATAAGGACAGATAATAGATCTGAATTCATCAATTTAGACTGCACTCTTCTTCTTAAATCTTTGGGTATTGCTCACCAAAGAACTGTTCCTTATACTCCTCAGCAAAATGGAATGGCTGAAAGAAAACATAAACACATACTTCAAATTGTCAGAGCACTACTTTTCCAATCTAAACTTCCTATTCACCTTTTGGGGGGAATCCATTCTATATGCAACTCATATTATAAATAGGCTCCCTTCAGTCATTCTTGATTGGAAAACCCCTTATGAAATTCTGTTTGGCAAACCACCAACTTATACTTCCATAAGATGCTTTGGTTGTACATGTTTTGCAACCAACATTTCACCCTATAAAGACAAGTTTTCTCCTCGAGCCATTCAATGTATCTTTCTGGGTTTCAGTCTAAACAATAAGGCTTACAAACTTTATGATGTTCAGTCCAAGAAAATCATTGTCTCAAGAGATGTAGTTTTTCATGAGACTGAATTTCTGAATTTTCCAACTGAAGACTCCACACCTCTACCTTTTTTTCCTCTTCTGATGACTTCTCTTACAATCCTGCTCAACCAGACCCACCTAATTCTCTTCAGCATACACTTGCTCCTTCTACCAACAGTGATTCCCCAAATACTTCTGAACCACATGTTCCAGATACATCTGAATCTTCTGACCAACAACCCACTACATCTACTCTACCTATTCAAAGGAAAAGCACTAGAACAAAATTCCAGCCATCATGGATGACTGATTTTGTGTCTAATGCTATCTGCATCCCTTCTTATGAACCTGTATTCCAAATCTCTGTAGGTTCACAACACCCCCTTGAATCTTACTCCACACCCTCCATCCTTTTTAGCCAGCAGCACAGAGATTTTCTAGCAAATGTATTACATTATTCAGAACCTTATTCCTATAGGCAAGCTTCAAAAGTAGTGACTGGGTTCAAGCCATGCAACTTGAAATAGTTGCTTTAGAAAAAAACAAAACATGGATTCTCACTAGATTACCTCCTGGTAAGAAACCAATCAAATGCAAATAGGTTTTCAAGGTCAAAAGACTGCCTGATGGGTCTCTAGATAAGTTGAAGGCTCGTTTAGTTGCCAAGGGCTATACACAACAAGAGGGTATTGATTATTATGATTCTTTTTCCTCAGTGGCTAAAACAGTAACTATAAAGCTGTTGATTGCAATTGCCAGTGAAAAACGTGGTCTTTACATCAATTTGACATTAATAATGCTTTTTTACATGGGGATCTTGAGGAAGAGGTCTACATGACAGTTCTCGAGGGTTATCCATCTACTTCCAAAGGGCAGGTTTGCAAACTGTTGAAATCAATCTATGGGTTTAAACAAGCCTCTAGGCGATGGAACAAAATGTTCAGCTCTACATTAAAGAAATTGGGTTTTTCTCAATCTGGTCATGACCACTGTTTGTTCACCATGCACCAAGGAGATATATTTATTGCTTTAATTGTCTATGTTGATGATGTGTTAATTCCTGGCAACAACGAAGACAAAATTGCATCAGTCAAACAGGCACTTGATGCTGCTTTTACAATGAAAGATCTTGGTCATGCAAAATTTTTCTTAGGTGTTGAAATTGCTCATTCACCATATGGCATATACCTAAATCAAAGGAAATATGTTTTAGACATGCTTGTTGAAGCAGGACTCACTGGTGCCAAACCTACAGCTACTCCACTTCCCAGAGGATAGGCCCTAAAGTTTGATTCCAAAAAGCTTCTTTCAGAGCCTGACAAATAGAGAAGACTGGTTGGTCAACTGCTGTACTTGAATTTTACAAGAACAGACACTACACATGCCATTCAACAACTTAGTCAACATGCCAATGCTCCTACTACTGATCATTGGGAAGCTGCTCTCCATGTTCTAAGGTATCTCAAAGGTTGTCCTGCATTGGGGGTTTTCTATCCAAGCAATTCAAGTCTTCAGCTCAATGCATATTATGATGCCGACTAGGCAGGTTGTAATGATACTAGAAGGTCCCTTACTGATTTTTGCATCTTCCTTGGGTCTTCTCTTGTGTCATGGAAAACAAAAAAACAACCTACAATTTCTAAATCCACTGTTGAAGCAGATCAAATGCATGAGCAGCACTGTTTACGAATTGAAGTGAATGAACTATATTCTGCATGATCTGAATATCAAGAATATGGATCCTATACAATTGAGTTGTAATAACCAAGCTGCTCTTTATATTGCATCAAATCCAGTCTTCCATGAGCGCACCAAACATCTGGAAATTGACTGCCATCTGGTCCGCGACGAATTGAAGAAAGGGTAGATTTCTACTGTTCATGTCTCAAGTTCTCAACAGCTAGCTGATATTTTTACCAAATCCCTTGTCTCTCCTCAGTTCCATTATCTCAAAGTCCAAGTTGGGCATGGTTGATTTCAACCATGCTCCAACTTGGGGGGGTGGGGGGTTGTGCGAGCTGCTGAATGTATTTGCATTATTTCTATTTTTAGTTCCTTGTCGTATTTGCTAAAGTGCCGTAGTGACAAATAAGTCATATCCATCGGATTGGTTGTAACAGACTGGATTTCCTTGTTTGACTCTGTACTCTCTATTTAGTCTCGACAGTTTGGATCGATGGTGCAATTGAATAATTAAAACTCTTACCAAATACACAAAATTACGAATTTGTACAGTTCTTCCAAAAATGAGTTTAACTAAACTCAGTTTCTGAAGAGAACATTCGAAATTAGTTCGAGTCAATGCTATTATTTAGATAACCAGCAGTTTGGAGGAAAAGCTGACCTGACCCAAGTGCCTCATCTAACGTTGTGGACGTGGTCCGGAGCTCGATATCGCCATACAGTCGGGTCACGTTGAGAAGGATTTCCTAAACCACAAATGAATGAGTTTAGCAAGCAGCAAGCACACACGTTCTAACTGATCAAAATTGATATTTAATATAGATAGATAGAGGAAAACTGGAAAACAGTGAGAATGGGATCCGATTGGACAGTATAGCCGTCGTCGCCAGCTGTGATTGGCGCAAACTAAACACCAAATAATTTTGGGTGGAAGAGTCGTTGGTGGCGTAGCGCTGCTGGCGACGGTATCCCGTCGAAAAAGACACCTCGTTGGCCAATTGGTTTCCTAAAAAAAATCTTCAAAAGCTGGCAGTCACAGTCCTGTGTCAACATACGAGTTTTGAGGAATTCATGGAGAAATACTACGCATCGAGATGACGCATGGATAAGAATGCTCCACGCGAAGCTGCCTAGAACTTGCATGGGCGGTCGTCGTTACAAGACCCAGTTAGCTCATAATACCATTCGCTAAGCACATGCTATCACTATTGTATGTGCTGCGTGTGGACTTCGTTTGGCGTCCTCGGCTTGGTTGCGTTGTTCTGGCGACTTCTGGAACAATCTGCTGCACCACGTGGCTCCAGTCCTAGCCACCTCCTCTCTGTCTGTGTCATTGAGTGGTGCGTGACCTCACGGCCTTTCTCACTTATTGACTCTTCACTCAGCGCATTTAACCTTTAAAAGTCAAAATACTGACAAAGAGCGCACTTACCAGCAGTATTTGGTGTGTACACTATCACTGTATAAGTTATATTCTTTTTTACATCATACCTGATATACATCATTTAGCTCAAAACTATAACCTTTTAATATACCCTATTATCAGAAATTTTGCATACTTCCCCCCACAAATATTTTTTCAATTTAAAAAATAAAAACCCATTTGCCGTTGACAAGTAGTCAGATTTAACAGAAAACCCACATTAGACAACCTCTGTTGTCAACTCAATTTTTGCCGTCACTGTTGCGGTATCCACTTGATGCCAGCTGGAGTGGACAAGAGAGAGAGAGCGTGCAAGAAATAAAGGAGTAGGGGAGAGAGAAGTGGAAAGAGGTAAAGAAGGATGTGTAAATATATTTTTTTAGTGTTTTTCTATTAAATCTAGTTGTCTGTTAACAATAGGTAAATTTTTGAATTAGAAAATATTTGTGGAGTAAAATATTGTAAAATTTCTAATGAGAGTAATTTTTAGGAGTGTTTATAAGATTTTCACAAATTTATCAGTGTTGAGTGTGAAATAAAAATACATTTTATTTAGATATATTGGAGTTCTGACGAGATGTATTTTGAATATAATTATTTTGATTACATAATAGTTTAACTAATCATCAAATAACATATTTTAAGAGAACAAATAATGTTTTCTCTAAAACTGATGTGAAAATTCTATAATCCAGACAAACCCTGAAAGTGATTTTTTTCTTAAAAAAAATAAAGAGACCAAGGTTCTTTTTCCTCGAACAACAATCAGGTCATTGCAAACATAAGCAACCATCTAAAGAAAAATTAACAGGCGAACTAAACTTGAGACACCCCAACCTATCTCCTATCTACCACTCCACTCTGCTATAAGACATTGCTCGTGGCTGAGTTCCAGTTTATAAACTATAAAATTATGGTCAAATAATAAGTTTATTTTGTAAATATAATTCTTTAAACTAAAAGTTTCGTATCAGAAGAGTTATTGGATTTATAAACTAAAAGTCTAATAAATCAGATTTGAGAGAAATTTAAACACACACTAACAGAAGACTAACATGACTTAAGACTCCACAAAACCAGATAATGACATGCACCAGTCATAGGACAGAATGATATATAATCAGAACGCAAAATACTGAAGGCTAGCTGGATTCTCCTGCACAGAGATTCGTGCGCCTCTAGTATCATTGAGGGCTCTCTGTCCCTACCACAATTCTACTTTCGGCTTCCAGAATTATTGGCTCCACATTTTGGTCGAAGAAAGATTTGAATAGCCTTCGTGTCAGGCTCTGGTTGGAGGTCTATCCAATACCACATTAGAATATATGAACATTAGCTAGTCCACAAGCTGTTGAAAACATCTCTTTATGTCTGAAGAACTTTTCATAAAAGAACTGAAAAGATGTATTGCTAGTTTTTCACTTATTTGATGGAACAATTATTTGTTTACCTCTAATTGGAGGTTTTCAGTGTATTTGATCAAGATTGAGTTCAATTTATGGTTATTGGTTTATAATCTGGACTTGTGTCAAATATCTATTTTTCTAATACTTATTTTATAAGTATATTTTTTTAAAGTAAAAATCTTAAATAAATTGAAACATGCAAAAGAAGACTTATCACACTTGTAAGTTGAAGCCCAATTGAAGATATTTAAACTACAAACACATCTTTAATGCAAGTTATTTGATATCATGTGTTGTCTTATGTGTTTTGCTCGATTTCTACAATATCTTCTCAGATTTTTAATCTTAAATCCAGGAATCTTGTTTTTTTCTATAATATTCCATCGTGTCAAATTCAACAATCAAGTGCTGAAATTCATCAAATTCTTGAGTCATAGGCATCCAGAGAACACTTGTTAGTTGTTAGTGACATATTTATTTTCTTGTTAACACTATTTAAGTTTAATTGGACAATAAAAATGAATCATTGACAAGTAGATTCTACATATCATTGACTCTAAGATCTTGACAACTTTGATGATCAACTTAAAGAAGCCAATATAGAAAAATTGAAAATGAAGGCAGCCTATGTTCAGAGTTATAAAACAAGACACCATCATAGAAATTAAACAAAATGTTGGGGGCTAGTAGGCAATTCCACTAAAAGATACGCCTAAGAAGGAACTATGAGGTGCTAAGTTTTCAAGTGGGAGCACATAGGTGATACTAATTTCATGCTTGAGGAACCCACCGAAGTTCTATGATTTGGCAGCAATTCCGATCTATATGAATCTCAGCAGATCAAACGGTTGAACATTGTAGCTACTACAGTAAAACCTCCAAGACGAAAATGTTTCCAAATTAAGTGAGATAAACAGCGGCTATTCATCAAACAGAGAATCAACGATTCATCCTGCAGAATGCTAATCATTTACAACTTAAAGCTAACCAAGGCACCACGGAGCATCCGAGCATCCACCCGAGAAGCTAAGTGTAATTCCTTTACCAGTAATAGAAGACATAAAAATATTGTAGTGAGTCAGAATCATGCCGTAGAAGGCCGACTGTTGTCGACCGACCGAAGAAATCACCCGACAAGAAAATTGCAGTCAGTTTGCAACCAGGTAAACAGTGTATTGTTGACATCTCACAACAGTTAAGCAACTTGTCTGGTAAGATAGATGGCAAGTCGTCTTTCTTCGAACGAGTACTCAATGTCCTCACGCAATGTTTGCTCTGGTTTCTCATAAACAAGGCAGACAGGAGTAGCTGTAGTATTAGAAGTCAGAGCGGGCGTCGTTGCCAACTGCATTGGTGCTGTCACCGTCATCGGTGTTTTAGGAGTCGGTGCCACGAATGACTTGGGAGTCCTGTTCTCGTTGTCGGTGCCATTGGAGATAGGCCGCACAGGCGTTGATGGGATGTTGCTTCCCGGCATTATCTGAGCAAAAGGTTTGCGGGGTGTCTCCATCTCACGAAGAGCAGTTGCATTGAAAGATAACTTCTTGATAGGAAGATCGGCAATGTCTAAGCCTCGGCTACCTGAAATTGCACACTTACATAGTTGAATTAGAGGTGTATGGAAATGAAAATTAGAAGCGTTGCAACAATGATAGTTAAAAGGGGCTTGCCCGGGGACAAAGCGCCCATATCTTCAGTTTTCTTGGCTGTGCGGAAAGACTTTGAATGTTGGATGTCTGATTTTGGAGGTTGCATCATGGCCCCACCGACAGACAGCCTTCGATTTGCACCACCCATGGAGTTTCTGGGAGCCTTCTTTGAGCTTTGAGGCTTGGAAGGGCTTGGTTTTGATCCATAGAGTGCTTCCTGCTCAGCTTTGAGTTGATCCTGAAGCTTCTTTTGGTCCTGCAGTTACTTAGACATGAGATCTCATCCACAAAAGAAAAGCAGATGGTATGTGGAACGTAGAAATGTTCAACAAGGGCATAATACCCTCTGTCTCTTCCTTTCTTGCTCTTTCTCCTGTCGAACGATCATGTAATCTTCAAGCATTGAGAGAAGGCGAACCTGCAAACGCTGCATGAGACAGATTTCGCAAACAAAAATGTTCACAAATAAAAGTAAGACTTTTGGGAGAAAAGAAAACCTACACCATCGTATGTGAATTCAGTGCCTCTTTCGTTTTCCCAAGCTAAAACTTTCGTGGTTAGAACATCTACCATTCCTGCTCAAGATATAGCAGTGGTAAAGCACATGCAGCAATAACAAAAAGAAAAAGAAAAATTAGCTATGGGACACTACCAAAATAAGATATTACCATATGACACTGATTGTGAGGATGACATGTGTTCCAGAACCCACATGTCATTGAGATATCAATGTCCTACAGTTAAATCCATTATTTTTCGAGTGTCCAATAGCAAATTGCCCCAAAACAAAAAAGCTATTTAACAGAATATAGCTGGGCAATGACTTCTAACAGATATTTCATCCGGTAATATCATTCAACCTGGAATCTTGTTAACCAAAATACGGGCTTTTTCAGCCCTCTTAAGCGTAAGATGTGCCCCCCTCCCAGCATTATAACGGGTATCATCCTAAACATACCATGTAGATAGAAATATCAGTGGTTGTTAAACAAATCTTAAAATGACATTTGCATACAACATTGACCAAACATTCATACTTTGTTGTAATCTTCCAGCCAATCTTCCTCCTCACATGCATTCAGCCATCTTTCGACTCTCTCAAGTATATCCTTCCGGCTAAAAGCCTCCTCTTTTACCGTTGCAATGTGAGCCTCAATTTGTTCTAGCACTAGAGAGGGATCAATAGCTCCTGTAAGGGAAAAGCAAAGGCAGGGAAGGTGTCTCTGATGTTACAGCTTTCAGGCTTGTAACACATCCACTGAACACAAGAAAGTGACAAGCCACATGATTTTACCTGCCTCAATGGCCTCAATGCTAAACTCAGCCACATAACCTTCCTCACCAACCAGATGTGCTCGTCGTCTATGTTCTTCAAGTTCTGTTTTCTTTTTCAAAACCAGATCTTTCATCTTGCTTGCTTTTAGTTGTTCAAGCCTTAAAACTTCAGATTCCACCTGCACAAAAGGATATATAATATGTGAACTTTCCTAGCTTGATAGAAAACAAAAACTATAACTGAGGCACAAGAGAACAGTCTCTGCAAACGATCAATGACTCACATAGTTGAGGAAGTCAATGGAGAGGGTATTGGGCTCAGTAATTTCATGCTCTGAAGCAGCAATATTGCATGTTATATTCTGGAACATCTGCTGCTCTTCAATTGGCGTATCCATGAGATTCCACAGTTCTAGCATAGTAGATGCGAAATCTTGAAGCTGCAAGATTAATTAAAGTTAAGGGCTGCAAGCAGTTATAAATCAAATTTTATACTGATAAGAGAAAATGCTGACCTTCTGCATCCTCTGGATTTTCATTTCACGCAGTCTATTCACAGCCGAGGAGAGCCTTTCAATTGTTGTGTTGCTTAGGTTCTTCGATCCTTCAGCCTCATCCAAGCTAGGGTGCACCTCATATACTGTTTGTTTGAAGTCAATACCAAGCACCTCACATAAGGAATGCAATGTATTCAAATGTTCCATCACTTGCTTTAGCCGATCACTCTTATCACAAATCAAAAAACAAACAGCCGAAGTAAAATAACATGAGTAATGAGAGAAGAATATTAGGTACATTAAAGAATAAGTACTGGTCAGCAATGAATTACCTTCTCCTTTTGAAGGGATTGTAGCTCCTTCGTCAGCTCCTCAAGCTTTCTTAAGGATATATCAGACTGATCTACGGGGACTCTGAATGGGACAAAATCCGCGGGCCTGATCTCAGATGAAATCTTCTTTATCTGCTCTATAACATCAAGAAACTGGTTCCACCTTTCAACCTTTTGCTTCCTCATCTCCTCCAAATATGGAACAATTGCATTCAACTCCTCCCTTAAGCCACGCAACTTCTGATTAGACTGGCAAAATCACACATAAAGTGAATTCAATAGTGGTCACATCGACCAAGCTTTGTTACATCAACAGTGAAATAAGAGAGTTTAGTACCAGTAGCTCGATCTGAAGTCAATGAATGGATTATAACTCTTAGTAACTAGCTTTCTTATTACACAAGCAAAATCACAAAAATAAAGAAATGAGTTAAGTACTAATCATCGCTGCTGAGTTTCTTGTAAAAGTTTTAACAAAACTAATTAGCTATGTTTGTTGTTCACACTAGAAATTAGTTATGAAGTTAAAAACAGTTTATTTAATCATTTTATCAGTATTTGAAGTGAATAACAAGGCTGTATTTGAACAGTTTATTTAATTATTTTAGCAGTATTTGAAGTCCTATTAGATTCCATTCTAGAGCACAATTAGCAACATCACACAGCAATTATATCAACTCCGTTTCATCCTCTCATGGAATACTGATACTATAGTCTATAAACTGGTAGAACCAGAAACAAACCTGCCTGACATGGACTGGCGGCTCGCCTATCGCAGAGCAGATAGCGGCGAGCTCGGCCTCAGAATCGGCAATCGCCTGCCGCAGCTGCGCCCTGCACCGGTTAGCCTGGTCGACCTTTCTTCTGTAGACCTCCAAACACTCCTGCTCGAGCTCAAGCAGCATCTTGTCCTTAGCCGAGTCGGGCTCCCCGACCTCATCCCATATGACCTGATACAGAAACACTCTCGAACAATCACAGAAAAAGAAAAACACAACTCATGTCTAAATGCAACTCATAAACTAGAAGCAGCGGCGTACACTGAGCTCGTGTAGAAGGGATTCGCAGATCGTCTCCACCTGAAGGAGCTGGTCCTTCAAAAAACTAGACATCGCGGCCTATGAAGAGATCACAGAACAAAGTCCAACTCGATCTCACGAGCACCACTAAACTTAGGGCTTCGTCCAAGAGCGAGACGGCGCGTGCCTCTTCACGGGTTGGAGCGGGCAAGTTGACGCGGTGGCGGTGTCGGATTGGGCCGTGCCGGTGCCGGGATTTGGCCGGGAAAGGACACACAATTCGCGGCTCGGATGCGAGGGGGGGGGGGGGGGGGGAAGGGGAGAGGAAGGGGAGGGGGAGAGGAGATAGTGATTTGATTTGAAATATTTTGAAATAGGGAAGGGGGCAAGAAAGGAGGAGAAGATTTGGGATTTCGGGGCGCAGAGAGGGGCGGAGGAGACGTTACTTTTTAGCAGAAGGCTTTATTGGGACGTACTTGGAGGGATCCCATCGTGGGACCTTCGTTTTGAATTGGACGGTGGGGATGGCAGGGGGACTGGCCCATTTCTGGGCAAGGAGTATGCCAAGTCGGATGTCAGTGGCAGTGCGGGACCTACCGGCCCATGTCAGCTGAAAGGTGGGATCCATTTTTCTTTCGCCACGTGTTAATTTCAGACTTAACAAATGTGTGCGCGTGATTATGATTTATGAACTACCACAATCCTGAATAAAGTAGATATCAGGTAGTTTTCAAATTTTTCGATATGAATTGGTTTACTTGGACCAACTCCATCCAGCTGTTTCGAGAATCTGTAGGTGGGTCTGGGCAATTAAAAAATAATATTTCACGCGGGAGAGGAGAGAGAAGACACCACAACAGGCGTTGACAAAAATCGCTCTGCATGTGGGCTCGCCAATTTGTCTCGGTTTGCATGCTATCAAGTTACATATAATATTTGTTTCTTAATTTATGATTAATCTAGTTCAAATTAGATGTTGATTATATTAAAAAGTTGTAAATATTTAAATTATCTTCATATAGAGACCAAACATCACATATATTCGATTTTAAAATTAAAAGTTATTTATGTTTTACTAAACTACCTAAATTTAATTTACTTATGGGCCCGTACGATGCCCCTCGCGAAACGTCAATGGGTTGAAGTAAGGAGTGTTTCAGATGATGCTTCGCATACGTGGCACAAAATATACTGAAGAATATTTTGTTGAAACGTCTCGCGAAGCACCGATGGGTTGAGACAGCCTTAGAGGTTATCCAGGTACCTTCTGTTATAATACATCTGTTCTCAACAAAATCATGATTTAGTTGTTTGGTGAAACATATAATTCTAAAAATCGATGAATAGTTGATGATATTACAATTTTTCAATGCAACCAAGAAGAAAAACAAAAATTCCCCAAACTGAGAGCAATTAAAAAAACTAAAATAGTCTATTAGAAGAGAGGGCAAGAGAGAGCACACAGTATTTCATGGTACGAAAGTTGAATACTAATTTGCTAATATGTTTACAGGGAAATTAAAAAAAAAACAAAAGTGAGGGGGTTTCATATTTCCCCTTATGAATCAATATATAACTTTATCATACCCATAAATACAAAACGATTTCAAAAATCTCCCACCATGAAATATTCTCCTTAACTTCTAATAGAAATAATTAAAAAATTACACAAAAACTATCATTAATATGTAGGTTCTACATGTCAGTGATAGTTATTTTTTAATCTTTTCTTTTCATCTCCTTTCCTCTCTTTCCCCTTTTTGTCTCTCCCTTCTTCAGCAGTGGGCGGCGGCATATAACAAGAAAATAAATCTAACACCAAATCAACAAAATTTAACATTAGAAGATGACTTTGTGCACTAGAAGATGAATAATCAATAAGAACAACAAATCAATAAGATCCAGTGCCAAATCCACAAGAACACAATCCAAGCACCAGAGGATGACATTGGGCACCAAATCCAACAGGATAGGAGACTGGGCGTTGCCAACTTGCCGTCATTGTGCTCTCCTGTCGCCGTCATGCTCCGCCGCCGTATACTATCAGCTACATCATACTCCTCCGTTGCTGCTAGCTGCTGCTGACCGCCACGGTTGCTAGTCCCCGTCATCACTCGATGCTACTAGCCCTGCCACTGCTAGTTGCCTACTTAGGGCATGAGAGAGAGAGAGAGAGAGAGTGTAAAGAGGGGTTGAACCTGATTTTTAAATATTGTTTATTTAAATTTAATGGAAAATTAACGAGAGAGGAGGCTTTTGAAATTGTTGTGCATTTTGGAGGTGATAAAATTACAAATTGACTTACGAGGGGAATCTGAAACTGACTTTAACTTTTGGGGATTTATTTTTTGTAAATTCCCCGTATGCATATTATCAGTACACATTGACGCTCTAAAAATAAGTTACACTGACCTGATCAAAAACGCAGTGGACGAACACACATGGCAGATTATCCGGAATGATTTGAGTATTTCACATAACGTGGTTCCGGGCATTGTCCATGAAGATCGTGCGCCGAACTTAGAACAGCGCCGTGAACCACTAAACCCTGAATGACAGACCATTACGAGGGAATGTCAACAGCCAGTAGGCTTAGACGACTCCCCCCACCATGTATAAACAAAAGATAACTAGTGTGCAAAACAAGGTTCACCAACCAGTAACCACGACTTCATGGTCCCACGGATCAGTATCACAAAAGAAAAAAGGGGGCATGTTTCCTTGAAAAGGAGTAATCTGATGCAGAATAAAATTGGTCAATGCGGTTTCTTATTACGGAAAGATGGCTGAAAAAAGGGGGGAAAACAAGCATCCCTCAGCAGGGCTGGGCCTCCTGCATGTATCACATGTCCTAGCCAACAGTAAGTAAAAAACATAAAAAGTTGACCTCAAAAATTAAAATTGTTCCATCACTGGTGAAAGAGGAAAGAGATCTATCATGTGGAGGACTCCTTGGCAATCTTCTCAGCCTTTGCAATGACTTCCTCGATTCCACCAACCATGTAGAATGATTGCTCAGGAAGGTCATCATACTTCCCATCCAAAACACCCTAGAATATGTTTGAGAAGTTTATTAGTTGGCAATAATGGGAAGAACACAAGAATAGATTGTGCTCAAAGTAATAACTACTTAATGAATATCAAGGATTCAGAAAAGAAAAGCAGGAAAACATAACAATATACAATGGTAACCAATCGTTGGCTTTGACAAACATTTTTTTTCTTGCAGACCTTCAAACTCTTCCTACCCAATTCACCTTGTCCACTACAATCCTTAATCCACTGGCAATTTCCTCAAATAAATCTGTGCTATCTGTTGAGCAAGTAGTCCTTGATCAAATTAGCTGAACTAATGAAAGGTAGCCCACAATGCTAGAACAGGGATAACACAATAGACTAATCATTCAAAATTTCTTGCATAACTAGCTGTTCCATCAAGCCACACAAGCCCAGCTCCAGTCATTGTCACATTCTCATTCAAGTCCCAATAATGGTGCTCTTCGATCTAGAAGAATTGTCCTTGAGGCAGTACTAGCAGTACAAGTACAAAAGTTGGTACAATACTTTAGGCAACAAAGCCTCTATGGCAAAGCAATATCAAGTAAACCATACCATGGGCCTTACAGCATGTAGAACATGAACATGCATATCGAAGCATAAGTGCATAACTATGAGAGACAGGTCAAAAATGGACATAAAATATATATAGATAATAGAAGACAGAAAACTAGCTTCATGCAATACCTTATTGTTAATAAAACATTGCTTGATAACTAACAAACAACTAACATACTAAGTTCTCTTGAACATATATATAACTCCAACGTCTAACCCCCAAAAAGATGGCTTGCATACGCATAATGCCACACACAATGCCAACAGCCAACAAATTGTAACAGCATCAATACAAATTGTGGTGCAAATTATGACAATTTAGAAAGAAACAATGTCATGATTTCTGAAATTGTGATTCTTGGGGAAACAAAGGTCTCTTACCTGGAAGCTTTTGACACTCTCCTTTAGCTCCACATACTTTCCTGGTGCACCTGTGAAAACTTCAGCAACATGGAAAGGCTGGCTGAGGAACCGCTGAATCTTCCTAGCGCGAGCGACTGTCAACTTGTCATCCTCACTGAGTTCATCCATTCCCAAAATAGCAATAATATCCTGAAGATTCTTGTAATTCTGAAGAACCTTCTGAACACCACGAGCAGTGTTATAGTGATCCTCACCCAACACATGGGGAGAAAGCATTCTTGATGTGGAATCCAGAGGATCAACAGCAGGATAAATACCCAGCTCGGATATCTGTGAAGGTAGCATGTTCAAGTCATAGCTCATAATAAACAGTGAGCACGCTTTTTACTCATATAACATAGACAAACCTGTCGTGACAACACAGTTGTAGCATCAAGATGGGCAAAGGTAGTAGCAGGGGCAGGATCTGTCAAGTCATCAGCAGGCACATAAATGGCTTGGACAGATGTAATAGAACCCTTCTTTGTGGTGGTAATTCGCTCCTGCAGTCCTCCAAGATCGGTAGCGAGTGTTGGTTGGTATCCCACAGCAGATGGAATACGTCCCAGCAGAGCAGACACCTCAGAGTTTGCCTGAATCAAAAGAATGACCAAAAGTACAACTTTTTTCAGGTTGAAAAGCAACAGTGCAACACAATTTCAAAATAATCAGGCAAAATTTCCAAAAAGGAAAAGAGAAAAGAAAAAAATGTTTATTTACTTAGTGGAATACAATCAATAAAGCAGAAAGCAAGGCCTGTGTTTGACTAATGACATTTGTGTGCCAGGAATACAGTGGCTGGTGTGTTGCGTATAAGAGAGAGATCCTACAGAAATTACCTGAGTGAAGCGGAAAATGTTGTCAATGAAGAGGAGCACGTCCTGTCCCTCAGCGTCACGGAAATGCTCAGCAACAGTCAGACCAGTCAGCCCAACACGAGCACGAGCACCCGGGGGCTCATTCATTTGCCCATAGACAAGAGCACACTTGCTGTCGCTCTGCCACCAAAATAACTATATGAGAAAGGATAACCTCACTTGCAAATATGAATCCTGAAGACAAATTAGAAATGATCATCATTCACCTGTTTGTCACCTAGCTTAATCACACCACTTTCAATCATTTCCCTGTACAAGTCATTACCCTCACGAGTACGTTCTCCAACACCAGCAAAGACAGAGAAACCACCTAGAATAGACAAGTTGTACAATTATGTCCATGCAAAACACAACAAAACCACCTAGTAATATGACCATCAAGCTCTGTATAAAACTGACCATGCGCCTTGGCGACATTGTTGATCAACTCCATGATAAGGACAGTTTTTCCGACTCCAGCACCACCAAAAAGACCAATTTTTCCACCTCTTTGGTAGGGTGCAAGCAGATCCACAACCTAATAGAAGTATAGCCTTTGCATTTAAAAACAACATTGGCACAAAAAGGGATATCTTTTGCCACATCAAATGGAAAGTCACTTCAGAAGAGACATAACAGTTCTACCTTAATTCCAGTAACAAGAATCTGCTGCTCAGTAGCTTGCTCAACAAAAGCAGGGGCTTCACGATGGATAGGGAGGAAGTGGTTTGTCTCTGCAGCAAAGAAATCACCAATAACAAAGAATCAGACAGATGCAGTTAGAACCCCTGAACTCACATGCAATGTATATCATATGCATGCCATACAGACTTACTTATGTCCCCCTTCTCATCAATCGGTTCACCAATAACATTAATAATACGTCCAAGTGTTGCCCTACCGACAGGAACCTACATAAAGCAATAATCTCCATGTCACAAACACAGGTGATACCATAGAAAAGTAGTAACAAAAGGATCTGTACATCCACATCAAATCTAAGTAACACCCCAGGATATGTCATTTCAATCAGATGAATTCCAACTGAGGCATCTCAAACACGATCTAAAATGAGGAACAAGAGGGGGTGGCATTACAGTGATGGGAGAGCCGGTGTTGAGCACACGCTGACCGCGGACGAGCCCCTCGGTCCCATCCATGGCGATGGTGCGCACCATGTTCTCGCCGAGATGCTGGGCCACCTCGAGTACGAGGCGGATGTTATTATCAAGCACCTCCAGCGCAGTCAGGATCGGCGGGAGCCCCTCGTCGAAGCGCACGTCCACCACAGCGCCGATGACCTGGCACACCTGCCCCACCGCGCCAGCGCCGGTGAACTCGTCCGTGATCTTCCCGCCGCCATCCTTGCCAGCCGCCGGGGGCGGCGGAGCGGGCGGCGCCTGCGCGGCGGCGGAGGTGGCGTAGGCGGCGGCGCGGTGGAGGAGGAAGCCGGCGGGGGAGTGGCGCCGGAGAGGTGGGCGCGGCGACGGGGAAGGGGAAGCCGCGCGGAGGCGGGAGGCGGAGCGGAGGAGGGAGGAGAGGGCCCGGCGAGTCGCCATGGCCGTTCGGATCTAGGTTTCCAAATGGTTTGGGTTTGGAGGAGTTGTGTGCTGTGTTGCGGCGGCTCCGCAGGCTGGCAGGGGCTTGGGAGTAGCTGGTGGAGGTGGGGGATTTCTCCGGAGGTATTTGCGGTCGACTTGGTCTATGTAGACCGAGATGTATGGAGCGTGCTTGCTGATTTGTCATGTTTGTGGGTGTTTTTTTAAGCGACATCTTTGTGTATTTTGAAGGTTATGTTTGTATTTTACTTTGAGCCACTTTATTCAAAAAATGAATGGTTGACCGTGAGAAATTTAATTACACAAAACAATGAGAAGACTTTGATTCTAAAAAACATGGTATAATAAATATTTGATATATTTTAAAGTGCTATGGTGCTCATGGAGCATATATGAAAGTGTACATGTAAGTTTTCAGTCATCAGATTATACTTTAAAATTTGACACCTTTGTAGTCGATTTTGTCATTCAATTATGTTTTGAATATAACTTATAGGTACAATGATAATAATAGAACTAGTGTAGTTGACAAGGAATAGTATTTTTATTATCATGGATTGGATAGATGTGAAGATTCAGGGTTATGATCTTATAATTAAAAAGTCTAGATGCACAACTAATTTGGTTCTCATAAGTTTGTTTTGACAATTCTCTAATATTTATAATTATTAAATCAAGATGACTATGATATGAATAATTGTAAATTAGAAAAAGCTACAAATTTTTTTTTGAAACCCCAAGGTGTTAGGTTGTGTTTTGAGGGTGAGAAGATGGTGCTTGTGGGTCAAACTCTGAGCTGTTAGATTATTGTTATTGTTATTGAAAATAGAAGATGGATGGTACATACTTGTCTCCTCTCTAAGAAAAAAGAGATGTCGCTGTTGGGCACACAATAGTCATTCCATTGTTAATTTTAAGGATAAACAATTTTTTATAAAATATATTGTTGGTCTTTTTATTTTAAAATAACTCAAATTAGTTTATCTATTTTTAAAATCAAATATTTTTTAGTTTCTAAGCAGTTTTATGAGTTTATTTTGATGATATAGATGATTGTATATTACTAATATATGAATGAATATGACAAATACGAGTTAACTAAGATAACAAATAAACTTTAGGTATCGACAGAATCAACACATATGTCTTTCATGACATCTAGGATAGTGCTCGCGCTGATGTGTTTTTGCTCTTAACTTGTTGAAGGGAGAAAAAATAAAATGATTTTGTGCTAATAACCTATTGACGTGGACATATATTATTTCGTAATCCATGCATATTAAGGCACACCATCAAAATAATTGACAAAATCATCTAGAGACTAAAAGATATCCAATTTGAAAAATGAAGAAACTAACTATTTTGAAGTAGATTGACCAAATTAAGATCAAAAGGCAAAGTAAGGAACTAAAAGTGTATTTTGTCTTTTTTTTTTTGGTACTTATACTTCAGTTGTTATTCTTGGCTTATTCGTGTCTTTTATTTTAAAATGAGAAATTATTTCATCTCTTTATTTTTATGCTGGACTCAACTTGATTCGACTCATAGTTTTGAAAAAAAAAACTAATCTATATTGATGACATGACCTACCGGGAAGCTAATTCAACTTCGCATGGAGCTGATTAAACCATCGTCTCTCTCTCTATTCCCTTCCTTTAGGGTGTGTTTGGTTGTAAGTGATGGATCATCTCATGTATCATAAAAGAAGGTTTGGTGTTTGGTTGGCTCCATCTTACATCATCTCATGCATCATGACTCATCCCAAAACAGAGAATATTCTATCAATATGCTGCACCATTCCATTCCTCAATTTTGGAGGTATTGTTTGGTCCATCACCATCTCATTCCTCAATATGGTGCACCATCTCATTTCTGAGATTATCACAACACTTTAATTACACAACCAAATACCATTCCATTTCATCCAGAACTAACTCATTCCTCCAACAAAACAAAATTCTGAACCATTTCATTCCACACCAACCAAACATCTATCTTGGACCATTTTGTGACACACCACTCATCCCATCCTTTTTCATCCCATGATAGATGATTCGTCCAAGCAACCAAACGGATCATTAATGTTTCTCTTCCTTTCCTAGTCTCCCTGTCTCCTTATTTAGTTTATACCTTTTCATATGACATCAAGTAATCTTCATATAGTGTTAACTCAACTTTACACTATTTTATGATCGATATAGGTTCTTTTTCATTTAAAAATATAACAGGAAAGTAAATAGCACAAATGCTACCGCGAAAAGAAACAAAAAGACCCGAAATCCATGTATCTCAAAAGATCAAATAGAGCGAATGATAAAAAAAAAAAAGTTATAGGGCCGCCTCTGGCTGGGCTCGAGAAACTTAGCAGGCCGAACGTCGGCTCGGCTTGCAGCTCCAACAGGTCCATCACAGCCCACCTGGCACTTCGAGCTCCAGAAACCAGCAGTTAGCCCGTCCTTCGCCGTTCGCCGTTCGCCGTCCGCACCACTTTCCCTTCCCCTCCTCCCCTCGACCTCTCGCGCGCCACCGCCATGCCCCTCTCCACGTCCACCGCCACCGCCTCCCCACCTAAGTCCTAAACCCTCTCCGCAACCAATGGCGTTCCTCCTCTCCTCCCCCGCCTCGACGACGCTATCCCTCAACACCTCCACCCTCTACCTCTCCACCCTCCCTTCCGCCTCCCCACACGCCCTCTCCGCTTCCCCCTCCTCCCTCCCACCCGTCCCGACCTCCATACCACCTACCTCCGTCATCCCCAACTCCCGCTTCCTCGTCGACGCCTTCCGCCTCGCCGGCGACTTCTCCGTCGCCTACTTCCTCTCCCACTTCCACTCCGATCACTACGTCGGCCTCAGCTCCTCCTGGCGCCGCGGGCTCATCTTCTGCTCCGCCCCTACCTCCCGCCTCCTCGCCACTGTCCTCTCCGTCCCGCCGCAGCTCATCGTTGTCCTCGAACTCGGCGTCCGCGTCACTGTTGATGGATGGGGCGTTGTCGCTGTTGACGCCAACCACTGCCCCGGCGCCGTTCAGTTCCTCTTCACTTCCCCCGGCCCGAATTCTGAGAGGTACGTCCACACCGGAGACTTCCGCTATATACAGTCCATGAGATGTGACCCCAATTTGCTTGAATTCGTCGGGGCTGATGCAGTGTTCCTCGATACCACGTACTGTAATCCAAAATTTATGTTTCCATCACAAGAGGAGTCAGTGGATTATGTTGTGAACGTGATAAAGCGGATGAAGGAGGAGAGTGGAGTGACTGGGGAGCGTGTGCTATATTTGATTGCGACCTATGTTGTGGGCAAAGAGAGGATTTTGCTGGAGGTTGCCCGTCGTTGTGGGTGCATGGTCCATGTGGATAGTAGGAAAATGGAGATATTGACAGTTTTGGGGTTCGGCGGTGAGAAGGGAATTTTTACTGAGGAAGCGACAGCAACGGACGTGCATGTTGTTGGGTGGAATATTTTGGGGGAGACTTGGCCCTATTTCCGTCCAAATTTTGCAAAGATGAATGAGATTATGGTGGGGAGAGGGTGCAAGAAGGCAGTGGGGTTTGTACCAACCGGGTGGATGCATGAGACCAAGAAGGAAGGATTTGCTGTTAGGGTGAAGGATTCACTCGAAATTCATCTTGTTCCTTACAGTGAGCACTCAAACTATGGTGAGTTGCGGGACTATGTGAGGTTCTTGCGCCCAAAACAGGTCATTCCAACTGTGGGAGTCGATGGTGGAAAGCTTGATAGTAAGGAGGCAATTGCTCTGCGGAAGCATTTTTCTGGTTTGGTGGATGAGACAGCAAACAAGGAAGAGTTCTTGATGGCATTCCATCGAAGATTGACAGATACTACTCTGGACCGTGGGGAGGAGGTTGCTGGAAGCTTGAGCCGGCAAGATGGGGAGGAGGCTGCTGAGTCTGTCTCTTTATCAGCAACCTATTCTGCCCATGTAGGTTTGGACACTTTGAGAGAGAAGATTACAGAGGAAATGAAGAAAGAACTTTCAGATTTTCTGCCTTCATGGGTCAGCCAGGGCCAAATTCTGGACCTGCTGATGAGCTCAGGCAGTGATGTCATTCAAGCAGCGTCATATTTTTTTGAGCGGGAAAGAGATTTCTTTGAAGAAGCAAATGCTTCTAACAGTGAAGCATCTAAATCAGAGAAAAATACTAGTTCTGCTCATGGATATTCTGCTGATCCAAGTAGTAGTGACCAAGAAGTTCCTTCATGCTTTTCACAGAAGTCCCTGGAACATTCCACAAAGTTCATGAATTTGACCCCTATGAGAATGAACCAAAATCTTTCCAAAAAAGAAAGGAAGAGGGGTTCTAGCACTGTGAACAAGCCAAAAAAGAAAGGTCGATTGACTGCCTCCACAGAATCCAGTGGGCGCAAGCAGTCCACGATCACAAGCTATTTTGGAAGAGCTGTAGCATCTGCTTCTAAAAGTGAGACAGCTGACGGAGTTACTGCAGATGCACATCAGAACAATGGGATCAATACGCTAGCTGATATTGCTGAGTTGCACAAGCAGGGTGTAGACCAGCTCCTTCAGATAACAAATGATGGCATGTCCAGAGAATCTGCCATTTCTTTGATGAAGAAGACAAATGGAGATCTCAGTTTAGCAGTTGATATATTTTTCAATAAAAGCAAAAACAATGATGTACATGACAGTGATAAGAATATTGCGCCACAGAACATACAAAATGAAATGTACAATTCTTGTGGTAACACAGAAACGGGTAACAACTCATCCCAGGCTGCTAAAAAGATGTCAAACTTGTATGTACAAACTTCTTTAGCAGAAGCAGCTTCTGTCAATATATCATTGCCAATTGAAAAGTATCTACCCGTCGAGCATGGTTTGCCACTCACCCCAAATTGTAGTTTTTAGCATCTTGCTTGACAGTGAGTTATGCCATGCACATGCTCTTCTGCAGCTTGCTGGACAGCTGGACAGCCTGCACCATACTTGCACTTGGCTCGCACTTTTGATCTGGTGGAAGGAGAAAAAGGAAAAATCAAAACTATTGCCATGCTTTGCAACATGTTTAGGAGGTTTTCCTATGTTTAAAACTTTTAGCTTCTGTTACATGCTTTTGGTTTTGAGCTACTGAATATATTCATGGGGTTATTTTTAATACCTTCTCAAATGCAGTTTGCTTGCCTTATCACCTGAAGATGTGCTGCCTGCTGTTTATTTGTGTACAAATAAAATTTCTGCTGACCATGAAAATATGGTTAGTCCAGTAATGCCAATGGTCCCCCCCCCCCTCTTACTGTTGGTTGCTTCTTCTTGGAAATGTTCTTTTGATGTATTCTCCTGGGAAATATTTTGTGCTAAAGTTTTTAATATCACTAGGTAAAGCTAACCATTCCCGCAACCACTATTTACATTAGCAAATGCTTTCAGCCAAATCGGTCTAACTGATACTCATGATTTGCGCTCTCTGTGGAGCTATAAACATGCTTTATGTTCTTTTTTTTTTATTTTAATAACCCACACTTCTGCAAACACTTGACTGGATAAGCTATCCTTCTTTAAGGTTGGAATTGGTATTCAGGTGATTTACTGATCTGTTTCTTGTAGGATTGCTTTCACTCAGTTTTTCTGAATGAAAACAAATAGCAATGCCATGATAGATTTGTAATATATAGCATCCTATAGCAAACATCATATCATCATCCTCACATGCTAAGTTCATCTTTGTTTTGAAGGTGCTTTTGTTATCTACTCTGTTTTGGTGAATGAAAACTAATATTAATGCCATGATACATTTGTAATGTACATCATCCTATACGAAACATCACAACATTCTCAAGTGCTAAGTTCTTTGTTTTGAAGGTGTTTTTGTTATGTCTTGTCATTTGATATGTCCATCATACAATAACTCCACTTTTGTTATGAAAGCTAGGAACTAAACATTGGTGGAAGTCTAGTTGTATCTGCTTTGGAGGAGTCTCTGGGGACCAGCAGGTCTAAAATACACGACATGTACAAAACTTACGGCGATCTTGGTAAGGCTAAAGGTTAATAGTACTTAATACTGTTTCATATCTGTAGTATGGAGATAGCCTGCCACATGGACTAGTATATGGTGCTGTAGCTTTGCAAAGTAATTAGATGTATGAATGCAGCCAGCAGGCTTATGACCAGGTTCTAACCTGTTGTAGCTTTATGCACTGATTTCCCTTTTTTATTCCTGCTTACATGGCCATTATCAATTGGGTTTCATGTAATCTTGCAGGTGATGTTGCCCAAGGATGTCGTCAAAATCAAACATTACTAGCTCCTCCTCGTCCACTCTCGATTCGTGATGTATATTCCATGCTTCAGAAGTTAAGGTATTAACAATTTTTTGCAAGCAATGACATATCTTCTTTTAGTGATCCTTTTGTCTTGGGAAGAATTATTCCATGATTATCATTAGGTCCCCTTTCTTTCAGCTTCATATTACATATAAATGTATAATATTTATGTCCAAGTGGTAATTGTTTCTTCTGCATTTCTGGCTGTCAGGATATATGCATTTACAGTTTTCTAAATAGTAAATAGTATTCATGGGCATATATTTTGCTCTGACAATTATTTGCCTTTATTAAGAAACATAGATCAATTGCACAGATGTACAGCTAATCCAACTGGCTTCCTCTCTAATAGTCCATATTGCAACTGATTATAATACTATCAATTGTATAATATGCTCTGCAAATTATAGCACATGTGAGACCATGTTATCATACTTGTGTAGTGTAACTTGTACCGACATGGTAAATAGCCATGTTAAGTGGGTAATTGCTATCTGGTGTAAACCCTTCTTTCATAATGTTTATATTTTTTGAATAATCCATGAAACAGTAACACAAACAACTAGTATCATCTGTTTGCTTTTATGTGTATATAGAATTCAACATTTCTTGTTCAACTTGTGTTTTGTCTGGTGCATGATTCATTTTTTTATGCTAATAATAATCAGATCATTCACTGTCTTGTGATTTTATTGGATGCAATAACCTTGTGGTTTATTTTGAAGTTAATGATCAGACATATTTGGCATGTTGTCATCTAGCACTTTAGGGAATTTGTAAATGATGATATACCTTGCTTCATGATGTTTTCTTTATTTTCATTACTAGTACAATATCAGGTAGCGGAAGTTCTGGTCAGAGAAAAATTCTTGTCTTGCACCTTATTCGGTCTTGCAGAGAAATGGAAATGAAGTTTCTTGTTAGAACACTTGTGAGATACCCTTTCTTCCTGCTTGATAGTTTTGAATTTTATTCTAAAGCTGTCTTGCATGAAAGCATTTCAAATTGTGCTTGGACTTCTTGGTTTTGTCCTCAAGTGCTTATATTTATGAAACATTTAGTTTTGTCTTTCTCAATTCACAAGTTACAGCTCATTATGATATTGCTTTATTGCTGGACAAATGCTATCAGTTTAAACACCCATAATTGTTAACTTTCTGACTTTCTGATTTTGTGTAATTTGGAGCTCAATTTTAATATGCTTTGGCCTCTCGTATACCTGGTTTCTTTTATGTAAAGCTTCTAAATCTATTCATTTAGTGAGGCATTCATCCTTAAATGGGTCTTGTATCAGTCCAACTCATCAGAATTAGTAGTAATAACAACCAGTGCATACTGGCTTTTATTGCATAGTAACCTTTTCTTTTTCTTTCTTTTCTTGGTATGTCAACCAACAGGTTCGTAACTTGCGTATTGGGGCCATGATGAAGACAATTTTACCTGCACTTGCACATGCTGTTGTTCTTAATGGAAAATATATGGCAGGATCTGTGGTATCCCTGGAAGGCATAAAACCTCAGCTACAGGTTTATTTAGCTATATTGAACAGAAAATTTTCTTTTCTGACATAGTATACGCTGTTAAACATTGTACATACACTGCTGCAGTTCCCATTGATTACCTGTGCTATTTTCTTTTTTTTTTTTTGGGCTTACTGTCATAAATTAGACTCCAATCTTACTTAAATTTGTTGTATATGTGATATGTGTATTGTTAACCAAACAATAGAGATACCTTTAATTTTGTTGTTTTTCTTGTTTTTAAACTAGCAATGTTGGACAAAATTATTAAAAGGGAGAAATGCAAGCTGTCAAAACTGGTCCACCAGATCAACACTTGTCTTTTGTATATAGTTGTGTAATGTTCTGAAATGAATGTATCTTTTCTTCCTTTCGGTCAGGATATTTCCGCTGAAGTTGCCAAGGCTTACAATATCATTCCCAATCTGGTGAGTAATCTGACCTGTTTGATGTGATATATTACGGTACAAGATTCCCTAACCTGTTTATGTCATCATTTGTCTTTTTTCCCAATACATTGAATGTCTAATTTCTATTACTGGAGAAATAGACCCTTCAGTACTGAAATCTAATGGATTTATCAAAAGATAAGCTACTTCTCAACTGCAATAAATCAACTGCCCTTTATAGTACAGCCTCCATTTTTATGAGTGGAAGATCAAAAGTGCAACTGTTGATATAGAATTTTCCTCATCACAGGCAATGTACATAGACTCATAGAGCAGTCATTACTTGTATACTGTTGTGGCTAATATCTTTGAGATTAACGACATCACATGGCATTATGGTATTTAAGGCAGATTTATTACCTTTGATGACAGAGAATAATTCATTTTTGGAGTATAAAAGAAACAGAATAATTGATGTTTTACATTTTCATTGTATTTCTATGGTATACTTCTATTATCTCAATCCATTGGCAGTCTGCAATATCATATTTTGGCATAACTTCAACAATACAAACATCCAACTAGCAATCTTTTTCACGTAGCCAATTTTGTGCGCTCATACAAAACTCCAGAAGAGGCTAAGTTGGCTAGAATACTACAGAATAGACAATTGGATCATCTGTGATCTAAATTTTAGAGGGAAAGCAAAGCTTAACATGCGCAAACTCTCTTTCAAATAATGATTAGATTACATCAATCAAACTGAAATAGAACATTTTGTTCTTAAAAAAAAAAAGAAATAGAAAAGAATAATTCTTCCTAGTGTAACCGAAGTTAACATGTAAGGGACCTCTGTACATGAATCATCAGTATTGTATATAAATGTTGATCAAAAGAAATATTTTGAGATCAAAATGATTTGCCACTTGAATGCTACTAGAATGAGCCTATAACCTGATAACCAAGCCTTCATAAACTAATTTCTCTTTTCCAATTGCATATATCTTTTGCTGACATTGTTCAACAGGATTTGCTCCAATTACATATATCTTTGGGTGTTATTGTTCAACAGCACTTGCTCATTCCCTCTCTTCTGGGAGAGGGCACTTCATTTTCAGCTTTGTCCTTACCAATGGTCCCTGGGACACCTATTCCACCTATGCTTGCACGGTATATACATATATATATTTGATACCATTTCCAATAAAATTATCTCTTTATTCAGTTGATCTTTTTTTTTGTTGGTTTTGATTTTTATGGCATTTACTTTTTGCAGAATTACCAATGGCCTGGCTCAAGCATTGAAATTGTTCCATTGTAGAGCATTTACTTGTGAGTACAAGTATGTTTTTTTGCGCTCAATAGGTTTTTTCTGAAGAAACCTATTTATTTGACTGTTGCCATTTCCAATGTCTGATATTTAATTAGTTTATGGGCTTCCTTGTGGTATTTAGTTGTACCATGGCCTAAGAATCCTTTCCACTGACATCACAGAATCCCAAGACTATTTTTTTTAAAAAAAATCCAAATATTTATTATTTATTCTTTCAGGTGAAAGATCATTTGTTTTAGTTTTTTTTTGTTGGGGGGGTGGGGGGGATTCCAAACATGTTAGGTCTTGTTTGTAATTGGCTAATTGCTATATGCATAACTCGTTTTGATTATTTGGCGTAAGTGCCTGATATTCCCATCTCCATCCTTGAATTGGCTGGAGCTGTCATGGGCTGAAAAGCAACACCGCCTATGGTACATGGTAGAACACGAGATGGCAGGATCATGCTCCTCTATTGTTACTGAGAAGAGTTGAAGGAATAGAGTGATGGGCAACCCCTGTTTTCCTGCCTCTGAGCTTTCTATCCAGTGTCGGATCCTGAATTTTTTACCTGTAGGGTCGATTGTATTATTTATATGTTTAGTAGGGTCAATTTCTTTAAAATCTTTCCAATACTGTGGTTTTTACGCAAATTTTTATATGTTATGGGCTTCTTTGTAAAAGAGTTGTGGGGTCATTTGACCCCACTGCTATTATGGTGCATCTGCCACTATATTGATCACACCCAAAGTGGAGTCGTCCAAACTCATAATGGAGCTTACTTTGGGAATAATGAAGAATCAGTAAAGAAATAGTTGTGTTGTCATTAAGCATAATGACAGGTTACGTTTGATGGACTGTGTGGATCTTGGGGGAAGCAAGTCAGAGGAGGTTTCCGAATTTCCTTGGTGGTAGTTAGGATTGCAAGGTTCATAGAATTGCACATTCACAGTTATCTCAAGAACACTTGAAATCTAGGTCTATGTCTATGACCACAAGAAAGTCACGAACCCAGACATACATTAAAGGGCTTGAGATCTCTTCCTAGTTTTTACATAACCCCAGTCCATCGGAAGCCCTAGAGATAACCCGCATAATTTTCTTTTTAATTTTGTTTCCAGATATGATGGTCAGCGTGCCCAGATTCATAGATTAGCAGATGGATCTGTGCAAATATTTTCAAGGCAAATGAAAGAATCAACATCTCGATTTCCTGATTTAGTGAGCATGATTAAAGAGCTATGCACCACTGCAGTCTCCAGCTTTATATTGGATGCTGAGGTAAATTGATTCATGAGGAATTCTCCTATGTTTTTTGTTTACAGTATAACACCTTTCTTTTTCCTTACCTTCTATTTGTTTTGGTACATTACTTGGTGCATTCACATCCAGGTTGTAGGAATCGACAGGAGGAGAGGAAATAAGCTGATGTCTTTCCAAGAATTATCTTCAAGAGAGAGAGGGAGCAAGAACTCTTCAATTTCAATTCAGAACATAAAGGTGCAGTCTCTATTCTGCGATCCGCCAAGTGTTTTGCCACATTTGACTTTATGTAATTTTATTTTTGTATATTTGGTAGTACTTTTGCTTGCTTAATGCTTATAATCTCTTGAACTTAGCCAAGATACTGCCAGGAAGTTTTGCTAATTAACTGTATTATATTATCACCTTCAACTAAATGAGCCATAGACCCCTCTACCAGGCCCCAGCACTATTCAAGGTCTATCATTCATCACAACAAAAGTGCAAATTATATAAAATGGACGACCTGGTGAAAATACTCCATTACTTTAGAATTTGCTTCTTCATACCATTTCTTTTCAATTTAAGCAAGGTATGGGAGCATAACTCATGCTTTCAATAAAGCAAAAGTATAGTAGCATAGTTGTAGAGAAAAATACTCCATTACTTCAGTATATCTGCAGTCGGCAGTTGAATACTAGTTTTGATTGCAAGTTGCCTATTATGGCATAGTTCAATGCTTAGCTGCAGGGGTTTGCAGGAGGTAGGAATTGCTGTTCAAGGGATTGAATTAATAACTTAGAGCTTTGATTTTGAGCTTGAGAACACTGATTTGATTTTTGATTTTTGGTTTCTTACTGACTTTTGTCATATTTGATTATTATTGAGAGCTTAGTTCGTTTTGATTGGAAATTGAATCATTATTCAGACATAACCAACTTCATAAGATTTTAACCCACTCTGCAGGTTGACATTTGTGTGTTTGTTTTTGACATCATGTTCTGCAATGGACAGCGGTAACATTCTGGAGCTTTTGTTACTACTACTACTACTACTACTACTACAGTACTACTACTACTACTACACAACATGTGCATGCAGCTGTAGATGCAGAAGGTAACTATAAAAGGAAAAGAGACCGTGTTCAGAAATTTTATTAATGAAAATTACTAAAGGTGGGCTAATGTATTCTAATGTGTAAAGCTTTCTATTTTAGCAGAGAGCTGTTATTGCAACCATTACTTTATTCACAACATAGTTAATATAAGTTTGATTTAGGTTGTCAATGACATACTTCGACTGATAAAGTGATATGCTTTTTAGTTTATCAGCTGGAATGGGAAGACTATAATGTAATGGTAAATAGAAAAAAATCGTAACTGTGTTAATGAGAAATGATATGGAAATGGGTTTCATATCAGTAACTGAGCTATGACACGTGGTGTCTAAAAATGTTGCGTTAAAGTTATTAAATAATTGTACATTACACGGTCTTTTACCTAGATGTTATCCGGGTGGCTTCAAATATTAGGAAGTTTACATTGTTTTTTCTGCAGGTTACTAGATTTCCCACTACGTCAAAGGAGAAAATGTACGATAAAGTTACACCTAGAAGTACTCAGAAATACTTGTATAAGGAAAAATGTTTTTTTAGCCTTTTTTGAGTTGCCTCAAAGAATAACATGAAACTTGCTACATTCTGCCTTGCAGACATCCATGATTTGTTCCAGGAGAAGCCAGGGTATTTCGAGTTAGCTCAGCAGCTAACTGTAAGTCACAGGTTGCATCCTTAAATGTAATGCTTTCTTTTTTATGCATGTATGCCTTTCAGTCAATTTATTTGTCTGGTAACCTCACCTCCATCCTGCCTTTGCATAACTCTTTCTTTTAACAAAGGCATCTCAATGCTGACCTAATTTTGCACGAACGATAACTTACCAAATGGATGAAAATGGGCTGATATGAAAACACTATTGTAACACCTTGGGTACATCCATTTGTACCAACATTTAGACTTGTTCTCGTTTCACCTAAAAAGAGTTAATCTGATTGATATGGTTGGTTCTCTTAGACTTATATACAATATTATCTCAAATTGAACTGTTAATAGGATTAACTCATGTACAACTAGGTTTTTTGGCTGAATTGGCTTAGGGTATTACATTCACCTCCCTAAAGACCTGACGCTCTCATTGGTCACGCTAGTCCCTCAGGTGATCTGCACGTCTAAAAAGTTGGGTACGCCCATCCAACTTTGGGTAATCATGGCACAGTACGCGACATAGTTAGATTAAGAGTCAGTTTTGATACCATATGTAATACTTTGGGTACGTCCATCTATACCAACATTTAGGTTTTCGTTCTCACTTCGTCTAAAAAGGGTTAATTTGATTGGTATGGTTAGTTCTCTTAAACTTATATACAGAATATAGTATTATCTCAAACTAAATTGTCAATATGGGACTGATCCATATACAATTAGACCTCTTGGGCCGAACTAGACCAGAGTGTTACAACTATTTGGTCAATTAATCACCCAATCCCACACACCCGCACCTCCCATTTTTTTTTTAAAAAAAAAAGTTATATGTGACCCCGACCATTTTAATAGGCAGTATATATTTGTGGTTATTCTTGTTTCTGTTACTATTGCTGCTTCTGTCATTGCTACTACCATAAAAATACTACACCTGTTAATAGTAATGGCAACTTGAGATGTTGTAGCTCACTTAACTAATTAAGTTCATTTCAGCAATTTTTTTTTACATCTTCTAGATTAGTCTAAATCTAAATCTGTGTCTTCAATGTAGAACTTTAGCTTAGCAAAGGAGAATGTAAAAAACCAAATAACTCATCTGGCTATGCAACTGGATATTGTCTGGTGCACATATGTTATGTTTTTGGTAAATGTCTGCTAGGGTAATAGCTCTGCATAAGCCACACCTATCAGTTATTTCACAGTGACCTACTACTAGATGCTTCTCCTTAACCTAAGTTTTGAGGATACAAGGATATGCTGGAAATTTCTATAACTTGAGCTGCTCTCTCTCTCTCTCTGCTTGTTTATTTTTTCTTGATGCATGCTTGTAATGCCACACGAATCAATTTCTACTACCCAGGTAGAAGCGGATGAAGCTTCTGCAGATAACTCGAGAACATTGGATAGGATGAACATCTTTTTCGAAAAGGCATGCCAGTCTTCTTGTGAAGGTATAATGTTGAAGACTTTGGATGTTGATGCCGGATATTCTGCTTCTAAGCGCTGTGATTCATGGTTAAAGGTGCAAACTTTTGTTGTACATTAAGTGTTCAATGTTTTCATATTTGCTGAAGTATACAATTTGTGCATTGTTCAAGGTGAAGCGTGACTATGTAGAAGGCTTAGGTGATAGCCTTGACTTGGTGCCAATTGGTGCATGGTATGGTAATGGACGGAAAGCTGGATGGTAGGTTTAATTCCTATGTATAGATTCAGTTTTCATTTTCTGCATTATTTCGCCAAGCTTTGCTCTCCTTGACTAGCTCTCACAAAGGGGCGGACACCCAAAAATAGAAGGTAATGTATGTCCAACAAAGGAAAATTCTTTCCTTGACTACGGATTTATTTGTACAGGTATAGTCCTTTTCTTATGGCATGCTATAACCCAGAATCTGAAGAGTTCCAAAGCGTCTGTCGTGTTATGTCTGGTTTCTCAGATGAGTTCTATAAGGAGGTAGATACTGATTTCTGTTTTGCAGAATTATGCTACCATTATTCCTAGTTTTACACCTTTTTAAGGACATCATTTCAACACTTGTTTCATTCTCACAACTTAATTTGACCTTTTGCTGCTCATCTTTCTTGCATATACTTGAATGTGATTCTCTGAAATCCAAGACTATTGCCTTTTTTGCGGAATAAATTGCTATTGTAAAAGAATGACTGTTCACTGTTCAGGCCTAAAGACAATCTTGTGCTATTTGGCTAACATCTAATCAATGCTAGAAATAAACAACAGTGAATGATTGCCTATTCCTTGGATGCAACTTGCATCACTGAGAGGCTAGCAAATATGCAGCTGAAAGGGTCTTTGAGATTCATTTGGTGACATTCGGTGGTTTATTGCTTTGAACTGAATATAGAATTATACACCTTTTCAATCAAAGCTATACTTGTGTAGAAAAAATCCTTGTGTTTGCCTTGTAATTATGGGAAATTAATCCGCAGATGAAGGAGTTTTATTCTGGTGAAAGGATACTGCCCAAGAAGCCACTTTACTACAAGACAAATGAGTTGCCGGACTTGTGGTTCACTGCTGAACAAGTTTGGGAAATCCGAGGAGCAGGTAATACAAAATATTCCTCTGAATATTTCAGCTTGGACATTGCTGGGGATATGAACATCTGTATACCCAGTTCTGGCCTAAAGCGTATAAAGCTGCCAGTGTATTGTATTTTTGTACTTGACTACAGAGTAATGTATGAATTGCGACCTTTTTTTTTTCAGACCTCACATTGTCTCCAGTTCACCATGCTGCCATCGGTGTTGTCCATCCATCTCGTGGTGTCTCAGTGAGGATGCCAAGGTACATACGCTCCCTTCTAGACCGGAATCCAGAGGACAGCAGCACCTGTACAGATATCGTGATCTTCTTCAGATCTCAGAGCCGAAAGATGGAGGTCAAAGACGATGATTAGGGCGGAAGGAACTAATGATCTCTGCCTTTATGGTCTTTCTGTGCATGTACACAAGTAACACAATAGTTGGAAGCAAGCAACTGTGATTTTCGCCTTTCTTTTGATTATACTGCTCTGTAAATTTTGCTGCTTTTTTTTTATAGCAATTACAATTTTTTCCCAGCGAATACCATTCTGTGTGCCCCATGATTAGTTGACAAGGGTGGACTAATGTGAATTTTTTCCGACATGAAATTATGCCTTTTCCTTAGAAGTACAACATCAAGTTTTTTTTATTTATTTTTGTTTTGCATCGATGGGAATAAGTGCAGGAAAGGAATTGCAAATACTTTGTTACTTGTAAGGTTGTATTTGGTTGAATATTGTAATTGTAATCGTACTGGATTTTAAAATTTGTAGGAGTCCGGGGTGGAATGCATTATAAATAATTTCATCTAAAGGTATTGATATGTTTTGATCTTTCAATATAGATGTGGTAATTATGTAAATAATGTATTTTTTTAGTGAGTGATTATAATGAGGAAGAAAATCTTGAAACCAGAAACCTCTTCAGATCAGTTGTCAATGTGATATCATATCCTCCAAGAAGCCGATGCGAGTATTCTGGCATGATACCATTGTCCGCTTGTTATCATGCGAAATAAGAAACAAATTAATGGAAGAAACCGGAGCAGTTAGCTCTCAAGTTATACGAGGACATCGCTGTGCATGGCATGCGCCTCACGATAATTCCTGTTTCTGTGACATTAGATACGAGTCTAATGACTATATTACACGGTGAACACGTTCATAAGTTATATAATGATATGCACAAATTTAATTAAGTTCGGGGCCAAGTCTCTCCAGACAACGATCGATTTGGTCGCTTGTTACATCTATACCCTAGCGTAAACAAAGGCATCACCTTTTGCCAACTCATATAGAAAACTTGACAGCTTCTCAAAGTAGGTCAACGGACACATGAAAGCCTATTATTGAAACAAGAAGGCCATCAACTTGTCCAACTTGTCAAAAGAAAGAGAAGAAAAAGAGGAAAATAACAAGATCTCTGCACTTGGAGATGCATGGCAGATGCAGTCCTCTGCTCCTTTTTATGTGCCACCATTTTTCAATTTTGAAAGCATAAGCATTGTTAATATAACAAACAGAAAGGCTTCGTGTAACAAAATATATATATATTATACCTTTTTGACAAATGCCCCCCCTCTCTTTTATTCCACTTGTCAGTGGAACCCACCTGTCAGTGGGAATTTGTAGAAATTTGTGTATGCATACCGCCTGACCGATAAAAATTGGAAGCTAAAAAAGCTCATATTATTTGCCATGATTTGAACATGGTTTCCACTCATGTAACAAAGGCATTCTAAAAAAAATACTCAAAGGCGATGACCAAAATGTGAAAGCATCGCCTTCTTATAAGTATTCTAGCTCTAATTATTATTTATCCATAAGCTTTGATCTTATATATACGTCATGACCAAAAAAAAAAAAAGTTCCATTGACTAGGAACTTAAAATTCAACCGTGATAAGTTGTCCAATAATTTTTTTAAAGGAATTAATGCTGAAGAACGGATTGTACGAATAATTTTCCATTGCCTACCGCCTGCATGCAGCTTGTAGATGCAAAATTATATCATCCCGGTTTATTGTGGTAATGGCCAGAAAACGATGTTTTACGGGAGCATTGGAACAACCGATTTGATGAGGTCGTGTATTCGTCCTATTTAGATTGATATTTAAAAGGTCAGTTGACTTCAAAAATCATATCTGTCAAAAAGATAAGTCCTTCACTTCTAGAAACTTCAGAGAAATACGCAAATAATAGATATAAGCCTATTAAATTACATTTGACTACATAGATAAGAAATTCTCACTTCGCCATGGAAGTTGACGGGTTGACAATAGGGCAGGCCACGTGAAAGCAAGTAAGTTGGTGTAGCGACGGTTTTTCCCAGCGACGTACTACGTACCGAACCTTTCACGACGACTCAGGCGACGATATGATTGCATTTGCGGGTACAGATTCTTGTCAATTATTACGTTGGAAACCTCTTCTTTTCACAAACCGGGCAAAGCAAAGGCAGAAGCAAGCCTGGATGGACTTAAGGCCTCATCACCAGTAGACACTAGTGGATGTCGTGACACATTTCGTTTTCCAGCTGTTTTGCAGGGACCCCAAAAAGCAGACTGGAGTCAGATCCACTGTCTTGTATTTAGGAGTGCCATGTATTTCTTTTGAATTCTTTTTAACATATATATATATATATATATATATACATATCCAGTATTTAATAACTGAAATAGTAATAATATTTTACGAGATATAACAAATTTCTTGAACAATAGTCACATATCACAACACACCATAAAACAGCACAATAATCCCAAATAAAACATCAGAGAAGAAAAGACATAGCGTATCTTTCTTAAAATTTTAAACATCCAATCAAAGTTTGAGCATGTTGAGAGAAATTTTAAATTTCTCTTCTATGTTAATTTGCTAACAATTGAAATTGAGAAAAATATGTGTGTTTTTTTGTTCTCTAATATATAGAACAAATACGAGACCTTTTGCGCTGTCTGCTAAAGCAAGTCATGCCTTTTGTTTCGAAGGTTGCATGATAAAAACTGGCCTGCATGTGGAATGCATGAGATGGTGAGGTGAAAAGAATATATATGTACTTCGTCGTGTGAATGGCATGGCCTTTCGTGGATCCGTTCGTCGAGTGTAAAAACAAATTAAAGACTACTTAAAGAGAGTCCAAATATACAGTTGATTGAAGAATCCATAAGGACTTGGACCGATTGATACATGTAATTTTGTTTTAAAACATGATACATGCAATTAAACTGTTTTTTCTTGGCGAAAGTTTTGACTTTCCTTAAGCGTGCACGCGAAAGCTGCTTTAGAATTTGTTCATGTGGGTAATTGGGATTTGGGACTATTTGGGTGTTGGGACCGGGGTCCTAATTCTGGACGATTCCAGATTTAGGTTGATTTAGGATTTTTTCAAATCATCAGTTTCGTTAGTCGTTTCAATAAAATATTCTTTAGTATATTCTGTATAACGTGTAGGGGTGGAAACGAGCTGAGTTCGAGCGAGCTGACCCCAACTCGGCTCGAGCTCGGTCGGGTAACGAGCTGGCTCAGCTCGGCTTGTTTAGCTCACCGAGCTGAAAACCAGCTCGAACTCGGCTCGGTCTGGCTCGCGAGCTGGCTCGGCCAGCTCGCAAGCTAGATCAGCTCGGTTGTTTTGGGCTCGAACTCAGCTCGTTTCCAAAAAAAAAAACAATCATCCTTAGAGAACATTCATATATGCAAATGTAGCTCTCAGTTGGCAAGGCAAAGCAGTTGCAACAAGTTATAGTCTGATGATAGGTAAGGAGAGAAACATTACTAAACAATCCAAACATCCAAATGGCAGCCATTCAGTAGCTTTCCTGACAAGCTGCTATGGATAAACACATATGAGCACATGATCAAACAGAATGCAAAATGTCTTCGTAGCTCGATTGAGAACATTTCTACTGTTATAGCAACAAGTTGTGCAACCGATAGAGAAAGAAACCAATAAACAAGGATACAATAGTCAAAAAGTTCAACAAAAACAATCATCCTTAGAGAACATTCATCTTTCCAAAATAGGCCTTCCGTAAGGACATCTTTCCTCAGAGAACAATCATCTCGACATTTTTTCAGAATAGGCCTTCCGCAAGAATAATCATCCTTAGAGAATAATCATCACAAATCACATACATGATATCACATGAGAAACACAAGAATGAGAAATGTTCAACAAAAACAATAATAAACTTACACTTACTAGTTGCTTCCCACTATGCTATCAACCAAAGAAATGCTTTCAACATCCTCCTCATTGCCTTCTTCCTATAAATGAGCAAAATAGAAAAAATATACTTGAGCTTAGAACACAAATATCAGTACGAAGCAAAAGAAAAAAATTAGGAAAACTACATACCAAGGGACTTTTCATGTTACGGTAAGCACCTCTTATCCAACTAGATGTGCATACCAATGCTTCAACCATAGAAGGCTCTAAAGAACTCCGGTAATTATCTAGTACTCTACCTCCAGCACTGAAAGCAGACTCAGAAGATACAGTACTAACCGGTATAGTCAAGATATCTTTTGCCATCTTTGACACTATTGGGTATCTCAATGAATTCACTTTCCACCACTCAAGTATATTAAATGATGTCTCACCACAGTCCGCATTGGGATCATCTAAATATTGAATCAAATCTGACTTAGATGGTTGTGCACCAGCAGTAGCTCGCAAGAAACTTTGAAATTGACTTGAAATTGAGGCAACTATGCTACCCGAATCTAAAACTGAAGAGGTGGGTGCAGAACTGTCCTTGTTGATGACCCTATTATGACGATGCTCCAGCTTATACATATTATACACCTCATCCAACTCAGAACGAATCAAAGAGACCATACTGTCAACATTTGAGGGTTCATATATCTTTCCAAAACACCATAAAATGAAGTTCATTTTATACCTTGGATCAAGAATTGCGGCAATAGCTAAAAGAGTGCTGCATTGGCCCCAGTACTTATCAAACTTTCCAACATTGCTTGTCCCATCAACTTCAAGTATTGATCATTAGAATGAAAAGCATTATCCAAAGAAACCTTAACATCAATAATGTAAGGGAAGAATAGATTTGCAGTGGGGTATGTGGAACCTGAAAAAGCAGTGGTCGCTGTGTCTAATACTTTCAGCACATGTCTTACTCTATCATATATCACCCATTCTTCATTCAAAGGCTCCCATTTGTAATTTGCCTCCACATCAGCATAATTGGTGAATGCAATCTTAAAATCAAAAGCACAATCAAGCATCTTATATGTAGAACCCCACCTAGTTGACACATCAAGAACCAACCCTCTTTTTGTTGGCAATGCAAGAGACTTACAAGTCTCAGAGAACTTAGTTAAACGAGCTGGAGACTTCTTAAGGTACTTGACAGTTTCCCGAATCTTGTTTATCAAAGGTTCTAATGGTTTCATACCATCATTCACTAACAAGTTGAGTATGTGTGCACAACACCGGATATGAAAATATCTACCATTAAAATGAAGTGAGCCTCTAGATATGAACTTAGACATCAAATGCCTTGCAGCAACATCATTTGAGGATGCGTTGTCCAGAGTAACTGTAGCAACTTTATCTTCTAATTTCCAATCAGCAATGCAATCAAACATGGCTTGAGAAATCACAATCCCGCTATGTGGAGGCTCTAACTCAACAAAGCTAATCACACGATTTTGCATCACCCAATTGGAATCTATATAATGAGCTACCAAGCTCATGTAGCAAAGGGTTTGGTTAGATGTCCATAAATCACAAGTCAAACTAATTTTACCAACATTTTTAAAACACTTCTTCAAGATCTCTTTTTTTGTTTGGAAAATCTTCATGCACTCTTTTCTAATGGCCTTTCTACCAATGCTTTCATAATGTGGATTAAGAGACCTCAATAGCACATTAAACCAAACATGCTCCACCATTCTAAATGGATACTCATGCACAATAATCATCTTAGTAATAATATCACGAATTTTTTCATGCTCATACATGCCACTGATGCTAGGATTGATAATTATAGGATAATGTGCATCACCTAATTCAACCCCAAGAAAGTTGAGTGACGGTTGCTTCTTTTGCTTTGCTTCGTTGTTCTTCAAAATATAGCAACCATCTATGTGCCTTTTCAATGTTGTCGTAGTTCCCCCTGGATGATATATATAAAGCTTCTGACAATGCTTGCACATTGCCTTTGTTTCTGTCTCACCTTTCTTTTTCTTGGAGGGTATTTGAATAACTTCAAAGACCTTCCAAACATCTGAATGTTTTCTTTTGTTCGACTTTGGAGGAGTTTTACTACCGGCAATCTCCTTATCTCCTGTTTTGTTCCCTTTACTTGGTGAGTCGAAAGTAATAACTGCATCTTCACTACCACTTGATGAGTTCATAGAGTTTTCTTCTGACATCTACAAATTGAAACAAGAAAGGGTCAACTTCTGTTTTTGTCTTTTGGACCATGTTAATGTTAATTTGGTGACCAAAAAGACAAAGATTTTTGAGTTTATGAGGTTATATTCAGATCTTGTTTAGTTTGCATCACTTTTGGGTTTAAGTTGCTTAGATTACAAACATGGAGTCAGTTATGTACAGGGCTATAAAATCTAATAGATATCAATATTCATTATTACATCAAGGCAAACTGTGGAAGAATACCAACAAGCTTACATGATACTTGAGAATTAGTACTCATTCTAGCACCTTAAAAGGAATGCCAACAGAGACTAGTGCAAACAATTCAACCAAAACGAGACCAGCGTTGGATTGCAAAGGGTTAAACTTACCTAGCTATCCGAAAACCTCTGTTGGATTGCAAAAAAAAGACAAACAATACATCATGTATAGGGCTGGAACAAGCGTGTGCATCTGTGCATCTGTTCATGTATAATTTTACAAGCTTACATGAATCATTCTGTACAGTTATAATTTTCTTTTACAAAATTTTATAAATGATGCAAATTAGGGGCAGATGAATACAGATCAAAATTTTATAAATGTACAAGCGTGAACAAAGTGAAAATTATACATGAATCAAGTATAATTTTACAAGCTTACATGCAAATTAGGGGCAGATGAATATATCTTCACTAAAAAACAAATCAAGATAGAATTTTGGACCTTTCAATTCTCAAAGCTGGGGGCGTGGACGAGGCTCGGGCGGCCCTGGGGCGGCTGAGGAGCGCCAGGCGGCGGGCGCGCAGTCGCGCAGAGGAGGCTCGGGCGGCGGAGGAGCTTCTCAAAGCTAGGGGCGCGGAGGAGGAGCTTCGGGCGGCGGCGGAGCACCAGGCAGCTGGGGGCGCGGAGGAGCGCCGGGCGGCCGAGGGCACGGAGGAGCACCAGGCGGCCGGGGGCGGCGGAGCAGCGTCAGGCGGCGGGGGGCGCAGAGGCGTGGCCATGTGGTCCGGCCGGAGGCGATGGAGGAGGAGGCGCTAGGCCGCGGCAACGGCGACGAGAACCCTTGATCTGGATTTGTGACTCGGGCTACCGGGTGTGTATTACGAGAACTCTAGAAGACTAGAACTCTGTTACTCAGTTATAGTGTACCGAGCCAAGCCCGAGCGAGCTGGGGTCTAGCTCGGGCTTGGCTCGTTTTCGAACCGAGCTACGAAGACAGCTCGAACTCGACTCGTTTGTTAACAAGCTGAGCCCGAGCCGAGCCAAAAACCGAGCCGAGCCCGAGTTGCTCACGAGCCGCGAGCTAAAGTTCCAGCCCTAATCACGTGTATGAAACACTACCCGAAACACCTCTTACTCCAATACAAAGACGCTTCGCGAGACGCTTCGTACGGACCCACAAGTGATACATCTAGATGATTTTAGTAAAATAGCAATAACTTTTAATCAAAAATCGAGTATATGCGATGTTTGGTCTTTATACGAAGATAATTAAAAGATCTACAACTTTCTCAATATAATTAACATCTAATTTGAATTAGATTAATACATAAATCAAGAAATAAAATTATATACAATTCAGTTACACAAAAATCAAGACAATTAAAATAAAAAACTCTAGAACTTCTACTGCATGCCTAGACATCTCCTCTCTTATCAATTGAATTTTTTATTAATTTTTGACGCAGGCCTGCCTGTCAACGCGTAGAAGCACCTGAATTGGAGTGAGCCTTAGCTGTTTTTTTAGTGATTGGTGGTTAACTTTATTCATTTTATTCTTTTTTTGCAAGATTTGTGTTTTTTCACGTTGATTATCAATATTTGTTGCATTCTTTATGGATGTCACAAAATTAAATTAATATCGGCCGGTTTCTTCTTTCCCGATCCAGTCTGTGATCTTTGGTTAAAACCAGTAATCTAAATGCTGGTTAGGACCTTCTTATAGTATATTTTATATTGTGATGTGTTTAAGATATTTCGTTGATATATTATTTTTGGATATAAATATTTGATGACCATTTAAATAGTAATAATACTTTATTAGACATATCAAACATTCATTATAACTCGCATACTGCACAACATAGACCTCGCTTAGAACATAGAAATTTGATAGAAAGTTTAGAAGAAAGAAAAATCTATCTTCACTGGATGTTTATTTTCTTATAAAATTTATGTGTTTCAAACAGGCCCATAATATTATACCACACCGAAATTTCAATCGGTAAATATAACTTATGAATAAGGAAACTGATCAGGCAAATGATCTTTTGTTCCTATGGATGGCAAAAGATGAGGACAAAATGCCCAATTGGCCACTCCATCCGCGAGGATTTTGTTCAGCTCGGCTGTCTTGTGATGGTCCTTGCGGCGTCTGGACACTTCAACAGCTTACTCCAGTTTACCACAGCGAAAAAAGAAAAAATATGTATGTATCATCTCAAAATAAAAAATGTTAAGACATATGTTGAGGCATCAGTCGAAATGCTCAAATAGAAATGCCTATGTTTAAGTATTATTGAGTAGAAATGATCAATTGGGCTTAAACATTTTGTAAGAGATTATTAATACATGAAATTCGATACAGTACCAACACTTAATGTATCCGGTATATCTATAGGAAAGAAGTTTCTAGAAGTAGACCATGCTTTAAACCAATCTGCATATTATGATCGGCTAAGCTTGTATCATAAAAGGAAAAGTCTTCAAGTATTAATAGTTTTTTCTTAAAATCTTATTTGCGTGAGATAGTCATTATCTCTTATACTAGATATGTAAATATGCAAGAATCTACATGTAAAATATATGAAAATATTTTCTCGTATGAGCATCATTAGATTAGTATAGATCAAACCGTTCCAAGAGTGAATGAGTGTCCCCTAATGTGAGAGTGGCCCAGTATTGATCTGTTTGCTACTGTATGACCTTCACTTATTGGAATTTTCTGGCTGAGAGAATTTGCAACACTTCATCTCGCAAATCTCAACTAACGGAGTTTATACTTATATTGGCATATGCCAAAGTAGGTGACAAAAGGCAGATCATGACCTATTGCCGATTAATTCTTTTTATGTCCGATTAATTCTGGTAAGAACATGACACCCGATGTTGTCGAACTTTACTTTTTATTTTAATTATTATTATAGAATTTGTCAAACTTTACTTGAATGGTGGTTACTGCATCATAGGAACTTCTTTTTTCCAGATGCTCTAAAGCAGTTTAGGAATATTCATGATCCGGTAAACGACAAGCACCAATGATGTACATAAGATTATTATTTTCTAGGACTATACAATTGTTTTGTTAAAAGGAGATTAATAGTTTGAGAGGGACACCACAGCAAACAGAGACAATAGTATGGTCACCAGATTTTTTGCTCTTTTACTCAGACATTGAAAAGTTTCCTCCTTACTCTCTTCATGGCATAAATCAGATCATTCTTTTTGTCTGTCTTAGGTCTACATAATTTGCCATGTTAATTAATCAAAGTATAGTCTAATCCTTGGGGATCTCTTCTACCAAGATTGTGAATTTATCTCAACTATGCACTCAGGATCCAACATTTGAGATTCAGTTGCACCTTCAAAGACATTTTTTATTTAAAAACCTTCAGACGTGTTCCGAGCTTTGTATTCAGGATGGATATTTTGGATGTAAATCTAGAAATTTTAAACCCCAGATTTGCAAGTTTTCCTGTATATTTGTTGCATTATTATTGCATTCATGCATTTTAGAAAGTGCATGTCCTTTTCTGACAGCTTAATGACACTTTAGAATGCAGCTAAGATGTGACCCTTTGTTTCCTAAAAAAAATAAAAATGTGACACTTTGTTCCTATGATCTTTAGGTTGGTGACTTGGTGGGGAAAGAGAAAGGAGAGAGCGCACACATTTGCATTCTCAAACTTTGCTTTTGCGGCACCAACCACTGTTAGTTCATGCACTTTACTTGAAACCACAGGCATGCTAGTAAGAAGTAAGGTGTTAGGTTTTGTTTGACATTGCGATATTTTATAAAAATTTTGTCAAATATATTATTTTTGGATTTGTCCATTTCATAAGTGTTGATATAACATATTAACAATATCTTATTAGATACTTCATTATAAATATCTTTTATAATTGATATATCCTATAACACATCAAAAATCAGCATCAGACTACAATCTCAAATGATGTCTTAATATAATGTTTTCTTTCTTTTGAGTTGAATTACTCATGAAAATTGAAGATCAAGTTGACTGGCTCCTCTTTGTTTCATGATGTTTGTTTGTTATGGGATCACTATACATAATCTCCCTTCTCCTTTTTTAATTCATTTCGGGAAAATTGGTGTTGCGCTATTCTAGGGGGTATGTAGGTTTTTTTTTTTTTTAATTGACACCCCAAAAACTGGACTGCCATATTGAAACTAGGATAGGTCAGGAAAATACCACTGCTGTAACTTGTTGTTGAATTTTAAATTAAAATAAACAATTTTAAAATTTTAGAGAAAGGATAGAAAGGAGTTTTTTTTACTGTTAACCCAAAATTAAAAAAAAATTCCGAAATTAACCCACAGTTGCGAAAATTTGCAAAACTGGCCTGCCACATCAGCTTGTCGAGCTCTGGGAGCTCGACAAGCTGCTAGTCGTACGGGGGCTCTCTTGTCGTGCTCCCAGAGCACGACAAGCTCCAGCACTTCAGCATCTGCAGAAAAAAAAATTAATTATTAAATTCGGATTGATTTGTAATCTGATTTCATAAATAAGTATAAACTTATACATTATACTTATCTAACAAAAGATTTGATAAAATATGAGTTGATTTGATGATTTTCGATATAAACTGAAAATAGGGTACTTTAGGGTAAAATAAGATCTGAGTTTTGTCGATTTTGAATTATGGTCTTTAAAATATGATTTTGTAATCTGCACAGAAAAGAAAATTGTATCAAATAGCATTTGAAAAAGATTTGCTGAAGAAATTTTGAATTTGGAATTAATCTGAAGATTTTAGCCTTTTTGGGTTTCTAGATATCAAATAAAGGACTAAATTACGATATAATTTGGACTGATATGTGAAAACGGCTTAGATGATACGATTTGGCTGCCAACTTTCTGGATTAAGGTATTGACATACCCATGATCATAATCCAAGAATAATCTGATCTGGATTAGGGCAAGATTTAACTAAATCTGAGTTATGAGTATTTAGGGTAATTAGAATCCTGTTTTCGAAAACAGAATAGGATTGATAGATCTGAGATTTAGAGATGGAATTGAATCTGGCTTGTAAAGACTTTTATGTTTGGCAGTAACAAGATCAGTTCAACCCTAATCTATCTCAAACCCTAAAATATCAAAATCTATTCTGTGAACCCAAATCAAGATCAGTGGGGATTCGAACCCAGGTGGACAACGAGGTAGAAGAGAGTTCCCACCAGCTGGGCTAGGAGTTTTTCCCATCATACTGTACATACATAAATACATACATACTGTATAGATATATATATATATATATATATATATATATATATATACACATGCACATATATATATGTATATATATCTATAGAAATATACGTAAGTATGTATCATATAATAAAAATATATAAGAAATCTAGTGAACTGCATGATTCATTTTGAATGTAACACACTGGAAAATAAAAGTGTTAGTACATGTTCGCTATGGGTTCGGACGACCCCGCTTATGCCCATGCCCATGTCTATCTCTCTGAAAAGGCGATGGTGAGTACGGATCAGGTGGCACATGTGATCGCTGTCCAGCCGCGGTAGAAGGACCATGCCGCTCAGTACCTGCATGACCCTGAGATGGCTGTGTCGGTGGAGGGTGATCTTCGAGTTCGCTAGGCGTCAACTGATCCGGTTGGTAGTACTGATGTGCATGAGGGTCGTGCAATCCGAACATGTGCGAAATCCACTCCTGGTTGTCCTGCTGTGGTGCCACCCCACTGGGGTCGGCCCCCTGCGGAGCGTAGTACCCACGATCGTCATCCACATGCATGTGGTCGTGGGCGGGATCCCCCCAACTCTCCCAAGTAGACCCCCAAGGGACTGAGTATCTCTGTCCCTGGAGAGCCTGCTCAATATGAGCCTGGCCGCAATCCTCGTCAGCCGCAAACCGCTCTGCCAACGCTCTACTCGCATCGTCCCTGTCTTGACGACGAATGTCGTCCTCGTGTTGACGACGGATGCCGTCGTCATCATCAGAGTCATCTGAATCGGGAGTGCGATGTGTCGACGGGCCCCCAATATGCAGATCTCTGCGTCGAGCACTGTGCGTTGACGAGGAACGATGAAGCCGAGATGGGCCGGCGGACGTCCCTGGTATGTCACCTCCCCAGGTCGGCGATGTGTCACGATGACTGCGCCGTGCTGACGAAGTGCTCTGTCGAGCACCACCCAGGCTAGGCCGGGCTGACATCGGGCTGGGCGGCCGGGCCCCTCTCCGGTGTGGAACCGATGCATCTGTCTTTCGGCCACAAGTAGCGTCGAACAAGATTCGTTGTGCTGCTACACGGATGGAATGTAGGACAGCACGCGCCATCGCCTTGAAGCGTGGAGGACCTTCCAAGCGAGACGACAGGTTTGCCGCTTGACTGTCGATGCCAAACGCTAAGTCACCCTGCACATGCGAAACTCATATGGGAACTATGGAAAAATAGATAAGATAAGAGACCAACATAAGTATCCAGCGAAGACGAACGTACCGCGCGATGTATCCGGCCTGGGAAATGAACATCAAGGCCGAGTCGAAGACTGTCTTGATGTGATAGTTCTGTCGGCGATGGGGGGGCCGCACGAGCGAGTCGCGTGCGGGTGCGTGGCACGTACCACTGAAGATAGGCCTGGGACGTCCCAGGGTCATACGGGCGCTCCTCCACAACAACATCCGTCGCCGCGTGGTTCTCCCACTCGTCGACCCATTTGGAATTCTTGATCTGCCAGTTGTCAGAGTGTTTTCCTCTACGTGTTTGTCTGCAAAAGGTGACGCGATGCACATAAAGCAAAGAAATAAACAAATATGAGTGTGTACATGAGATATAGAAAATGTTCGAGGCATACACGTGAATCTGCCGCGGGAGATGGCGTTGTCGATTTCTTTCCGGGGGCGGTATCTGCTGATGTAGGCCGAATTGGCGCATCACCCTCTCCGGAAAATACGGCTCCACCACATGTGAGAACACCATGTGCCGGCGTGTAAGCCAGCAGTCCTGGCCCGCGGTGCAATGCGAGGAAATGCCATGCGGTGCAACCTGCGAGATGTGCTCCGGTGTCCATGGCCGCCATATGACACGCGCGTCCGATAGGAGATCAAACTCTCCCAGGTACGCCAAGTAACAGCGGTGAATCTGTGATGATGACCACCTCGGCCGACCTCCCAGCCAACGGGCTCCCATGGTCGGCCGGTCCACCCAATCATCATAGTCGGCTGGCGCAACGTACGGATGGATGGGCCGCTGTAAACGCGGCCGACCAACGGGGAAGTGCTCCCATGACCACAGTTGCAGCAGTACAGGGCATGCGGAAAGCAACGATCCAGCTGCGGTCCTGCAGCATGCCTCGCAAAGGCCCCTGTACGTCGCGCACAACACTGCCATCGCCCAGTTGTAACGCGGCATGGCCCCTGCGTCGGCATCGACGATACTCTCGACCAGAGGAATGAACCACGTGTACACAGTGTCACCGTGCGTGGAAGGGAACAAAATATACTGCAGCGTCACCAGCAAGTACGCGAAGAGATGCTGGCGAACTACATCGGCGGGGGCATCATCGGGGCACTCACGGTAGCGCGCCAGAAATCGGTGGGGGACACCACGCCTGGATGCCGGGATCTCGTCGGCGTGGTTAACGATGTTAAATCGAAGGTGCATCTGTGCGCGCCAATCCAAGCGTGCTGGCCGGGGGACGATGGGATGTCCACTGGCAGGTAAACCAAGCAGCATGCTGACATCCTCCAGCGTGACTGTCATCTCCCCCCAGCGGAAGTGGAAAGTGTGGGTCTCCGGACGCCATCGATCTACCAATGCGGTGATCAACGACCTGTCCAGTGTGAGATGCTGACCTATCTGCAGCATACGGGCGAACGGCAATAAACCTGCAGCCCGCAGGATGGGGATATAGCCCTCATGCAGAGGCCAGTACTCCAAGGGAGCATGGACTATCAGCGGCTCCAAGTCCCCGCCCTCGGACAAGATGCGGCCGCGATGGCCACGATCACATGTACTGCTCAGTAGCTCTGGAAGATCTCTATCTCCGCCAGCCATGCCTGTCAAAACATAAAACATGAACCATTATTGAAAGTAACATAACATACATCGGGAACCGTTATTGAAAATATCATACCCATGGATAGCACACGACATGAAAGTAACATAACATGAATCATATTACAAGGTTTCAAACAGATTACAACAATCCGATGCAAATGATAAGCGTATTACAAAGTTTATTACAAGGCTATGTCGATGGTCCGGGTGCATTCAAACAATCCTTCCTGCTATGTCCGGGCTGCCTACAGATCGAGCATTTCCTAGCTCGTGAGCTACCTCCCTGTGACTCATCCATGTCATTGTGTATTCGGCGTGTCTTCCGTCGCCCTGGACCCGTTCGCTTTAGATTTACATCTGGGATCCAGGTAGTCTCGCCAGCAGGGATAACTCTGTAGTCACCGAGCGTCATAAAAACTCTCCACACGCCACTCCACGTGTTTGAAAGGTTGTCAAGGCTGAAGTACTCCGAAAGGTAAGGCGCATGGCTCACACCGAGCGCCGCACATGAAGCAAGGACATGAGAGCAGGGCTTGTGCAGTAGCTTCGGTTTGTTACAAGAGCACTCAGCGACATCCCCAAGAATGACCTCGTGCACCCGTCCAGGTCTCAGTTGGCCGCTCACGTTCTTCTGCCGAAGGCGGACTTGAATGATTCGGTGCAGCCTGTTTATAACTGTCACCTCGTGCCGCTGGGCCTTGTCTATGCGGGCAGTCAAGTACGACTGCACAACATCTGGCAAGGTTCTCATGGGATCGTCGACTAGCGTTTTGGCGGCTACACTTCTGTTGTTGAAGTACTCGGCTGTGCGGTACCATGTCATCTCCACTACAGCAGTCACCGGCAAACACCGGACTCCCTTCAACACATAATTGCACACCTCTGAAAGGTTCGTCGTCATTATCCCAAACCTTGCGCCATCTTCGTCGTGCAGCAAGGACCATTTCTCGATGTCCTTGTCCTGAATCCATTGGGAGAATTTGCTGACGTGGGCATCATCGGCAGCATTACTGGCCCTCCTCGTGGAGTACTTCACTGTCAGCGCCTCCAATTTGTCGAACACAGCCTGGAACTTCCTCGGTTGATTTTGCATTCTCCAAAAAGGTTGGGGTTTGACTTGACGACCTTATATTGCCGGTTAATTGCGAGGGACCAGCTCGCCACGGCATTCTTCAGATCTTCCTTGCTTTGAAACTCCTGCTCTACTTGTAAGCCACCGTACTCGAAAGACCACCTCGAACCCTGATCCGTTGGCAACACAGCTTGACTGTATGCTGAGTGATCTAGCCACTCCTGCGGGGGACCAGGAGTATCGTCATCAGAGCCATCGGATGCCTCCGAGTCCGTCGAATCATCTTCGTCGGACACTGATGGAAGGCAATCCAGTACCTCGCACACATCTACGCGAGTATGGCAGAATACATCCGACCACTCGCTAGCCCTGAATCTCGCAGGACCGGGCATGACGCTCGGCTCACCCTCCACCGCACTCCCGGCTGCTCGTACGTTGCAGAACTGCACATACATCGCGAACTGGCCGAGCAGTCCGCCATGGGGGTCTTCCACTCTTCGAATAAAAGAACTCCAAGATTTGTCCCCTTTAATTTCGCGCAGCATCCAGTATGGCTCATTATCTACCTCACGAACGATGAGCCCTTCGATTAGAGCCATTTCATCGCGAGGCCGCTTCCCGAACATATTCAGGATCCACAAATTCAGGTATAGAAATGAGGTGTTATGTACACTCAGCTCGCCCGTCACATACTGGCAACGGCTCATATCAACCCCGCTTTGCCCCTCGCGAATTATGCCGTCACCATAAAATATGGAAATTTTGTTCCGACTATCCATTCCCTACACACATTCATCTCACGCGTAAATAACATGACACCATTACACACATGCGCATAGATCCTAAAACCATACATACACATGTACATTTGAAAAACATAATTTATAAACATAGAGCATGCATACATGCATGTAATTGAAAATAACCTAGTTTCATAATTTCTAAATACATACACATATATATTTTACAAAACCTAATTCTTAAACATAGAGTATGCATGTGCACAATTAAAAATAACCTAATTTTAAAAAACATAATTTCTAAACATAGAGCATGCATGCATGTAATTGAAAATAGCTTAGTTTCATAATTTCTAAATACATACACATATATGTCCAAAACCTAATTTTTAGACATACAGTATGCATGTGCACAATTAAAAATAACCTAATTTTATATTTTCTATTGTGTGCACATAGTTTCTAAAACGAAATACACATACATTTAAAAACCCTTTTTTTTCCAAACATACACACATATATTTCCAAACATACACACATATATTTCTAAACATACAAACATATATTTAAAAACCCTATTTTTCCAAACATACACACATATATTTAAAAAACCTATTTTTCCAAACATACACACATATATTTCTAAACATACAAACATATATTTAAAAACCCTATTTTTCCAAACATACACACATATATTTCTAAACATACAAACATATATTTAAAAACCCTATTTTTCCAAACATACACACATATATTTAAAAACCCTATTTTTCCAAACATACACACATATATTTCTAAACATACAAACATATATTTAAAAACCCTATTTTTCCAAACATACACACATATATTTAAAAACCCTATTTTTCCAAACATACACACATATATTTCTAAACATACAAACATATATTTAAAAACCCTATTTTTCCAAACATACACACATATATTTAAAAACCCTATTTTTCCAAACATACACACATATATTTCTAAACATACAAACATATATTTAAAAACCCTATTTTTCCAAACATACACACATATATTTAAAAACCCTATTTTTCCAAACATACACACATATATTTAAAAACCCTATTTTTCCAAACATATACACATATATTTCTAAACATACAAACATATATTTAAAAACCCTATTTTTCCAAACATATACACACATATATTTCTAAACATACACACATACATTTCAAAAACCAATTTTTCAAACATACAAACATATATTTAAAAACCCTATTTTTTCAAACATACACACATATATTTCTAAACATACACACATACCTATTTTCCAAACATACAAACATACATTTAAAACCCTATTTTTTCAAACATACACACATATATTTCTAAAATCTATTTTTCAAACACACACATACATTTATAAACATAAACCCCTATTTTCAAACATATACACATTCATTTCCAAACATACATACACACATACATTTAAAAAAATCTATTTTACAAACATACATACAAATGCACATATTTCCTAAATATATTCCTAAAAACAACATAATACCTACTCTTATATACACATAAACATAAATATAAATCCTAATCACGTCATTAGCAACATAATAAACAGAATCTTAAATGCATTTCGAAAAAATTTACCTCTTTTCGAAGAACTCGTAATTCTCTACAACTTTCTCTTCTACACCGGATAAATTTATCGGACGGATTTTGCTAGATCTAGGACTTTAGATTTACAAATGTGTGTGTGTGAGCTGCTGGTTGTTGTGTGTTTTGGATGAGTGTGTGTGTGAGTGTGTACTGGACCACAGAATCAGGGGAATAAAGAGGGGACCGCAGCTTGTCGAGTTTTCAGAACTCGACAAGAAGATACACAATATTAATATGTCCAGTGTTTATATAACAGATAAGTTCCTTAGACCAACCGGTTCGCGCGCTCGCTCCTGTGTCTTCTGGCCCGGGTTCGAATCCCCGTTTCCGCTGTTAAATGTTTTAACATGTCGAATTCTGGAGGTGCGACAACTGCACGGGAGTTGTCGTGCTCGAGAGCTGCGACAAGCCGTTGTCGTGGTTGGGGAGTGCGACAAGTTACTGGCCGTGCGACTAGCAGCTTGTCGAGCTCCCAGAGCTCGACAAGCTGACGTGGCAGGTCATTTTTGTAAATTTTCGCAACTGTGGGTTAATTTCGAAATTATTTTTTAATTCTGGGTTAACAGTAAAAAATACTCGGATAGAAAGATATGTAATAGAATAGTAAAAGGGTGTGTGTGACACGTCTTAGATATGGGCTTGCTTGCTGGTAGGTTACCTGCATCAACCCGCTATTTGTCTACAGTTATTTACATACTGCAAACTGTTAGCACTTAAAATCACAGCCCTGCGCCAACCTTCACGTCTACGTCACGCTCTACTCATGCACCCCCCCCGGTTAATTGTCTTTTGCCCATGCTCACCTATTTACCCACCACCTATCAATTGTCAGTCACAACCACGTCATTGTATTATTGACATAATTTCAAAATAATTTATTTTATAGTATCATAGAGCTATTTTTTTATTTTAAGAAAACAAGTCGAGTGTTATGCACGGCTTAGTCGCTAAAAAAACAAAATTAGCACAAATAAATGCCGCATGCTTGTCTTTCTTAAATAATCAGTCAAATCATGACGAATCGATCTTTTACTTTAGCTTTCTGTTTTTAGGTTGTTCCTTTCTCTATTTTCATGTAGTGGCATTATACCTTTTTTAGTAAAAGAAATATATATTTTTTTTGGATAATAGCAATACAAAATTCTTCTTTTTAGGGAAAACAATCCTACTATAGCAATAGAAAATTATGGCCACATGTGCATACTATTTTCTTGGTTGTTAGAAATTTCCCCAAATTGGTGTAAGTGCATTAATTCTGTTGTGTAACTGAGATTTATTTTACCATCAACAAAACAATGAAAAACATCAGATCATTTTCTTTTGACAAATCAATTATTCTTGGATGCCAATGAGTTAATTCAATACATAATATACATATGGCTCCAATTTATCAAGATTATTTCTACTTTGATGACACCATTAATTTGTACAAGCTCTGTTAGCTTTCAAGATAACTTCATAATTTGTGAACCATGCTTTTAGTTTTAGATCTGCTTTTGCGATTGATAAATAGGGACATGTGATAGTGCCTTTTGTGTGTAGTAGCTAGAGCAATTGAAGCAAAGGGAAGCGAAAAAAAAGCTTGAAAGCTATAGCACACTGTTAGAAATTGATCGTAGATAACAAGTCGGCAGCTTTACCTCTGAAAAGAGCTAGTTATCTAGTTGGCAATGCCATCAAGGCAACTTGTTCTTATCAGCATTTCTTCTACAGTAATTTGCTTTGGATGTATCTGTAATTTTAACCTCTTTTCTTTCCAGATATCTGTGTGTGTGAAACAGCTAAAATTTGTGTGTTTTTTTTTCTACGTGTCTTTCTATTCTCTTATCAATGACTTATAACTCTATATGATATATATTAAATGCTCTATTTTATACACCATATATAAAAGAATATAAACGAACACACATACACACCGAGAAAACTGGTAAATAACATACTGAGAGGATAAAAACACAAATTTGCACTTGGTCTTAAAAGGCAAGGACTATGTGTTGGAAGCATGTTGTCACTTTTTATTCACATTCTTATTTGTTAAAACTGGTCCAAACGCATGACAAACCATCATTAGGTATGTCGTGGATAAAAATGCAAACAATATGTGTCTCATAAAAATTGAAACTAGAAAAATTTCTCTCCAAAACATAAAATGGATGTGTACCTAGGTTTAGTTTTCATCAGAAAAAGGTCGTTACTGGTGGTTTTTGGCTTTTTAGAAGGATATATAAAATGTTATAAGGTTGATAAAATAAAAAGAATAATTAGCCGGAATTATCATTAAACAGGCTAGTTTTCATTCTCCCAACTAGATCACTATAGAAAATCTTTCTTTTCCACGTACAATAAAACAAAATCTAAATCAAACTAACAATCAGTAGTTTTATTTCTCATAAATAAGTGTATCTTTAACCAAATCGATAGATAGGTGCTTAGAATAAAAAGTTAGTAACACACCATGTAATACTTCTATAAATTTTTTAACTTCAATAATAATACTTCTTATTTGGAGGTTAAATGAGACCTACAAATATCTTCCCGCTTTTCTTTTCTCTCTAGTTAGATTTTACTTAAAAAAAATTGATACAAACACATATGCCTATTGAAGCATGGGTACTGGGCATTCGAGCTATTCTCTTTTTTTTATTATTTTTCTTAGTTGATATTGTCTCCCTATGGACACGTGTGAAGTATTATTTTGGTGTTGCTCCAATGAATCTTACCTAGGCTCAACCATACCTGTCTTTAACTGTTTGCATTTTGCCCACCACTTTCCTATCACAAGATGTTTGCTTGACTCTGTGTCAAGATATCACCCAGTCAAATCCCAGACATAAATGTGCTCCAAAGTTCAGGAAAATATCAGAAATACTTTCTCAAATGCAAACCAAAGCATTCCAATACGAGTAGACATCAGTAATTATGTTTTGTACTAATACGGAAAAAGCTTTACACCTGTGTACATCTTTATCATTTCCATATACCCAAAGGTCATTAGGCCACCGACCTTTCATTTTATTTTGATAAAAGGTAATTAAACACTTGCTTGACAGTGCAACCTAAGTAGTGCTCTTTAGACTTTCCTCGAATGTTTTTGTAGAAAGAGCTATCAGCCCCTTTCATACCCTGCATAATTCTTGTTAGCTACTTAGTATCACATATTGATCAATTCGTCCAAAATTTTAAACTATCAGTTAAATACGAATAATCTATTCTTATTTCAACACTTTTTTTTACGTCTAGTCTTGACCCAAATCTACAAAATAGATTAGAGTTGAAGATAGACTTGGTCTCGCCACTTAGCATTGAACCCCTCAACTATCAATAATTGTTTTTTTAATAAATACAAGTTTTAAACTCAAAATCTTTAAAATTTAATACTATAATGAATTTCATGGACGAACAGAGTCACTCAAAAACTTACATTATTAAAAAAGACAAAGTTTATTCATATTTTAGCACCTTCCTTCAAATCTAAACTCAAGTAGACATGGATTCGACTTGGGGCGGCACATGATCTCACCATCACCGAGTTCTTCAATTATTATAATTACTGTTATCTTCCTAAATCTAGATTTGGAACTCATAATGTTTGAACTCTAATATCATATTGAATTTTATATATAATCAACGTACTCAAAAACTTGAGTTGCTGAAGAAAGACCGACAAGATTCTTATTCATTGGCATTACTATTCACCATGTTTACTTTGAATTTGCTTTTGCCCACAGGCATTGTTTAGATAAGTGTGAGGTTGCCAATGTACTCCATGCCGATCAGAAAGAATTGGACCAAATGTGATGGTTGTAACAAACTACTCGGTAGCTCGTCGTGGCTTTTGTCAAAGACCAAGCCAAGCCATCCGTTCAGCACACTGTCAGCAATGCCAGAAATGCTGACCAACCAGTGATGCACTTTGACACGGACTGCAGGATTTTGGAGAAAAATATTACCCCCATCCATATCGTCTTCCAATCCAACTCATAAATATATTGTACCCATAATTGATGGTGTCATTGAGAGTGTCATGTACCATAATTATATCCGAAAACAAGTGCATATTGTAAGAATAGTGCTATTTGCGACTTTGTCGCAAAGAGAGGCTCTGAATAACCGAGAATATATCTCAACCAAGAAGTTTTTTTAAAACAGGAGAATGCAATCTTCATATCTGAGTCACCCAATCAATATAAAAAAGATTATCGTATGTTTGATCATGAAAAATTAGCAACACTAATATCTCATACAAAATTAGTGTTGGTAGTGTCCCATGATAAAGATTTAAATTGACTAATCTGATTTATTCTCACATATAGATCGAACTGCTTTAATCATGATTCATATTCTCTCACTTTGAGGGATTCTACATATGCACTCCATTTCTGTTTCTTTTTTCATAAAAAAAGGTGGACTAAATCTTATATTTGATTCCTTCTGATCCAGAACAAACTCAGCACGAGTAATCAAAGTTCAAAAGAAAAGTACAGATTAATGAAAAAGCTTATGTACGACATTGAAATCTTTTGATGGATGGTCCATTGGTCCCTCTAATTGCTCCCCGAGAGCATTACAAGGAAGGTTCTTCGAAACGGATACCCTTGACATGGTCAGCTCTCTTGCAGTTCAAGTCTCCATCCCCTCCCCATAAACAACTGAAGCATGCCTAGCGAAATGTCACTAAATATAACATGTGCCCCAAGATGGATAGAATAAGATCAGAGACACCCAAGAAATCGCAGTAAACAAATGCAACGTGTGTGTGAGAGAGAGAGAATCTTGCAAAGTTCCTTGCATCCACACGCCTTCTCTCTCCATCGGAATAGGTCCTAGTCATGAGCACTATTGCTCATGCAAACCTCATGAACTGGTCCATGTCTCACACACATGCACATGACACCACCTTGGCTAGTTTCATCACTACCATGATGCTACTGTAGTGATCATTTGACAGTCTCACTGTTAGTACATTCGACATCCATTAATTGGAGACTAGGACTTAATTAGACTTGACCTCAAAGGGACAGAGCCATATCCTTATCGAACCCATGAAAAAAAGGACACACTAACTAAAGATTTTACAGTAAACTGGTTGGTAGGCAGGACCAGACCATACACTGCTAATTCACATCTAAATTTCTCTATGCCATAATAATGTACAAGTAAATTAATCCCATACATGGTTTTGCAGAGGGGGAGAGAGGCAAGAAGCCAAGAACTAGACTAGCCATGAATTAATCTTGAAGCAGTTTAATGCATGGGACAATTAATGGATCCTTTTTTGTTTTCATGTCAAGCTGTGGCAGAGGCCCTGCGGCTTCGCGTGATCCGATGATGCCCACATATCTGCCTGCATGTTGGGAAAGTAGCAAGCAGAGAGCTCCAAGGCCCTGTCTTGCAGCTGCAGCCCAAACCCGCCAAGGAGATCACCTTGAGGGAATTCACCATCGCCACCTCCTACGAGCTCGGACAAGAAAACTTCATCCAGTGTCACGCCATTGCCCCAATTAGCGCTGCTGTAATCCACCGCGACGGCCGGTGGTACTGGTAGCGGCAGGGACGGCGGTGGTGGTCCGTCGTAGTGCGTGAGCGCCTGAGGTGGCGAGTACATGCCGAAGCAGGCGTCGCCGCTCGCGGTGGTGACCGCGGACGAGGTTGACACGGGGGACGGCTGCATGGAGGCGCATTGGCTCTGAAGGGCGGGTGGTGGCGCGACGAGGGCGTCGCGGTGGCCGCGGCCGCCGCCGTGCTGCTGCTGCATGGCGATGGCCTTCTTCTTGAGCTTGGTGTTCCAGTAGTTCTTGACGTCGTTGTCGGTCCGGCCCGGCAGCTTCGACGCGATGATGGACCACCTGGTTCAGTTGTGATCACGGCGTCACACAGATGGAGATGCTAAGGTTGCAGTTTGATCAAACACAGGGAGTAGTATGTGTGTGTACCTGCTTCCGATGGAATTGAAGAGGGAGCAGATGATGTGGTCTTCCTGCTCGGTGTAGCCGCCGTGCTTGATGTCCGGCCGGAGGTAGTTGAGCCACCGCAGCCGGCAGCTCTTGCCGCAGCGGTTCAGGCCTGATTACAAAAAGGGTGAAACCTTTTTAGAAAGAAATGAATTGGCCTATATGGAATGTTGCAAATTGTCAAGAAATCTCAAATCTATGCTTCACAAAGGTTGCTCTTTTCTTTGCCACAATTCACAAAACAACCAGCTCAAAGCCCAGTTGCAACATTTGAGAATTCTGGGTGAAAAAAAAATCTCCTACTTAATTCGTGATCAAAAGAGAGAAAAATCTCAAGAAATCAAACAAAACAGTAAGAAAAACACCATCTTTTTTTTTTTTTTCCTTTCCAGCTAAATTAAAGCTTCAGGCTGCAACTGCAAGCACACTATATATGCAACGTGCAAGAAACACTACATAGTGTTCTAGGAAAAAAAAAAGCACCTACCTGCTTTCTGCGGCAGGGCGATCCAGTTGCCGCCGGTGCCGTGGCGCTGGACGTAGCTCCTGAGCAGCTCGTCCTCCTCCGGCGACCACGGCCCCCTCTTCACGCTCGCCTTGTCGCAGCACGGCGCTCTCCCCATCTCCACCTCTCCCCCTACTATATATGCTGTATGTGCAAGAACTGGCTGGCTGGCTGCCTGCCTGCCTGCCTGCAGTGTATATGTGTGTGTGCAACTGCAAGCAAGACTGCAAGTGCGGTGTGCAGGACAGGAAGATGGCAGCGAAGGGTAGCCGCAGACTTTATAGTGGATTCGGGGGTGTCGAGTTGAGTACGACAAGGGACCAGGTACGAACGATTTTTTGCAGAGCCGTCCCCTCCGTATTTTTCGGCTCCTGGCTGTAGTGTACTTAGCGTATTCCATTTCCACCCTGGCCTTTTTTTTTTAGCAAAAATGGATTTTCTGTGTTACTTCAATACATGTACAATCTATTCGAGTATCTTTTGGAACTAGCTCCTGTAAGTGGAGCTATTGCACAAGTAATACATGTATTTTTATTTATTGAATCAAATAACAATGATCATGGTTGTTCTTTTGACAAAAATATTAATATTTTACGTGTTTTCTAATTTTTGAGATATTTAAAACATTTAATTTGATCAACTATTGAACAAGCTGACGGATAATAATGTGAGCAATATTCTATATGCAGTAGATGTTCTGTTTCAAAAAGAGTCGGTTCTATTTAGAAGGTGTCTAATTAAGAAACAACAAACACAATGATCAAAATCAACTTTTGGATGAGACAAATTGAAATGCCAATTTATTTTCCTTTCACATTAGAACATGATTTGAAGTTTTTTGTTTTCCGATTAGACGATTCTCCAGGGTGATAATGCATATTAGTTCCTTGTTTTTTTATTTGTTATTTTTTAATTTTTACAGTTTCCAAGATATAGTTATGATTATTGATTATGATAACTATATATCAATAAAAATTATAAAATAATAATTGTACAAAAGTAAATTTAGTAACAAATCTACTAATATTATTTTTATATGTTCAATCTTAGTATTTTTTATATTAGTAGTTAAAGATTAAAAAATTTGAGTTGTACATACGTGGAACGATAAGTAAAAAAAAGTGAGAAGTATTATTTCTGGAATGTGTACAATTAAAAAAATAGTGGATAATGACCGGGATTAACCTTTGGACGAGAGATTGAAAATGCCAATTTATTGCCCTTTCATTTCGGAATGTGTTCCGAAGTGTTTTGGAGGAGTGATAATGCATATTATGTATTTTATTCTTTGATTCAGAAGATCCTTGTATGATTTAGTATCCCCTTGCTGTTGACCCGGAAATGAGTGGGTCGTGTTGTTATATGAGGAGTTGGCTTACTTTGCTTTTTTGGGGTTGGTCAATTGCTTTGTTTGTACATTTATTGCCCCTTCTGCTGCGAGTACGCGGTGTTTTAAGAGGTGTGCTCGGTTTTCTTAAGAAAAGAAATATACTTTGCTTTCCATTTCATGTTAAACGTGTCCTGGTTTTGAATTTTTGTAGTTAGTAATAGAATTGTGTAAATAGACATAGCAGCTTGATTACCAATATGTTCGTATATATTATTGTGTATGTAATTTGGGTCATCTGATTAATGTGGTACTAAATTATATTTGTCAAATTTATACCATATGACACTAAATAGTTTTTTATGATTAATTAGATGACAATTTTCTTTGTATTGATCAAATAACTTAGATCACAAATATTGTATTTATCAAATTTTTATTATGAGACACTAACAATACTAGTTTTACATGATTAAATAGATGACAATCTTTCCTGTACTGATCAAATAACTTAGATCACAAATGTTACTTTTGTCAAACTTGGATTATGAAACACTAACAATACCAATTTTTCATGATTAAATGGATGACAATCCTCTCGTACTGATCAAATAATTTAGATTACGAAATCGCATTCTTCTATTATTAAAGGAAAGGAATTTTGGGGAAGTCACGTTCTATTATTAAAGGAAAGGAGTTCTCACAACATTCTACCATTATAAAAAGGGAAGGAGTTCTCACGCTTTCACAGTATTTTCACACAAGATGTGTAATATATGCTAACTTATTTGTACTTTTGTTATTGATTCACACGAAAGAGTTAACTCAAAAATAATATACTTGATCCATTATATATTATATATACATTTCTCTCACCTTGGATTACCAAAATGAGACTAATTTTCATACACATTGGGTGAGGATTTCACAATTACTACCATAATTTGGCTATTTGAGAACTATTCTTATGTGAGAATGCAGTCCCCAACTATTAAATCAGCTAATCTGCACAAATCCAAATATCCAACAATTGTAAATTGAATTCTCACTATGGAGGAGTGTACTCACACAAAATCCTTCCTATTTCAATTTTCACGACGCAATACCTGAATTTCGGAATTCTCTTTCTCAAAATAAAAAAAATTATGTAAACTTTATAAAAAAAATTCTGATTCACTGATGAAATTTCCACACCGGGTCCAATTTCAAAGTCAAAACCGACACCAAAGAGAACGGTTGTTGAGCATGGACTACAAATCCTTCATTTCACATCACAAAGTTGAAGCAAAATCGTGTCATATCCATCCAACCATTTATAACCATCTATAGACATGTCAAATTCTAGTCGATTACAAACATGATACACATATATTTTTTTTTGAAAAATTAGGTATGCACCACTCAAACAAGATCATTTTAATAAAATATCACTCAGACAGTTTATATTAGTAAAATATCAGTCAAACATTACATCATTAGTGATTTTACCTCTTCTATCAACTTTTGTTAGGATTTTTATTTGTAAATTTTTAAAATTCTAATTTTATCATCATCTTCTTTCTCTTTCTTCTTCCTCTTCCTCTGTCACCATCGGCCTCCTCTACCACCAACCTCCTCTTCAGTCGTCGCTATTGTAAGTGTCACTTGTGAGCTCCACTGCCGTTGATCTCCTCTCTGCTGCCGCCATGAGCATCACTCTCGAGTTCCTATGCTACCACCATTAATCTCCTCTCCACTATTGTCGTTGAGTTCCTTTGCCAGCAATCACCTCCTTTGTCATTGTTGCGAGCATTGCTTGCAAGTTTCATTGTTATCGATTCCTACTGCTGTTGTTGCTTCGTTGTCGATCTATGAAAGTTTCGTGCACTCCTCCTCCAATGGGCTCCTCCTTCACTATTACCATGAGCACCGCTTGCAAGTTTCATTGTCATCGATTTCTGCTACTATTGCTATTTCACCGTCGATATCTAATACCGCTGCCGTCGATCTCTACTCTCAAGCTTTGCTGCCGTCAATCTCTACCCACAAGCGTCAGCACTGTTGTTGCTGTTATTGCCATCAATCACTGTTGATTTCCTCTATGCCGCCTTTGCGAGCACTAGCGAGCTTCAGTACGACTTCTTCCACCAATTGTTGTGCAATATTATGGTAGATGAAGAAGAGGAGTAAAATTGTTCAAATTAACTTATGTAATAGGAAAGTGATAAAAATATAAACAGTGTAATGTTTGAGTGATATTTTACTGATTCAAAAATATTTGAATGATATTTTACTAAAGTAATTTTTCTGAGTGATGTAAAGCTAATTTTATCTGTTTGTTTTTCCGAACCATCCGATGTTTGAATTGCTTGTCAAACTTGTGACGGTATAATATACTAAAGAAAGAATACAGCAGCATGCACGTATGAATTGTTTGATACAATGATACTTCACCAGCCTACGAGTGGAAATTATGGAGCAACCTGAGCAGTGCAGAGGAGTCAAGCGTTCTAACTCGAAAGTTTGTGTGCAATAGAACCAGTCTTCGTTTTGCGGTTACACCGAATCCCACGCATTGACATTACAAATCGTATGGTACACCTTTGGTAAAGAGAAACAACAGGATGGTACACACATTGCTTTGCCATTTTTTTATGCTCAATTCTCCAACAAGAACATGGCAGGAAGGTGCCTGTTGTTCTTGGTGCATCTTCTATCTTTGACTCGTGTTCCGTTCCGACATAAGTTTTTTTTTAAAAGTTCTAGACTTTGAAGAACTGCGCAAGTGCTTAAAAGATGGTGTAAATGGCAACAATTTTACATGTACTTCGGTGGAGTCATAATAAATTTTGCCATGGTCCACTGTAGTTTGGTTTTAAGCGATTGCCCATAGATACTCGGAAAAAAAAAATCACTTTTGTTTTAAATGGATTAAGAAAAACCAGTAGCTCACATTATATGGATTTAAACTCCTTTTGTCATTATCTAGAGTGAGGGACATGACGGTTAATTTCTTGTTCAATTTTGTGCTTGTTGATTAATTTGTTGTCAATATTTGAAGTATAGATGAACAATAAGTAAAGAAACTTGGTGATAGCGTGCATACATAGAACGCTTAGAACAAGAGAACTAATAAACATGTGGCAGTACTACATACTTAGCTTTTTGATTATATATATATTTGATTATGTCTTACTGCTAATAGTATATATGGCCTGTCTGTCAACTATAATATGGAGATTAGTGGTCCACCGTCAACATCAACAAATTGAGTTGAACCTTATCCCCCAAATTGGGCTTCACATAATTGCTGAGTGCAGGCTCTGCCTTGGATGACCTTAGCTTCTTAAAATAAAAAAGCTCAAGAGAAGTTTATGCTTATGGGGCTACGAAAGAGTTTAATCATATTTAAGAGACCATTTATCATTCTGTTTGGGAATACTACTACATTAGATGATCTTATTTAGTCAAATTCTAGCTCTAGCTTTAAATGAGAAGCTAGAACTGTATAACTGGAGCCACTCACTCAGTTTGGATGGCAGCTCAACTTCTCTTGTTGAAATTTGCGATCGACATTCTTGCTTAAGCAATTTGAATCAGGGTAATTTTGTGTAACTTTAGGGACAATTTGTTTACTTATAGACGTTAGAGCTAATTTTTCTATATAAAAGAATCACCCGCTCTAACATACTACAAGAAGCTAATAGCCGGAGCTAATTCTATTTGCCCTAACAGCTCTAGCTTCAATCTAGAATCTGAGAATAAGAACCTAACAAAACACACCTAATACCGTATTCTTTAGGATGTCCTCTGAATAAACGATATGTCAGAGCAATACGTAGCAAACTTAATGTCATGAGTAAGCCTTGGTTTGAGATTGCAGTGCCGTGTTGTGGTATACGGCCACAAGACGATTCTAGTGGATATTTTTCATATTTAATAAAATATTTTTATTATGTCTAAAAAAACTGTTGACAAATAGCCATAGATAAAAAACTCGTTTACCAAGACATAATGAAACATATACAGCCCTGAGTATATATCTCAATCCAAGACAAAAGCCCATATTTTAACAATATTTTCGCTTCAAACACTCACCATACGAAATTGTGAATCGACTCTAAAAATCCCAAGCACCAAGACATAACGCCGTCACCAAATCTGGGCCCAACCACGAAACCACTAAGAGCCCAAATAAATGACACCCTCCGACCCAACTGGTTGTGGGCTTGTGCCCGACAGCACCAAAATAGCCTAACCGAGCCAGCCTGTGGGGCGCCCCTGCTGGCCTCGGTTCGTTCGGCACACTTCGCCTCCTCCCACCCACCCACCCTTCCTCCGTTCCTCCCTCCCCGCAGCTCCCCCGTCTCAAGCTCCCAAATCGTCGTGTTTTGAGGAGAGGAGAGGAGAGGAGAGAGGGTCAGGATGAGCGTCATAGACATCCTGACGCGGGTGGACTCCATCTGCCAGAAATACGACAGATACGACACCGACAAGCTCAACGGCGCCAACGTCGCCGGCGACGACCCCTTCGCCCGCCTCTACGCCTCCACCGACTCCGACATCCAGCAATGCGTCGAGGTATTCCCCCTCACAGCCCTCTCCTCCTCTCGCTGCCCGAATTGTGTCTGTTTGGTTGGGTAGTCTGATCTGATCCATTTCGGGGTCTGTTTCAGAAAGCGGAGGCCGCGAAGCAGGAGAAGAACCGGGCCGCGGTGGTGGCGCTGAATGCGGAGATCCGCCGCACCAAGGCCAAGCTCCTGGAGCAGGACCTGCCCAAGTTGCAGCGCCTCGCCTTAAAGAAGGTCACTGCTCTATCATTATGCATAAACCTCTTGGGTGACTAGTGTTAGATCTGTGAGGATTTTGATGTGAGGAGTTGCTCAATGTTACGGTTGTGCTCCGGGACTGCATGGGTTGACCTTAGTTTACTGGGTTCCAGCCTGCTATATTTAGGATGTGATTGTTTTAGTGGTTGGCTCTAAGGAGACTAGCGATTCCTAGCTTTTTGCTTCATGGGTTGTGGAGCTTTTGTTGATTCGTAGACTGGAACTAGTATGTTTTACTATGTCTTTTGGGTAATGAGGGAGAAGCAAAGGAACATGCTTACAATTTGTTAGGCAAGCATACTACTTGGATATATGAAATCTATGAGAGCTTGTGTTGGGTTCCTTGTATTTTCTTTTAGTTGTAATAAGAAAACAATTGTATATTTATGAATACAAGGGAATCCCCAAAATGCACTTGTATTGTATTCAGTATCACTTGTAATATCCTACATAGGCTGTTTGGATACAGATGATAAATAATGCAGCTCGCACGATAGATTCACACGTAACTACAGCAGAGATCTAAACATAAATTTAAATCAAATGTAAGGATCCCTCATCCCTTGCATGATTAAAAACAAATTTAGCCACCAAATTGAAGTTGCCACTTCCATTGGATATGAAATCAGAAGTTAATTCTTTTGGTCTTGGGTTGCATTCATTACTGCCAGTGATAGAGAAGAAAACAGCAATTAAAACTGACAAAATATTGTTACCTTATTTGTTTTGCTTGTTTATTTTATTTTGTATTTTTGTTTATGTTTTCAGTTGCCTTATTTGTTGATGTTTATCTTCAGTTTGATAGCATGCTAAAATTGTGTGATCTACTTTAGTTGTTTTAATGTGGAAAATACTAGTTCTGAAGGCTTTCCTATGACAGGTCAAAGGGCTTTCAAAAGAGGAACTTGCAATCCGTAGTGATCTGGTTGCTGCTTTACCTGATAGGATTCAATCAATACCAGATGGTAGTGATTCCGCTACCAAGAAAACTGGACTGTGGGGAGCCTCAGGATCCGGCACAGGAACAGCAATTAACTTTGACTCCACTTCTGGTTAGCAAGCAGCTTCTCAATTGATTTCATATATAGCCTGTCTGCTGAATGTTGGTATTTCGATGCCCTTTATTTTTGTGCTCTGAATTGGAATGATTTGGAGAACTTCAATTTTTTTTGTTATGCACATGTTGTTTCAGATTGGGAATGCGGTAACCATTTTGTAACTACCACCATGCTCTTTAACTATCATGTGACTCTGCCCTAGTTTATTGATTGATAGTTAAATATCACTATGGTAATTTGATGAGACCTTGGGTGGTGTTTTTTCTTTTCTGGGTGGGATTTTTTCATATGTAGATGTCTTATCATTAAATTTGTCCCATTTTGAACCAGCTTAAAAGGAATAGTAAGTGCTAAAGAACAAGTACCTGTTTTTGCCCTAAAAATCAGATACTACTTCCACCATCAGATCTGCTCCAGGATTCGCAGTCACTCCCAATGGGGTTCACCCATCCCTGACCACAAATCTGGCAGGTAGTGCTGACCTAGTGGTGGCCAGTGGGGGTGGCCAAGCGGCAGTTGTTTTAGTGGCAACCTAAGCCTTAGGGAATACAGCCATACTATGGTTTGAGCATGCACCCAATATTATGCATTACCATGAGTCGGTTTAGCCCAAACTGTTTGAAGAAGAGGGTTCATATCAGAGGCCATGTTCTTCAGGGTTTTAATCTTAGGCATGGGTGTTCTGGATGGGCACCCTTTTGAATTTATTTACTGCACCTAGCAAGATTGAACATTATTATTTGGGGTATTTAGGTGGCTAACTTTTTCTTTCCCTGCTGCACATAGATGGAAATTTTGATAGTGAGCACTTTAAAGAGACAGAAGAATCGAGTCAGTTTCGCCGAGAATATGAGATGCGCAGAATGAAACAGGCAACAATTTAATCTATTGAACTGTTTATTGTTCTAATTCATTTCATTTTTTCACTTTTCCAGTGCCACTTGATGGTGGGACTTTTCATATAACATGGTGTCTAAGCTGATCTCATCATTATTTGCAGGATGAAGGTTTGGATGTTATTGGTGAAGGATTGGAAACTCTGAAGAACATGGCCTCTGATATGAACGAGGTTCCCTGCTGTGCTTCACTTCTTGTTATGTGATTAATATACCAAGTCATAACTAATTTACTCAATGGTTGTGATGATCAGGAAATGGATAGACAAGTTCCATTAATGGATGAAATGGATACCAAGGTAGTTTATCTGACAATCGCCATCTTTTTATGTTCTCTCATTTAGCAATAATCTGGGATGTTTAGTTTGTGATATAATGATCAATGTAGGTGGATAGAGCAAATGCAGACCTGAAAAATACTAATGTCAGACTAAAGGAGACCGTTCTTCAGGTAATACTTGACACCTTCAAATATGCTTTTTAACTAATGGTTGTGGGAGCTAAACATAGGCCTTTAACTTGCCCACCTGACTTGTTATCAGCTGAGGTCCAGTCGCAATTTCTGTATCGACATCATTTTGCTCTGTGTCATTCTTGGTATTGCTGCCTACCTTTACAAGTAAGTCTCTCTCTCTTCCCCCTTCCCCCCTATTTCATATTGAAACCACTCTATTGGATGTTTTCCTTGGTCTTTTTTCTTCTTTAGCCTCAGACTCTCTCTCACTGCCCTCATCCTTCCCACGGACAACTTGAGGCTTCCTCAAATGTTTCTTTTCCACCCTTTATATGTGAAATCTGTTTTAAATTGATTCGGAAGACCTCCATTGATGATGGGAGGCATCTCTTAGATGGATGCCAATGGCTGCTATTGGCATGTAAAGAACATGAATGTGATGCACATGCCGTGAAAACAGGCAGGATGTCTCGTTATTCTGGTTGAAGAGGAAAATTATTCCCATAGACTGGTAGTAATGTTGTTGGCCTGACATCCAAAGAAAACAAATAATCCTGGGTTTTTAGTCTGACATCCAAAGGAAGCAGATATCCTTGGTTTTGACATGATTACTGCTGTATATACGAATCCTCTGCTTGGTAATAATTGTATGAATTCTTTATCGTGATAAGACAACTTGCTCATAATAGTCTGCTTTCCTGCTTTTTTTGTTGCAGTGTACTAAAAAAGTGAGTAAACAGTGGTTTGGAAGCATTCATGTTGTACTCTGTATTCTGCAATGGTTCAATACTTCAATGTATCAGTTCTTCCACCAATGCTATGATGTGTGCATGACAAACTGATTTCTTTAGTTTTATGCATCACTGTATTGTTAATTATGTTATGATGTCAAGTGGACCCTTCATTAGGCGTGTTGTAGTAGTGGACACTGTATCGTGATGATCTGCTTTCGCTGTATATTTGAGCATTGAAGTAGCACATAAATGTTTGACGCGAGATTACAGCAAACATTTATTCTGGAAAGCTTAATGAGGAATCATGTAAACCAGCGCTTGTATATTCTTTTTTTTTTTGTTGACATCATGTATATTCAGTATTCACGGAGCCTTCCATGTTTAATTACAGCAATTTTCATGAGTGGGTTTGACTTCTCATCTCTTTATTTTTCATGCATGTGTTTTCTGATTCTGTTGGAGTCTTTTATTAGCATATGTGTGTTTGTGTGGTTGGGGTATCTGCTGTCAGAATAATAGATATTATTATTTATAATACAATATTTAAAAAAAAAAAATTAGTTTGCTAGTATGAATGTGATTTTCGATTAGCCAATTCTACATCAAGTCATGACATAATGCAAACTATTGTTTCTTGAGAACTGAGAGTACACCGTAATACAAACTTGATTCTTCTAACAGAACATCACAACCTCAAATTTTTTGTTGTCTTTTCAAAGAAACACCGGGGACTCCCGCCAAGGCGCGAACCCAATCTCCCCTTCCCGCCAGAGACCCGCTTACACCCGGTCACCGTCTCACCGCCCCATCCCCACAAAACAAAACCACAAACCAGAAGACTACAGAGAGAGAGAGAAGAAAATAAACATCTCTCTCCCTCTTCTCCCAAATCCAAAACCCCTCCCCCTCCACTTGGTGCTTCCTTTTTCGTGGGAAAAAAACTTTCCTGCCCGGCTCGGCGGGCGTAGGCAGCGGCGATGAGCGCCGTGAACATAACGAACGTGGCGGTGCTGGACAACCCCACCGCCTTCCTCAACCCCTTCCAGTTCGAGATCTCCTACGAGTGCCTCCTCCCTCTCGAGGATGGTGCGTTCTCTCCCTCCCTTTTTCTTGCGATTTTTTTTTCAGATTTCTTTTGCCATTTTTCGTGCTCGATTTGATGCTGCGGTGCGCTAGGGCTTTCTTCGAAGTCCTGTTGCTGTGTGAGGTTGGTGAAATGGAGTGCGAGCCTTGGGTTTTGCGGGTTCTAGGGTTTGAAGTGGTCTTGTTGTTGAGCATCAGTTGCACTTTTTAGGGAGGTTGGAGACATTTATGTGAACTGTCGTTACTACGTGCTTGTGTTGTAGAGGAATTTAGCCATTTGGGAATTGGCAGGCCCATCTCCGATATTTGGCCATTGGTTCATTGGGAGAACTGAAAGATGCCTAGATTATATTCTTATTGCTTTTGAAGGAATATAACGAGCTTCACCAGAAATAGCTAAAATTGGTTTGTCCATCATGATACATAGGAATATGGTCTCAGCTGGCGCCGGACTGGGGACTGATCAAGTACCTCAGTGCAGGGTTTGGAAGCCCCCTCTAAACTCAGTATGATGAATGAACCGACGAATAACTTTGCTGTTGTTTGTGTGTACTCCAAGAATAACAACAGCAGTGTGGCGTTTGAGTCTGCATATAAGAAGAATGCATTATCATGGATGCATATGCTCTTCCATTTTTATATGCATAGTAAATGCACCTCTGCACAGTGTATTGTCTATGATGGTTGTTCCATTGTATGGAAAGTTTAAATCAGGACTTAACCACTATGTGCTGGTGTAACATTTTGCATGGAAATCGTGAGCCATTTGAAGTTAGTGGTTTGTGATGATTAGGATGCAGGATATATGTAATGAGGGTCCTATTATCACAATATATTTCACTGCAGGTTCTTCCTGTTAAGTTCTTGTGAGGCTACATCATTATGTATGAGCTTATGATGAGACTGGAATTGTAGTTCTGAAGTTTAACTAATAATTAGATGATCTCAATAATAATTATGGAAGTATATGCTATACCTATACATCATTGGTCTTAAAAGGTGCAAGAGGTAGCGAACATGGAGTCATTATTATACTCTGATCATAGTGATTTCATGGTTGAATCCAAATCTGTGGCCAAGATCTCCTAAAGTGAAATGTGTAGTGATCACCACTTGAGACTTTAGAATTGTTCGTTAGCTTTATTTGCTGAATGGAAACTGTTATCTCTGACAGATATTGGCGATTCAAGTGTGAACTTTCAAACTAGTTCCCAGAAGACTGCCTTGAATGATAGTCCTTACTTATGCCATATTTGTGGTAAATCAGCTCTTTACAAGTCTGAATGAATTTGGCACTTGGCATGTGCAAGTAGACTTGTAAGGCGAGTTATGTGTGGTTTGCTTTTGTTGATTATCCTCCTTGCCGTTCAACTGTTGAACTAGCCTACTGAGTCTGACAACAATAACAAGATTGTTTTTGACCCTGCTATCTTGAAAAAACTATATAGTAGAGTTGTGCATTATCTAGGAAAGAGCAGTTTGGTTCAACGGATGTTGGCCTAGTGTGCTACTTGGTAGTTCATTTGGAACTATGTCACGTTTCATTCTACTTTGTTGAAAATGTCAAACCTCATCATAAAAGCATAGTATGACAATTGAAGTAACATGTCATTTTGATACAGAACACGGTACATTTGGTATAGAAATTCCATTTTTTTCAAAGAGCAAGAGCTGGATGATTGTGTTTCATGCCATGCAATGCACCCCTTAAATCAGCTTTCCTCAAGTACTGAATTTATCTTTGTTCATTTCTTAGATAGGGTGCTAAAGTACTAACAATGGGTTTGTTGGTTGACCTATAATTAGATCTGGAGTGGAAGCTTATATATGTTGGATCAGCTGAAGATGAGAATTATGATCAGCTACTTGAGAGTGTCCTTGTTGGCCCTGTCAATGTTGGGACTTACCGTTTTGTGCTTCAGGTAAATGGGTCATGTTATATTGATCAACTGAGCTTAAGATCTGCATAATGCATTCTGAATCTAGTGTTGGTACTGCTTAAAAACCATACAGCTTTGCCGCCTGTGCAGGGATCTGTGTGTTCATATTGCAGTGGCCAGTTGCATTGCTGCTCCTAGTTCAGTTCTACTAAATTTGTACCATGAAATTTGATACAATTCTTTCTATTTTCAGGCTGACCCACCTGATCCCTCAAAGATTCGTGAGGAAGACATAATTGGTGTCACTGTGCTGCTATTGACTTGCTCCTACATGGGACAGGAGTTCATCAGGGTAGGTTACTATGTGAACAATGATTATGATGACGAGCAACTCAGGGAAGAGCCTCCAGCCAAGCTACTGATTGACAGGGTGCAGAGAAACATTTTGGCTGACAAGCCCCGTGTCACTAAGTTCCCCATCAATTTCCATCCCGAACCCAGTGCGGGTGCAGGACAGCAACAGCAGCAACCACAAGCAGCTTCACCGGAAAACCAAGCGGGAAAGGGAAGTAAACCCAATCCTGATCTATGATCAGAGTTGGAACGCTGAAATTTTGGTTTACATGCCTTCTAGGATGCCTTGTAATGTTAGAAATGGGAGTAGCGAGTACTGTATCGTCCTGGTTTCCTGGGTGGCTGCTTAGAGCTTTCTGTTGCGGTGCAAACGCCGTGTTCTTCACTAGACTAGAAAACTTGCGTGAAAGTGCAGATTGGTTAGTCGTGGGTATGCACTTTGTAGTTGGTAGATTTTAACACACTACTGAATCCTTTTGCTCTTGCAAATGCAATAGAGATTTGTAAGCAAGATGATGCCCAGCCTTGGTATTCTTTGATCGAGTGTGGCTGCAATTACGTGATGATTTTGACATTGCTTGTTGCACTTGATCAAGTGCTGTTATAACTGAGTAAATTTTGTTAACGGTATCTCCAATACAATATTTTCAATGTAGTTCTATTTTTAAAACATTGCAAGTCTTAGCTTGTATTTAAAATATGGTATTTGTTAATGGTAGGTATCTATTTTTTTTATCTCGTATATATCTCTTAGATCAATCTTATTGTTTATTTATTCTCTTCTTTAATTTTAGGGCAATAATAGGGTTGCACAGTTGTGGTGGTGTCATCAATTATAAGTAGAGACAGTGAGAGGTGGCGGTCATGGAGAAACTAGCAATAAAAGGTCTGTGATTGGGTGGTAGTGTCGCAAGGCGACGGCAGGGGAGAAGAGGTGGTGCAACGGCAGTAGAGGTAGAAAATGTATGAGAAGAATGGAGAGTAAAGATTAAATCAAATCTGGATATGTAGTATAGATGATGTAAGATTTTTTTTTAAAAAATGTGATATATGCACCCTAAAATTTAAAAGTAGTAATCCCTCAAATTTTTATTATAGTCAATGACATGCCCACGTGTTAGATTTATATTATATAAAAGTATTATTTGCGTTGCAGGAAAATATAAATATATTGTGGATACATGCATCATACTTAGCTACTAGAGTAGTAGAATCCGAATTGAACTGTATCAGAATTGTGATCTTGGTATATTTAGTCAGAATTGTGATCTTGGTATATTTAAGTTTTGTTTAGAATACATGAATTTTAGAGAAAAAACATCTACTAAGAGCTAATAAAAAATTTTGTTCAAAATTCTTATTATCTAACACGTCCTTAGGCTCTCTCTAACGGGAGCGCCAGGAGAGGCTCGCGTTACGGTGGCGTTCGCGTGCTCGACGTTTCCCCGGCGCGATTGGACGTGCGTGCGCTACGGAGGAAGCTCAACGGCGGTCGAGTGCGCGGCGAGGGAGGCAGCGCCGTTGGAGAAGACGAAGGCGCGATAAAACGCGGTTTGCGGGCCCCACGAAGAAACAAGAAGACGAACTCAACCCGCGTGAACTTAAACCTGACAGGTAGGTCCTCAAGAAGAAAAGGCCCACACGTCAGTGACAGGGTCGTACGTAGACGCGTGACAAAAATTAAACCGTGGGCCCCCCCAGCGCGTAAAACGAGTGAGTGCGCCAGCCTCGCTGGCGTCACTCACGCGCACGCAATCCAGCTGAACTCACGGACATGTGGGGTCATCAAATCGTAGGGCCCATGGGTCAGTGAGAGCAAACAAAAAAGTGTCGGTTTGTTTGCAAAAAAAGGAAATCGCGTGAACTGCAGCACTTTAATTGACCCCAGTGTATGACATGTGGCCCCAGTTGGCTAGTGGTCCCGCATGTCAGTGAGTGGATTTGGAAAAAATAGCCGTTGGAAATTATTTTTGGCCGTGGCCCACCTGTCAGCCGCACAAAAAATAGTTGTTGGATTTTAGCCGTTATAAAATAGCCGTTAGAGATTATTTTAATGTTTTTTGGCCTAAAAATTCGTAAAAAATAGCAAAAAATTCCAAAAAAATTCCAAAAATTCACAGAAAATTTCCCCTGCCCTCTCCTATATATAGGGCATGTTCTTGACCTATTTTGACACAAAATTTTTCATCCATTCACAACAAAGGCCATTCGAAATCCTCGCAAATTTTTTTACAAATCCGACATGGATTCGGCTCCACCGGGCGGTTTTGTTAACTGGCTTGGCTCTTCCCATTCTCCCGGGGAAAACACCGAAAATCCAAACACCGAACCGCAACCCGGTTTTTCACAGCCACCGACTTACCAGCCGTATCCACCGAATTACTAGCCGTATCCACAGTACTGCCAAAATTATCGTCCGTATCCACCACACGGCCACGCAATTCCAGCACCGCCACAGTATAGCCAAAATTATCATTTTGTGGGCACGCCACCGACATGTCTCCAGTTTTCCCCACCTCAACTGCACTCTACGTCTATCTCCGACAACGGCACTCCAGACTCTGCTCCAGCCAATATGGCGGCCCGAGTTCGCATCGATGAGCCAAACACTAATGCTGGTGTGCACGGTGGCCAAAAGACGAAGCGCTTACCGTGGTGCACCGATGACGACGTAAAACTAGTAATAATTTTATTTTTCATACAAGAGTATTATGAAAGACATATATTTACGCTCAACCTCGATATTAAAATTTTTTGACTACATACAGATTAGCTCTTGGCTCAACAATTCGCTCGATTCTGTTGATGGAAATAATAGAAAATGTGACATGTACTGGGCCAACGTAGCAGCGGCATACAACGAAACGGTGCCGCCAAGTCGGAGAAGGGAGGCCAAACACTGTAAGGATCACTGGCAACAAACCAACAAAAAGGTGGTCCAATTCAATGGTGTTTGGCTCCGCCTCAATGAAGTCTATGCCAGCGGTCGTTCGGACGACCAACTCATGGCGCAGGCCCGCGAGATGTACAAGACGGAGATGGGTCATCCGTTCATTTTGGATCATTGGTGGACGGCGGTTCGCGGTCAACCTAAGTGGTCTGCAGCTTATGTTGATGCTCCCAACAAAAGAAGCAGATTGTCCGAGTCGGGCACCTACACATCGTCGTCCAACAACGATGACGTGCCACCAGCGGTGATACGGCCGGAAGGACGAGACGTTGCTAAGGCGAGGCGCAAGGGTAAAGGAAAGGTCGATGGCTCGCAGGATTCTACAGCGTCAATGAGAGCAGATCGCGATGCCTTCATCCAAAATCAACCTGACCGGGCCGAAAAGAGGAAGGACGTACTCCGTATGTCCGATAACTTGCGCGACGTGGCGAGGGCGAAGGAAAAGTCCGCCTTGTATAAAGCGTACTGGAAAATGATGAGTCTCGACAAATCCATCTTCGACGATGCACAAAAAGCAGAGTACGATGCAGGGATGAAGATTCTCAGGGAGAAACTTAATGCTTCCGACGACTAGTTATTTTGTTTTTCAATTATCTCTTGTAACGAGCCATGTATCCTTCATTATTAATCTATATATGATTCTCTATTTAATTTTACTTTGAAATATAGCCGTTGCAAAGTAGCAGTTGAAAAGTAGTCGTTTGGAATATAGCCGTTGGAAAGTAGCCGTTGGAATATAGCCGTTGGAAAGTAGCCGTTGCAAAGTAGCCGTTGGAATATAGCCGTTGCAAAGTAGCCGTTGGACTCTTCGTCTATATATTCATCCTCTCCACAAAGTTTGTGTTCACAATCCAATTATCTTCTCAAACGTTTCACCTCTTGAGAAACTCAGTTTCAGTAGCCACTCACAAAATGTCATCTAGTTCTAGTTCGAGCACACATAGCTCCAACGAGGATGCCATGAACCAAATTGAGGATTTTTTGGTGGAATTCATAGAGGAGGAGGAAGAGGAAGACCGTATTATCACCGGTCTTTATGCTCGACTCAATGCTTCGTCATCCTGCGGACGCCGTCGAAGCAGCAATAGGAGATATGTTGAGAGAGATCGCGAAGAGGGGCATCAACGACTCGTCGCGGACTACTTCTCCGAATATTCTGTCTACCCTGACAGTATCTTCCGGCGGCGTTTTCGGATGGAGAGACCCCTCTTTCTCCGCATTGTCGAAGCTGTAGGTGGGTGGTCCCCCTACTTCACCCAAAGAAGGGACGCCACTAATCGCCGTGGACTCTCCCCTTTATAGAAGTGTACCGCAGCAATGCGTAGCTCACGTACGGTGGCCCCGCCGATGCTGTCGATGAGTATGTGCGCATTGGTGAATCCACGGCGATTCAATGCTTGGAGAACTTCGTGCAAGGTGTCATCGACGTATTTGGTGACCAATATCTTCGCAACCCCACCGTCGAGGGCATCCACCGCCTACTGCAACAAGGAGAGTCTCGTGGCTTTCCGGGTATGCTGGGAAGCATTGATTGCATGCACTGGGAATGGAGAAATTGCCCTGTAGCATGGAAGGATCAATTCACTCGTGGAGACTATGGAGTACCAACGATTATATTTGAAGCGGTAGCTTCGTATGATCTCTGGATATGGCATGCTTTTTTTTGTGTTGCCGGCTCCAATAATGATATTAATGTGCTAAACCAATCGCCCTTATTCACCGATGTATTGAAAGGACGGGCTCCTCATGTTCAGTACTCTGTCAACGGCCGACAGTACAACATGGAGTATTATCTCGCCGATGGTATATACCTGGAGTGGGCTGTCTTTGTAAAGACGATACCACTTCCACAGACGGTGAAAGATCGATTGTTTGCGCAACACTAAGAAGGAGCGAAAAAAGATGTTGAGCGGGCTTTCGGAGTTCTACAGTCTCGGTTTGCCATCGTGCACGGTGCGGCACGATTTTGGCAACAGTCAACCCTTGCGAAGATCATGCGGGCTTGCGTCATTTTGCACAACATGATTATAGAGGACGAACGCGACGGCAATGCCGAGAACTATGCATACAACGATCATCCGGGCACATCCACGGTAGTACCGCCTGTGATCCACACTGGGGGTACGCCTTTATTCGGAGATGTACTTCGAAGAAATGCTGCCATCCGTGCTCAACCTACGCACACGGAACTCAAAAGAGATTTGATCGAGCACATTTGGCAACGTTTCGGAAGAAACGCCGACGAGTAGTATTTTACCGAATTTCGTACTAGGCATTTGATTGCAAATTTAATTTTAATGTATTTCGCAATTATGTCATGTACCACTATTTGAATTTTAATATCTATTATTTGGTTGTCAAGTGCAATTTTTAAATACAAAATTGTCGAAATTTTTTTTTTGTCGAAAACGTCGAATTTAATTTCGTAAGTAATATGTTAATATATTTTTAATATAGAAATTCATGAATTAATACAAATTCGTTGAATATATAATTGTCAAATTGTATAGAGCCAAGCAAGAGCCAAGCCATTGGAGTGCTTGGCTCTTGCTTGGTGTTTGTTTGATGGTTAGGAGTGTGGGGCTCACGCTAAGAGCCAAGCAAGAGCTAAGCAAGAGCCAAGCTGTTGGAGTTGGTGCTTGCTTGGTGCTTTGAGATGGTGCTCGCTGACGTGGCAGGGAATATTCTGTTTAAGAGCCAAGTAAGAGTCTGCACTATTAGAGACAGCCTTATGATTTTAAACTCCAATCTCCTTTTTTTTTTTTTCTAATGATCCATGACCTATAGAGGCGAAATTTTAGGGCTTGTATCACCATTCTGACTAACTTTTCGGATAATGGATAGCCTCCAGTTAATGATTCGGATGGTATAGTGATCTAGGCATACAAATTACACATCCAATTCAAATTCTCTTCTAAAATTTTTTGTAAGATGCTAGAAAATAAGCCTATCAAATTTGAAGCAATCATACAAGTTTTAGAATGCATTACTCCAGCAAAGTTACAAAACTTATAAACAGGAGCACGAATTTTAAACTTTCAAATTTTACAAAAACAGATCTACACTCAATAACTTCTCACATTTTGGTTATATCTTTATCCACACTCATTCATCCTTGATTTATGTTATTTAATCAGATTTTGTAAAATTTTTTATAGAACTTGCCATTTTATAGGCAGAGCATTTGCTCAAAAAAGAGCACTCGGGGCGACAAATTTGGGATTTTTTTATAAATAATCTAGATTAAAAAATTAATTATAAAAGTGATCCATAGTTTTTAAATTTTATAAAAATAGACCATCACGTCAGTCTGTCGCGTTCTAGACACTCGACGAGGGTTTGTTGAGTTTTGGGTATTGAATAAATCTTTTGGTTCCTGTAACGGTGTGCTCTTGATACGACCAATTTTAAATCAATAAGACTATGACCATATTTATCACTGATACGACTAATTTGTGCACTAGATACGAGTACGATCAGGTCTATAAAACTTATACGATCAGTTTTGAACTGATATGATCACGACCGAAGAGTCAGAGAGTCGCTTGTCGCGTTCTGGAACCGCAACAAGCAGTTTATCGAGTGCTCAACACTCGACAAACTCTTATCGAGTCTTCAGAACTCGACAGACTGACGTGTTGGTCTATTTTTATAAAATTCAAAAAATATAGATCATTTTTGTAATTAATTTTTTAATCTAAATTATCCATAAAAAAAAACTCCAAATTTGACAACGCACGCATTCCGTTTGAGCTATCGAATCTTCCGACACGACCACCTCAATTCAACTAATCACATAACTGCAACGGATAGAGCATCTTTGTAGAAACAGTCACTAGTGCATGAGGTTATTTGATCTCAATCTCATTAAAAATATCTAATTTATAATTTATCTACATCTTATTCAGAAATTATTTAAATCATATTTTTACTATATCTAGGCAAACCACATCAAGTGTCTTGATCAGATATATCTAATTAAATGATTCATTCATCACTAATTAAATAAATTAGTTTTATGCATATTTGGTCATGTAAAATTCTTCGAAAACACCAAACATGTTTGGAAGAAGAGTATATTGGTGAGAGCCGGAATCAAGAAGTCTCTTTGTCTTATAATATTCTTTCTTGTCTGATGTGATGTATAAAGAAAAAGCTCCGAGAAAAATACTCGTGTGGTGTAGAATTGCAAGAAAGGAAAATTTTACAATGTCCCGACCTCTCCATATCGTTGGGGATTGGGGATGGCCTCATTTCACTTTTGGAAAACGACAAGTCCATTTTCATGTGATCTACTATATTGTGTATGTGCACATATTGGAGTTGTCTGCTGTTAGATGCTCATTCTATTTTTAAATAGGTATTATTTTAGTTTTTTATTTATTATTAAATAGATGTCACATTACAAATTCGAGACATATTTTTATATGTATGTCTTTCATTTAATAATAGAACTTTACTCTCCCAAAAAATTTATTTACCAATATTAAGACGACATCTTGTATTGAGATATAGACAAATTTTTAATAATTCGTTATGTCTTGTTTCTAGTGTTAGATGTCAAAACAACAAATATTTGAAAACAAAGAAAATATTTAGATTATGATCTGATAACTTGTGGCGCATGGATTTTTATATGCTAATTTCTTTTATTTATTGTGTGTGCGACTTCTCTATACTATAATCAGAGTGTACTCGTGGTTTTTCAAAAAATAAATTGCGCTCCAGATCCCTAAACATATGCAGTTATGTCACTTAGATTGATAAACTTGAAATTTGGCTTGTCAAGTCCCTAAACTTATTGGTTGTTTTGTTTAGGTTTGTTTGTCAGTTAAACTAATTGATATGATGTAACTTTGTGACATAGTATTTCTAAATTGACGTAAGAAATTTTTTAATATAGTATTGTGTGGCATGGGATACTACGTAAACTTCTTGATTATATGGTACAATGAAATGGAGACTAAGAATATGTCGCTATTTTGATTAAGTATTTATAAATTAGTACAAAAAAGATAATAAAAATTCAAGAATACAAAATATATAGCGCCAAAATGTAAAATTTACATTTAGTTTCAGCACTTAACTAATAATAATAAAATTGTTAATAAATATAAGTTTAGGGGCTATATTGACTAAAAAATTTATGAACATATCAAAATTTAGAGAACTAAGTGATACAACCTTACACCCGTAGCACAATTTACTTATTTATTTTTTCAAACAAACAAATTTGTAAAGCAACTCTCGATATGCTGAAGCCCCTTTTGATATAGTTTCTTTTTTTTCTTTCTTTTTTTTTGATATAGTTTCTTGATTTGGAGTCTGATTATTAGAATTATTTGGTCCCTAGTTATCAGAATCGTTTGGTCTGTTTAAAGAATGTAAGAGCACATAATAAGATATCCAAATTTAGGCAATCACTTCACAGTAGCAACATAAGCTATAGAATACTATAGCATAAGTACAAATCGATGAACATTAAGACACAATAACCTGGGAAGCTCCAAAAGACCGGCTCTACTAAGCGAAATCGGCCTATCTCCGCTTCAGGGAAGGCAAGACAAGCTTTGTTTGTAATAACACGATCTGGAAATCTTTGCGCCATCGAAATGTAAGTTTTTCGTTTGGTTGACAGGGCCGAGAAAGTTCTTATCGGCAGAAAACTTGATAAGAAGAGGATGACCGCATCTGATAGCATAGCATACGATCTATGTAACCTGCATTATGAAGCCTACGACCATCTTCTTATCGCCTATAGTTTTATTTTGTAACTGTGGAGTCAAATAATACAATGGGGCAATCTTCGACAATAACTCCCACATTGCATGATATGTCATTGAAATACTGGTAGTACAAATTGAGAAAACTAGCAAGGTGCCCGCGCGTTGTCGCGGGAAAGCCTCCGGGACAAACGCGAAGAGCATAGCTGGTGTGGGCGGCGAAGCTGGTCGGTTGGACGACCAAAATCCGTCGTGGGGAGCACCAGATGGTCGTGGTCGAAAGCGGCGAGAAGCAGCGCGGAGGTAGCAATAATCACCGTGGAAAGGTGTGGTCATGGAAACTCGTTGAAGGATGATCGTGGTCGAAAGGAACGGCGAGCAGTGGGAAGACAGCAATGGTCGTAACGCAAAGTTGTAGTCATCGAAGCCCATGGACTCACCGACCAAAACTGGTCGACATAACTATCGTGGTAGTTGCAGTTGACATAGTTCTCGTGGTCGAAGCCGTCTTGGGTCGACGGGATGTGGCAATGGAGGTGGTCGAAGATCGAGTCGTCGATGGCAAGCAAAAGCTCAACGATCACCACTGATATGATTTATTATCACCTCAAATATGTTTTGTTGTTTCTTGTATCTTTTGGATATGATTGGTACACTAATTAATTGCTCTAATTTATATAAAAAAAAGTCATACTATCACAACATTGCTATAATCTAACATTTCTTGATTAAATCTCATATATGTGTAAACATCTGAAATTTGGTAATTAATTCATCGACCACCAGATTGGTCGAGAAATAAAGTTAGAGTTGACTACGATGCTAGTCGAATCGAACTATCTTCTTTCTTCCTTACACAACAAATAGCAAATGCACGCACATACGTCATCAGCTGCCCTTGTCGTACAGTGGCTATAGCAGCAGTAACAAAAATGAGGATCGAAGCTTCAGTTTTTTCAACTAGCTCTAGCACAATTACATGCATACACATACATACATTCAAACACACATACACACAGAGATAGACACATGTATTCATACACACTTGTAGCAGTAGTAGCACTAGAAGTGGCAGTACCTTCAGGCTTGGCAAGGCGTTGTGGCCAAGAGCTGACAACGTTGGAGAAAAGCAAAGGCATGTAGCCATGGCGAGGCACGTGGCTGTGGCCATATTGAGTGTGCAGCAGGACGTAGCCAACACGACACACACGCGTGCCAGCGCGCGGTGGGCGCGCATGGCAAGTGGCTGGCACACACGCAAACATAGCCAGAGCGCGGTGAGCTTGTGGCGCGCGAGGTGAGCATGCGGCGTGCGCAACCTGCCGCAGCGCCCCGGCGCCGCCACACAGCTGCCGTTGCTTCAGTGCCCGCGCCAACGCCGACGATGAGGCCGTCGCCGCCCCACCCCCCCCCCCCCCCCCCACTGCCGCCGACGCAGTGCGGCTGCCGCAGCGCCCCGCCGCCGCCACGCACGGACGCGAGACGATGAGCGAAAGCAACACGCGGACCTGTCGACGTGGGAAGATCGCAGCAGAGAACAGATCTGATCGAACGGTCAGAACAAAAAAGGTGATGTGGCTCAAGCAGGAGGGAGAGTAGTGAATAGTATAAAATTAGTGGGTTGTAAACTATTAGTAATGTTAGATTAGTGTCTAAAACAATCTGATAAAGAGTTGTCAATTTAATCATCCTGATTACTTTGAATATATGGAAAGAGTATAACTATAATAGGATCATCCAACAATCATACCGAACATCGGAGGTGCTGACTAACTCTTATCAAAAAAGAATTCCACACGTGGTGCTCCATAATCATCATACGTAGATATTATATATATATATATATATATATATATATATATATATATATATATATTTAGTCTTAGAATTTGTATTAGGTAAGAGTATACAGATCTAATAAATTAAAGTTGAATAGTGATATTAATGTGGGATGTGATAAGAGTTTTGTTTATATATGAATGTGTGAATAAGACTATATATATACATATTGTGAGACCCCCATTTGAGGATCACCTTGGTAACCGCCCAGGTAGGTTACACACAGCAGGATGACACATGAGCTCCAAACCACACAAGCATAGTAATAACATTAAACAAGTAGCAGGCCAGCATGGCCAATATTACATAGCCAAAGCACCGAAAATGGCGCTAAGTAGAGTTGCTAAGAAAATAACTAGTTTATCAGAACCAGAATCGGTATCCAAGTACCGAACACACAACATAAAGCACAAAGCAACTACAAACAGCTTGACTTCCATCCGCAGCGGGGTTGGAGTGGCTTCTCCCACATCTGACTTGACTTGGTGCGCAATCCTCCTAGAACGTGGGCTCGTCCGGGGCACTTCCATCTTCCGTTGGGAACTCAAAACTGAAGGAATCGGGATCCTCGAATCCCTCTTCTACAGTTGGATATAAATGCAAGGGTGAGCACTTGGTGCTCAGCAACACTTATTCCAGGGATTATTGTAATTGTACTTACATGAGGGTGGAACATAAGATTACGGGGTTTTAGTTTCATATGGATAGAGATATATAGATTCCCAAGTCATTTGTTCGGTAAAACAGTACTTTTGTCATGAAAATGATAGCTTAAACATTAAACAGGTTTTCCATAAAACATTAGATGTAGTAGTCTCCCATGAGTTACTACTTTGTTAACCGCATTATGAAAACATTCCAAAACATTACTTGTGCTATAACCCATGGGTAACTTCCACTACGAAAAGACTCCTGAACCTGGGAGTACAGAGTATCTGATACTTCTTTTACACTTTGCAAAGGTGTACCTCTTTTTAAATCCACTAGTTCACTCGGCTTTCAAGTCGGATCAGCTCCATGTGACTTATACACATGTGACAAGGCCGAGATCACACAACGCTTTTACAGTTCAGTATTAACAGTATCCCTGCCCGGTAAATAGACAATTAAGTCTCAAGTACTGTTGTGGGTCCTCCCCACTGCCTCACTTCCTAGCCTCTGGCTTATGTTCCCGCAAGACACATAGCCTTGGTCTGTGTCCACGCAAGACATATGACCGTTCAAGATTACAACCGCGCACGGCTTAATCTGAGGCGTAGGGCGCCTTCCTTCTTTCTACCTTTATCTCTCATTATTTTTTTGAACTCACATCACTCATGGCCGAACTGCGGCCCACCAGTTTCCATGCGAGAAACCAGACCGACAAACCATGCAGGGAACTGCTAATACCAAAAAGCTACTAAGTTGTGCCTGTCCCATACCAGGCAAGTGGTTGGTACGTTTACATTTCGCATAGAGACACAGCACAAGGTTCTCGTCCTTATGAACCAATAGTGAGGAGCATTCACATTCCCTGGTGCGCACCGCACCCTCTCCATACAAACCAATCCTCACTACTGATCCCTTTTATCAGTTTTCTTGTCAAAACGGTTTTCATTATAACTTCTCATGTCTTTGACCATTTCAAGTTTAATGTGGATATTCAGTATATGAGTCCTAGGGTGACAAAAGCATATATATATGAAGGTTCAATAACAAAAGGGGTTTCATGATTCATTAGGTAATATCTACTCATGTCATTCAAACATAACTTGTATCTCAAGTAAGCATGCATAGTAAGAAACAGTGAATATACTTCATATGAAAATATTGGGTGAGACATGATCAAAGGAATGAGGCTTGCTTTGCGACGTTGGGTCTAAATACTCAGATGGATCTTCAAAGCCTTCTTCCGTTCCTTCAGCTTCTGACTCTGCGGCAATCAGTCAACACACAAACACATACCACATAAGCATACATAAAATAGTTTCCATAGAAATTATTAAGTAAATAAGTCATGCATGCAGGGGAAAAGGTTAGGGCAAGGTCACAAGGGTTCTGGTCGAAGAAACGGCTAAAAAGGATTGAACGTCGAAGGGTCGACATTCGGTTCATGGCTTTGGCGTAACTTTAAACTGATCTTAGGATGGTTTTCTGGAGAGGTGATAGTAGAGAAAGATGTAGAACACAACTCCAGGAATCTAAAGGACAAGGTGGCATTTCAATTGCTCAACCAGAAGGGGTCAAACAAGGCTAATGCCAGTGGCTGACATGCACTGACATAGTGCTGGACATGGCCAGAAACTAGGGCATGGCTTAACTTTTGATCCAGGGCTCCAATTGATGCACCACTTTGTCTGGGAGGTAGGCATTACTAACAGGAACAATATACTCAACAGGCACAAGGGCTGGAAATGGCCGGAGGGTGGCCAAATCCGGCGAGAAAACACGGTGGCCTGGACATGAACTGAGCTACTGGACAGTGATCTTGGCATTGGAATAACTTTTGATTCAGCTCGATTCAGGGATCGAGCTAGTGGACAATATTGCTCAGGGTACTGGAATCTATCTAAGGGACAAGGTCTCAGGGGCTAGATCGGCCGGGAAATAATTCCGGCGACCGGCGCTGGAGAAGACGACACTGGAGCTCGGGGATTTTTGATACAGGGCGAATGAGCTCAATCCCAAGCTTGGGGATGATCTCTAGGGCACAACAAGGCTACTGGAGGGGTTAATTTCATTGGAGATCGGCCGGAGAAGCTTGGCGCCGAAGTCCGGCGAACGGCTGAGGTTCCAGTTTGGGATTTCTTCGATTTGAGCTTAATTGGGGATCCTGATTCAACAGGCTTGCTAGGAAATGGCTAAGGATCAATTTCTACTACTGGGACGAGAGCTAATTCGGGATGAAATGGTTAGCATTGAGGGAACAGGGGTTTTCTGGTTTTCCGGCGATCACCGGCGATGAGGATCGATCTGGTGCAATTGGTTGCTGTGACACAGAGAGGGGAACGAGGGGAACTCACTGGTGAACTTGGATCGAAGAGAGGGGCTGTGGAAAGGGCTAGCACCGTGAGCTCACTCACTGGCTCGCCGGAGAAGAAAGCGAAAACGGCGAGGTTTGGGACTTAGCCAATTTTCTGGAGGTTTGAGGCTCTCAAAGTACAGAGAGGGTTTAAATAGGTCCAAGGGCGGAGCTTGCGAGGGTTTAAGCGACAGTGGTTGCTTGCGCCGGGGAGAAATTTGTCGGGCGCAGGCGCAACGACGGCGACGGCGATGCGATCGCGTTCAGGCGGTGCTGCAGCTTTGCCAGTTGCATTGGGACTTCACCTGGAACGGCGCAGATGCGGAGGCAACAGCAAGGCTCCGGCGATGACACGTACACGCATGCAAATGCCACGGCAACGGGAGCGCGCGCGCGAAACGCTACTGGAGCGCGGCCGTTTATCCGCTGGGCGAGGCGATGCAACTGTGCTGGCACGTGCGCGGGAGGTGGCTCGGTTGCTCACAACACAGGTGACAAGAAACGGTGGCCGGCGGCGAGCAAACGCGGCGAGAACCACGGCGCGGCAACGGCGGCGTGCACTGGTCGAAAGCAACGACCAGGCGCTGGTCGAAAGGGCCTGAAAAGAATATTTGGGCTGTTCTGTAATTCTGAAACTTGTTCCAGGGACTGTTCTGTGAGGAAAATTTGAATAGGAAATAGACTTGATTGCAAATCTGGAGATCTAAGAGTCCGATCTGAAATCTGATTTCGCAGCTAGGTTGCAAAAGATTTTTAGAACTTACCTGGCCAAAGTTTGGTAAGATCGGGCAAGATCCGAAGAGTTTCGACACAATTGGGGAAAACGGTTTAGGGTAAAATAGGGTTTTAAAATGGCGAGGGCTGAAACTCAGCTTTAGGGTGAGATTTTTGGAGATGGTCCCGAAGGGAAAAATGTTCTGAACAACATTTAGAAGGGAATGGCTGAAGCAGATTAGGGTTTGGGGTCAAGATGTGGATTTTGACTATTTTAGGGTTTGGCAAAAACAGGGGTGTTACACATATGTATGTATGTGTGTATGTATATATATGTATGTGTGTGTATATATATGTGTGTATGTATATGTATGTATGTGTGTGTGTATATATGTGTGTATGTATATGTATGTATGTGTGTATGTATATGTATGTATGTGTGTGTCTCTATATATATATATATATATATATATATATATATATATATTCAATAATACTAAGGCAACTAAAGCCTTCTAGTCCATCTGGTAGGAACCTCCAGTTCTCACATCTTCGGCTGGGGTTCGAATCCTCACTCCCCCGCAATTAAAAATCTTGTGGGTTATTTTTGTAATTAATTTTTTAATCTAAATTATTTATAAAAAAAAAACTCAACACGTTATTGAATTGTATTTTACAGACTTACCACCGGCAAAAATACATATTGTAACACTTTATTCAGTATCAGGTCCGTACTAACAATGATGCCTTTTGGTATAACAACAACAGATACAGACGATTGTAACACGTGTCCATAGCGAAGAGAAGGAACGGAAACAGCCTGACCATCCTATTCCTTGGGAACTTGTGGAATTAAAAATATAAATAAAAGGGGCAAGTCGTCACAAACCCAAAGCCTGATCGACGGCATGGTGATGACGAGTAGAGTAACACTCGGCGTTTTTTTAATTCGGTAGCCGAATCATTGCCCAACCTGATAAATCCTCAAGTGTTCCCTTCGATGTTGTAATCTGTTGATGTAACCAACTTGGTCTTCATATGTACATTCTTCGCCCTTTTTGATGAAATTAAGTTCGTTTTGCTGCCAACCAATTCTAGCCTGCGTTTTAACTTAAATATTTTGGTCGTGGTAGAAGGGCTGGCGAGCATCGGTTGAGGAGGTGAATTTGGTGGCGATGGCTGGTTAGGACATTGGAAAGGCTTTCATGTGTTTTGTGCTTTTCTCTATTTTACTTATTATAATTGTAGAGTTGGTTTAATCTTATGTGTTTAAATTTTTTGAGCAGGAAAAATATATAAGATCGATGATTTTTAGATATGAGATTATTTCTTAGTTGTTGTTCATTTAATCTATTATATATATAATATTGTATGATTGTATAATAGACAGTTCAAATTGGGTGTGTAAAAAAATTAAAAAATAAAAATATTATTAATTTTTGAAAAAGTTAATCATGATCATAAATTCATAAGTCCATAGAGGGCAATTTCTCCCACTTGTTCACCTCCTCTCCCTCACACATTTAAACGGACTTGTCTAATCAGCCCCCGCATGAGCATACCCGTCGTTATTCCGTGCAGTAGCTGCTCTTCTCAATAGCGGGAAGCTACCGCCCCCGCCCCCCCCCAATCACCGCCCTTCATCAAAACGGCCAAAACTTCTGATCCCACAAACAAGAAGAGCTCGGTCTCGTCAACACGGACAGCACAGGACACACACATCCAAACACTGATACGGCTCTAACTTTTACTTGTAAAGGGTAAAGGAGGCAACGAGACGATGGCCATGGCGGAGACTTTGCTGCAACGGAGGGCGCAGGAGGAGGAGGGTGGGAGGTGTTGGTGGAAGCTAGGGAGGTCGTGGAGGGAGGCCGGGACGTTGGGGTACGTGGCGCTGCCGATGGTGGCCGTGAGCATTGCGCAGACCGCGGTGCAAGTGTCGTCCAACATGATAGTGGGCCACCTCCCCGGCGTCCTCCCGCTGTCCGGCGCCGCCATGGCCACCTCCCTCGCCGCCGTCTCCGGCTTCAGCCTCCTCGTCCGTCCCCCCCCCCCCCCCCCCTTCCATCTCTTTTCCCTTCTCCTTCCTCTCTCTCTTTCTTTAATCCCTTTTCACCATATCGTTTGCGTTTCTTGGTTTCTTAGATGAGATTACATGCGGCGCATTTGTTTTAATTTTAACTCTGTTCATCGACTTATCTCTGATCGTGATAGTTGATCAAGTTCTTGTTTATGCGTATGTTGTTTTGGTTCTTGATTTGGAAAGTATGCAGAAGAGATTTGACGAGTTCTTGATTCATGTGGACTGGGATCACCGAGAGTTTTGATTGGATGGCCGTGAATTTGCATTTCTTTCTATATTTCTTGGTATTCATGGAAGTTGGGCCATTTGTGGGTCAAACAAGTGTGTGTGCATGTGCGTGTTATAAATGTGAGTTATTTGGTGTATTGCACGGACGTGTTAGGCTACCTAAGGACAGTGACATTGCAGGTAGTGCACAAGTTGTCAATTCTGATCTGTTTCATAATCACTTCAATTAAATTACATCACAATATACTGACTCCAGGAGTGAGACTTTGGTTTCTTCGTGACTCCACTAGTTAGACTTTGGTTTCTTTATATAAAGAAAGATCATAGCAATTTTATGCCACATTTTCTATACAATAAAAGTGGTAGTGCTAGCTTGATTAGAGTATGACACTGGTGAGTGTGTTGGAGCGTGTTTATTGTCTGATTGAGCTTTAGTTTGTTCGTGAAAAAAGTATTAAGAAGGCAAAACTTAGCTCTTTTGAGTGTTAATAATCACACTAACGCAATCAAACATGCTTCCGTGCATAGTTCATCCAAGCTTGCTTTTTGTTATTGTGATTCAACATTATAGTCATTTTTTCCACTTCCTGCTATCTGTTTACATCTAAAATGCTTGCGAAACATACTAGCATCTTTTTTTACTACTCTGTGCAGTTGCGAATTGTGATGAAACCGTTTCTTGAAGTTTCCCTTCCATTGTTCAGAGTAATTTTACATACTGAATTTGTACAACAGATTGGAATGGCGAGTGCCTTGGAAACTATATGTGGCCAAGCTTATGGGGCACAACAGTACCACAAGCTGGGAGTAAACACCTACAGAGCCATAGTGACACTTGTAGCTGTGTGTATTCCGCTCTCACTTCTATGGGTATTCATGGGTAAAATACTGGTCCTCATAGGGCAAGACCCCATGATCTCGCGGGAAGCCGGGAGATACATAGTCTGGTTGATTCCAGCACTTTTCGCGTATGCAGTGCTCCAGCCTATTACAAAGTTTCTGCTGTCCCAGAGCTTAATAATCCCCATGTCTCTGTCATCCATTGCAACACTGTTATTGCACATCCCACTTTGTTGGGTGTTGGTATTCAAGTCTGGCTTGGGGTATGTTGGAGCCGCTTTGTCCATAAGCATATCATATTGGCTGAATATATGTATGCTTGTGGCGTACATCGGGTTCTCAAGTTCTTGCAAGGAAACACGCTCACCTCCGACACTCGAGGCCTTAAGAGGAGTGGATGTGTTCCTGCGTCTAGCTTTGCCCTCTGCACTGATGATATGGTAATGCATGGGATGATGGGAATAGCGCTATGATATATTAAAATTTCATCTTATCTCTGGTTAATGAAATTTCTGTTTTCAGTCTCGAGTGGTGGTCATTTGAGCTCCTTATTCTTCTGTCAGGACTTTTACCCAATCCAGCGCTTCAAACCTCAGTGCTTTCAATATGGTATGAAACGATCACAGTATGTAACATAATGTACTTGTCTAATAATGTTTGCCTTATGATACACTTATCCTTTTTTACAGTTTAACGAGTATAACGTTATTCTATACCATACCTTATGGGATTGCAGCTGGTGCAAGGTATGGAGAGACATATTTCTTTGGAAAGAGTTTATAATTTGATGTTACTTCTGTAAGTTTTGTTTTCTTTTAATGAATAGTACACGAGTAGCAAACGAATTGGGTGCTGGGAACCCCGAAGGAGCTCGATTAGTGGTTCGTGTTGTGATGTTCCTTGCAGTGACAGAGACAGTTATTGTGACCGGAACTCTTTTTTTTTCACGGCGCCTCTTGGGCCGTGCATACAGCAGCGAAGAGGAGGTTGTGTCTTACGTCACTGAAATGGTTCCCTTGGTCTGCATCTCTGTTGTTACGGATAGCCTACAAGGAGTTCTCTCAGGTTAATTTTCTAACATTTGAAAAATATTATCATACCTGTTTAAGTTTTGTAATACTTGGTTGCACTGTTAGTTATACTCGGTCTTGACATTTGCACAAAAATACATCAATGCTTACTGCTATTTCATCCTGTTCTTCGTCAGGTATCGCTCGAGGATGCGGGTGGCAGCACTTGGGCGCCTATGTCAACCTAGGCTCGTTCTATTTGCTTGGAATTCCAATGGCTATCCTTCTTGGGTTTGTTTTACATATGAATGGAAGGGGACTTTGGATGGGCATTATCTGTGGTTCCATATCGCAGACCACGCTTCTCTCTGCCATCACATTCTTCACCAACTGGCAAAAGATGGTCTGTTCTTCACATGAGCCTTACAATTTCCTTCCATAATCTTAAAAAAAAAAAAAAAAAAGATCGTATGAAAAGTTCGCTTATATGATTTTATTTCTTGGGGCCCAATGTTGTACATTATGCAGGCTGACAAAGCAAGGGAGAGTGTCTTCAGTGAAAAGTCAGTGGAGCCTGGATCCAGATATCTGCTGGAATAGTTTCACCTCAATTGTTCTCTGCGCTTGCTGAGGAAGTGATCTGCCTTGTTGAGAGGAAAGCACTTCTCAAGTGAAATGTTGTTGTCGGAAGTGTCTTACTGTAACGCGAATTCGCTAAAAGATGTTAAATTTTCACGGTTCGTATTTTCTATTGTATTTTGTTCACAGCCCACTATTCATAGCTCTGTTTGTCCAAAGGATTTCGGTGGTTCCACGGTTGTTGTTGCATTTTGGTGAAACCGGAAGAGTAATATCCATATCAGGGACTCCATGGCTTTTCTACTAAACTTGTCTGACAGTAGTATTGTAAAAGCTGTGTTGTGCCCATGGTTTCCGGACGAATTTTTTTTAAATAACTCAGATTAAAAAATAAATTGCAGAACAAATCCACAGTGGATCACAATTACGAAATTGATATGTCATATCAGTTTATCGTGGCTCCAAACTGCGACATCAATTATTTCCTCTGGAGCTTCTTGGATTATTAAAAAAAAGAAATAGTGCGACAAGTCTTCTCCATATGCCGTCTTGTCTGTCTCCTCCCTATTTGTGCTTTTATCTGTCTCCTTTCTCTTTTTTCTTTTCTTTAATTTATACAACCCATGGTCTCTGTTTTCTTCTTTTCTTTGATTCATATTCACACTCACACTCACACTCTTCTTCATCCCTCTTCACTTGTTTTTTTATTCCAATTATCTCAAAAATTAATCCTAATCTCAAGTTGGTGCAGTTGCAAATATTCAAACTCGAATGACGCACTTTCAAACTACATAAGTTTTGTGCAAATCCGACAATATTATTGCTATCTTTTGTTAATCTAATTAGTAATAATATGGATTATTACTTAGATAAGAAAATGGATGTATGTTTGCATGTGTTTGTTAGTGCAGTTGCTAAATATTTTCAAGTAGCTAATCTTTATTAATGTAGTAATGTGGGTTAGTTTTATACTAATGGTTCATTTTTTTATTAATGATTTGCATGTATATGCTAATATCATTATTGTAATAAGAGAGAGGAGACAGAGATTTTTATGTCTATATTAAATTTTCAAAGACTATCTCAGTTGTTTGCATGTGTATGCTAATAGTTGTGTATTTTTGTTAGTAATTGTTTGCAAGTTTATGTTAATAATTGTTTGCATGTGTATGTTAATGATTGCATGGTTTTGTTCAATGGATTAAGCAATTATATTATTTATTAATAATAATGTGGCATGCTAGTTATGTTAAATGGAACGATATCAGGTAACACACTATTTATGACTTTAAAATTTTTTAAAAATTAGAGAAATAAGTAAATAATGCAAAAAATGAAAAAAAATTTGTTATTTTTTAGAAATATAAAAACCGAAGAAAATATTTGTACTTAAGTTGGAAAAATAGTAATAAAATAAACATGCAAAAAATTTTGTAAACAGTGAATAAGAATTAAAAATAAAATAGGGAAATAATTAAAAATTGTAAACAGTGAATAAAAATTTGGGAAAATATTAATAAAAATGAGAAAAAAATATTTTATGTAGTTAGGAAAATGTGACAACTTAAATTACTTACAACTTTTACATACAGAAATTTTTTTTAAAAAAATGTGACAATCTAAAAAATGACAACCTAAAATAAGAAAAAAATATAAAAAACCTAAGAAAATGACAGTTTAATTTGCTAATTACTATTGCTAAAAAATGAAAAGAAACTATAGATTAATAAAAATCATAAACGGGTTGAAAAAAGAATTATTTAATTAACCCAATAAAAAATCAAATTGCATAAATAGTCTAATGGAAAGAAAATTGCAATATTGCGCTTCAATCGCTGGGCCAGAAGCGCCTGCATGCACAACGAGCTGGTGATTGGACTGCAACTGATTAAATAAAAAAGCAAAATTCAGAAGTAACCTAAACTCTCCGAGTGCATGACTGCCACGTTTTCAATTGCAATTATGGTCTAGCAACTGAAGGCCAATTTTGCGTTGTTTATCCATTGGACTATTTATGCAATTTGAATTTTTTTAATGGGTTAATTAAAAAAATTCAAAATTCATAAATAGTTTGAGGGTCTACGGTTTATGGTTTTAGGAATTTTTTTTAAATAACCCATTAAAATAATCAAATCTTAGAAGTAGCAGTTGATCGCCCCAGTAACTCTAAAAGAGAGAATAAATTTTGTAGTCACGCCTTAATTCATATGCATCTAAATAAAATGACATATATTTCTTAGCGTGCTCCGACATGTCGTTATCGATGCAGTGAAACATAACAAATGCACTCGACATTTGTAGATATGGTTGAGGAGGATATACAGTTTCCAGAGTTACTAACTAGTAGGTACGAGGATGCCCATCGTGGATGTTTGTTGTCGCGAGTACGTAGATAGGTATGAAGTTAGGCTTATACCAAATACCGCACATGCACCAATGACATGCGAACAAGACTTGTGCAATAACATTGGCTTATTGCATTTGCACTCCACAACGCCACCCAAATGACTTCATGTACTCTCCTTGGCCTAAGATGTATGTTCACTCTCTTCTGATGCAATTGTACTTAAATTATCCTGTGTAATTGGTTGATGACCTCCACCTCATACATTTGCACCTTATTTATTTGGAAATTCATGTACTTCTAAACCACATTCGGGAAAGTTTTCATCAGATCGTCAACCAATTGCTTGGTTGCAAGGTTTCTATTTTTGAAGTATTGTACAATACGGTACCATGTCATCTTGACAATTATAGTTAACGGTGAGCATTGCACCACATTTAACACATAGTTTCAAACTTCTGATAGATTAGTTGTCATTATGTCATACCTTGCCCCACTCTCGCCATACAATAGAGACCACTTTTCTTTGTCCTTGTCGCTGGTCTACTGCAAGAATTTACTAACAGCATCCTTGTTGTCGGTCTCGAGGCCTCTCTTACTCCTCGAGTTTGGCGAAGATAGTGTCATACTTGCTCACTTAGTTATGCGAGCACAACCTCTTAAATAGCTCCATTATTTGTTTGCTCTTGAATTTGGTGAAAAGGTTCGCGGCAAGGTGTCGCATGTACCAACGGCGTACTGACCACATCTTCGCACTTGTAAGGTGGATCTGAAGCACCGTGCATGATCTCAATAGCCGTGAGCAGACCTCTCTTTCGATCAGAAATAATGCAGACCTTCTTCCAATTCTTAACTACCACCTGCTTCACATTGATCAGAACCACAACTAGCTTTCCGTGCTTTCAAGTTCTACAAGCCAACGGAAGCAACTGATCATTAGCATATACAATAACTGCAATGAGAAGTGTCCCCTTGTACCTTCCAGTTAAGAAGGTTCTATCCACGCATATCACCAGACGACAGCACATAAATGCCTCCATGCATTGTCAGTATACCCAGAACACACGATGCAAAACTCTGTAGTTCTCTATGGGACTGCCATCTTGGCCAACACTTGCTGATCAAAGAAATTCACGAATGTGACTTGGTTCGTCAGTGTGATGTTGTGAAGTAACCTCATCATGGTGTTGTATACATCCTCGAATGTGTTGTAGATGTCCTCAATCGCCATCTGTTTTGCTCGTCATGCCTTGTTCTAGCCAATACGGTAGCCACACTGATCAACCACTTGCTTTATAATCTCCCTTGGAATTATTGATATGTTCTCCAGTATTGAAGGTTGGATGAGATTGCTCACATATGCCGAACTCATGTTTTTGTGGCTTCCTAATGCCTTGGTAAGCATGCAGGTGTGCGCAATAACTCTTCTCATCACAAAATCGATGTCATCATTCGGCTGCATGGCACGAACCTTCTGCAGGCAACCCGGTGTTAGACATCATACAACATATAAAGTAGGAGTCGATTTCACCACCTTGTACTATAGGTTTAGTGTGAGAGACCGTCTAGCAACTGCATTTTGCACATCTTCTTTGGATGAAACTTCTACTCCAACTGGATGCTATCTTGGCAAAAAAACCATCTTGAATTATGGTTCGTCGGTAGCATTGCCAAGTTGAATACAAAACAATCAAGCTACTCTCGGGGGCCTCAAATAATCTTCTTCAGAGTATCAGATTCTTCTGTTTTTGTAGAGTCATCTTTGTCAAATACACTTCCAAGCCCCTCTAAGAACTCACACGCATCCAGACGTGTGTGAAAAAACATTTCTAACCACCCATTAGCTCTGAATCTTGGCATATTTGATGCATGCCTTTCTCCTGCCCATGGGCCAATACTAGTGCCGACTTCTGTGTGACGCTCCGGCGTTTGTAGGTCACAAAACCGGACATAAAGTATAAACTAGCCGCTTAATCTGCCTCGAGAGTGCTTCACTCTGGTCATGAACGAGTCCCACAAATTGTTTCCCTCAATTCATACAACACCCAGTACGGACCGTTTGCAGTCATATTGACAATGAGTCCCTCTATTTGAGCTGCCTCATGCTGTGGACTTTTGTTAAATATACTGAAGACTTATAACTTCAAATCTGAGAAAGATGTGTTCTATATGTTCCAATCAGTCATGACATGTTTGCAGTGACTCATATCTATACAAGATGGACCATCATGAATTAAATTGTCACCATAAAATATACAAAAATTATCGAATTGCTCCATTCCCTACAAATCAACATAGTTAACATAACTGCCATAATTTTAAATCACTTAAATAATAGAACTAAATGAATGTAATCTACTTTAATTAACATCATTAGCATGAAAATACAATTGCTAATATAATTGCCACACCCAGTACATATAAAAATTGCTACAACGCTAACTAACTTTATATTTGTCCAAATTATTATATAGCTTGTTTGCATTTTTCAAAACTTGTAAGCAATTTTTCCTCACTTGTATGATTTTTCAAACTGTTTTACAACTTGTTTACAATTCATAAAACTTGTTTGCAATTTGAAAAAATTGTGACCATTTTCGACTCTGGAAATGCATTCGACTTGTCATTTTATGTCTTTTTTTTAGATATCAACAATCCCCTTCGCCGAGTGTGTTCGTTATGTTTCAGGAGTTAAGTATACCAAATTTGAAGTGATTCTGACAAAAAATGAAGTCAAAGCAATTCGTATAATGAGCACGTCGTATTTTTAATATTTCTATTTGTAATATTTAATTATTCAGCTTAAATTTAACTAATTTTAAAACTTCTATTTTAGCATTTTAAATATTTTTCCTCAATTTTACAAATATATTAAAATTTTAAATATTTTTGTATTTTTTCAACATTATTAAATTATTTTCCTTTTCTGATTTTTAAGCAATTTCAAAATCATCCCTTCTTTAAATGTAAAGTTCGTTACACACAACTAACGATACGTTATTACTAACTAATTTCCTAACTACATTCACAATATTAAGAATACTAACAACTTGCTTTACTAACTACATTAACATCAATAACAATATTAATGAACATATGTAAATATTTAGTAACAAAAACATTTACCAACTACATTGTTAATATGGTTAACACAGACAATTTTTATAATTATTATTAACAAACATTTAGAAACAAAACATGCAACCATTAGCAAAAAACTAACCTACATATTATTAACTACATTAACAACAGATTAGCAAAAAATTTTTGGATTTCCAGAAAACTTATCTTGTTTGGAGAGGTAAGAGAGATGAACTGAGTAGCGAAGAGTGAGGGGCTGGAGAGAGTAAGAACGAGACAGATGCATAGGATAGGGAAAGAAAATAATGCGAGGAGGGGTGGTGGAAGCCTGTTGCGGTTTGGAGCAACGACAACTTAAAGCCGAGCCGCTATCCAAGTCATGAGCCAAGCCGCAATTTGTTGCAGTTGTAAGCTGCGATAGGATGTTTGTCACGTTTTTGGAAATTGTGCGTAGACTTGGGATGGCTTAGAGATGCGAGAAGCTGCAGAGTCGTGACAGCAGGTAGCAGATCAATTTCGCAATTTTGATATACTGTGGGTTAATTTTGCAATTTATTTTTTAAATTAGGTTATTTTAAAAAAAAATTGTTTCATGAGTGGTTGTCACATTGATACCACCTAAACCATGACGGAGTTGTAGTAGTAGGCGAGTATGTTGTTCTTTCCAGAGCGACTAAGACAGAGTGAAATGTGCCTAACTAAATTGAATCAAAAAATCATAAGCACAGCGAGAAGAGGGTCGGCTCATCTCTAAGTGACTAATAGAAATCAAGTTTTGTAATCGAATCCCAGGCAAATAGTGAATGGTGAATGAAAACACGATGTCGAGGAAACGTTTCTTCTGGCACCTATTAGCTGAGGAAACGAGCGAATTAAATTTTCAAGTCAGCAATTAATCCTCAGCAATTATATTAAAAAGATCAAAACAAGTAGCTAATCACACAGGGTACAACAGCTTCCGTTAGTGCCCAATTTAGACTTCAAATATCATCACTACTTCAGAACACACCAGCAAGGAGGACAAGAGAATTGATAAACCATTTCTAGATCAAAACAACAAACTCCATAAATGTTCAACTCAGAGAAGCATTAATTCAAACTCTAATTTCATTCATCTATGCAATCACAACAGTGACTAAAACACAACACAGGTAGTTTGTGAAGAGAAGCAGCAAAACAGACAATTATTCGAAATCAAGCTCGAGTTGCGACTCAATTACATTCAGTTCTTCGTTCCAATCAACAATCACAGTTCAACATCAATAGAAACAGAAACAAAATTCTAAATTGAGGTCAAACAAACATAAATGGAGAGAGCATCAAGAACTACAACTCAAAGAAATTAAAACACAGCTAAAATGGATTTTACTCAAGTATAAAACTGATCATCCACAGTCGAATCCTGTCTGTTTACATGCATCACAGGAAACGAGAGGCGGTGGGGGATGATAAGGATTTGAGAAGAGATATTGATCACTGAAGAATTGTCGGAGCAGAAGAAGAGAATTGCAGTCGTGGTCGACGTTGAGGTTGAAGAAGCTGACGCCAACGAAGAAGTGGACGTCGTGATGGTTGGATGCCACTGGGGGTCGACCCACGCCGTGGAAACGATGATGGCCGTCGGTGATGGGGTAGAAGGAGAAGCCGCCGAGGTCGTTGATGAAGTGGAGTCGGCGGAGGAAAAAGCTTGTCGGCGACGGAGACAAGCACGACGATCAGACCGGATTCGAGCGCTGGCACTAGAAACGGCGGCTGCGCAAGCGACTGTGGCGCATTGCAATCGGGGACGGCTCAAGCGCGCAGTGCTGTGCGTCGGCGTGAGTGGGCGGCGCGGGACTGGACGGCGGCGGCGGCGTTAGCGTCGTGGCGGTGAGGACGAGGAAACCGTCGTCAGCGAAGAGGGAGAGGCGGCTTGTATTTAGGGTATGGTGGTGGAGCGCCTCCGGCGGCGTGGTGGACGGGGGTGAGGAAGGATTGGGGGAGAGGTAGAAGGAGAAGAATCAAAGAAAACAAAGACCGGGCTCAAAAATCAGTGGCGGCCGGCGGCTTCCAATTTTGGCATTTTTGTGATTTACAAAAAAAAAAAGAAAGCCAAGTTAGTGAAGCAGGATCAAACATTGATAAAACAAGTATGGGGCTACAAACTGAGTGTGTGACGAAACACCGCAAAAAGTCTCTTAATTTTTTGGATTTAGCCAAACCATCGTGGCTTGAGGATCAATCATCCGGACTAAACACCCTTCCCTAAATTTGGGCCTAGAAACCCAGCAAGCGTGAGTCGATCTGATGCAAGTATGGGCCGTCTTTAGCAGGCCCAACATACCAGCGGGTGCCGCTGGATGCTAGAGCCCAAGTATAACCGGGACGACGGGGGAACAAACTACAAAGTAGCAGTTTTTTAGTCCCGTACCGCCAGGTTCTACAATTGAGGAGCCCGAAAGGATCTACAAAGACAAACCGTGGGGGTGAAGACCAAACCATGGAGCTGCGTGGTGAGCACAAAGCGAACTATTCTTTCGCCTTTTACTAAAGAATACCGTGTGCACGCCACAATAAGCAGCATACGCTAATTTTTTGAGGGTGCCTCCTTTTTAGGAACGGTCCCAACAAATCTCATGTTTTAAATATTTCTAATGTTGTGTATGTGCTGTTGATGTAAGGTTGGATAGCTGGATGGGAGAGGATCATCTTTTACATGGATGTATGGCACGTATAATATTGGGGGAAATTCGTGTCCAACTACTTTCGCCTGAATTTGGTTAAAATTATCCAATCTGAGCAATGTGTTTTTATGATCAGCCAATTGAAGGTGTACCATGGTATTGTAAACCATCTTTGGCGTTGAAAACAAGATCTTTAGTATACTGTTTGTGTGTGACATGAGATCTTTCATTGAAAGACCAAAAAAAAAATGTATACTATCATTGGTTTTCTTGCTTTTATGTTCTTTTCATCGGTTTTCTTGCTTTTATGTTCTTTTCATCGTTAAAATTGTTATTTTGGTATTTGACTATCTTTAAATTTTTCAGATTTTACTCAAAATTATATCTTTTTTTAGATAAGTTGGTTCTATTTCTACCGCACAAAAAATAGCAACAATACTCAGTAGAGAAAATAATGTTAAGCTGCCAATTTCATTGATTAAAAGCTTTTTTATGCACTATCTTCTTAGCTTCTCAATGTACATGAATGCAAAAGGAGAAATCATCCTCTAAGTGTTGTGCCGGAGGCGATTCAAAGAGATAAATGTGTTCTTGAAGTGGGCATCGACAAGAGCTCTTCATCAAGTGGACAATATTACAAGGTTAGATTTGAATGTTGAGCGCGCGTGGATAATGTTAAAACGTTTGAACCCAAGCAGGTACCGTTAGAAGGTTTGAAGTTCCTTCACCCATGGTTGAGACCACTTTGTCAGCAAGAAAAAAGTAACTTTAATTTTGCCATGCCAGCTTAAAAAAAACAAGAGTCTTTTTGAGAGAAAAAAAAAGTCAGCTACACTAAAAAAATAAGACATGCATAAGATGTTTAACAATTATGTATAAAGAAATATTTAACAATCACGACTATGTCACGAATTTGATTTCCCGATGCCATCCATTCCCATGTAAATGACCCTTTTCAAAACCACATGCAACATACTACACTTCGCTGAGTCTAAACATACAATGAAAAATAACTAGTAAATATAATATAATACTTTTTCTTCTCTAGTAAACACTGTGAGCATATCATACAGAAAATAAGAACAGTGGGAAGACAAACAAACATAGCAAATATGAATCACCTTCTGTTTTTGGTGTAAGAAACGTTGTAAGATTGCTCTCTTAGCTAAGCTTTCCTTCTCATCCTTCACTTCTTGCTTAAGAACTTATCTCCTTTCACTTATCATTGTTCTTCCTAAGTCCTAAAACCAAGTTCTGCTTCACAAACCAATGCACAGGCTTGTTTATAGCTAGTGGATGCCGCTTGTTTTGACTGTACTCCCAACTACTGCGATCGACTTGACTGAATCGGTAATGAGTATAAAGCTCAGCATCTACTGTCTGTTGAACACTTACACCCATTCTCTAGCCTGTACCAATATTATCCCAAGGACCGGTTATGAGTGGTTTTTTTTTTTAAAAAAAATGGTACATATGAGTTAAAAGTGTTTGGAATGTAGAAATTTCATAAAAATTTTAGAAAAAAATCTCACATCATAGAGAGAGTGGATGTTTCTTTCTTTTTTTTTTTTTTGTAAAATTCTTATAAAATTTCTATGTTTTAAATGGAGTTTGAGTTTTTACATATCAAAAGATGAAAGGGAAAGCAAAAAGCTAGTACGATGGAACGGAAGAATTGAAGGAAAAGGGTCATGTGGCCTCCAGCGCTATTGTTTTCTGTCATCTATTCTCCAGCGCTATTGTTTTCTGTCATCTATTCTCGATAGACCGGATCTGTTCTTTTGTTTCCCAAGTTTTTACGTGTCAGGAACTGATTTTGTGAACAATGCGGTGCGTACTTGAACTTGAATTCTATTATAATACTGTTTCAAAATGGCAATTGTCAATATTATATTGCAACACCAGTCCTCAATAATAATGTACGCAGTTGTATCAAGATTATGGCCCATATTATATTATTCATTTCTGTTCGATTTTTTATACATGCGCCATATGTATATGTTCATGATAATAATATTCGATATTTTCCCCAAAACCTAACACTACAAGGTTGTATATTGGTGTCACATTAATTTCTTATACTTTAACTTTAATTTTAAGATAGCAAATCCTTGAATTTGCATAATTTTATCAATTAAATTCATCTGTCAATTAAGTAAAAAAAAAAGACTAGCAAAGGCATAAGTGATTTAATTGACTGAATTTAGAAATCTAATCGATATAATTAAACAATTTTAGAGAGACTACTATATCTCCTTGTTATTTTTATGTCACCTCTCATACATAGATCTTAACAATATAATTAAGCAAATTTAAACACTTGCGGATCTAAACGAAAGTTTAAGAAACTATATGATACAATTCTACGAGTTCAAACATCTCTCGTGTAGTCCTCTCCAAACAAAATTCTCTCCATTTGTATCACACGTTGCTATCATTCTGCTTGCCGCCTTGGCCGTCGTGAGGCCCGTGGATACCCCTGGCGTACTCCCTTGTGGTGTCCAAGAAATAGAGCAAGCAGCACATGACCACGCTGCACACCAGCATCGGTATGGGACCAAACGTCCACAGGAACAGCGTGAACGACACGTAGAAGGCCCGGAGCCCCAGCGACCAGAAGTGGCTGCCTCGGTTCACGCAGCGCGTCACGTAGGCCGCGAACTCCTCGCCCTCGCCGCCGGCGGGGGGCGGAAGGCTGAGCAGGAAGCTGGCGTGCGCGTAGAAGCGGATGGCCTGCACGTTGCAGACGAAGGCCAGCATGAAGCAGAGCGAGATGGCGAAGTACTTGACCGCGAACACCCTCCCCGTCTTGCTCCCGTAGATGAGCAGCGGCGCGGACGACGACGCCGGGGACCGCCCGGCCGTTGCGCCGATGAAGACGCTGATGACCGAGACGAGGGTGATGGCCGTCGTCGCCAGCACCGTCGACGCCATGATGTTGTTCCGCAGCGTCTGCACCGCCAGCACGCCGTTCCTCTCCGCGCTCTGGCGCAAGATCGAATTGGTTAGTCCATTGGAACGATCCTAATTAAAAGTTAAAAAGAAAAGAAGAAGAATTGCAGTACGGACGGCCAACATGGCGGCGACCCAGCGCCGCCTGGCGAGGGCGTTGAGGCCAAGGACGGTGCGCGTGGGGTGGCGGAGGACGGTGTAAAGGAGCCATAGATGGTAGGCGGCCACGACCAGGAGGCCCAGGGGCACTAGAACCAGGTCCAGCTTGTCTTCCCTCACCATGCCCTGTTCCAGTAGGATGGATGTGTTACGTGCAGATGCAAGAGAAGATATGAGTGTAAAAACTTAAAAGAGATGCCTTTTCTTGCAGTGCTGTTTGTAGGTGATGGCGAACCGGGCCGAAACTTTGTTAAGTGTGGGAAACGGTGAAGCCAAGGCTAACAAGGAACAAGCGAGTGCGTGGCTGGTTAACCTGCAGCGCAGGCATCTGGACGGACAGGAATAGACTCGCTGTAGTCATTCACCCACCGCATCGATCTGCGGGCCGTTCTCTATCTGTAGCCGTCTGATCAGAAACTGGAGAGCTAACAGCCTAAGATCATGTTCGGTAATAAATAGGAATTTATGGCGAGAAGAATTTGATCCAAATTTCGTGCCCGCTCAATGTGAACCATTGATTTTTGCCATGCGTGTAGTTTACAACAACTCCAGTACAGTCTTGTTGGGAAACTCATCCCCTGCGATGGGGAAAACCGCATGTTAAGATTCCTCGGGCAGATCTATTGATAGACGGATAAGTTCGAATCAGTTAGAAATTTCAAGCTTCTCACCACAATATGAAATGTTAATTTATAATATAATGATTTCCAAAACTATATTATTAGTGGCCCTTCTTACAACACTGACAGGAGATACAATTCCATCTTATTGCCTTCGGCTCATATGCTCGCCTAAGCCTTGGCGTGCCAAAGGTTCCGATAATATGGTGCAAGGCATGCATGCAGCCTGCCTGAGCAGGCTTCGGAAACTTTGGGGATGCTTGATTGCTTGCTCAGTTTTGCACTTTGTAGGTGTTTGAGAGTGACCTATGTCTTATAGAAGAAAATATGGAAAATAAAATCTCAACCGTCAATTAAATTTTAAATAGTCTAGGTTGATATTAAAAAAATTAGAATAGTTAATTATCTCATAAAAAATTCAAAATTTGTCACATGTCTTGATTTAAATTGTTAATTTCTGATCTGACAATTAAAATAAATAAATTATTTTTTATCTTTTAAGATAGATGATACAAATCCATCCGAAAGTAATGAAGTTAGAACCTGAATGGAACAACAACTAAACAAGAGAGGACGGTCGATGGACATCAATCCAGAGGAATCTGTTATGTATATATATGTATATATTCTAGTGTATATGGTCAAATTGACCCCATTTAGTTTCTGAGGTCCAGTAGCCTCTTTGTACATATATAAATATTTGGGTTTAACCCCATGAACAATCTATTGGTCATATTCTTTCATTGTATCAGAGCTAGAAACTTTTTAGGTCCAACTTTTCCATCGACCAATCCCAGAGCTGCTCAAATCTGGCCAACTCCGGTCGCCGTCGTCGCCTGCCGTCGTCTTCTCCAGCTAGCGCCGCCATTTCTCCCGTGAGATCGGGACCAGATCTGGCCATACGAGTGCCTCCTGTGCATTCGTCCAGATCCGACCTTGTCTTGGAGCTTTCCTCGCGGGCGTCGCCACCGCCGCCTTCGCTCGCGTCGCCGCTTCTCGCGGGAGCCGCTGCTGCTCGCGTCGCCACTCCTCGCGGGCGCCACTGTAGCTCTGCCGTAGCTCGCATTGCCGCTCCCCGCCGGCGCCGCCGGCGCCGCCGCCGCTCGCGTTGCCGACTTCTAGTCTGTTTCTACGACTGTCTATCTCATCAGCATATAGCCATCTTCTCGTCTCCATGGAAAGTGTCCCGAAGAACTCTTGTTTTCCTCTCCACCAGGTTATGATCATCTTCGAGTTTTTGGTTGTACCTACTACTTTTTTCTTGCCCCACATGAGCGCACCAAGTTAACTGCTCAATCCGTCGAGTGTGTTTTTCTTGGTTATAGTTTAGAGCATAAGGGTTATCGTTGTTATGACCCTTCTACTCGACGCTTGCGCATTTCTCGTAATGTCTCTTTTGTGGAGGATAGACCTTATTTTTACTCTTCTGCTTCTCGAGTCCCTCCCATAGAACTGTCTCTTTTCTCTATCTTCCTCCTATTCCTATACCACACATGCCACCTGCTTCCACCACACCTTCTCCAGCCATATTACCCCCATCTTCAGAGGTGTCCCCGTTTTCTTTCCACTACACTCGTCGCTCCCGGGTTCCTCCTGATCCTCAGTCTCCGGTTTCCATTCCTTCTGATGGCATGGCTAGTACTGAGGGTGTCCTTCCTGACGATCCACCACCGACGTCATCTCTCCCGACTTCACGGTATGCTCTTCGTGATCGCAGCACCATTGTGGCTCCAGATCGTTATGGCTTTACTGCTGTGTGTACTATCCATGAGCCTCGTACCTATCAGGAGGCTGCCGTTCTCCCTGAGTGGCAGTTGGCTATGTCTGAGGAGCTCGCAGCGTTGGATCGTACTGACACTTGGGATTTTGTCCCGCTACCTGCTCACGCTGTTCCCATCACCTGCAAGTGGGTTTTCAAAGTCAAGACGAAGTCTGATGGCTCGCTGGAACGTTGTAAGGCTCGTCTTGTTGCTCGTGGTTTTCAGTAGGCCTATGGTCGTGACTGTGATGGGACTTTTGCGCCTGTTGCTCACATGACTACAGTTCGCACATTGGTTGCTGTGGCTACTGTTCGTTCCTGGATTATCTCTCAGATGGATGTGAAGAACGCTTTTCTTCGCGGTGATTTACAGGAAGAGGTCTATATGCAGCCACCTCCCAGTGTTGTCGCTCCTGCTGGTCATGTCTGTGTCTTTGCTGAGCTCTCTATGGTCTTAAACAGGCTCCACGAGCCTGTTTTGAGCGCTTCAGTTCGGTTGTTTTTGCAGCTGGTTTCTCCCATAGTGCTCACGATCCCGCCTTATTTATTCATACATCTTCATGTGGTCGCACTTTGATCCTACTATATGTGGATGATATGTTGATTACTGGTGACGATGTGGGGTATGTTACTTTCATCAAGCGCCGCCTTAGTGAGCAGTTCTTGATGTTTGACTTGGGTCCCTTCAGTTACTTTCTTGGGATACAAGTTATTTCTATGGATGATGGCTATTATCTTTCTCAGCAGCATTATGTTCAGGATCTGTTGGCTCGCTCTGGGCTTACTGATACACGGACGGCTGCTACTCCTATGGAGCTTCATTTTCAGCTTCATCCCACTGATGGTGTTCTACTCAAGGATCCCTCTCGCTATCGTCACCTCGTTGGGGGTCTTGTCTACCTTACTGCCACTAGGCTTGACATTGCTCATGCTGTTCATGTGCTTAGCCAGTTTGTTAGTGCTCCCACCGCCGTTCACTATAGTCACCTGCTTTGTGTGATTCGTTATCTGCGTGGGACTGCTTCTCGTTGTCTTTTTTATACTCGTTCGAGTCAGCTCCAGCTTCATGCTTACTCTGATTCGACCTGGGCGAGTGACCCTCTTGACCGACGATCTATTCCTGGTTATTGCATATTTCTTGGTACTTCTCTTCTTACATGGAAGTACAAGAAACAAACTGCGGTATCACGCTCCAGTACTGAGGTTGAACTTCGTACCTTGACCACTACTATTTCAGAGATTGTCTGGCTTCGTTGGCTATTAACTGATTTTGAGGTGTCATGTACCATTCCCACGCCTCTTCTTTGTGACAACACTAGTGCTATCCAGATTGCCATTGATCCCATCAAACATGAGCTCACCAAGCATATTGGTGTGGATGCTTCATTCACACGTTCTCATTGTCAGTAGATGACTATTGCTCTTCAGTATTTGCCTTCTGAGCTTCAGGTTGCCGACTTCTTCACGAAGGCTCAGACTCGATAACAGCATCGGTTTCATCTCTCCAAACTCCATGTTTCAGATTCTCCTGATCCATCTTGAGTTTGAAGAGGGTGTTATGTTTATACATGTATATATTCTAGTGTATATGATCAAATTGGCTCCATTTAGTTTCTGAGATCCAGTAGTTTCTTTATACATATACATATATATATATATATTTGAGTTTAACCCCATGAACAATCTATTGGTCATATTCTTACAGAACCTAGCAGTGCAAAATCGTTTGGTCAGATTTTGGGCTCAAAATTAGCCACTTTTGACATATACTTTTTTTTTTTTTTTTCTTTTTAAGCAACTTTTGACATACAACTTGGAACTGCTACTTGAGCACTTCATCAAAATGTACCTAGTGGTGGTAGCTTTTAACATAGCTCATCAACATTTGTTTAAAAATCAACTTTCTACTAAAAAAACATTGCCTTTTCTAATTACTTGAGATTTTTATGCTCATCAGTCATCATATGGTTTCACATACTTAAAAACTTAACCAAATGAATCAAGGAAACAGGGAATGCAGTTCTTTTAGGAGTAAAAAAAAGAAGACATGCTCACATCAGCAGCCTAGGCAGCAATGTCCGCAATCTCACAGGATCATCCCTGAAAATAAATTGAGCACTGTCCTCGCAAAAGATTGGAAAAAGCATAGTCACATCAGTCTATGAAATAAATTTAAACTGTTGCAGATTTCTAAACTGCAGAGGTTATAATTGATACACCAAACATAAAGCAAAGCAGACACGTGGTCCTCTACTGAGTTGGTGCAATTTCATGTTAATACAATCTCATATAAAGGGGAAGCCTACAACTCTTTCGTTCTTCTGATGTGAGCTCTTTCTTCAATTGATCAGAAGATGTGGACAATGTCGTAAGCAAACCTGCTCAGGTTAAGGATGGCCTCAAGCATATAAGCTGACACTGACAAACATCACAATGAGAAATGTGGGTGTGCAGTCTAGAAATGCAGCTGTTGCAATTAGTTCAGTTATCTTTGTAATCATAGACAAAACATACTACATTTCCCAAAAAAATTTACAAAATAGACAGTGTACTTACTATATCTTGGATCTCAACCAACATAAAACCCCATAGACGAATTGCCACTAAACCAGAAATTTAGTGATGGTCAACCACAAGATCATATTGAGTTTTATGTAAGGAAGAATCAAGGTTGAGCTTAAGTTCCTAACATATGTTAGCATATTTCTAGAACCATCAGCCCAAGAGATTCAATTGTCAAGATTATAATGATAATATGTTCAAATCTCATTGAAATCTAATTTAAATGTCATTCTCTCAGGTAAGCTGTGGGTCACACCATTATTTTAACTTGGTCAAGAAAAGTAATATTTTTTGCTACTTCCACATTTTAGCATGTTCCAGTAAACAAACAACCACAAAAAGCACATACCTACTACAACAATAAGTTTTACAATATCAAGGATACGTCCAAAACAGCACAAAGGACTGCAAAAGCAAAATCATAATGTTAGAACATCATCAAAACAAGGCAAAGCTTATCATCATGAAGAAATTTGAGAACGATCTCTTGAACAAAAAGATTAGAAGAAACTATACAATGGTAATGGAATGCAACAATGACATTAGAAAGCTAGCAACAGTACATTTTGCGGGAAAAAATCTGTAGAACTTTAGACATTTCACAAAAACTAAAGACTTTAACCATTGAGCTATGGATAATTTCCCTGAATAGATGCTTTGATCCCCAAGTTGATAGTCCTTCCACCTAAATCAGTAATTCTACCACTATACAAACTAGAGGCTAGAGTAAATCAGGAGTCAGACCCTTACTAATGTTATGGTAATCCTAGGTTCAAGACTTTTGACTACTGTGACCTAGCAAGAATCATTTCAAACAGATAAAATTCCTGCTCTATGTTTGAAGTTTGAACAGCTTCCTAGATCTGCTTCTATGCTACTTATCAGATTAAGACATTAATTAAGAAATGCAGGAAATAGATAATGGACATAGAAGACATATTGCAAGGTTGTGACATGTTTACAATGTTAAAAAATGCTACAAAAGATAAAACCACATAATATATCATTTACATCTCCAATGATGCTTACCATAAGGCCACCAAGGACTCCTTCAATTAAAACTCTGTTCCAACTATCAAAGTATGTGTGAACTGAAAACTTAGCCTTCACCAAGAGCCCGAGAGACGCAACCATCATTACAAGAAAGTATAAAACAAACCCCATCATGCCAGTGAGCCCCCATATTCCAGCAACAACCCCACTAATGATTGACAAGAATGTTCGACTGGCAAAAAAAAAAAAAAAAAACTCATCATTTAGGACACATCATCTTGGTGTAATAGTGAATCAGTCAAGTATTTATCATAGTCTGTAGACCATCAAAAACAGAAAACAATGTTATGAAAGTCGAAAATCTGCAATTAGAAAGAACAAGTGTTTAACATCCACTTGTGCAACAGATAGAAAGCATGTCTTGACTTATAACAACCTACAAACTTTTAGACAGTACATGAAGCCCATTAAAGGAGTATAAGCACGCCCACTGACCACTACAGATCTACAATTCAATAGATCCTAACTAAGTGTAACTGCATAGCCCACACAGCTATATGAATCAATGCTCAAGGCATCAATCAAGATCTCTTGACTAACAATGGTGAACAAGAGATTGGCATAGTACCAGACTACCTTTGTACCACAAAGCCACAATCTCCTTTCTCCTTTTTTGATCAATTTCTGAACTCAACTAAAAGGAACCATGTTCAGAAAAATAATGCTCGCAAACCAAATATTTCAATTTTGTAATCCATCGGAGTGTCATGAGTATTACCAGTTCACCACACTCAACCTGGCACCAAGTGTACACAAATCATATTGCTCCAAATTTGCTCTCTGCTCAGACAGTTACGATTTATGGAGAACCCCAATTAGCACTGCACCATTGTTTTTCCCCCTTGTCTTACATCATAATTCTACCATCAGTACCAAGTAGCAACTACTATTTCCACTCTTCTTCCTGTCCAACCAATTGATCAATTTCCAACATACATAACTTATTGTCTGATCCTTCGCTTCGAAGGTCTAGTTTGCGGGTTGGCGACTATCCAGTCGCAATAAATCCAGACTAAAGAGAACTCCAGATCAGATCACACGAAACCCAATTTTTGTTGTAACAAGTAGAGAGATAGAGGGGAACTCCGAACCTGTAGTAGATAGATTTTACGTTGCCGGTAAGGTTCTCCGCGTGAAGGATGGGGACATCGTCGGAGAATTCGCCGCCGGTCGCCGCCATCGCCGTGATCGCTTCAAATCGAACGAGATATGGAGGCCGAGGCTGCGACGGCGGCAATTTGGGAAGCAGACGGAGGCTCAGCCCGTGCTGTGTTGACTTACCTGTTGTCACTAGTGACCTGTGAGTTTTTGCATATGAATCCTCCAGTACCTTCTGTTTTGTGTAAGACACCACCTCTAACCCTTTTGGGTTTTTTTTTTTTTCTTTTTTCTTTTCTAAAACAGATTCTCACTCCATTACAAAATAGAAGTCATATTTTGACATGCATATGGAGTAAGAAAGTTCTGAATTCAAGATAGAATTGAGATTGAGGGAAAATTATCAAATTATTCTTATTCATAAATATCTTAATAATACGAGAGAATATTAGTCATAAATAACACAGAGTGTAAAAGTAAATAAGAATAAAATAGAAAATATAGTAATAAATTTGTATGTATATATTATATTTATAATAAAATTAGAAAAATCATGTCTTATGTTATACAATGAAGGGGTACAGTATTATTTTCCTGTGACTGTGTGACAAATTATGAAGATGAATACTTATCTTTATGCTTTTATAAAGTTAGTTCAATAGTTTAAAATTGAGTAAAATTGTACCATAGATTTATAAACTTCTAAACATTTCATTTAGATATATAAATTTGATATCTCTAAGTTCGGATATTTAAACTTGCAGAGATATTCCACTTATATAATTATATCCTATCTACAACTTATTACTTTTAATTGCACCTCACTAATAGCAACTAGAGAAAACAAACCATAAATATACTACCCCAACGCAACAACAAACCAATTCAACTATATCCGACTAATAGCATCAAAGACATTTGGTCCCGGCATCGATTAGGTTGTTAACTTTTTCTTTTCTTTTTTTTTTTTTTCATGAATCTTGATGCTGCATTCTTCTTTATAAAATATAAGACGTATTTTTGACTATAATACAAATTAAAAAAATTCTAAAATCAAAAAATATTAAAGAAAAATAACTAAACTATCATCACTAATAAAAACGTTGAAAAGAAGAGAGATAATGCATGAGAGACTAGTTATAGATAGGAGAGGGTAGGAAAGTAAATAATAATACATAAGAAAGATGACAATAAAATTGAATATTTTGTATAAATAATCTTTTTTAAAAAGAAAATAATAAATCTAGTCACTAGTTTAGATAAGTTATAAAAATAACTCGTTTTTTATACAGTATAAGAGCAGTGTGCACAACAGATCAACCAGTCGCACATTGGGCGTGCAACAGCCACCTGTAGCACACCCCTGTGCAGCAGGGGCATGTGCATGCACCAGCATGCATTCAACACAAAATCACCTCTACTACACGAGAAATATGTTATTTTTACAAATTTTTTGGGCTAGAGGTTAGATTTTTTTAAAAAAAAATTATCCATACAAAATATTCCAGTAAAATTCATGCACGTCTTATATTATATAACAAGATAAAAAAATTGTATATCTTATATTGTGTGAAGGAAGGATCGAGGGAGTAAAGCATGATTGAGTTTGTATCAATATTGTAAAAAATAATATACGCTAGTCGGATAAACAAGATACCACCAAGAGATTAATAGTTATGCAGTCGATTAATTAAAACTTTGTAGGTAATTTGGCGTTCATATAATTCAAACACTACTCTACATCCACCCCTAGAATGGCTATTCTATACCTAGTTTAGGAACCATCTGATCTAATGTACTAGACCAAATTACAACCGTTGGATAGAGATAGTGGTTACCCTCTGTTTAAAGTAATTTAATATCATTTTAATCCATAACGGCAGTAAGTTTTTGAAATATTTTATTGTTAGTTTGTTACTGATTGATATCCGCGTCAACCGTCTGATCCGTTTGAGACCTAGCCTTGGTTTTCGCACTAGACTCGCCCAGATTCTAATATGCGGAATAACGGGATCTTATACCCGAAACCCAAAGTAATTGCACAACTCTTTATTTCAAAGAGGGCTTACACGTCGAACGTTAGACACACTTGTCTACGTCGAAGGAACTATAAGTGTCTAAAACTCAAATAAGTTCTATGACTCTTCGATTGTATTCGATGATCTAAACTAGACCTATTACAAGGTATTTATAGTCCAATCATATGAGTACGTATCAGACTCAATAACCTAAACGTATTAGACTCATCTAACAAATCCTAAACAGATAAGCTTAGTTATACACATTCGGATCGGATTGCAATTCCGAACAGGGAACGAATTCCTTTTCCTGGTCGCGGACCAATCCATGTTCGCGGACCCATCCATGTTCGCGAATCCTTTCCGAACACGGTTAAGGTCGCGAAGTCGTATGCGATCAGGACTTGATCGCGAAGTCGCATGCGATCAGGACTTGGTCGCGAAGCCGCATGCGATCAGGACTTGGAGATCCTCCCGGATCATGACTCCCTTGTTGAGAAGGAGCCAACCCCTGTTGATACCTCTCGATAAAACTGAAGATGTGGAAATTGGGCTTGTCCATCTTCTTTGGTGTACCACTTTGCCGCACGTGCTCGTTGATCTTTCCGACCGATTCGAAAAGTCTCCTTGGTGCCACTGCGGGTGTTAGTCACCTTCTTTTCCAGAATCACATCTTCACGTAGAGGTTTGTCTCGTTGATAGACTAAGTCTTTAACAGATGGTACTATAGTATCTGGTTCATCATCCAGCATTGAAAGCTCAAAGAGTTTGAGGTGCTCAACATTAACAACCGAATAGATATCCATGTATGGAGGTAACTCGAGCTGACAAGCATTATTACCCACTTTCCGCAAAATCCGAAAAGGACCATAACGAATGGGTTTGAGTTTCTTACCTTCACCTTTAAGTCTCTCCTTACTCAGATGTAACCATACCATATCACCTTCTTGAAATTGCGCATCAACTCGGTGCCGATCATATCGCGCCTTGTACTTGAGTTGGGCTTTCAGCAAGTTCTGTTCAACCTCACGATGGAGTCGTTGAATACCTTTCAGGAACTTTTGTGCTCGATTCTGATCAGATACTTCCTTGCTGTTCTGTGCTGAGGTGGGGATCACAAACTCCATGTCAAATGGACTCTGTGGTAGAAACCCTAAACAAACCTCAAATGGGGACTTTCCAGTCGAACCATGCACTGCTCGATTAAAAGCAAACTGCAGGTATGGTATGCTTTCATCCTAGGTCTTCGGGTGCTTCGAGTTATATCCTCTCAAGAGATGAACGACTGTGCGATTTACCACCTCGGTTTAACCATTAGTTTGCAGATGAAAAGCAGTACTCCTCTTTAGCTTGGTGTCCATCATCATCCAGAGCGATCGCCAAAAGTGACTAAGGAACCGGGTATCGCGATCAGACACAATAGAAGTCGGCAGTCCAAAGTGTGTCCAAACGTGTTGAAAGAATACCCGAGCTGCCTCTTCTCCCGTGATAATCTTCCGACAAGATATAAGAACAATCATTTTGGAGAATCGATCAACGACCACGAATAGATAGTCGTTGCCACGTCGGGTCTTAGGAAATCCTCCCAAGAAATCCATGGATTTGCTCTCCCATGGTCGTGATGGAACTGGCAAAGGAGTGTACAAACCTAATTTTCGGTTTGCTGGTTTCGAGATGCTGCAAAGATCGCAGCCTCGAACAAACCTAGCCACATCTTGCTGCATACGCGTCCAGAACACATGTCGGTGAAGATTTTGCAACGTCTTTGTAACCCCAAAGTGACCAGCTACCTTCGATGTGTGCGCTTCTCGCATCCATTGAGTTCGAGGTGCTCCACGAGGTATGCAAAGTAAATTGCCCTTGTACAAGAGTCCTTCTCGACGAACGAACTCTATAGGGTTCCCTGTTTCGACCTCAGTCAGTGCTGTTTGAAAATCAGGGTCTTCACTGTACATAGTGGCATAGTCATCATGACATGAGGGCTCGATCTGCATGAACGCTGATAAACAGAGGGTCGTAACTGGTGGTTGCGACAACATGTCCGCCAATTTGTTGTGTACGCCCTTCTTGTACTTAATCACCAGATTAAACTGTTGCAGATACGACATCCACTTCATTTGCCGAGTTTGCTGTAGCTTGAACTGAGTTTGCAAATATTGCAATGGTTGATGGTCGGTGTGGACAACCGTCTCTTTCCCCAAGAGATAACACCGCCAATGTTTCATGGCCTGATGCAGTGCGCATAACTCCTTATCATAAGTCGAGTAGTTCTTCTGAGCTCCCTGGAATAACTCGGAGTGATATGCCACTGGTCGACCTTCTTGTATGAGCACTGTGCCCATTGCATAACCTGAGGCATCGGTTTCTAGCTCGAACGGTTTCTGGAGATTCGGCAAAGCTAACACAGGCGCCTCACTGATCTTTCTTTTCAGCAAGAAAAACGTGTCCTCATGTTTCCCTGTCCACTCGAACTTCTGATCGATCCTGGTTAATACATGCAATGGAGAAGCCACAATCGAGAAGTGTCGGATGAACTTCCGAAGATATTGGCATGCTCCAACAAAACTACGCACATCCGTAATTGTTCGCGGTCGCGGCCATTCACGAATCACTTTTACCTTATCTGGGTCGATTTGCAACGTACCGTTGCCGACCAGGAATCCAAGGTAAAGTAGAGTTTGCTGGCCGAACTCGCACTTCTTACGGTTGAGGCGAAGTCGATGTTGCCGAAGCTGATCGAACACCTTTTCGACATGAATGAGGTGCTCATCCCACGATCGACTATAAACTAGTATGTCGTCGCGGTAAACGATCACAAAGTCGTCGATGAACTGTCTCAATACGTCATTCATAAGACGCATGAAGGTTGCCGGGGCATTGCAGAGACCAAACGGCATGACCAGCCATTCGAACAGACCTTGTCATGTTTTGAACGCGGTCTTCCACGTATCCTCCTCTCGGATGCTGACTTGATGATATCCTGACTTAAGATCCAATTTGGAGAAGACAACAGCATGCTTCAATTGGTCTAACAGGTCGTCAATACGGGGAAGGGGGTACCGGTTCTTGATGGTGATTTTGTTCAGTGCTCGATAGTCGATGCACATACGCCAAGTCCCATCTTTCTTTGGTACTAACACCACAGGAGATCCACAAGGTGAACTACTTGGTTGAATGACACCATCGTTCAGCAACTCACCAAGTTGTCTCTTGATCTCTTCATTCTCCAATACTGAGTTGCGATACATACTCAGATTGGGCAGCGTCGCATCGGACACAAGCTGAATTTCGTGCTCGACTGGACGTTTCAGAGGACGACCCTGGGTAGTCTCGAACAGGTCACTGTATTTCTCCAGCAGTCACGAAAACGACCAGAATTCTCTCGACACGCCAACGACAATGCTAGTCGAGTACCCCCACTTTGACCAATGGATCGAATCATGACAAGCACATACTTGTGACATGCATTAACAATCCGTTTGGCTTGATTTGCGGTAATCAAGTTCGAAGTGTTGACGTGGACGTCTCTACTGATCACGAACTTAACTCCATCTTTGGTGAGGTCGTACTCTTGCGCTCGCCGATGGAAATGAGCGTCTCGATCATACAGATACAGACTCCCAAAAATCACCTGACAGATATCGATAGGGACAACATCGCATTGCACCTCATCGACATATCGTGCAGAGATCGCAAATTTCAACACACACTGACTCGTAATCTGTTGATTCACGTCGGATGTAAACCAACCCAGCGGATATGGTCGCGGGTGTGTGGTTGTCTTCAAACCAAGTCGCCGAACCAGTCCAGCGGAAACCAAATTCTTCTGACTTCCTGGATTGAATATCGCTGCGACCACTTCATGCTTCACCTGGACGTTGATAGTGAACAAGTCCTCTGTTGGGTGATGGTCGTTTGGTGGATCCGAACCCTTCTCCTTCGGCATTGCCATCAGAGACAAGGTCGTATCCGCCTCATCAACCGAGTTCACTCGAACAACTTCTTCGTCGAGTGAAGTCGCAGTAGTCGTGGCTGTTCTTTTTCCTGGTCCGTTTTTCTTTGGTCGAAGTTCAGGATGAAGCTTGTAGCATTTGTCCTTGGTATGTCCCGCGACTTGACAATGTTCGCAAAAGGCACCCGTGCCCGATTTGGAAGCGTTCTTCTTCGGACTCGGCTTTTTCTTTGTCGAGGTCGCACTTTCCTTCGTGCTTTTGTCGCTGTGGGATTTATTCTTCTTCTCGATCGCTATAGCAGTTGTGCTTGTGGTCGCGATGTCTTGGACGCCGAACAGACTTAGCTCAGTACTGATCGATTTCTGAAGTCCAGATGTGTACTTCCGAAATACCTGAGAGTCGGATAGTGAGATGCCAATTACCATTGCTTGTCGTCGAAACTTTGTTGTATAGTCTTGGACGGTCTGTTCGCGCCGTTGGTACAATCTGTGCCAACGCTCCCATCTCTCCTCAAGGTAACCCATCGGATAGAATTCTTGTCGCAGAAGTCGTTTGAATTGACCCCACGCAAGGTCGTCAGCTTCACCGCTGGCGACAAGGGCCTTCCACCATGTCTTGGCATGGTCCTTCATCTTCAAAGGTGCAAATTTGACCTTTTGAGTACTACTGAACCCTTTCAGGTCAAAGTAGGTCTCAAGTTGATCGATCCAAGAATCCAGCTTCTCGGCATCGATCACCCCATCATATATGGGTATATCAATCTTAGCGTCGACCTTAAAAGATCTGACAGCTAAGGAGGTGTTGGCGAGGTCGTCGGTCTTGTGGTTGCCTTCGTCTTCATCTTCGTCTGCCCTGCGCAAGTCTTCACCAGTCTTCGTACCCATACCCTTCCCTACTTCAGGAGGTACAATCATGGCCTGCTGCTTAATCCAAGCAAGCACGGTTTCCATGTCGGTGGAGAGCTTAGCCACTTGTTCGGCTAGGTTAGCTTGAACGGAGGTATCGTCAGACATTGTCAGAGACGCGGCTGTAGGAACTGTCAATTGATCGTCTGGAGTTTCGCCGGAGGTTTTGTAACCCTGACGAGTCTTCACCATCCACAGGATAGGAAAGTTGCTCTGATACCAACTTGATCCGTTTGAGACCTAGCCTTGGTTTTCGCACTAGGCTCGCCCAGATTCTAATATGCGGAATAACGGGATCTTATACCCGAAACCCAAAGTAATTGCACAACTCTTTATTTCAAAGAGGGCTTACACGTCGAACGTTAGACACACTTGTCTACGTCGAAGGAACTATAAGTGTCTAAAACTCAAATAAGTTCTATGACTCTTCGATTGTATTCGATGATCTAAACTAGGCCTATTACAAGGTATTTATAGTCCAATCGTATGAGTACGTATCAGACTCAATAACCTAAACGTATTAGACTCATCTAACTAATCCTAAACAGATAAGCTTAGTTATACACATTCGGATCGGATTGCAATTCCGAACAGGGAACGAATTCCTTTTCCTGGTCGCAGACCAATCCATGTTCGCGAATCCTTTCCGAACACGGTTAAGGTCGCGAAGCCGTATGCGATCAGGACTTGGTCGCGAAGCCGCATACGATCAGGACTTGGAGATCCTTCCGGATCACCGTCTCTTCATCTTCTTCACTACGCACTGTATTACTGCCCTGTGTGCCAGCGTCGCCAATTCTCGCCGTCGATCTCGCGCCGCCACCCCGCGTGACCACAACATTGCATCTTGACCACGGCCAATAGTTTCTTGTCTGTTGTCCAGCGCACCCGTGTTGCCGCCCCGCGCACCCGCAACACCTCGTCTCAACCGTAACTGCTCAGACGTATTTGCCATGTTTGTTCACCGGATCCGGATTGCCATCTTGAAATAGGTAAGAATTAGATTTTTACATATTTGTTAAACTCATTCGTTAGTAAATTGTAGTTGGTCGGAGAGTATATTTTATCTACATTACCAGTAAATCGACAGTAAATTGATGTTCTTCGGATAGTCGTTCTAGTACGAGAAGAGATAATATATTTTAGTCAATAAATTTGTTGTATTATGATTGTAAATTTATTAACAAAAATATATAGTATATAATATACGATTAGTAAATTTACTGGTCGATATTATACATTTACTGGTCCGATCAGTAAATTTATAGTATACGACCAATAAATTTATTGACAAAAATCTATAGTATACGATTAGTAAATTGTAGTTGGTCGGACCAGTAACTCTATAATATACGACTAGCAAATTTATCATTACGGCATATAAACAGAAAAACGTGGTATTTAATAAGACAGTAAAGTGAAACTAATATGATAGTAAATGTATCATTACGACTAGTAAATTCATGTGATTGAAGATATTTCGATTATATATCGACCAGTGCAGATCATGTTGACGAGGATTATTACCCGAGCTAGTTAGATTAACACATGTCGGGTTCAAGTCAGATCGAATTCAATATGTGTCTATGAGTTTGTGTCTTAAGTAGCCGCCATGGTCGCCGAAGGACACAAAGTCATTCTATGATCGCAGCCTTTGCGCGATCATGAGACCGCAGACAATGCGCGGTCAGAAGGCCGCAGACAGTGCGCAGTCAGAGGGTCGCTGACTATACGCGACCAGGGTAATTCGGGGGTACTTGAGTCTTTACCAAGTACATTCCCAGGATTGAGATAACTTCTCCCATGTATGAAAACAACCGTCAGGAGATTAGCATGTGCGGTTATCCACAATTTGCACGTACCTAACCGGCGAAGGAGATGAGTGCGGTTACATGAACTGCACCGAACCAACCGTCCAGAACCGCTTCGCGTTGGCGCCCTTTTATTTAGTATAAAAGGATGATCGGTGCACGATCTAAGGGGTGGTTAACAAGCAAGACAATGAGTCAACAAAGCTTGAAGATTTAGATATAGATAGATGACAAAAATATAGAAGACATCATCACCTGTGATAATCTCTTCTCCCTGTGAACATTTCTACCATATATAGTGAAATCATAACAGGACGTAGTGCTATTACTCCCACCATCGAGGGCTCGAACTTGTATACATCCTCCTGTCTCTTTCGACATCACTTATCCTATCTTCCCTGAGGAATATCCTGAAAGGTCTCACAACTCACAAATCTGTGTAAGATCGATAGAGGACCCTGAATCCAAATCATCGACAACTGGCGTCCACCGTGGGGCCTTTCTCAAGGTGTTCTTTTTTTTTTATTAGGAGATTCGGTAAGCCATGTCTGGGGTGTATGATTCCGAGAACGATTTCTATCTCGATAATTATGCCCATATACGTATGCCTTCACAAAGCGATCCCGTTCTAATGGAGGAAGTGGATCGCGAAGATGTTCCTGAGGAACATCATGAGGATGCGTCTTCTCCCACCCAGATCATGTCCATCGACCAGGAGACAGAGAAGATAGATCAGGAACTTTGTCTAAATCCTACCACTTTGGAGGCTGAGTCTGTACCACAACACCTCGCTGCCGAGGTCATGGACGATGGTGACCGAGGGCTCAGTCCTGTGAGGTTTGATCCTAACAACCTTCAATCTCTCTTTGATTTTGAATCTGATTCAGAACAAACAGAGATGTTTTCTCCTTCTGCGACCTCGCTTCCCTGAGTGTTTGCTGCTGTATCGGAGGAGACTCCTGAGCAGCGAGTGGCTAGGAAGGAACAGGAAAGCAAGCAAAAGGAGGAACAGGAAATAAAGCAAAGGGAGGACGAAGAACGCAAGCGATAAGATAACGAACTCCGCAAAACTGTGCTGGAAGCTCTCCAGAATGCGTAGTCTCGTTATGATGCCGCTCCAAGTTCTTCTCGTCGTCCTCATGGTCGTAGGCGCGACCAGACACCCTCTTTAGCCCCGGACTATCAGCCGGTGGACGAAGAAACGATGACGCCTGGCGCGCCTAGGAGAAGTACGCATGGGCGACTTCTCTCTATTGCAGAAGTACTACGCAACTTTTCTCCTAATGTTGAAGACGCACAAAGACCGGCTTTTGCTAGAATCTTGGCGGATAAGCTGGACGAAGTTGCATCCGATTCAACCCTGACAGTTTCATCTCGGTCTATGATTCACTCCCATGAAAGGGAGTATTCTTACTCCAGTCAGGGCAGATGTCATCGATTACCACCAGGGTCACCTCAGCACGACAAAGCCAGGTGAGTCGGGAACTCTCGTGATCGTGATCGTGTTCCTGTTCACTCTCGTTTAGGACCGCGAGGTGTATCACCACAGTGTGAGGTCGCCCGCGATCATGTTGAAAGTCGCAGAACTCTCCACAGTTCCTATGTTGGCTGCAAGGCTTTCTTGCCAGGCCTCCGTGCGGTAGTCTGGCCGGACAAGTTCAAGCCCGGAACGATTGAAAGATTTGATGGAATTCAGAATCCATCCGAATTCCTTCAGATCTACATCACCGCCATTCAAGTGGTGGGAGGGGATGATCGCGTCATGGAAAATTACCTGCCAACGGTCCTCGAAGGACCGGTAAAAACCTGGTTGGTCAATCAGCCAGAGGGCTCAATTTATAACTGGGAAATGTTGTGTGATGCTATACTCAACAACTTCCAGAACTGTTACCAGAAACCTGGCAAAGAGGACGACCTTCATCGTCTGTGCCAGACCTCTACAGAGACCCTTCGATAGTTTGTCAAAAGATTTGTTGGGGTGAGGAATACCATCCCAAACATATCCGATAATTCCGTTATTAGGGCGTTTAAACAGGCCGTTCGATATCGGAGATTTACCGAAAATCTGCTTATCCACCCCCTCGGTCAGTAGCAGACCTCTTCAATATGGCTGATCGTTATTCTGATGCAGTTGAGGTCGTGGAATGGAATAGAATGGTGGATAATGGAAACTTACTGCCTCAACCAGGTCTAAAAGATGACAGGAGGAGGATTGAAGCAAGAAGCCGGAATCGTCATCAGGTGGGAAGTCAAAGAAGTCTAAGAAAAATCGATCTGGACAATACAGGGAGGTCGCAGTTGCCGAGAAGCCGACTCTGGGAAAAGGTAACAAACCTCCATTTAAGAAAAAACTTCTCCTTGAAGCTGTGATGGCGACCTACCGGGAAAACAGACTAATCCGCAGGGAGGCAAGAAGTGGTGTCAGATCCACAACTCTTCGGGACACGGTCTTAAGAACTGCAGGAATTGGTTGAAACAATTAGACAATTTCTACCAAGGGATCGGACCAATGCCAACTTTGCCACCAAAAGATCAAGCTTGCGAGATTAGAGACGGCGATGGAGACGAAGAGATGTCCTATCAGGTACCACAAAACCATGTTAATGTTATTTTTGGAGGTTCCTCTTCTTTTGTTTCTAAGCGTCAATTTAAGACGTTTTACCTCGAGGTAAATCAAGCAGAGGCTCCCCTTGCCGAGCCTGAGTACCCCCGTTGGTCGGAAATTTCTTTGACTTTTGATCGCACTGATTGTTCTATCGGGCTTACATGGCCATTGAGACTACCTTTGGTCATCGCCCCGATTATCAGCAATGCTCGAGTCGAACGAGTTCTAATCGACGGAGGTAGTTCCTTGGACATTTTATTGGTCAAGGCGCTGGACGAGATGCAGATCCCTCGTTCAAAAATCAAGCCCATAATTCATCCTTTTTATGGGATAATTCCTGGTCCCTCGATGATGCCGATGGGACAGGTGGTACTCCCAATGACGCTAGGGGAACCGGATAATTTCCGAATAGAATTGGTTACCTTCGATGTAATTGATTGTGATTCGGCGTACAACGTTATTTTTGGTAGGCTAACTCTCGCTAAATTCATGATGGCGACGCACTATGCTTATCAGTGCGGCAAGTTTTCATGTCCCAAAGGCGTTATTTCGGTCCAAGGCAGCCGGAATGTGGCATTAACTTGTGATCGGTTGTCCCTGGAGTTAGTGGATCAGCTTCCCCTTTGGGACGTCAAGATAGCGACCATTGCAGCGGATACGATTAAAGTTGCCCCGCGACCAGATGAAAAGTTAAAACTAGTTCCATTGTACCCAGATGATCCATCTAGAACAATTCGGATTGGATCAGGCCTGGATGACAAATAAGAACTTGAGCTCGTTACTTTTCTCTGGGCAAATACAGATGTGTTTGAGTGGAAACCACCCGACATGCCTGGAGTCTCAAGGGAGGTAATTGAGCACAGGTTAGCAATTCGATCTGGACAATGGCCAATAAAGCAAAAGCTCAGACGCTTCGCTGTTGATCGGCAAGAAGCCATTCGAGTGGAGTTGGATAAGCTCCAAAAGGCAAGATTTATTCGTGAAGTCAATCATCCTGAGTGGCTCGTAAATCCGGTCATGGCCTGCAAGTCAAATGGTAAGTGGCGCATGTTCCTTGATTACACCGGCTTATACAGTGCCGGTCCGAAGGAAGATTTCCCTCCTCGCATCGATTAATTAGTCGATTCTACTGCGGGTTGCGAATTGATGAGCTCCTTGGACGCTTACTCAGCGTACCATCAAATTAGCATGGTAGAAGAAGATGAAGAGAAAACTACCTTCATCACACCATTTGGCACTTACTGCTACGTCAGAATGCCATTTGGTCTCAAGAATGCAGGTTCCACGTACCAGCGCTTGATGCAAAAGACATTTCTTTCCTCGATGGGGCGTAATCTCGAAGCTTACGTTGACAATTTGGTTGTAAAAAGCTCGAAAAGCGTGAATGATTTAGATGATCTCGCTGAAACCTTTTGTAATCTAAACAAATATGGAATAAAGTTGAATCTGGAGAAATGTTCCTTCGGAGTTTTGTCTGGCAAACTACTAGGCTTTCTTGTTTGTTCTAGAGGAATTGAGGTCAATCTCTAAAAAATCAGGGCCATTGAGCAAATGAGGTCTCCTTCGACCATCAAGGACGTCCAGTGCCAAGTAGGTCGCATGGCGGCTTTAAGCCGGTTTATATTTGATCCGTTTGAGACCTAGCCTTGGTTTTCGCACTAGGCTCACCCAGATTCTAATATGCGGAATAACGGGATCTTACTCGAAAATACCGAAACCCAAAGTAATTGCACAACTCTTTATTTCAAAGAGGGCTTTACACGTCAAACGTTAGACACACTTGTCTATGTCGAAAGAATTATAAGTGTCTAAAACTCAAATAAGTTCTATGACTCTTCGATTGAATTCGATGATCTAAACTAGACCTATTACAAGGTATTTATAGTCTAATCGTATGAGTACGTATCAGACTTAGAGACCTAAACGTATTAGACTCATATAACTAACTTAACTAATCCTAAACAGATAAGCTTAGTTATATATATAGGATTACAATTCCGAACAGGGAACGAATTCCTTTTCCTGTTCGCGAACCAATCCATGGTCGCGGACTCATCCAGGTCGCGAATCCTTTCCGAACACGATTAAGGTCGCGAAGCCGTATGCGATCAGGACTTGGTGGCGAAGCCGCATGCGATCAGGACTTCGAGATCCTCCCGGATCATGACTCCCTTGTTGAGAAGGAGCCAACCCCTGTTGCGACCTCTTGATCAAACTGGAGATGTGGAAATTGGGTTTGTCCATCTTCTTTGGTGTACCACTTTGCCGCACGTGCTCGTTGATCTTTCCGACCGATTCGAAAAGTCTCCTTGGTGTCACTGCGGGTGGTAGTCACCTTCTTCTCCAGAATCACATCTTCACGTAGAGGTTCATCTCATTGATAGACCAAGTCTTCAACAGATGGTACTATAGTATTTGGCTCATCATCCAACATTGACAGCTCAAAGAGTTTGAGGTGCTCAACATTAACAACCGAGTAGATATCCATGTATGGAGGTAACTCGAGCTGACAAGCATTATTACCCACTTTCCGCAAAATCCAAAAAGGACCATAACGAATAGGTTTGAGTTTCTTACCTTCACCTTTAAGTCTCTCCTTACTCAGATGTAACCATACCATATCACCTTCTTGAAATTGCGCATCAACTCAGTGCCGATCATGTCGCGCCTTGTACTTGAGTTGAACTTTCAGCAAGTTCTGTTCAACCTCACGATGGAGTCATTGAATACCTTCCAGGAACTTTTGTGCTCGATCCTGATCAGATGCTTCCTTACTATTCTGTGCTGAAGTCGGGATCACAAACTCCATATCGAATGGACTCTGTGGTAGAAATCCTAAACAGACCTCAAACGGCGACTTTCCAGTCGAACCATGCACTACTCGATTAAAAGCAAACTGTAGGTACGGTATGCTTTCATCCCAGGTCTTCGGGTGTTTCGAGTTATATCCTCTCAAGAGATGAACGACTGTGCGATTAACCACCTCGGTTTGACCATCAGTTTGCGGATGAAAAGCAGTACTCCTCTTTAGCTTGGTGTCCATCATCGTCCAGAGCGATCGCCAAAAGTGACTAAAGAACCGGGTATCGCGATCAGACACAATAGAAATCGGCAGTCCGAAGTGTGTCCAAACGTGTTGAAAGAATACCCGAGCTGCCTCTTCTCCCGTGATAATCTTCCGACAAGGTATAAGAACAATCATTTTGGAGAACCGATCAACGACCACGAATAGATAGTCGTTGCCACGTCGGGTCTTAGGCAATCCTCCCAAGAAATCCATGGATATGCTCTCCCATGGTCGTGATGGAACTAGCAAAGGAGTGTACAAACCTAATTTTCGGTTTGCCGGTTTTGAGATGCTGCAGAGACCGCAGCCTCGAACAAACCTAGCCACATCTTGCTGCATATGCGGCCAGAACACATGTCGGTGAAGATTTTGCAACGTCTTTGTGACCCCAAAGTGACCAGCTACCTTCGATGTGTGCCCTTCTCGCATCCATTAAGTTCGAGGTGCTCCACGAGGTATGCAAAGTAAATTGCCCTTGTACAAGAGTCCCTCTCGACGAACGAACTCCGTAGGCTTCCCTGTTTCGAGCTCAGTCAGTACTGTTTGAAAATCAGGGTCTTCACTGTACATAGTGGCATAGTCATCATGACATGAGGGCTCGATCTGCATGAACGCTGATAAGCAGAGGGTTGTAACTGGTGGTCGCGACAACATGTCCGCCAATTTATTGTGTACGCCCTTCTTGTACTTAATCACCAGATTGAACTGCTGCAGATACGACATCCACTTCATGTGCCGAGCTTGCTGTAGCTTGGACTGAGTTTGCAAATATTGCAATGGTTGATGGTCGGTGTGGACAACCGTCTCTTTACCCAAGAGGTAACACCGCCAATATTTCACGGCCTGATGCAGTGCGCATAACTCCTTATCATAAGTCGGGTAGTTCTTCTGAGCTCCCTGGAATAACTCGGAGTGATATGCCACTGGTCGACCTTCTTGCATGAGCACTGCGCCCATTGCATAACCTGAGGCATCAGTTTCTAGCTCGAACGGTTTCTAGAGATTCGGCAAAGCTAACACAGGCCCCTCGCTGATCTTCCTTTTCAGCAAGAGAAACGTGTCCTCATGTTTCCCTGTCCACTCGAACTTCTGATCGATCCTGGTTAATGCATGCAATGGAGAAGCCACAATGGAGAAGTGTCGGATGAACTTCCGAAGATATTGGCATGCTCCCACAAAACTACGTACATCCGTAACTGTTCGCGGTCGCGGCCATTCGCGAATCACTTTTACCTTATCTGGGTCGATTTGCAACGTACCATTGCCGACCAGGAATCCAAGGTAAAGTAGAGTTTGCTGGCCGAACTCGCACTTCTTACGGTTGAGGCGAAGTCGATGTTGCCGAAGCTGATCGAACACCTTTTCGACATGAATGAGGTGCTCATCCCACGATCGACTATAAACTAGTATGTCGTCGAGGTAAACGATCACAAAGTCGTCGATGAACTGTCTCAATATGTCATTCATAAGGTGCATGAAGGTTGCCGGGGCGTTGCAGAGACCAAACGGCATGACCAGCCATTCGAACAGACCTTGCCGTGTTTTGAACGCGGTCTTCCATGTATCCTCCTCTCGGATGCTGACTTGATGATATCCTGACTTAAGATCCAATTTGGAGAAGACAACAGCATGCTTCAATTGGTCTAGCAGGTCATCAATACGAGGAAGGGGGTACCGGTTCTTGATGGTGATCTTGTTCAGTGCTCGATAGTCGATGCACATACGCCAAGTCCCATCTTTCTTTGGTACTAACACCACAGGAGATCTACAAGGTGAACTACTCGGTTGAATGACACCATTATTCAGCAACTCACCAAGTTGTCTCTTGATCTCTTCATTCTCCAATACTGAGTTGCGATACATACTCAGATTGGGCAGTGTCGCATCGGACACAAGCTGAATTTCATGCTCGACTGGACGTTTCGGCGGACGACCCTGGGTAGTCTCGAACAGATCACTGTATTTCTCCAGCAGTCCTGAAAAACGACCAGAATTCTCTCGGCACGCCAACGACAATGCTAGTCGAGTACCCTCACCTTGACCAATGGATCGAATCATGACAAACACATACTTGTGACATGCATTAACAATCCGTTTGGCTTGATTCGCGGTAATCAAGTTCGAAGTGTTGACGTGGATGTCTCTACTGATCACGAACTTAACTCCGTCTTTGGTGAGGTCGTACTTTTGCGCTCGCCGATGGAAATGAGCGTCTCGATCATACAGATACGGACTTCCAAATATCACCTGACAGATATCGATAGGAACAACATCGCATTGCACCTCATCGATATATCGTGCAGAGATCGCAAATTTCAACACACACTGACTCGTAATCTGTTGATTCACGTCGGATGTAAACCAACCCAGCAGGTATGATCGCGGGTGTGTGGTTGTCTTCAAACCAAGTCGCCGAACCAGTCCAGCGGAGACCAGGTTCTTCTGACTTCCTAGATCGAATATCGCTGCGACCACTTCGTGCTTCACCTGGATGTTGATGGTGAACAAGTCCTCCATTGGGTGATGGTCGTTTGGTGGATCCGAACCCTTCTCCTTCGGCATTGCCATCAGAGACAAGGTCGTATCTGCCTCATTAACCAAGTTCACTCGGACAACTTCTTCGTCGGGTGAAGTCGCAGTAGCCGTGGCTGTTCTTTTCCCTGGTCCGTTTTTCTTTGGTCGAAATTCAGGATGAAGCTTGTAGCATTTGTCCTTGGTATGTCCCGCGACTTGACAATTTTCGCAAAAGGCACCCGTGCCCGATTTTGAAGCGTTCTTCTTCGGACTCGGCTTTTTCTTTGTCGAGGTCACATTTTCCTTCGTGCTTTTGTCGCTGCGGGATTTATTCTTCTTCTCGATCGCCATAGCAGTTGTGCTCGCGGTCGCAATGTCTTGGACACCGAACAGACTTAGTTCAGTACTGATCGATTTCTGAAGTCCAGATGTGTACTTCCGAAATACCTGAGGGTCAGATAGTGAGATGCCAATGACCACTGCTTGTCGCCGAAACTCTGTCGTATAGTCTTGGACGGTCTGGTCGCGCCGTTGGTACAATCTGTGCCAACGCTCCCATCTCTCCTCAAGGTAACCCATCGGATAGAATTCTTGTCGCAGAAGTCGTTTGAATTGACCCCACGCAAGGTCGTCAGCTTCACCACTGGCGACAAGGGCCTTCCACCATGTCTTGGAGTGGTCCTTCATCTTCAAAGGTGCAAATTTGACCTTTTGAGCGCTACTAAACCCTTTCAGGTCAAAGTAGGTCTCAAGTTGGTCGATCCAAGAATCCAGCTTCTCGGCATCGATCACCCCATCATATATGGGTATATCAATCTTAGCGTCGACTTTAAAAGATCCGACAGCTAAGGAGGTGTTGGCGAGGTCGTCGGTCTTGTGGTCGCCTTCGTCTTCATCTTCGTCTGCCCTGCGCAAGTCTTCACCAGTCTTCTCACCCATAACCTTCCCTACTTCAGGAGGTACAATCATGGCCTGCTGCTTAATCCAAGCAAGCACGGTTTCCATGTCGGTGGAGAGCTTAGCCACTTTTTCGGCTAGGTTAGCTTGAACGGAGGTATCGTCAGACATTATCGGAGACGTGGCTGTAGGAACCGTCAATTGATCGCCTGGAATTTCGCCGGAAGTTTTGTAACCCTGGCGAGTCTTCACCATCCACAGGATAGGAAAGTCGCTCTGATACCAACTTGATCCGTTTGAGACCTAGCCTTGGTTTTCGCACTAGGCTCACCCAGATTCTAATATGCGGAATAACGGGATCTTACTCGAAAATACCGAAACCCAAAGTAATTGCACAACTCTTTATTTCAAAGAGGGCTTTACACGTCGAATGTTAGACACACTTGTCTACGTCGAAGGAATTATAAGTGCCTAAAACTCAAATAAGTTCTATGACTCTTCGATTGAATTCGATGATCTAAACTAGACCTATTACAAGGTATTTATAGTATAATCGTATGAGTACGTATCAGACTTAGAGACCTAAACGTATTAGACTCATATAACTAACTTAACTAATCCTAAACAGATAAGCTTAGCTATATATATAGGATTACAATTCCGAACAGGGAACGAATTCCTTTTCCTGGTCGCGAACCAATCCATGGTCGCGGACTCATCCAGGTCGCGAATCCTTTCCGAACACGGTTAAGGTCGCGAAGCCGTATGCGATCAGGACTTGGTGGCGAAGCCGCATGCCATCAGGACTTGGAGATCCTCCCGGATCAATATTGCAGCTAGGCGAACGAGGACTACCTTTCTTCAAAACTCTTCGAAAACACAATGATTTTACCTGTTCGGCTGAGGCCGAGAAAGCATTTCAAGAGATTAAAGCATATTTATCCAGTCCGCCGGTGTTGGTTTCTCCGAACTTAGGAGAACCACTACTCCTTTACTTGGCGGCCACTCCTTGCGCGGTCAGCGCGGTTCTGGTCGCGGAAAGAGAAGGGATGCAACAACCCGTCTATTACGTAAGCGAGGTACTTCATGGCCCAAAAGAGCATTACCCTGAGGTACAGAAAATACTTTACGCACTTCTGATGGCTTCCTGTAAGCTAAGATATTACTTTCAGGCGCACAAAATCATTGTGCCCTCGTCCTTCCCATTGGGAGATATAATCCGCAATTCGGAAAAATCTGGTCGCATTGCGAAGCAGACAGCGGAACTGGGAGCATTTGACATCCATTTCACCCCTCGCACAGCAGTTAAATCTCAAATCCTTGCAGATTTTGTGGTCGAACGGACTAATCTTGACCCTCCTATGCAAGAATTCAAAGATTTGCCATGCATCGACTATTGGACGATGTATTTTGATGGTTTTCGCAGTTTTCAACACTCGGGGGCTGGAGTGGTCTTAGTCACGCCCCAGGGAGACCAACTCAAATATGTCATTCAATTACACTTTGTTGCGACCAACAACGCAGCGGAGTATAAGGGTCTTATTGCAGGGCTCCGGGCAGCTAAATTCCTTGGCGTCCGTTGGTTAGTAGTGAGGGGAGACTCACAGTTGGTCGTAAACCAGGTAAATAAGGAGTACAGCACCTCCAATAAGACAATGGCTCATTACCTGGGGGAAGTGAGGAGATTGGAAAAACACTTCAGTCATTTCAAAGTCCAATATATCCCATGAAAGGACAATATTCTCACAGACCAATTATCCAAAATTGGGTCCTCACGCACATCCACTCCGGCAGGAGTGTTCGTTGAACACTTAGAACATCCTTCGATCATGACTACGGTCGAAGACGACCCGGTGACAGTTTGCGTTACCAACCTTGGACATGAAGGAGATTGGACTCGACCATTGAGGGTCTATCTTGAACATGAGACCTTTGTTGATCGAAGGATGCCGACTAGAGGGTTGGTGAATAAGCGGTTTTTCTAATTTTAATTTTGATTGAATAATTTAAGACCTAAATTGAAATATCAATTCACAAATGATATAGATGATGACACAAATTAAGTTTTGCAATACTAGAGGGACAAAAGCAATATTTCAATTTCTAGAAGTATGAAGCAAGTAATAGAAGTAACCGAAAGAGATCGAATTTTTCCTGAGGTATCGAAAATTTGCCGATTTCCACTAATCCTCGTTGAAGCACTCTTCACTAGAGCTTTTGCTTCGATTCCACTAGAGGTAGCCCTTCTCCTCTCCGGATAGGCGAGCTCTGAGTCTTTACACCCAATCGCCAGGCCTCTCCGACACACACCGTCGATGGAGAGATCGCCGGACCTTCTGGGTCATCTAGGTGACGGCAATCACCAAGAGTAATAAGCCTAGCACTTCACTTGATCAAACACAAAGCTTGAAAAACAAGGATGCAAGTGCAAATGACTCAATTGCAAACTTTACTCAATTTTCTCTCAACAACTTTGCTCAAAGATTTGCTTCAAATGCAAGAGAGTATGTGTGAGAGGTTTTGGCAAGCTTTAGCATAGAGTTTTGGAGATGAATGAGTTGCATATGGCTGCCAAAGTCGAAACAATATATAGCTTCAGAGAAAATAGCCGTTTGCAAGAACCAGGACGAAAGTTGTACAGGTCGGACATTGTCTGGCCATTTCGGACAATGTCTGGACAGTACAACTTAATAGTGACCGTTACTCACACTGCACGGAGTGTCAGTTACCGTTTTAATATTTTTTGTGAAGGCTGGACGAAAGATAATTGTCCGGACATAAACTCCGGACAGATGGATATGTCTCTGTTAACACTCACATTTAACAGCTCACAAAAATAAAAAAATTTTCGAAATTTTTTCTAAATATACAGGCCGGACGAGAGATATTTGTCCGGACATAAACCCCAGACAGATAGATATGTCTCTGTTGACACTCAAATTTAACACCTCACAAAAAATATACAGGCCGGACATTTTCCGGCCACATCGGACAATGTCCGGCACGTCCCGAACAAAATCCCCAGGACGGATTCATTTGTCTCTGGTGTTTGCAACGAAAATGTCACAGGAAATGTACTAGCCGGACATTGTCCGACCTTTAGTAGACAGATGCACCGGACAGATATATTTATCTCTGGTTTAGTTTTGAAAATGCTGAGATAATTTTGTATTGGCCGGACAATCCGGCCATCACAGACAATGTTCGGCCAGTTCAAAACGAAAACAAAACTTCTCAATTTTGCTCAAATTTGATTTTTGAGTAGATGCAAATGCAATTTTGTTTTCAAAACACAAAGTTTGATCAAATGACTTGTGCTAAGACCCCTCTTAATAGTACGACCATCTTAAACTAGAAAATTTCAAAAGAAAAGAGCGCATATTACTTGGTATTTTGCCCTTATACAGAGTTGCATCATTGAGTGTGCTTCAAGAGGTCTTGACGATCTTCATTCTTCACTTTTGAGTGGTTTCCATCACCCCTTAACCTAAATCTCATTGACAAAGATTAGTTGCGTGCACTCCTGATGTCATTAATCACCAAAATCCAAATTAGGGCTCAAGACTCAACAATCTCCCCTTTTTTGGTGATTGATGACAACCATTATACAGAATAAAGATAAGCCATGCAGTGCTCCCCCTGAATCACATGCATACATGCAGTAAACAATATTCAAGCATATGTGAATCAACCAAGCAGTAACCAATAGTCAAGCATATGTGAATCAACCAAACACATAAAACACACATATATATACACACATCCAAACATATAACAACAACACAATCTGACCAATAAGATAACTTAGATAACTCTCCCATTTGTCATCAAACAACCACAAAAGGAGAAAAGCATACAAAAATAGCTGAGAACAGCTCATGCAAACATACAACCATCATATCCATATACACATAGAAAAGTCTATCAACCACTCTAAGATCTAAGACTGCGGAGGATGATCGGAGGAAAAATCGCCGCGACGGCGACGTTGATACTGTCTTCCATCAAAGTGCCCACGCAGCTCGGAGATATCCTGGCTCATGGAATCTAGTCGAGGCTTGATGATGTTCAGCCGATGATCAATGGAATTGAGACGTGAGTCAACAGCATCAAAACGGGCCTCGAAGCGCATAGACATCTGGTCGAGATGCTCCATGATCATCATATAAGGGGCAGAGACACCTGGACTAGGAGATAGAGAATAGGACTGAAGTAGAGAGGGAGCGTATGCCGCGGCTGAAATGTCTGCCATATGCTCATCATCATAAGATGGTGGTCCTACCTAAGCCTCATAACGAGTGAGAATCCCGAGACTCTTCATCCGGTAGTACTCCAACGAAGTAGGATGAGATGCATGGTGCAGACCAAAGTAGGATAAGGTGTGAGCAATAAAAGGCGCGAAGGGCAAAAGCCTCTTCGGATCCATCTGAACCTCATGCATCTCATGGAACATAAACTCAACTATATCAAACGGGGTCTCGTCAATCTGAGCCTTCAGAAGGCGTAGCATGGTAGAGGTGACGGCCCCTCGATCCCCGATCTTCGGCAGAATGGTCATCCGATTGATCTTCTCAATGATCGCAACCGGGGGAATCAACTGAGAGACTTTGCCAATGATTGGGTCTGGATTATCAAAGAGATGGGCGACATCTTCAACTCGTACCTCATCCAAGGCAAAAAGGCTATGGTCAACATTCTCAATCTGAAGAGCTTCCTCGAACTGCGCCTTGGTGAGTGTCCTCTTCGAATTGTTGTTCATGAAGATGATGTGAGATCGATCCGAGGCAATGTGGAGGGATGCAAAGAAGGATCGAATAATATCCTCGTTCCATTTCCATTCTTCCTGCATCTCAGTGAACGAACACATATTGATTGCCAGGAACTTGCTCTTCAGAGGATAGGAGACTTTGCTCTCAATCAGATTCCAATCAACTGCCTGATGTCGGAAAACCTTGGCGGAGGAGAACCAAGTGCAATATTGAGACATCTGGAAGGCATTCCAGAAGTTTCGTTCTGTGCAAGTCCGTGGGTGCTCATACGGGTTCTTCGGGCGAAGTCGTCGAACCGCACTGGCTGAGAAGTCTGAGCGCCACTAGGCCTCTGATCACCGCCACTACTGCTATCATCTGAATCAGAGCTTGCAGCGGGGGAGCCCATGGGAGGAACAGGAGCAGCATCATCCTCATCTACCTCCAACGCATCCCAATCGATGGGTTGGATCGGTTGGGAAGACCCAGAGCCACGTCGACAACTAGTCTGTTTGACTCATCCAGACATGCTGACTCTGTGGAGAGAGAGATTGATATAGAGTTTGATGAGAAGATGATCCAATAAGATAAGAAGAGAATGCCATGAAATGCATGATTCTCAAATGCACCTTTAAAATACTCTTTCAGAAATTTTGGAAAATCTTTTGTCTTTACATTTTGATTAATCAAAAGTGTCACCAAGTTTGTCTTGAGGTCTATTTCATAACTCGTAAGTAAGATATGTCAATAACATCACTAGCTATCATGCTTATGAAACTTGAAATTTGTGATCGGTTTGTTTTAAAACGTAGTTTTGCAATTTTCTCATATGCACTAGGTTTCATTTGACTTGATTTGAGGCGCATCACATTCATGTATTTTAGTAAAATATCATCAAAAAACACATTTTGATTTCATATTTTCACCTACTCCAGTTTAGTTATGGTTCATTTCAATTTGAGGCCCTAGTTATTTAGTCATATGATTTTGAAATAACTAGCTTATCCCCAATTTTAACATCGATATACTTATATCATGCATGTCGTAGAACTAGGATAAACTGATCTACAGGACATGATGAAAACAAGTTAATCCAAGGTGTGTATCACATTTTCACAAGAGCTATATCATGTAGTTTTATTCCTAAACAGGACATTTCAATACTAATGGCTTGCATGTCTACAAGATGATTCAAATTTGTAGAGGCCAAAAAGTATTAGAACATATTTGGAGCCAAATTCATGGAAATCATATCAATTTTGACATGCAAAAACAGAAACATAATTCCAAAACCCTAGAATGAAATGAAATGAAATGCAAGAATCAGGAGAGAAGAGAAGAAAACTAACCAAAGCAAAGGAAGGAGGAGAGGTACAGGAGCCAAAATCTGAAGCCGGACGAGAGGAGGTCGGATGGATGCCTTGGTCCGGTGAAGAGAAGAGAGGCTAGGTGAGAGAGAAGAAACAGAAGTGAGGAAAAAAAATAAGTTGATTTGGGGAAGAAGAAGAGATCAAAGGATTAAGTAACTGCCCAGGCGTGCACAGGCCGGACAGAGTCCTCTCGGGCTGGACAGAGTCCGGTATTGGCGGACAGAGTCTGGCACTGGGCGAACAAAGTCCGGACAGTTCAGACAAATTGCTGAATCTTCTGAATTTTTGAGATTTTTGCAATTTTGTTTCAAAAAGGAATTTAATTTCAGAATGAGCTCAAATATCATGTTAGGAATAGAGAAAGATAGCATTTATATGGATAAGAGTCAAAGAAAATCTTGATATGAGCCTCCAAGAGAGATTTTCGGGTAAAACGGGTAAAACAACCAGATTTTCACCAAATCTTCAATTCTCAATGAAACTTAGATTTTTATGAAATGTTTGGACTTGTATGAATTTGAAATACTATTTCAAGCAAAAACATGGAAGAAGATCTGGCTCAAATAGCTAAATTCACAAAATGCACATTTTGGGTATTTTGTGTCAAGAGTCGTTTTCGGGCGACCTAGGAAATGTGATAACTTGAAAACTATAGGTCTTTGGAGAAAAAGTTCAACACGAACTATCTTCGAGTGATTGAGCTCTAAGTGTTTCATGTAGAAAGTTTTTGTCAAAACTCAACCAATCTTAGTTTATAGAAATAAGTCATTTTAGTCCAAAACAAGATCTCGAAATCTTCAATTTTGTCAAAATTCTGCATTTTGGTTTGAAATCCTTTCTTTTCACTTTCAGAACCTTTGAGAACATATTTGAAATGTATTTATGAAAGTTTTGTGTTAATTTTGCACATTTTGAAAATTTTGAGCACTTTTTCACCTTTTTGATTCGGAAATGACTCTTTTAACAAAAGACATGCATAATTTTCATTTTTGTACACAATTTTTAGGGTATATAAGTATTCAATGAGCTTGAAGTTGCTCCCCCTTAATGTGTCATCCAAGTTTTGTTGAAAAGAGATAAAGAGGTGATCTTTTGGTCTTTTTCTTCAAAATAGGAAGTGATTAGCATAGATGCCTACATTACTTGTGTATATATATATATATATATATATATATATATATATATATATATATATATACATATGTATAAGTATAAGTATACGTACTAGATAAGATCATACTAAGGACCATTCCAAAACAAGCAAGAGATCAAATAATATTTGAAATGTCAATAACATTCAATTCATTTCTTAACTTGCTAAATCTTGACTCATCCAAGGGTTTAATGAATAGGTCTGCTAATTGATTGTCGATTGAAACATGACTAATCACTATATCCCTCTTTGATACACGATCCCTTAGGAAGTGATGTCTAATGTCAATGTGGTTAGTTCGAGAGTGTTGAACGGGATTGTTAGCAATTTTAATGGCACTCTCATTATCACATAAAAGTGGAACACAATTGACTTTTATGCCATAATCTAGCAAAGTTTGCTTCATCCATAATAGTTGTGCACAACAACTACCAGCCGAAACATATTCCGCATCGGCGGTTGAGAGTGCAACCGAATTTTGTTTCTTAGAAGTCCATGGGACTAATGATCTTCCTAGAAGTTGACATCCACCGAAAGTACTTTTTCTATCAATTTTACAACCGGCATAATCAGAATCTGAATATCCAAGAAGATCAAAACTAGTATTTTTAGGGTACCAAAGACCTATGTTTGGTGTATGTTTTAAATATCTAATTACTCTTTTTACTACAATCAAGTGACATTCTCTAGGGGCAGCTTGAAATCTAGCACACATGCATACACTAAACATAATGTCCGGTCTAGAAGCAATAAGGTATAATAAACTACCAATTATAGAACGATATAATTTAAGTTCCACCGGTTTACCTCCCTCGTCCATGTCCAAATAACCATTTGTACCTATGGGAGTCTTGATTGGCTTTGCATCCTCCATGCCAAATCTCTTGAGCAAATCCTTCACATATTTGCTTTGACTCACGAATATTCCTTCTTTGATTTGCTTAATTTGAAGTCCGAGGAAAAAACTTAATTCACCTATCATAAACATCTCAAATTCCTTTGACATGGTTTCACCAAAAACTTGACAAAGGGATTCAATAGTGAAACCAAAAATTATATCACCGACATAGATTTGACATACAAAGAAATCATCATTTATGATTTTGGTAAAGAGAGTTGTATCAATTTTTCCAACCTTAAAACCTTGTGAAATTAGAAAATTTCGCAATCGTTCATACCAAGCCCTAGGAGCTTGCTTAAGACCATAAAGGGCTTTTGAAAGTTTATAGACATGATTAGGATATTTTGAATCTTCAAAGCCCAGTGGTTTCTTTACAAATACAAGTTCCGAAATTTCACCATTTAAGAAGGCACTTTTAATATCCATTTGAAATAGTTTGATTTCAAAACTTGATGCAAATGCAAGTAAGATACGAATGGCTTCTAGTCAAGCCACGTGAGCAAAGGTTTCATCAAAATCTAATCCTTCAATTTGAGAATAACCTTGTGCTACCAATCTAGCTTTATTCCTTACAACTATGTCATTTTCATCTTGCTTATTTCGAAAGACCCATTTCGTACCAATTATATTGTGATCAAGAGATTTTTCTACAAGTTTCCAAACATTGTTTCTAGTAAAGTTGTTCAATTCCTCATGCATGGCATTTACCCAATCCGGGTCCGCTAGAGCTTCATCAATACATTTGGGCTCAAGACTGGAAATGAATGATGTGTGCTCACAAAAAGATGCGACTCTAGAGCGAGTTTAAACACCTTTACCAACATCACCTATTATTTGGTTGACGGGGTGATCCTTAGTGATGGTTTGATGAAGTCTTGGATTTTGCAATGCTTGATCTTCATTTTCCTTTATCTCCGGATTAAGATCAACTTGAGTAGCAGTCTCCGGAACCATAGGAGCTACTTCATTTTCTTGACCAGGTGACTTTGAATCTTCATCTTTAGGCTTGATGTCCCCAACCGTCATGTTCATAGCTTCTTGTAGTTCCTCATTTCCTACATTCTCAAGATTTTCATACTCTTCTTGAGAGCCATTAGTTTCGTCAAACTCAACATTACAAGTTTCCTCAATGCATTCGGTTATAGTGTTAAAAACACGATAAGCCTTGCTAGTTGATGAATATCCAACTAGAAAGCCCTCGTCAACACGCCTTTGAAACTTTCCAAGATGCATGCGTTTTTTAAGAATGTAACATTTGCAACCAAAAACTCGAAAATATGAAATATTTGGTTTTCTTCCAACAATTAGCTCGTAAGGAGTTTTGTTTAAAAGTGGATGAGTGTAAAGCCGATTTATAGCATAACAAGCAGTATTGACGGCCTCGGCCCAAAACCTAGTGGGGGTTTTATATTCATCCAACAAAATTCAAGCCATTTTGATTAATGTTCGATTTTTCCTTTCCACAACACCGTTTTGTTGAGGAGTATATGGCACGAAAAATTCATGTTTAATTCCAGATTCATCACAAAGCTCAATAAATTCCGAATTTTGAAACTTTCCACCATGATCACTTCGAAGTTTCTTAATGAAGAATTCAAATTCATTTTCAACACGCTTTGCAAATCTTTTAAAAACACTTGGAGCATCGAACGTATGATTTAAAAAGAAAATCCAAATAAATCGGGAGAAATAATCAACAATGACAAAGCAATATTGCTACCACCAATACTTTGAGTTTCGGATGGACCAAACAAGTCCATATGCAAAAGCTCAAGTGGTCTAGATGTTGATAAAACGTTTTTAGTGGGATGAGTACTAGCAACTTGTTTTCCCGCTTGACAAGCACTACAAAGTTTTTTCTTTTCAAACTTTACATCTTTCATTCCCAAAACCAAATCTCTTTTTAAAAGCTTGTTCAATTGATGCATCCCAACATGAGCCAAACGACGATGCCAAAGCCATCCCAAAGAATTTTTGGTGACCAAACAAGTTGAAATGCAAGAATCTTTTGAACCGAAATCCACCAAGTACAAATCTCCATATCGAAAACCTTTCAACACTAGAGATTTGTCTTCTAAGCTTTCAATGGTAACTCCATTTGGTTCAAAAATGCATCGAAGACCCAAATCACAAATTTTTGCAACTGAAAGCAAATTGAAGTTCAAGGATTCAACAAGTAATACGTTTGAGATGGAAAGGTTGTTAGTGATCGCAACTTTACCTAATCCAATTACCTTTCCTTTGCTATTATCACCAAACGTGATTTTGTCTATGTCATTGCAACCATTCTCAAAAGAGGAGAAATGATTTCCATCACCGGTCATGTGTTGAGTGCACCCGCTATCAAGCACCCAATGCCTCCCACCGGTCTTGTAGTTCACTTAAAAGAAATGTTAGACGCTTTTAGGTACCCAAACTTGTTTGGGTCCTTGGAAGTTAGCAACAAGAGTTTTTGGAACCCAAATCCTCTTTTTATGTTTATTTAGGTAAGGTATACCAATAAATTTAGCAATCACCTTTCCATACTTATTGTTCTTAAGCATGTAATGGGAGTGAGACTCATTTTCTTTAGCTCTAGAAGTTGAGGGACAATTATTTGGTAAATGATTTACATCATGGCATTTGTGACAAAACATATTAGTAGCCTTAACAAAAGTCACTTTAGTACACAACTTTTTTCTTTTGTTTGGTTTATATCCTAAACCTTCTTTCCTAAATGAACATCGCTGCTCACTAAGAAGTTTGTCTAGGATTTCTTTTCCTTTAAAGCATCCTAGATTTAACTTTTCCACTTGTGCTTTGAGTTCTAAATTTTTCAAAATCAAATTTGAATCATTACCAACAATTACATCACAAGCATTTTCATGATTAATTTCTAAATCATTACAAGTAGCTGATTTTGAATGAGAAACAATATGAGGTGATTCATCTAGAATATCACAAGTAATTTCTATATCACTAGTTTGTTTGGAATCAATAATTTCCTTAACTAGAAGTGCCTCATGTGAGTCATTTAGTTCAGCATATAAATCACTAAGTGTTGAGTATTCCTTTTTAAGCGTTTTATTTTCCTTAGTCAACCTACCTTGTGCCTCATCTAATTCCATAACCATATCAACAAGTTCCTCATAAGAAGATTCAGGATCCAATACCTTTGCATCATCACTTGCCATAAGACAAAATGATGACTCATTTTTGAAAGGAGAGGCCTTTCCAATAGCAATTCCCGCCATCTTCTTGGGAGTTGATGGAACTTCATCATCTGAGTCGGACTCATCCGATCCGGAGTACCATTCACCGATATAAGCTTGGCCCTTGCCTCTATTGTTCTAGAGCTTCTTAAAAAATTTCTTTTTGCCATTTGAGCCTTCATCGTCATATTTCCTTTCTTATGATCTTTGATGATCACTCTTCTTGTTTGGACATCTTGAAGCAAAATGTCCCTTCTCATGACACTCATAGCATGTAATGTTCTTAAATCCGGTTTTCTTGTGTGGTCCTCGCCTCTTTTCAAAATCAAACCCTTTCTTGTTGATTTTATGTAGGAGCTTTCGGGTCTTTCTCACAAGGAGAGCTAGATCACCATCGGATCCATCATCTGAGCTATCCTCCTTGGCCTCTTCGACGTTGGCCTTAAAAGCCAAAATTTTCTTCGTCGATCCGGAGGCTTCCGCAATTCCTTTCTTCTCCACCTTTTGCATTTCATGGGTAATGAGAGTACCCAAGAGCTCGGTTGGAGTTATAGATGTGAGGTCACCATTGATAAGCACTGTCACAATTGTGTCAAAGCTCGTTGGTAAAATCATAAGCATTTTACGCACAATATCAATGTCTTCAAATTTTGTACCTAAACCTTTAAAATCATTGATTAAAAGGTTAAGTCGAGTGAACATATTACTCACGTTTTCAGTTTCAAGCATGAGGAAAGAATTGTATTATCTAATTAATTTAATTAGCTTAGCTTCCTTAACCTTAGAGGTACCTTCATGAATTACTTCTAAGGTTTTCCACATTTCATATGACGTGTCAAGATTACTAATGCGGTTGAACTCATTTAAATCTAGTCCATTAAATATAGCTTTTTTGCTTGAGCATTTGCTTGGAGATTTTTTGTTTCTAGAGGTGTAAGATTCTCTAAATCAACGGAAGCTCAAAATCCGTCTCTAGTGACCCTCCAAAGATCAAGACTAATGGACTCAAGATAAATCACCATCCTAATTTTCTAATAACAATAATTTTCACCCTTAAAGAAGGGGACCTTTCCATTATAGTTTTCTTTGATCGACGACATCCTCTCTCTAGACGGTTAAGTCCTAAAAGGAGAGACCTAGGGCTCTGATACCACGTGTGATCGAAGGATGCTGACTAGAGGGGGGGTGAATAGGCTGTTTTTCTAATTTTAATTTTGATTGAATAATTTAAGACCTAAATTGAAATATCAATTCACAAATGATATAGATGATGACACAAATTAAGTATTGCAATACTAGAGGGACAAAAGCAATATTTCAATTTCTAGAAGTATGAAGCAAGTAATAGAAGTAACCGAAAGAGATCGAACTTTTCCCGAGGTATCAGAAATTTGCCGATTTCCACTAATCCTCGTTGAAACACTTTTCACTAGAGCTTTTGCTTCGATTCCACTAGAGGTAGCCCTTCTCCTCTCCGGATAGACAAGGTCCGAGCCTTTACACCCAATCGTCGGGTCTCTCCGACACACACCGTCGATGGAGAGATCGCCGAACCTTCCGGGTCGTCTAGGTGCCGGCAATCACCAAGAGTAATAAGCCTAGCACTTCACTTGATCAAACATGTGGGACCCTCATTTGAGGATTCCAGTGGCAATCGCCCAGGTGGATTGCACTCAGAAAAGGCACATTACAGCTCACAACAACAAGATGCATTATATGAAAATGCGAGTAATTAAAAACAAGTGCTGATCACAAGGACCAACATTACAATAACTTAGCGCCGAAGTGACGCATTTAATTGTTAGTACAAATTAAGGAGTTTTCGACACAAAGGTCGGCACAAAATAAAACAGCAACGATAAACAAAAGGACTCCTTCAGTCTTCTTTCTCTGCAGCGGCGGTATTGCATGGGCCTTCTCCACATCGAACTCCACCTTGGTGCATAACCCTTTAACCAGATGGGTCCTCAGTTTCTTCTTCTTGTTCCACATTGGGTTCAAGACCATAAGATTCAGGGTCGGCGAATCCTTCCTCTAAATTTGTTTGTAAAAGCAAGGGTGAGCACATTGTCCACATGGTGCTCAACAAGTCCAAGTAACAATGCATAAATATATAGATGATGGGGAATTTCTCAAAGAACAGCTCTTTGGCTCTGTGTATAAATATATATGATAGATTTTCACATGTAGCCTTAAAGAAAGGTCTTTATTCTCGAAAGCGGGGCTTTTGAAATCCTAAGCTAGATTTTCAGAAATGTTGTGTGTGGCGGTCTTTCATGAGTCACCACTTTACTCAGATTTTGTGAAAAACTTCCAAAAGCTACTTGTGCTGCATCGACGTGAATAGGATTCACAGCGCGCAGACTCCATGACCTGGGAGCTCAGAGTATCCGATACTTTTTAAACTTTGCAAAGGTGTACCACCTTAATCCACCAATCATTCGGCTTTCAAGTCGGATCAGCTTCATGCGACTTTTACGCACGTGACAAGGCCGAGATGACACAACAATTTACAGTCCTAGTATTAACCATTTCCCTGCCCGGTAAATAGACAGTTAAGTCTCAAGTACCGTTGTGGGTCCTCCCCACTGCCTTACTTCCTAGCCTGGGCCTATGTTCTCGCAAGACACATAGCCTCCCTTGATTACAGTCGCGCACGACTTAATCTGGCTTAGGGCGTCTTCCTTCTTTCCACCTTTTCCTCTCATGATTTTTCTGAACTCACATCACTCATGGCCTTCTGCGGCCCACCAGTTCTCGCAAGAAACTGGACCGACAACCATTGCAGGGAAAAGCTAACACTAAAGAAAGCTACTAAGTTGCGCCCGTCCCATAAACAGGCAGGTGGTTGGTACGTTTTTCATGCCGCATAGAAGCACAACACAAGGTTCTAGTCCTTATGAATCTTTAGTGAGGAGTCTTTCACATTCCCAGTGCGCACACAGCACCATCCAATCAAACCGTCCTCACTATCGATTCCAATCACATTTTCTTTCACAAAAAGGGGGTTTTGAACATGCTTTTCTCATATGTGACCATTCAACATTTATCATATAATCTTTAAGCATAGCATAGCCCAAGCATGATAATCTAGGGTGACAAGGGTGCAGGGATATTCAATGTCAAAAGGGGCTTTACAATCATTTAGGTCATATCTAGTCATCTTTATTGAAATATAACTCTTATTTGCATCTAAGGCATGCATATACTTGAAAACGGTTAACATACTTCATTTCAAAATAGTAGGCTAGACATGATCAAGGGATTGAGACTTGCCTTGCAGTGACGGGTCTAGCTGCTCAAATGAATCTTCAGGGATCTCCTCTGCTCCTTCAACGTCTGGTTTCACGACGGGTACAAGCAACACACACACACTATATAAGCACACAAGCACTAGAAAATAATGCGTAAATACATCATGCATGCAGGGGAATTGGTTTAGACAAGGTCACTTGACATTGGTTGAAGAGATGGGTTCAAAGGGCTTGAATGTCGAGGGGCTGACATTCGACTCATGGCTCGACGTTGCCCTAAATCGGTCCTAGGTTTGTTTTCTGGAGATGTGATAGTAGGGAATATTGTAGAACATGGCTCAAAAGGCTTAGTGGACAAAGTGGCACTTCAATTGCTCAAAAGAAACAAGTCTAAATCATCCAATGCCACAGGTGGACATGCACTGACATAGTGTTTGACATGGCCAGAAACTAGGGCATTGCATAACTTTTGACTCAGAGCTCCAATTGATGTACAACTTTGTCCAGGGTTTAGGCATTGATGTCAGCTACAAAACTCTCAACAGGCTCAAGGGCTGAAAGTGGCCGGAGGGTGGCCAAATCCGGTGAGCAAACACGGTGGCCTGGACATGAACTGAGCCACTGGACAGCAACCTTGGCATGGCTATAACTTTTGATTCAGGTCGATTCAGAGGTCGGGCTAGTAGACAAAATTACTCAGGGGATTGAGATCTATCTAAATGACAAGGTGAGTGAGGCTAGATCGGCCGGGGATAAATTCCGGCGACCGGCGCTGGAGAAGACAACCTCCAGATTGGGCGTTTCTGTTCTAAAGGGTTTGAGCTCGATTCCTTGCTCAGGGAGTGAGAGGGTGAGGTGAGGGATCTATTTGTGGGGTTGAATCGGCCGGAGGGTGGCCGGAGAAGCTTGGCGACGAGGACCAGCTCACTGGTGGCGCGCAAACTCCGGAAAAGCCATGACTGTTGCTCAAATTTGAAATCTAAGCTTACAGGCTTGCTCAAATGGGTGTACTGGTCAATTCCTATCACTGGCACGAAGGCCAATTCGGGCTAAATCGCTAGGCATTGCGGGAACAGGGGTTTTTAAGTTTTCCGGTGATTGCCGGCGTTGAGGTGCGCCGGGGACCAATTAACGGCTATGAAACGTAGAGAGAGGTGTAGGGAGCTTACTGGTGGCGTTGGTTTGGAGGGGGAAGCTTCGGGCGAGGCTGGCGCCGTGAGCTTCAACGGTTGCTCGCCGGGGAAGATGAGCTTCGCGGCGGCGCTGGAGAACTCGGATGCTCTCGGGTGAGGGAAGCTAAAGCTTACAATGCAGGTGGTGTGAGGCAATGCTGGGCAAGGGATGGGGCTTTTATAGCCGTGGGTGAAGCTCTCGGGAGCAGCAGCAATCGCCGGGGATATCTTCTTCTGACGCCGGGACGGTCATCGAGGTATTTCGGGACACGGCGGGGCTCTGCCAGAGGCGGTGAATCGCGGGGAAGCAGGATTCGGTCAGGAGGTGGTGGCGAAGATCTTCGGGATGGCAGCCAAGTGGCATAAAGCTCCTGGCAGCAGCAGCAGCAGCAGCACGCGCGCGCGAGGAAGACGATGGCACGGTGGGGCTTGAGCGCTCCACGGTGGCGGTACAGGTGCGCACGGCTGGGGGCTACGTGGCCGTGAGGTGGCAGCGCGAGGGGCTTCGCCGGCGACGAGTTCAACGGTGCGGCAAAGCGGCGGGGCGCTGGTCGAACGAGCACTGGACGCGGTCGTGCACGCGGTCTCCTGGTCGTGGTCGAAGAAAAGGCCAGGGGCTTATTTGCAAGGCTTTGGACTGAAACGCGAAGGTTTTGGCTCGGGAATTTGGGCCTAATTGCAATTCTGAAGATCTGAAGGGCTGATTTGGATTCTGATTTTGCAGATGAGTGCTACTAAATGTCTTGGACTCATCTAGCAGGAAAAATGATGAAATCCGATAACATCTGGTGGTTTTGACAAAATTTGAAAACAGGGTAATTAGGGTAAATAGGGTTTGAACTTTTGTCGAGGCTAAAACTAGGGTTTTGGTCGAGATTCTGGAATTCTTCCAGAAGGGAAAAATGTTCAGAAAAATGAAAGAATGGTTATCACTTGATCAGATTTGGATTTTGAGGTGATCTGGGACTTTTAGCCTTTTTGGGTTTTCTGAAACTTCTGAAAAGGACTAAATTGAAACACCTTTGGACTGAAATGTGAAAACGATCTGGTCAATGAAGTTTAGCAGCCAACTTTTTGGGTTAGGGTAGTGGCATACCCAAGATCAAGATAGGGTTAAAATATCAGGGTTTCCAAAGAAGGTATGCTGATTCGTAAGCAGAAAAGATAGTCAAAAACTGGGGTGTTACAAAACACAAAGCTTGAAAAACAAGAATGCAAGTGCAAATGACTCAATTGCAAACTTTACTCAATTTTCTCTCAACAACTTTGCTCAAAGATTTGCTTCAAATGCAAGAGAGTATGTGTGAGAGGTTTTGGCAACTTTAGCACAGAGTTTTGGAGATGAATAAGTTGCATATGGCTGCCAAAGTCGAAACAATATATATAGCTTCAGAGAAAATAGCTGTTTGCAAGAACCAGGGCGAAAGTTGTACAGGCCGGACATTGTTCGGCCATTTCAGACAATGTCCGGACAGTACAACTTAATAGTGACCGTTACTCACATAGCACGAAGTGTCAGTTACCATTTTAATATTTTTGTGAAGGCCGGACGAAAGATATTTGTCCGGACATAAACTCCGGACAGATGGATATGTCTCTGTTAACACTCACATTTAACAGCTCACAAAAAATATACAGGCCGGACGAGAGATATTTGTCCGGACATAAACCCCGGACAGATAGATATGTCTCTGTTGACACTCAAATTCCACATCGGACAATGTCCGGCACGTCCCGGACAAAAGCCCCCGGACGGATTCATTTGTCTCTGGTGTTTGCAACGAAACTGTCACAAGAAATGTACTGGCCAGACATTGTCCGGCCATTTCGAACAATGTCCGGCCTTCAGCGGACAGATGCACTGGACAGATATATTTGTCTCTGGTTTAGTTTTGAAAATGCTGAGATAATTTTGTATTGGCCGGACATTGTCCGGCCATCACAGACAATGTCCAGCCAGTTCAAAACGAAAACAGAACTTCCCAATTTTGCTCAAATTTGATTTTTGAGTAGATGCAAATGCAATTTTGTTTTCAAAACACAAAGTTTGATCAAGTAACTTGTACTGAGACCCCTCTTAATAGTACGACCATCTTAAACTAGAAAATTTCAAAAGAAAAGAGCACATATTACACGGTATTTTGCCCTTATACAGAGTTGCATCGTTGAGTGTGCTTCGAGAGATCTTGACGATCGATCTTCATTCTTCACTTTTGAGTGGTTTCCATCACCCCTTAACCTAAATCTCATTGACAAAGATTAGTTGCGTGTACTCCGGATGTCATTAATCACCAAAATCCGAATTAGGACTCAAGACTCAACAACCTTGCCCAAGGATGAAATCGAGAGTGATCGGTTGGTTCGAAAAGCGCGCTTATACAAACTCATAGAAGGGATTTTGTACAGGAAGGGTACTTAAGGAGTATTTATGCGCTGTATATCTCGAGAGGAAGGCAAGTACCTCTTGAAATAAATTCATGACGGTGTATGTGGTGCACACACGTCATTTCCTACACTGGTCGGAAAAGCTTTCCGACAAGGTTTTTACTAGCCTTCGGCACTTGATGATGCCAAGAATCTAGTAAAAACATGCACACAGTGTCAGTTTCACGCGAGACAGGTTCATCAGCCCGCATATACCTTACAAACTATCCCTCTAACATGGCATTTCGTGGTTTGGGGAATAGATATTGTAGGTCCTATACCCCAAGCGATCAATGGGTACAAGTTCCTATTCGTAGCCATTGACACGTTTACAAAATGGATTGAGGTTGAACTAGTCCGCAACGTTACCGCTGCTGCGGCAAAGAAGTTATTCCACAAGAACATTGTTACTCAATTTGGTGTTCCAAGTCGTCTCATTACCGATAACGGTTCCCAATTTGTTAGTGGTCTTTTCCTGAACTATTACGACAATATAGGAACCAAAGTGTGCTTTGTTTCTGTAGCTCATCCACAGAGTAATGGCGCTGTTGAACGTGCCAATGGGCAGATATTACAAGGCATAAAGAAACGTGTTTTTGATCGCCTTAAGATGCGCTCGGGGGCTTGGGTAGATGAGCTCTACTCCTTTCTATGGGCACTACGCACTACTTGTAGTCGGGCTACAGGTGAGACATCTTTCCAAATTGGTATATGGCGCTGAGACTGTATTACCCATAGAGATTCGTATTGGTTCTGTTCGGGTAAATCAAGTCGATCAGACTGACCAACTGAACAACGTACCCAAGATATAACCCTCCTCGAGAAAAACGTGATCGGGCGCTGATCAAATCAGCAGTATATTTACAAGTTTTACGTAAATATCATAGCAAAAGGGTGCGGCCGCGTAGTCTTCACATGGGCAACCTGGTTTTGCGGAAAATACAAAACCAGTCTAACAGCAACAAATTCTCTCCTCAGTGGGAAGGCCCCTATACTGTAATATCAGTACCGCGGCCAGGATCGGCCCGATTAGCTATGGAGGATGGGAGGATCTTGAATAATACTTTGAACGTAGATCAATTACACAAGTTCTACGTGTAAGTTCCTCATTTCTTTTATCCTTTTCAATTAGCATGATTTGTTAAAAAATTGTGTGTATTCTTCTTCGAATTATGTTACGAGTTTTTTCTCTTTTGTCACACCCATACCAAGCTATGCTTGGGGGGCTGATCGCCAAGTACCATCTTACCATAGTAACCTGATTGGATTCGCTGGCCGATCTCATGGTTGCATCCAGATAAAACATCCCAGAAATAAGTCATTTCTAAACGCATACGGGACTTACTGGCATGTTTCTGATCATTCGAGTGGTTTCCTGTTCGTAATAAGATTTGGTGCCGTATTGGGATCAGTATTGGTGCGATTAGGCGATCATATCTAGGTCGAGTCATTTCTTTGTAAAACGTTTCTAAACATATAAGAAACTCACTAGATATTTCTGATCGTCAAAAACCCATATTTTGCCTGAGATTATAATACTCGTCTTCAGTATGTACTATCTCAGGAGAGGGCTATGAGAATATGGTCATAACATAAAACGGAGTTAAATACATTTCTTTCAGTTAAAAACTTAAGGCATGTATTTGCATAGTATAAACTGTATATTTGCAGGTATTGGTGAGAAATAGAGGGGCATTGTTTATTACAATGATGCAGGGTAAGCCTAATTCCTTCAAGAGATCTTCGATAAGAGGTTTGACTTCTTCGGCTATGGCTTCGAATTGAGCATCACTTTCGAACTTGGCATCTCTCACCACTGGACCCAAATCCAGATTTGGGCCATGGTGAAGTCTTAATTTGCACAGAATGGCAGAGGCTACAGATCTTACGTTGGTCTTCATTGCCTCTTCTTGCCATCCTGTGTCTTTAGGGAGATATTCAAGAAGTGATTCAGCCTGAGCCACGACCAAGGTAGCTAACTCACTGAAGTTGGGGTTATCCTTCCGGGATTCAACCACATCAGCCTTGAGCAAAGTAGCCACCATCTTTAGCTTTTCGAAGGTATTTGATTGAGCACTGCTGCAAGCTGAAATCATTCCCTTTAGGGCTCCATTCTCTTCGCAGGCAGTGTTAATTTTTGAACTTTGAAGTTCGACGATCGCCCAAAGATCATCCTTCTCTTTTGAAAGGAGGCTTATTTGATCCTCTTGGATTGCATGAACACAATAATTGATTTTACGGCAGTTCGTGTAACGAAATAATTTCTTTTGGTCGGAGGTAAACTCACATGAAAGCTTTGATTGCACCTCATGAAGTTCCCTCTCTAGGGAAGAAAATCTCGCGGCTGCAGCTTCTTCCTGATTTTCCCGATCAGCCATGCTCTTGTTCAAGAAGGCATTTTCCCTGTGACAAGGAAGACGATAATTATACTTAGATAAGAGTTCAAGTTAATAATACGAGATGCATTACACTTACTGTTGTAGCCGGCTGATCTCCCATTGTGCGGCCTCAATGTGCTTCGCTAAAGCTTTGGACCTGGTTGCCACTCGGGTTAAATCCTGAAACACAGTAAGATATGGCTCTTGAGACTTGAACATTCCTAAGTATTAGCAATATTCAGAAGCGTTAAGAGAATCTTTACCTCTACAAAGTCACTAAATGAACTACTCTCAGGTTCAGCTACAAGTTGAACCCCGAAGTTTGTTTTATCCTTGGCAGCAGGGGCGATAAATGTTTTTTCTTGCTGATCTACCCCTGCGGTCAGGATTGCGGTTTCTACCCCTTGAGATTGGATGTATGCTATTATTTTCTCCACGATGGCTTGAGAGGTTTCCTCAGCCACGGGAGTGGGACCTGTCTCGCCCGCGATCTCCATGGTAGTTGATGCGCCAACAGTTGGTGGAATCGCCGGGGCAGTAGATACAAGGTCCCTACGAATGTTTCTTGTTGTTAGCGCAGAATTAACAGGGGATGGTATACTTACTTTATACGAAACCCTATCAAAGGTTTGGGTTTCGGAGATGAGCTCTGGGGAGAAAGAAGCCCACTGAGTGCCCCTGTTGAAGTATCATCGATGTTTGTCCTTGTTTTTCTTTTCTTGAACAGGACAGTGTATTTTTCTCCCTACATGTTCAAAATATAGTTGGTATATACAGGGAAGTAGAAATTTAAAGATTGTGAAGTCCTTACCACAACCGTCTCTTCGATAATCGGAGGAGGGGTTGCCAGTCCTAGGGTTTCTTGGTTCTCAGGATTGGGAGTTTCCTCCATGATCGCAAGATCATCTGTGGCCATGGGATCCTTTGCCGCCGTTTCCATCCCCGCTAGGAGGGAAAAGACCTTGGCAATGATAGGAGAGGATGACCTCTCTGGAACGTTGATCTTCAGAGGGTCAGAAGCTTTCCTCTTTCGGTGGGTGAGAGGAACTTCGTCTTTCTCATCCTCGCTCCCCTTACCCTTTACAACTAAGACGTAATTCCTATTCGCACTTGGGAGTACAGGAGACACAGAAAATCTTACCACAGTATTTTTTGCGGTTGTTGTTTTCTTTTTTGAAGAAACCCCTCCTAGGATTTTCTTGGGTTTTTCAGGAGCTGGCTCCTTCACCTTCTTCTTCAAAGGGGTTCTCTTTGTCCTCTTTGCCAATGACCCCCTAGAGGGTCCAGCGTTGTCACCAGGATGCTTCGTCCCGGTAATTCGTCCCTTCAGCAGCTGTATCATAACACAATACTTGGTTTGGCGATCCAAATCAATATACGACTTCAAACAAGTTCTATGGAAAAGGTCATACCTTTTGACGTTCTTGTTTTAGATCGTCGCTGCTGTTTATTAAGCTCTGAGGACGGGGTGATCCTTGAGCTCCCTCTGTTCTGGCATTATAAGACCGCAGAAGGCTATTTGTCCTTTTCTCGATCTCGGACAACGATAAAACTGCATCACAAAATTGCAAATTACAGGGTATAATGTTTTTTATCGATAAAAATGCATATTTTGTAGACTAGAGGACATACCTGTATTATAATCCAGGGTACCATCTGTCATAGATTCTATTTCCCAAGCAGGGTGTTCCCTCTTCCGCAGGAGGCTCACCCTATTCTTCACAAAGTCGCGGATGATATCCCGTGCTGTCAATCCCTGACGGACTAGGTGAAGAATCACTTGGGCCTGCTTCTTCAGATCTGAATCAAGAGCAGGAACAGTATCCATTTCGCTGCTCTTCTCTGGTCGATTATTCTCGAACCAGAGGCTTCTTTCTGAAGGCGGAGTGCAGTAGAACCATTTGTGGTGCCAAAAGTGCACTGAATCCCGCAGAGGAAGAAAAGGGTACTCTTTCTTCTCCCTTATGCGGAAATACATGTAGCCCGCGGCATTGGTACTTTTTGACCATGCCGAGTAGTAGAAATGTCGGAAGAGATCCACATTGGGCATCACTCCGACGAAAGTCTCGCACAAATGTTGGAAGATCGCCAAAATTAATATGGCATTGGGGTGCAGATTCACCAACTCCAAACTATAGTGCGCCAGAACTTCTTGCAGGAACTTGCTCTCAGGGAATCGAAACCCATAGTGCAAGAAATCTTCAAAAATCACCAGCTCGTTCTATTGGACGACTGGGGTTTCTTGGTTGTTCTCCGCTGACCGCCAGTTGATTAGTAGCCGCGAGGGAAGGATCTCCTCTTTCTCGAGCGTTAGCAGGCTCTCTTCGTCATGATGGATCGATCGGCTCCAGGACGCCATTGATGGTGAGGTCACTAGAAAAAGGCTACAGCTTTGGAAACAAAGGGAGCAAGGTGTGAGAAAGAGGGTTTTGTGCGGCGAGAATGGCTAAAGCGAACAAGAGTTTTGGCTGTGAAACTTCTCCAATAAGCTATCTCTTCCTTTTATATGCCCAAGACAATTCCTCGTCAAGCGCATTTTTTAATGATTTCCCATAACGGGTGTCTTCCTTGTTGAAACCCATTATTATATTACGTACCTTGTTTGTGAATTTGAAACAAAATGTATTTGTCTCTAGTAAATCATTTTATTTCACATTCGGGGGCTATGGGACATTTGCGGGAAATTAAAAAAAAATTTGGCACGGTCATAATCCTAAAAGAAAGGATTCTTGCGAAACATATGATTGCAAAGCAGTTTTTCGACTTCAGTGTTAAGTGTGGCCTCAACATTAATTTGAGACCGAGGTCCGAATTCGGTTTCGGACAAAAGGCATATTCTCTGTGTATGTTCTAATCACAGATGTATTTTCCTGGCATCACTTTTCACACAGAAAGTATCATTTTGATCATTATCAGTCATACATGATCATTCAAAAAGCTAGATGGATAAGGAAAAGAAATTTTATTTCTTACAATCCTTGCATACATAAGGGATACAGGCGACCAAAGCATCAACCTAATCCGAAAGCAATTTACAAAGTTCTCCTAGAGTCGTATTGGCATCAGTAGGATCTATACTGGCTACCCCAAGAGAACTAGCAACCGCTCTAAGCCTATCTACATCATCTCTCAGCAAAGGAGTGCAGCTATTCCTTATTGTAGCTGAGAGTTCTCGCTGCTGTCGAGCATAATCTCTCTCCAACCGGAACCTATGCGCCTCTTCGCGGGAGCCATCATAACATTCTGCCAAATGCAGAATAGCCGAAGACATCTCCTCAGTGCGCTTCTTCAGAGTCTCTTTTTCTTTTTGGAGAGTTCGGCACAAGGCTACTCTCTCACCAAAAAGGCCCTGGACCTCAGCAAGCTGATCGCTGAGGGACCTAGAAGCCCTTGCCTCCTACATTTATGTCTACATGGGTTAGTTTTGACCAGAAAACGTAATTGGAAGAACAAAATGGAGGTCATTACCTGAGACGCAGAGGAGAAAGCCAGGCTTTGGGGTAGATTTAGGCGTGGGAGTGGGATATTTTCACCACAAAGTTGATCACCCGACAAAAGCTGATGATCCAAAGAAGGTGTATCATCTGGTCGCGGCGATGTGAGACTTCCTCTAAGAAAAGGAAGGTTTGAAGGATTGTTGTGGATCCCCAAAGGTGGAGATGAAGATGCAACTAGATAAGTTGCTGGGGCCGAAGTGAAGGGTAATGTGACAACCCAGGTCTCAGTCCCCTTTAGCGATTTTGATGCAATTCCACTGGAGGATCCTTCGTCATTCTTCGTTTTCTTCTTTGGAGGAACCAGTTCCTCGAACGCCTGTGGAATTTCAAAACGCACTGCTTTGAAAAAGATCAGGATGTAAAAGAAAAGTTTACAACTAGAATTTCAGTGAAGATTTACCTTCTGGGATTCTTGGTCAAAATCAGATATACTTCTTTTTCTCCCTCATCACTCTCAATCTCAATAATGTTCTTGGAGCCTTGGTTTGTCATTGAGGCAAGAACAGAAGAGGGAGGATGGAACAAGAGAGAAGTAACTTTGAAAGACTTAGCCACGAATTTGTGATTCTTAAGAAATGAGAGGCTCTGCTATTTATAGAACCAAAGGTGACGATTCACTTGCGCAGGTGCCTCGAGGTTTTAAAAGCGCATTACTGGCTCTCCAAGTCAATAAATTCATGATTACCTGTCAAGAAAAACTTAGTCTTTCTTGGGAAATAAACCAGTACACAACGGAACAGTACCAGTTGAGGAAGTTGAAGCGTCGGGTTCATAATTCGATAAAAATTAAATTTGAAGTAAATAAGCCTCTTCATTTTCTTCAAATTTGGGGGCTAGCTGACGAGGATTATTACCCGACCTAGTTAGATTAACACATGTTCAAGTCAGATTGAATTCAATATATGTCTATGAGTTTGTGTCTTAAGTAGCCACTATGGTCGCCGAAGGACACAAAGTCATTCTATGATCGCAGCCTTTGCACGATTATTAGACCGCAGACAATGCGCGGTCAGAAGGCCGCAGACACTGCACAGTCAGAGGGTCGCTGACTGTACGCGACCAGGGTAATTCGGGGGTACTTGAGTCTTTACCAAGCACATTCCCAGGATTGAGATAACTTCTCCCACGTATGAAAACAACCGTCAGGAGGTTAGCATGTGCAGTTATCCACATGTACGTAACCGGCTAAGGAGATGAGTGCGATTACATGAACTCCACCGAAGCAACCGTCCAGAACCGCTTCGCATTGGCGCCCTTTAATTCAGTATAAAAGGATGATCGGTGCACGATCTAAGGGGCGGTTAACAATCAAGACAACGAGTCAACAAAGCTTGAAGACTTAGATATAGATAGATAGACAAAAATATAGAAGAGATCATCTCCTGTGATAATCTCTTCTCCCTGTAAACATTTCTACCATATATAATAAAATCAAAACAGGACGTAGGGCTATTACTCCCACCATCGAGGGGCCAAACCTGTATAAATTCTCGTGTCTTTTTCGACATCACTTATCATATCTTCCCTGAGGAACATCCTGAAAGGTCTCACAACTCACAAATCTACGTAAGATCGACATAGGACCCCGAGTCCAAATCGTCGACACATGTGGACAGTAAAATGATATGAATACGACCAGTAAATTTATCATTACAGTATGTAAACAGAAAAACGTGATATCTAATAATATAGTAAAGTGAAACTAATATGATAGTAAATGTATATATACGACCAGTAAATCCACGGGACTGAAAATATTTTGTTTAGATATCGACTAATGTAGATGGTGGACTGTAAAGTAACACTGATATGATAATAAACTAATATGATTTCAGTTCTTATTTTTTAGGCGGTTCCTATTTTTTAGGAATAGTGTGCGGTTGTAACAAATCAGGATATGGGTTCCTATTTTTTAGGAATGATAAAGCGGTTTGACCAGTTTTCTGCCATCTATGTTAGTTATTACTGTCAATAAAATTTCAATCTCGATGCACGATCTAACAATATAGAAGGTGGATATAGAATAATTATTCTATTGATGAGTGTAGAATATATATATTACTTATTAATGTTATGATAATTTTGTCACTACTATATAGAATTTCTATTAGTTCTTTTAACTCATAGCATATTAATTATTTTTTGTTATTAATGTAAATTTTCTTATTTTATATATGGGGTGGGGTGGGGTGGGGTGGGGTGGGGTGGGGTGGGGTGGGGTGGGTGTGGGTGTAGGTGGACTTACTATGACAAGGAGTAACTGTGACAAACTATCCAATCTTCCATCCACCTAGAGATGAGTACTCTTCATCTCATAGAATTCAAACAAATATATTATAAAGATAGATTATATCTTTGTATTTGTAAGTTCAATCCAATCATTGGCTAGATGTTTGACTTTATATAACTGATAGAGATAGATTATATTACGTACAAATTGGAAATTGTTGTGTGAGGGGGAAACTGTTTTAGCTTTTCATGAGTAGCCATCCTTAGATCTTATGGTTGTTGATGAATACTGATTATCAAATTTGATTAATGATTTTTATGTACGGAAATGCTAAAGTATGGTAGATTGTTTGATGCCCTTCGAATAACACATGCGAGAGCTGTTGGATGGTTCTCGAGCAACGAATAAGATTTTTCTAATTTTCTATTTTGTACTTGACATCTTTGGTTTCAAGTTTCATCATTGATTTCAGATTTCAACAAATAAAATCACGTTTCGTGTTTCCAGTCTCTGGTTTCAGTATGGTCTATATTTCTTTCAACTATAAAATTATAGGTTTCAGTTCATTAAAAATTTCATGGCTTCAGATTGCATAGTTTATGGTTTCATGGTTTCAAGTTTTAGTTTGTCGTAAGTTCATGGTTTCAAATTTTTAGTTTGTTCCATGTTTCATAGTTTCATATTTCATGGTTTCAAGTTTTAGTTCCATAATACAATGTGTAAATTAGTATAGGACATCCGATTTGCTTACATTGGATGACCAGAACATGTGCTATTGTGATCCAACACTATAGACGCATGTAGAGTAGGTGCGCTCTTTTATATATATATTTTTAGCATCATATATATTTTTTAGGGATACCATACATTATTTGTAGGGGTATCATACATTATTTTTTATGAGTACCATGTATTATTTTGGGGTACCATGTCTTATTTTTAGGAGTACTATCACCATGTATTATTTTTTAAATTTTTTTTAAAAAAGTTCGAGAATACAATAAATTAGTTTCTAGGTATGAATACATCATCCCACTTGGCCTAAGAACGGGCAACATCCATCATCCTAGTTGGCCCAAGAACACTTGGTGCACAACACGCGTGCTAATACCCAGCCGAGAAGACAAGACCGAGAAGGTGCCACATCCAAGAGAAAACCAAAAAAATACCAATTTGAATTTTGAAGTACTAACAGAATCAAGTTTTAAAATAAACTTTAGATTTCTTTTTGAACCAGTTAGGAGGTACATTCAGTTTTCCTAAAATTATAGGATCTACCAAACCCAAATGCTAGTTCAATACATAACTCAAAAGCCCTCACAACAAACCACCAAGTGTGTAATTTCAGATCCACTTTTTTCTCATCTAGAAGTTCAAGAGATTTTTCTTAAAAATATTTAACAGGACGACATTGTGGTCCATTAATCCATCAAAACTTGCAGAAACCCTTAAACAAAGACTAACATTAAAAATCAAACACGACTAAAAAAAATAGAACATCCATGAGCAGAGTTGCAAGCATCCCATAATCCCATGAAGCCTATTCCCATATTCTCAATCTCTGATCACATGATATGCGACATTTGAAACCCCCAAAAATGCAATTTTTCTATCACAAGTCCCAAATGAAACTGCCTCAAGAACACTGCTTGGATCACATGGACAACCTAACAGTGCATCCAAACCCAAAAGCATCAACCAAATCATTCATCAAGTGTGTAATTGTGGGGCCCCTAGACCCAGGTCCTCAACTGACCTAGGTTAGAGACTCTACATTAGCCTAGCCGCCTCTCAGGCATTACCCTCGAGCGCGCGCAACTGAACTGTTGTAAATTTTTTCTACAACTGTGGTACAGAAATATGGAACCAAACTAAATGTTATCGATTGCTTGTAGTGTTGCCACTTGTTGTCTCCTCCTTTGCATGTTAACAGTATCATGTGGGGTAGGTTTAGTGTACCATTTAAGTTAAGAGTCCACCAGCATCTCTCTTTTATGCAAGCTGTGTAAAAAGCTAGCAAGGGTGAGTACTTTGGTACTCAACAAATCAAGGTAATAAGAAATAGAATAACATGTCTACCTAATCATCAACAAGGTTATATAAGACATCTTTTAATTCCTCTTTTCAACAACAAAACCATCATTTTTAATGAAATCTATTGCTATTATTAACATGGATAAACTACCATCGTCGCCACTCCTATCCTGGGAGTCAAACTAAATATTCACATCTTTTTAACTCCGCAAAGATATACATCTTTACCCACAGAAACCCTTAACCAACCTACTAGCTAGCCATACTACACTTCTTTAAGTGCGTGGGCTCGGTTAAGAGAACAAAACTTTTTACCTAACTATGCGCTTAACCTCTACATGGCATGAGGGTTTATCATGCCATTGTAGCTGATTTTACTACTCCACCCTTGTACACTTGCAGACCGCTCCTGCAATGTCATTCACATACACTCGCAAACTGCTCCTACAATGTTTTATTCATCCACTCAAATAATATACTCCCGTCTTATCATATGCAATGCACCCATTGTGGAGGTAAGTTTCTGGATAAATTAGTCAACTCTGCCTGTCCCATACAAGATTTGTCGTAGTACATAGGGATGACGGAAGAAACCAACAGTCAGTTGGTGAAATCTTAAATATTACTCTTCATGTAGAATAGCTCAGTCGTGCCCAAACATTACAACACATCCCTGAGATCCTCCGCCTCTCCAGATAAATAGAATATGGTTGCTCCATCAACCGACAATTCGATAGACTGAACATTTTTTTTATCTCTATCCTCATTCTAGACTCCTCAATAATTGGATTTAAATTTAAAATATAGGTTTTCTCAGTTGTAACATCAATCTTATCATAGTTTTCATATACAATATAAAAATATCAAACACAATTTTTATAATATAATCAATAGAAGTCGACTTGCCTAGTTCGAAGACCAAAGTCCTCATCATAGCTTGGCTACTCCCAGTGGGCATGAAGACGTGGATCCATGCAATAACTTCGAACTTCTAGACTTATGATATTAAAATAAGTTGAGTGCCACGGATCCAACTTCTAATCTTGGTCATTCAGTGGTTCTAAATCATCTACCTAAAAGAAATCCGTCAGTTGGTAATGTCGAGGGATTGCCCCAGCAAGTAGATTTGTTTGTTAAGTAGTAGAACACATGTGCGCTGATCCTAATGAAGAGAAATTATAACGCAAAGAGATTTTCACAGGTTTGGGTGGAACGGATCCTTCCCTACGTCCAGGAGTATTGTCCTGGAGCACTGCGGAGGAGTCAAAAGGTCTAGGAGTATCAATACTATACTGTAAAAGGGGTACAGTAATAGCCGAGTGTTGGGAAAGGAAACGAATCTTTACCCGAGCACTGGAAATACACAACTCGAGTGTTGGAACAAACAAGTCCTATCCTTGAACACTAATATCAAATGTCTATCTAATCTCTTCATCTCCTTTTCTCTATCCGCCCCTTGCTGTCTTGATCTTCTCTACTTAAAGCCCACAACTGCTAAATCAAATCCCCTAAGACTTCAGAATGTCGCCAAATAATCACCAGACAGTAACCAATCGAGAAGAAAATTTGGGCGTAGTGGTTTTAGTGCCTTATCTGCAGAGAGACCATGGGTTTAGAACTACTATTCCCACTAACTAGTGGCCGGACACGATGTCAGGATCTCAGTAGTTCTTCTTCAACCTGATCCTCACCACGTGTACAGCGATGAGAGGCCCTTCTTGAGTTGGTTGTGCACGCTAGATGTTTGCCACGTGGATGGTGACGATGATCATATTCGATAGGCTGCTACCAATAATCAATCCAATTTCGTAATATTAGCTATTCAACCCTAAATCACATGCTTATTTGTAAGACATGAACGCATGCTATTTAAGTGCATATAACTATTTGCATATGCATGCTTATAAAATGGCACAGTTTAAGCTATGCATTTTTAAATTATGATGTTTGTAAAATCTTGTAGAAAACAAATACATTCAAGTATTTATCTATGGTTGAAAATATAATCCTATAAATGTTTTCTCTTTCATATGAACAACTATGCATGCATAGGAGATATATATATTGAGTGGATTAAAAATATGTGTATTTATGCACATTTTAGAAATTATATACCTGCACTCGCATGCAGGAGTGAGATATATGCGAAAACATAAAAATTTGTAGAACTATTTTAACTGAAAATTGCATTTTTAACTTATAGAATAATGATTTTATATTTTATAATTTATAATTTATATTACATCAATATATTACATAAATATTATACTATGATGCCAAGATTATTAAGTAATGATGTACAATTAATAATATCAAAATTAAATTTTATGATGATTAAATGGATTAGTCATTCCGATTAATTGAGACAGATTATACGGTCAACTAACGTTGAAGACCACTAAAACTCCACTGAATATATTATACGTAATAATTACTCACTGTTAACTATTAATCAGTCGTAACAGCCGACTTTTATCACATTGGTTTGTATAGACGATGAATCGTGGAGACGACATAAAGAGGCACACAGATGGATTTGTCAAATCAAACTGTCTCCACCTTGCCACAAATGGCCGCTGGCCGTCGTGGCCACTCCAACCGTAACAGAAAATAGATTCCCACGAAGAATAGTTGACTCTTGTCCACGTGTCGCGAGGCCTTTGTCCGTTTGTATACGTGTACAACAGCTCTCACAGATGTACACTAGCCCAGACTAATTAATCGACTGACATGTAGGTCACCAGCTGTTCCGGTCCCACATTTCACTGTTTTTTTTTAGCATTCTGTGCTGGATTGTTGTGTGATGTCCAGGGAGGGGTTTGACTAGGATATTAATTGGACGGCCAGGATGGAGTTGGCTGGAGATCGTAGGGAGGCGGCGCGTTTGTCGCCTCCTCCGGCATGGGGTCAAAACGGGAGTCCCTGTCTCTCTCTGTGTGCCCCGCTCCTATCGTGAATAGTAATTGGTTGGCCTCCATCAGTTACTACTACTCAGGTGTACCCAGCAAACATTCAACAGGTACCAAACAAAAGAGTAACAGGCTCTATTCGGTCCAATCCCACATTTTATCTGTGCCAATTACTACTTAGTTTCATAGCTATAAAACAAATGTGGAAAAAAACATATATATTCTCATAATTTTTTTTTCTTAAAAATATGACTTGTGGTGAATTTTTTGTTCTTCTAAAAAATATGGGACACCATATTAAATGAGTAAGATTGACTGCAACATGACCCTTGAGCTGGTGTCTAGCCGTTACACAAGAGAGGAACATGTGCGGCTTGACGGTGAAGCCTTGCATGGCACTAGTGCTACCGGCTTAAGGTGGGCCTCACCACATGAGCCTGGCTAATGCAAATGCAATATTGAGCGCGGGATTACGTGGGACGTCAGATGGAGTGACGCGGCACAATATCAACCGCCATATTCAGTTGAGTGGAGAGAGGGCGGACTCCGTACGAAACAGTGTGAAGGTGGACCCACGTGTTAATTACACCGCTTTTTTTTATTGTTTCTAGTTTGTGAATCGGACCATTGGTTGAGACACATGGCAAAACCTCAGTCATTGCAAGTGCTAATCATTAGAGGAGAGCGATGAAGTGGTGCAACCGTTCGATGTACGACGTAGCCAAATCTGGGCCGTCCGAAGAGAAAGTTAAATTGATTTGGGTTAACTATTGTGAAAACAGTCTTTTTAGTTATTTTTTTCAAAATTGCAGGAAATTAAAGAAAATTTCAGTAAAATTGTTGAAAATTCAGAAAATTTTGAAAAATTAAGAAATTATTTCAGAATATTCAGAAAAAATCAAAAATATGAGAAACAAAGAAATTATTTCAGAAAAATTCAAACAATAGTTCAAATTAATTAATCCAAGAAATAGTAATGTCCATATTAATTAACCCAACAATTATTGATAATCATATTAATTAATCCGTTCGATGTTGTTACTACTACTAATAGTTGAATTAATAATATTGTTCGATTTACATAATTATATTAATATTACTTGATCCAACTAATATTAGTTTTGCATTAATTAATCAAATCAAATAATCCATTAATACTACTTAATTAATTAATTTTATTTATCTGAATTAATAAATTCAATGTGTTCATTTAAAATGGATGAAGAATTAAAATTTTAGATTTTGCAGACCCTATTTAAATGCTTAGAAGAGCTATTTGTGCATTTTAAGAGGTTGGTGTTTGAGATGATATTTGTAGTACAATAGGGCCCAGTGAAGATGTTTGGATTGATGCTTGGATTGCAGGATGAAGATTCCTCAGGAGATGCCTGCTTATGTGAACCAGAGATGAAAATCTTGCATCCTAGATAGCCCAAATGTGGCACACTATATTTTGATAATATACTAGCAAACCCGTCAAGATTTAAGAAGTGGTTCTACAGGGTTATTACTCCAAATTGTACATATCTGACGATTTAACCTTGTCAGGTCAAATTATAAAAAGTAAGATACAGACTAAACTATGGGATCAAATCAAAATAAGTTTTTAAGAAGTTTTTTCATAAAGAAGAATCTAATTTCTGTACAGATAGTGAGAAGAACATATTTAGTCAAGTGACCCAACGTGCGATATTTCTATCCATCATTGCACAAGAATGCTAACTTAATGCATTTCTCACACTAATACTGCCTTCTAGTGATAACAGAAGTTGTGATAATAATGATAATGGACAACCTTAACGGTTGAATTGTCACCCTATCACACTGTAAGTATATTGTAGTTAAGAAGTCAACCGACAAGAATATAATGTGCTAATTAATTGTAACTCAATTGATAAGTTCAATTGTTCTTGTGAAGACTAAAATTCAAATCTTTGATTCAATAATTTTATAGATGGTGCAAGGGACACCAACATAACCATTTTCATTATTTTTATAAATATATCTAACAAATTTCAAGCTCGCGACCACCTGACCTAACAATATACACTCAAAAATTTAAATTTTTAAGAAAAATCATGTAATTTATTCATACTTCAACAGAAAATAGAATAGATGACTATGATATGAATGACCCGAATGATACAAACAAAAACCTAGTTAAAATTTGATGAACAAATAGTAGTACTACTTGAATGCCAGCCCAAGAGGCCGGGGACCTGCCAGGGCGTCGGATGGTACAACTGGGGCACCCCAAAGCGCAAGAAAAAGCAGCCCCAGCGGATTGCGGTGGTTTATTTTTCGGTGCTCATAGTGCGCTAAAGAACATACGCATAAACACAATACTACAAGCCTACTACTCTTCCTTTCCTTTCGTTTTAAAGAAGAAGAGAAACCGCCACATATCGCCTACTTCTCTTAGTCTCTTCTCTTCTCCAAAGTAGGTTCTTATCTGTTTTTCCATTGATTTATGTGGGCAGATAGCTGAATGGTATGCGGGCTTGCTATTTCGTTTCTTGAATCTTTTCTGAATTTGGTGTGTCAAGTGCAGTTTTGTTTTGGTTTTAATGTGGGTTTGTTTTGCCATGTAAGTGTGTAACTTGCTGTGGCATATTCTCTGAAGGGTTCGCGTCTTTCGCTGTTTCTTTGGTTGCAAGCCGTTTGATGGGAGCCATGGAGGTTAACAGTGAAAAGAACAGTTACAAGAAGGATCAGAGGGTGAAACGTGGTGGCGCGAAGGTGTTGCGGGCGGCGAACGGCGGCGTCGAGGAGTACGACCCGTGGACGGCTTGGCTCTACAAACCGCACACCATCTCGGTTCTTCTTGTCGGTGCATGCCTTCTAATGTAAGTAGCTTCAAGTTTCAGTGTCCACAGTAAGAAACGAGAGAAAAGAGCAATTTGTTTGTACCATTGTAAAAGCTAGCCGAAATTCTCCCGAATAGTGCGGCTAGTCTAACTTTATCTATATTTCTTAAAGAGACATTCTCTTGTAACACTATGTAAAATAACTTAGTTTTGAATACCATTTTTTACATGAATATATATCATAATAAGATAAAGTTTGTTTTAGATATGATTTCTTAAACTAAATCTATACATCTTTTTTTTAATTAATGCAAGAATTTCTGATAATTTTTCTTTTTTTAGGATTAATGTGAAAATTTTGAGTATTTTTTTTATATGAGTCAAAATTAATATGATATTTTCAATATCATCAGAATTTAATATATAATAGATTTTATGTTTAATTACAAGATACTGTTATCACATTGATATATGGTCTGATATCTTATAACAAAATTCTATTTTTATAAGATCCTCTAACTAGTTTTGTCAAAAAAGAAAGTTTATCCGGTATGTGAGTTTCACTTTGAAAATAGACATAAGGCAAGTACAATAGCAAAGGCTATTAGTATCAGGTGCTGCAAGTGTTGTCAGAGTTGAAAGGCGTTAGTGAGATAACAGAGTAATCAAATGATGCTTTTTTTTTCTTTGAAACTAAATAGTTGATGTCTAAGCATATTGGGTTATTGAATGGTTGAGGCATGATATGGCTCCACAACAAATAGGACAATGCGCTGTATGAGATATTTTTTCAATGCCACATGCTATGGATCATTCTTTCATTTTGTCTTTAAATCCATCATTGCTCCAAATTCATCTTACTTTATATGCAAAGAATTTTGAACTTTTTCCTCACCTTTTCTAAATGATTACATAGAGAGTAGTGCTTCATGCTTTCCGAAAATTAAAGTGCACAAATCTTAAAACAATGCGATTAGTAGTAGAGTAGTAGGTAATTACAAATTAGACTCTCAATTTACTTTAAAAATTACACAATTCACTTTTCTAAAAACATTAAAGTACTTCTGCTACATCAAGTTGCTATTCCTGCTCTCAATGTATTGACATGAATCGATGAATGGCAAATTATTGCCCTGAATCCTGTGACTCGGTAAGATTCAACTCCATTACACTTAAGCTTGTAAAAAATCCCAAAGAAATATATGTCATGGTTGTTCTTACTGATGGAGCTAGTCCTATAACCTGAATACTAAGTTATATCCAATACATGCATCATGCAAAACAGATAAGAACTTCAACAATTGATAAGAACTGAACCGAAAGACGTAGATTACTGGCTCTTTCACTCTCATTTGGCATCTGACATCAGGTTTGTTCTTTTATGTTCTCTCAGATGGGCAAGTGGAGCACTTCATCCAGATGGTGCAGCTTCTCATGATAGGGTAACATCAATTAAGAGGTACAGTTTAAGTTAATCTCAAATTATATTGGCATGTAAGGCACTGTTGTACTAAATGCCTTTGCTCATCCAAAGTAGTAGTACATCACTTTTCCATTATTACACTGTCTTTGGACTTGTGTTGATGTCGTCGGAAGAAATCAATAATGATATTAGAAGCACGGGCTCATTTCACTCACTGACATTTCCTCAGGGGCGCCTGGGCTATGATCGCAGTCTTCCTAGCATACTGCACTCTCCAAGCGCCTTCAACGTGAGTTAATTATCCCTTGTTAGGTAAATGAAATCTTGAAGCTTTATTAGTGCAATAATGATCTTGTTTGTCTTAGTAGTAGCTAAATAAATGCATTTTACATAATTGAGTCCTTGTTGGATCTTTCATGTCCAATTCTGCTCAACGGTCCCATGTAGGCTGGCTTTAGGCTATATGTTTTCAGATTGACACAGGATGGCATGGATGAGGATGACTCATGCTTTGTTAGAGTTGTACCATATTGAGTGCACCAGCATTGGAAGATTGTTATCTGAATCATATGATTTCTAACAAATAATTTAAATCCCATGTGTCCATGCATAACGCAAGCATACATGATGACAAACTTTCTGTGTATGCATTAACATGTTTATTCTTTTTTCTTTTGGTTCTGATCAATGCTTAGTCTTGAACACTCATGAATGAAAGTGAATTAAACCATCTAGTATGGCCTAGAGCCATATATGATTCTCTCTCTTTGTCAACAATAATCATATTAGCATTGTCCACTAGTATAATTTATCTAATGGGTTTATCACCCAACAAAGCAAACTTCTACAGCTTAAATTACTTGATATTCTCACAATCACAGCATTGAGAAAGCATCTATTCTACTTCTGATGTGAAAGCCAAACTCCCATATTTACTGACTTACATATCTAAATTACCTGCATCTTTTTACTTACACTTGATGCACAAGATCCTGAATTTTGAATGTTCTTTTTCTTTTGTCATCAGCAAAAATTATTCTGGTAGTGATTATGGCAACTCAATACTTCTAAAAATAGTCTTCAGATATGTCCTTATAACAAAGTTATCAACTTATGTTTGTACACATCGGTATGCTATATTTACATTTTACAAGTGCTAATCATTCAGTTTTTGATAATGCCAACTTTCACAGGATACTTATTAGGCCCCATCCTGCTGTATGGCGCTTGGTACATGGATTGGCTGTTGTTTACCTTGTTGCTCTTTCTTTTCTTCTTTTCCAGGTAGACTATGTCAATTGTCCCGTCAGTTTCATTAGCATTTTATGCATTATCATAATGTATCTTATATGAATTTCTACTTGGCTTTGCATTCGAACTTCAAACTATTGAAAACTCACATGTTGATGGCAAAGGCTATAGCTATATGTTCAAACTTACCTTACTGAGTGAGTTGTTGCCAATTTTCTAGAACCGAGATGACGCTCGACAATTCATGAAACATCTTCATCCTGATCTTGGACTTGGTAATATTTTCTTTGTATGGAATAGATTCAGACAAGATAAATAAATTTCGACTTACACAAAATTTTATCCTAAACATTTGTTTATCCTGATGCAGAACTACCAGAGAGATCATATGGAACTGATTGTCGTCTATATGTTCCAGAAAACCCTAAAAACAAGTTCATAAATGTTCATGTATGATTTTCTATATTAGCCTCCCTGTTCTATTAAGACACTTTCCTTTACTACTCTATTTCACTGAAATTTGATGAATCTACAGGAAACATTATTTGATGAATTTGTTATTGCCCATATCTTGGGTTGGTGGGGTAAAGCAGTGACGATACGAAATCAACATCTCTTATGGGTCTTGTCGATCGGTTTTGAGCTAATGGAGGTTAGATCTGCTACCTTGTTGTAAGAACTTGTCTTTCTTTTTAGCAAGAAATGTATGTTGTAATCTTTTTCTGTACCCTCCTTGGCAATGAAGTATGCTTCTTATCACCTTTTGCAGCTTACATTTCGGCATATGTTGCCAAACTTTAATGAGTGTTGGTGGGATAGTATTATATTGGATATCATGATCTGCAATTGGTTTGGTGAGATTTCTGTCTTTGAAAACAGTTTACAATTTACAACTATACATGCATCATCAATCTGGTTTCTATGATCCTATCAGTTGCGTCTAAGATAATATGCTAAATTTTGAAGTGATGCATTCAAAATTTAAAAAGAAAAGTTGCTATATTTGATAAGGTACAACCTTTCTTTTTGAAAGGATCAATTGCAGAACAAATCATTTATGATCCTCTTTTTACAATAAGTTTAACTTCTAACTTACCCCTTACCAATTACCAAAGAACAAAGGTCCCAAGTTTGTTGAAACCACTACTTTTGAATTGTAACAAGGACATAAGATATATTCCTCCATAGTTTGGTACCACTCTACTCAAATTATTTGCTTATCCCTACCATGTTTTATTCATTTTGTTTCATGTAAAACCTTCCATTGAACTTGTATTCTTATTCAGGTCTTTGGGCGGGAATGCACACCGTCCGCTACTTCGATGGCAAAACGTATGAATGGGTTGGACTGAGCCGCCAGCCAAGTATCATGGGTAAGGTATGTCCACTGATGAAATCATCGAAGTACATGAATTTACCACTGGTTTCTTCTCTTGAAAATTTGATTACTAGTTTCTCATAATCTGATTATGGTGTACATGCCTATAAACCTATAACCATCCCATTGATAAGTAGATCAGTGGTCCAGCTCTGTCCTGCCCTTCTATCATGACTCAGATTCTTTCACCTATTGAATTATGCGGAGCTATTTGGTTGTCATAAGACCTACAGTCATGCACACTGTTGAGTTAGGACAGCCTCTTGCAGTCTTGCCACAGAGTATAATCAAAGATGAGTAACTCCATAATTTCGCATTTACTGTGCAAGAGTAAATGACTATGACTCCTTGTATGGGAGATGCCAGGCAACATCTGAGGTCCTCCCAGTGGGGACTGTTTGCATTTCTGCTGCCAGGAAGTCAGGCTTTGTCTTGTCAAAGTCTACAGTTTGTCATTCTTGATCCCTGAATCTTTCCTAACAAGTAATAATTTCACTGTACACCATTCTCTGTACAAATATATCTGGGGTCAGATCTAGGGGACGTATCTAGTGAGACTCTTTAAAATAGTACACAAATTTACGAACTGAACCGTCCGATAAACATAGAAACAACTCACATTCATCTAATATGCATCATGAAACACTAGTGTTGTCAGTTTCTCTTGGAATGCTGATAGTGTTAATATCTCATGATCAAACAAACAATAATCATTTGCACACTCATTTTACGGTTCACATTCTCTTATTTTTAAGTAAGTTCTCACCTAAAAAAGATACATTCCCTGAACAAGAGATGATAATAATAAATAGAACCCTTAGGACACGAGGGATAGTAAACTTGATTTGGAAGAATATTTTCTAAACAGTGGGTTAAAGCAAGGTCATAAACCACAGAACAAATGCATGTTGCTTACCAACTAAACAGTAGAATAGAAAATCTTGCCAACAGCTGGTTGCTTGTGCTTTCAATATGGATTTGGTGTCAAGTTCCTTTTGTGCAAGCTACAGTTCAGTTCATTCTTGTTTTCATCCTTTAGCTCTCTTCTTTGGTCTGGCAGGTAAAAAGGTCATTGTGTCAGTTCACTCCAGCACAATGGGACAAGGATCAATGGCACCCTTTCATGGGACCATGGAGGTTCATCCAAGTGTTGTGCCTCTGCATTGCTTTCATGACAGTGGAGCTCAACACCTTCTTCCTTAAATTTTGTCTCTGGATTCCTCCCAGGAATCCATTGGTCGTGTACAGGCTAATCCTTTGGTGGCTGATTGCTATCCCGACCATTCGCGAGTACAACTCCTACTTGCAAGACAGGTACTCTTAGCTGTGATGATAAGCGCATTCTAGCATCAAACATAAATTTCTATTTGTATGCATTAACAGTTTGTCATCTTTCTGTTGATGGATAACTAATATTCAGTAATGCCAATCACTTCAGCAAAACAGTGAAGAAGGTGGGGGCCTTTTGTTGGCTTTCTTTAGCTATATGCATAGTTGAGCTTCTTATCTGCATGAAATTTGGACATGGTGAGTTCTTTTCTTCTTTCATATTAGTTATTACAGATGATACCAATGATAGCATACAGTTTCTAGTGCTGGATATTTGGTCAGTTGAGTGCTAACATGCTGAAATATGACCAGGTTTGTTTCATGACACAATGCCTACTTGGTTGATTATTTTTTGGAGCTTTGTGGGGATCTCACTTGTGATTTTCTTGCTTGCTTGGTCATGGAGGAATCACCACGCATTCTGGAGAAAGCAGCTCTAACAATTTCATTGAAGATTTCTACTCCAATTGCTTCGTAGTTGCTCCTTTTTAGATGCACAGAATGTTTATATATAATGTAACTTTTCTCAAATCTTGTGAAAGCCAATTTTTCTGTTACTTCTAACAGGAGTTCACTTTATGTTTTACAATAGCTGCATTGTTCTCAGTATAATATCGAGAAGTTTCAATATAATTGTAATATTTGAGTCAGATGTTCAGTAAGTCAATAAGTCACTGTTCCTAGGATTCATCCAAACTATTTAAGTCAACAGGATTGATTGAATGCGCATTCTCTATTGAATTGATCAAGGCTGCACAGGAACAGTTATGTGTACTTCCATCATATTGATTTTACTTTTGCTATATGGTTTGGACTTTAGAATTTCAATGTTCTGCCTTCAATTGGTAAACATTTCTGCCATCTAAAGATGGTTATTGAAACAATATTTTGTTCTAGGACATGCTATGATAACTTTAGTCATGATGAGCTGCATAATAGCTGGTTGTAGTTTTCTAGTATTGAATTTTGAAGCACTGTACCTTCTGTTATAGCATGAAAGATTCCAAATTTGACTTATCACCCATGCACATAAATCAGAAAAGCAGCAGGTAAAACAGCGTATTACCTTTTACGAGGAGACATGCATTATTTTCATTGTCAAAGTAAATCTTCCTTTAACAATAGGCATGATCCAATATTGAGTCAACTGATGAAGTTGAAGACGAATTTCCCACATTGAAACAAAGAAGCATGCCAGCAACACTGAAGCAATATTACAAATTCAGCAAATGTGTGAAGATTCTACATGAATCTCTCACGGTCAAGCAGTTTCTGAAGTAAAGCCTGCAAAAGAAAGCTAAGCATCATCAGTCACGACTTGTATCACCTTGATAATATGGTGTTTTCGACAAATGGCAACAACAGGCTACAAGGGAATTGTTTTAGTCCAATCATATGGACAGTAACTCACAGGACAGGTAGTGTTTGACTTCAGGGACTGCGCGAGCTCACGAGAAGATATCAGAAGTTTCACAGGCCGATATTCAAGCGTCTGGTTTCTCCCTTTGTTGTCTGCAAAGCCAATCAACTCACGGTCCAAAAGGTGTTCAAAAGCCTGCAGCAAACAAGCGTGTAAATTTTGGGAATCGAATGTAATACAAGCATGTAAATCTTGATAATGGTTAATACTTACTCGGAAGCAAACCATGTTTGCATACTTATCAGAAGTCTTGTAGGCATCCTGAATAACTTTGTATTCTGTAAGAGAACCAGTGCATGCACTGTCAGCCTCTTTTCAGGGCTGATCATGAAGATAGGAGGGAGCAGAAGAACTTCTACCTTTCATTATGGTGGTGAAGTTGTATGAGCTTTGCTCCTTATCTTCTAGTCTGTTCATGCACACAAGAATGTACAGTTCCAAAATGGAGAGGTCTGCTTCCAAAATTTTCAGAATGCATAAAAAAAAATAAGAAATGTTATTGCAATATGACAATGTAAATTTCTAAAATAGCAACCCAAAATAGGGAGCAAGTTCAGTGGAAAATCAAAGCATCATTTTTGTTTTTATGCTGTGCAATAAGGGTATTAGGACTCAAAATATAGTGCACAAACCAGCACAATAAACAAACATTACGAATGAGTAATTAAGATCTGACAAACCTTGCAGGCTGTCCATCTTGGGTTGCCTTTGCATGGAAGACAGTGCACGCATGAAACTTTCCAATGATAGAAATCCGGATTCCATATCCATATAAGATATAGCTCTAAAACTGAAAAGTGCTTTTGACATTTAGCTGAGTACCATGAACTGTAAATAAGAGAGAAGGAATAAGTAAAGTTGAGAAGCCTACAGAAATCTCAAAATGTTGCTAGTTGTTGCATCAGCATCAGTGAGGGAGGTGAGAATTCCTTTTAACTTCTTATTGCTGAAAATGTTCTGCGGTGCATAGGATATTGAAAAATAGAATGCAACCAGTTGAACAACCTAGTTGATGAGATAGATTACCCTTTTAATTGGCTATTATAGAACTGCACCCTTTATGATATATAGAAAATTCAAAAAGGAATTTGTTTTGAAATAAGATAATATGCAGTTCCGTTCATTGGGAGGTACAATTCTACCAACTTCCTTTTTTCTTTATCAAGCCCATAAATCAACGGTAAACAGTAATTGAACATAGACCGTATTCATGAGAAAGCAGAAAGCCCAATCAGGGTCATCATCAATATGATCATGTGTTGTTATCAGTCGGACTACTCAACAACTAAATAAGACTAGAAAAAAATGGTGAGATTATTACAATGAACTGTTGTAGAAAGGATACAGTAAGCCTTGAGTTATATTCTGCAGTATACTTTGTTGGTAGGCACGACTCTTTGGGCAGCTTTAGTAAGTGATCCATCAATCTGCATGCCAAAGGTCAAAAGTGGCTTAAAAAAGAGAGTTGTATATTTTCACCACTACTCAGTCCAGTACAGCACAAGACATACCTTTGTATATCATCCACTGAAGAAGGAACAAATAGAAGCTTCCTGTGAGAGAACCGGGATCTAACTCTTTTTTCAAGGAGCTGATCTGCGTCCTAAGATATGAATATCAGTTATATATAATAATGCAAATTGAAACATATGTACATCATTTCCATATCTTGCCTCATTACTCATATACTTTTCACAATGTACGGAATTTCTACTTAAGCATGCATTTTTGGGCAACTGTTCTAATTGGACATCATGAGCATATTGCTAACAAAGCACAATGGACATGGAACTTTCAAAATCCAAGTTCAGTATCTAAGCCACTTCAATTCAATTTCAGTGTTCATGTCATTTACAATTACATTTGTTAGAGATATGTATTTAATTTGTTTGTTTTTTATGGTTAGGATTAATTTCCTAAAATATCTCTGTAATCTGCCCTTTGGACTCTCAGATAATACATATAAATTCCTAATATGTATGAGAGCGAGGTTAAACCCTAACCTCTTCCTTTTTTCGGCAACTGCCGCCCTTCCTCTTCGGGCCGCCGCCGCCTTCCCTCCCTTCGGATCGTTGCCGCCTCTCCCTAAGGGCCGTCGCCGCCACCGCCCCTCGTAGCGCCGACGCCGTCGCCGCCGCCGCCGCCGCCGCCGCCCCTCCCTTCGGGCCAAATCCAAGGGCAGTGGGCCAATTGTTTTTGGCCCATCCCTTTTAATTAGTTTCTAGTTTGCACAAAAAAAAATAAAAAAATTGCAGAATGTGGTCAATTACTCCTGCTGCAATTCGGTCTCCTGTCGTCTGGTTTGATGACACCAACTACAGGGAGTGGTCTGTTTTACTTCGTGTTATCCTTGACGGTCTTCGTCTCTGGGACTGCTCCTTGTCCTCCACTGCCTCCTCCTCCTTCGGTAGTGTCTCTGGCGCCTGTATCTGATGACCCGGCCATTATGGACGCTGCTGCGGATGTCCATGAGACATATGAGGTTGTTCTTAATGCTCATGAGTGCTGGCGCGCTAATGAGGCTCGAGCAGTGACCATTTTGATTCACAGTGTTGACGTTTACATCTCGATGGATACCTTTGATTTAGCGACTTCACGACATATGTGGGAGTACCTTCGGCAGCACTACCATCCCAGCAGTGATGCCTTCTACTACTCCCTGCTTCAGCACCTTCAAACTCTTCAGCAACATGACTCTACAGTAGACGCCTTCTACCGTCAGTTCACTGCTCTTTAGTGGCAGCTTGACTCCCTGGATCCCAAGGTCTGTCGTACCTGTGCCAATTGCACAAAGACTCGAGACTATGCTGACAAGCGTTGTCTCTACGACTTTGTCATGCGTCTTCGTCAGGAGTTCAAGCCCGCCAAAGTTCAGTTGATGAGTCGGTCTCCCCACCGACTATAGTAGAGGCCCTTGCTGCACTTCATATCGAGGAGACTCGGCTTCTCAGTACTGGTGTTTCGTTGTCTTCAACTTCCTCGACTATTCTAGCAGTCCTAGTTGTCGTTGCTCCTTCAGCTGCTTCTTCATCTCCAGTTGTTGCCTCTGGTGCACCTACTGCAGCTCCTGTAGTTGCCCCTCCGACCTTTGGTGTCCAGTGCAACTATTGTCATCGTTATGGCCATGACTATCAGCACTGTCATACCCGGAAGAAGAACAAGACTCGTGGTGGACGCACGGAGGGTCCTTCCAAAAGGTCCTATGGTCCTCCACCTCCAGCACCGTCCCAGAGTGACACCACTCAACTGATCAGTCTCCTCCAGTGTCTCGATCAGCCCGGTTCGTCTTCAAGATCTGCCAGTCTTGCTGCTAAGTCGTCTCCAGGTATACTCTCTCCTTGGGTTCTTGATTCCAGTGCGTCATTTCACATGACGCCCGATTCATCCTCCCTCACCTTCACCGGATCTCCCCCTGTTCCTCTTTCTGTTGAGACCGCTGAAGGCACCCCTATGCCTGTCACCTGTTATGGTGTCTTGTCTACTTCCAATTTTTATTGATGACTATTCTCACTTCACATGGATTTATTTTATGACTTCTCATGGTCAGTTTCTTTCTATTTATCAATCTTTTGCCTCCATGATTCACACACAATTTGACTTTGTCATTCGTACCTTTCGATGTGATTCTGGTGGTGAGTATTAATCGTTTGCGTTTCGGCGTTTTCATTCTGAGCAAGGCACTATTGTACAGTACTCTTGTGCATGTGCCCATGCTCACCCGCTCAAAATGGAGTTGCTGAATGCAAGCATCGACATCTGATTGAGACTGCCCACACTCTACTGCTTGCCTCTCATGTGCAGCCTCAGTTTTGGGCTGAAGCTGTCTCCACAGCTGCTTATCTCATCAATCTTCAGGCATCCACTGCTCTTCAGGGGATGGCTCCTCTTCAGCGTCTCTACAATCACTCTCAGTATAATCATCTTCGTGTTTTTGGCTGTGCTTGTTTCGTTCTTTTGCAACCTCGAGAGCGCACAAAGCTGACTACTTAGTCAGTGGAGTGTGTTTTTCTTGGTTACAGCACAGAGCATAAGGGTTATAGTTGCTATGATCCTTCTGCTCGACAGATCAGAGTTTCACGTGATGTCACTTTTGATGAGACTCGGTCTTACTACTATCGTGCTTCTACCCCCCAGGCCACTACTCCCTCTGCGACAATCTCGTTTCTGTCCATCCCTGACTCATCCCCACTGCCTTCAACGTACTTCTAGTAGTAGGCGACGAGGGCCTTGGCAATGGACTGGCGGATGGCGTAGATTTGGGAGGTCTTGCCGCCGCCACAGACGCGGATGCGCATGTCGATGTCCTTGAAGCGGGAGCGCCCAACCAACATGATGGGCTCGAAGGCCTTGAGGTGCAGCATCTCTGGGCGGATCAGCTTGATCAACGACCCATTCACCTTGATCAGCCCACGCCCCGGCTTGCAGCACGCCACCGCCGTCTTCTTCCAACTGAAGCACTGCACCGTGCCGACCGGAGGTCGAGTCAGAGCAGCAGCTGAGGACATGATTGCAATGGTGGTGTAGGGTGGTGCGAGGTCTGATGGAACCATTGAGCGTTACAAGGCTCATCTTGTCGCACGTTGTTTCCAACAGGAACATGGTCGGGACTATGATGAGACTTTTACTCCAGTTGCCCATATGACTACTGTTCGTACTCTCATTGTTGTTGCTTCACTTCGACAGTGGTCTCTTTCTCAGCTGGATGTCAAAAATGCTTTTCTGAATAGTGACTTGCATGAAAAAGTCTACATGCAGCCACCTTCGGGTTTCGTTGCTTCTGAGGGTCATGTCTGTCGTCTTCATCGTGCCCTCTATGGTCTCAAGCAAGCTCTTCGGACTTGGTTTGAGCATTTTTCTTCTGTTGACATTGCTGTTGGCTTCTTTGTTAGCTCTCATGACCCTGCTCTCTATTCAGACCTCCTCTCGCGGTCGGACTCTTCTCTATGTCGATGACATGATCACTGGTGATGATCCTGAGAATATTGACTTTGTGAAGAAGCGTCTTAGTGAGCAGTTTCTCATGTCTGATCTGGGTCCTTTACGTTACTTCTTGGGGATTGAGATTACCTCTACATCTGATAGCTATTATCTCTCCCAGCAGAAGGATGTGCAAGATCTTCTCGATCATTTTGGTCTCATTGATCAGCACACTGTTGACACTCCTATGGAGCTTCACCTGCAACTCCGTCCCACAGATGGCACTCCTCTCGATGATCCTACACGTTATGCCATCTGGTTGAGAGTCTGGTCTACCTCGACATCACTCGTCTTGGCATCACTCTTGCGGTCCATATTCTCAGTCAGTTTGTCTGTTCACCCACTCAGACTCACTATAGTCATCTTCGAGTTCTTCGTTATCTTCATGGTACGATGTCTCGTTGCTTGTTCTTTCCTCACAATAGTACTCTTCAGCTTCAGGCATATTCTAATGTGACCTGGGCTAGTGATCCTTCTAATCGTCGGTATGCCTATTGTGGTCTTTCTTGGTTCCTCGCTTGTTGCCTGGAAGACTAAGAAGCAGACTACAGTTTCTCGTTCGAGTGTTGAGGCTGAGTTGAGAGCTATGGCGTCTATGACTGTTGAGGTTGCGTGGTTACGCTAGTTACTTGCTGAGTTTGGTGTCTCGGTTTCGGCCCCGACGACTCTGATGTCCAACAGTACTGGTGCTCTCAGTATTGCAAGAGATCCAGTGAAGCATGAGCTCACCAAGCATATTGGTGTCGATGCTTCGTACACACAGTCTCAGGTGCAGGAGCGAGTGATTTCTCTACAGTATGTGCCTTCTAAGTTACAACTTGCTGATTTCTTCACCAAACCGCAAACTCGAGCGCAATATATGTTTTTCCTCTCCAAACTCAGTGTTCTTGACCCACCATGAGTTTGAGGGGAGTGTTAAAGATATGTATTTGATTTGTTTGTTTTTTATGGTTAGGATTAATTTTCTAAAATATCTCTGTAATCTGTGTATATATTTTGCCCTATGGGCTCTCAGATAATACACACAAATTCCTAACAACGTTGAAGATGTCAAATAATGTTCGCTGACATTGACCACTCCATAAATAAGAGTGCCACCTGATTAAGATTTAAGGGTTGGGTTGTAGTGCTTTATAGACAAAACAAGAAATGAAGTCACTACACTTGGCCAACTTGAAGATTGTCCGGTATAGGTCAAAATACAATTGATGCATAAGGAAGGTTAAATCATACCAATCGACAGCTCACACCAATGACAACAGCTTGTGATGTCAGAGACTGCATTGCATCAAGTAAGCTATATAGCAACCGTTGCTTCCCCTATTGATAGAAGTATACAACAAATATCAATCATGTTTCCACATGAAATTTGTTAACAGGGGCAGTAGAAAGTAAGTCATGAGTTGTACATATGCAACACAGTTGACCTGTGGTTTATCAATCATGGCTACAAAACCCAGGGAAAAAAACTATAGAATGGTTGTATCCAAATGCAGCTGAATTTAATAAAATGGAAATGAATTAGGAAGTCAAGGTAGTTGAAGTGCAGCAACATCTATTTATTTCAACCTGAGCAAAGAGATCAAACTCTTCCAGGACAAATATTATTGTCTTGTGAGCTAGTCCACACTCCCTACAAAAGAGAATATAGATGAGCACAACAAACTGGAACAGAAGAATGGGACACTAGTAGTGTACACAAATGCTCATCTTGATGCACTATGTACTTACCGTAACATGTCAATCATGAATTCAGTGTTGTCATCTGAAGAAGCCTAAAGTGTGGAAGAGATTAGAACAATCTTTGTTCTTTATGAAAGAGATGACAACAAATAATTGAATTAAGAAACAAAAGAACCAAATAGCATAAATACCATTTTGGAGAATGATAATTGATGCTCCAAGCAGAGCTGCCTAGCAATTTCCTTGACACACAAAAGAGTCAATACATCTAATTAGATCTAGAATGGAACATGTCAGCATGGGAGGGGATAAGTCATACAGATAATTACACAATTTAACTAAGCTTGCAAGTAGAAAGAGTTGGAAAGGGGTGAGATGAGGTTGGAAGTGTGTGCAGAAGATGGAATTTGAAATAGAAAGATCAGCATCCATGCTGAGCTCACTTTAAACGAAAACTCATGCTCTATCCAAAGTGCTTACACATTAAACAAGAATACATGTATACAACCAACTCTACTATAGAATACCTAGAAAGTGCAAACCTTGAGAGCACAGTTGTCATCAGTATGCAACATTCCGTTCAGCCTGATCTGAAAAACTTCAGCACAATTAGCCATTTGAGATGAAAATGATACGATCCAAACCATTTACACAACTAGGCATGAAAATTTTGCCATTTTGGTAAGCTAAGATGACAAGAAAAGTTTCTATTAAAAATTACTGCTTCCTTCCATTGTCATATATGATCAAGTACGGAGAGAGTGGAACTCCCACATTTCTCCACTCCCAGTTGATTTCTTCCCTAAATTTTTCGAACCGAACTTCACAACAACCAGTTCCAATTCCAATTTCCACAAGCAAAGTAAAGAATCACTAGCAGCTTTACACGCCGGCTTTTTAGAAATAAGTGGATACACCGAAAGGAGAATTGCAGCCATACCATGGAGATCGCATCCGGATGCTCCTCCTTCAAATCCTCAAGAACCAGCTCAACCACCTACAAAGATAGGAATCTCAATCCAACCAAGAGCAGACCAAACCCCCGTAAGGTTCAAATCCGCCGCATGCACATTTCATCATACACCATGCCTGCAATTGAGAACATCCATAAAGAAAAGGAAACAAGAAGAAGAAGGGATCTCACAGCGGCTTTCCCGGACCCGCGGGGGCCGAGCAGGAGGACGGAGTTATTGCAGGCCTCGGAGATGGAGCTGGCCACTAGATACTTCAGCTTACTGGTCAAACCCAAAACCGCACATCCGCACTATAAGGTAAGCAAATGCACCTACCAAACTTTCCTGCGAGACGTAGTATCGATGGGATTGATTTGATTACCTGTAGTTGGTGTCCGGAGAGGTCTTGAGCGCGGCGTGGACGAAGGCCGGATCGCAGAGGCGGCCGCGGAGGACGGCTTGGGCTTGCTTCGCCGCCGCCATCTGATCGGAGAGGTCGCGAAGTGGAGTGGGCGAAGTGGGGACGACAAAAGGGCAAGAGCGCGCGGGAAAAATGAGCCGACGGGTTGTCTTTGGCGCCTCGTCTGATACGGTGGAAGGAGACCGGCCAAGGCCCGCCCGAACGAGAAAAATAGCAAGAGGAGGCAACCAAGGTCTGGGCGGATGGGCCGAAAGGAGCGCTCTGGGCTGCGTCGCTCTGTCTGCACAGCCGCGTCCCTTGCGGCCCAACCCAACGGCCCATCCTGCAACGCAGCCGACCCGGCCTAAACGGCCCGAACTACGGAACTTAATGGGCCTCGAACTGAGCTCGTTGGTCCAGAAAGTGAGTTCAAACCTAGGCCGCTTTATCGTCTAACTAATGCTACATTTGGCATGGTACTGTTGTGTGTTTCATCTTTTTGGACATGGTCATTTATTAATCTTTGTATAACAATAATATTTAACTACTTAATATAGCAAATACTTCCTATAATATCCTACCGCACTACAATTCTAAACTGAGCCTAAGTGAAGGTAGCTAATTCAATCAATCAGGGGAAGTCTGATCTATGAATACTAAATTTTTGTGTTTATAACTTTCTCTGCTTTATGGTATAGGTCTAGTTTGTTAAGAATTGTCGTTTCATGATGTAGGTCACTGACAAGTCTGAAAACGTTTTATTGTATTGTTTTCTATTTTTACCATAGTAGTTTTCTATAGTTAATTGCATAGAAGTTCATAGGATACCTTGTAAAACTGGAGGAGGGACCCATGAGAATAATTGTGAATGTAAGAGACTAATTGCAAAGATTTTTTTTTTCCCTCCGCTACCGAACGAGTATACGGTGAAAGCGGAGGTGTTAATACATTGGAGTATTCTGGTTAGAGAGACATCAATGCTACACCTGTATTGACTGTAACAAATCAGTCTTCTGTTTTCCAGGTGCCGAGCCCATCGGGCCTACACATGCACGCCACCTGCTCCTTCCCGGTGAGTCGGTGACGAGGTAAACGGCTCAAGTAAACCGCCCGAGTCACGAGTCCACATTGGTGTGCCGTGTGCGTAAATTGGGGTAAGTTGGATAGCCCACGCGCGCAATGGCGAAGGAGGGGTCGTGGATGTGAGCACATGCACTGCCGCATACCGAAAGCCATGCATCCACCGCCACCCCACCGCGCGTGCGTGCGCCCTCGTGTGCGGGGCCGGACGCCGCACGCGCCGCTCGTGTGTCGCGCCACGGGCGGGCAGTGCCCGACAACGTGTCGACGCCCCATTGAACGGGCAAGTCAAGTTGTTGATCAGTAGCAAATCATTGAGTTGATATTTATTCTTCCTCCACCTTTTCTGTGGCGTCGCCGACGGGCACGGCTAGGCTCCATTTTATTCCATTCCTATTGCCGCGCTCTAAGCCATTACAATATATATATATATATAGTTTCTAATATCTACAAATAGATCAAATGTATGAATAATACAATAAGAATCACACTTATATTGAGTGATATATAAGAACAAATTTCATTTATACAGTCTTTTCAAAAATACAAAGATATAATTTATATTCTTCTTAGAATCTGAGACATTTTTTTTATGAGAATAAGAATGGAGAAAACAAGGGGCACATTGTACGATAAAATTCCACACATAAATCACCACACCAAACTACAAAAAGGGGGAAAATAAAAAGGGGTTAGACTGGAAGTACACATATTCTGATCGGGCCTTAACCTATGGCTGCAAAAGTACCTGATTTTTTTTTTTTTTGACTCCCATCGCCCTAAAGCGTTCATCATTCTGATGGATGGGAGGATGCGGACAGAAACAAGCCTGCCCACTACTGGCGGTTGTGAGCACTTGGCACCAAGTAGTCTTTGCTAAAAAGGGAGTGCGCGCGAGAGAATCTAGCCATTGACCACTTGCTGAAGCTCCCTGTCCACTGATAGGGACCCATCCTTCTCCCATTCGGTGCCACATTGTTTGCCATGCTTGTGACTTGTGAGATGCAAAGAATCCTAGGATCCATCTAAGCATGTAGCTACTGTTTGTGGTCGGTCCGGATACTCTAGATCTAACTGATGAAGGATGAAGGATGAAGGATGAAGGATGAAGGATGTATGTGGTCAACTTATTTAGACTTCAACTTCTCAAATAAATCAAAATCGAATCAAATCGAGACTTAAGTTTAAATTTATCCCATAAATTGAAATCATTTTCAATTACAAAATAAATTTAAACCACCCACTACTAATTAGTTGTGTTTATAAACTTAAACTAGACCAAATTCGCTGTAGATACACAACCCAATGAATTTAGATCTAGATTATTCCCTTAAAATTTAACAAATGAGAGAGTTTTGAGGGTTTTTAAATAACAAAACCTAAAAGGTACAGTGCGGATTCTATCAATTGATTGTAAAACAAACAAATGGAGGAGTGATCTGAAATCTATTAAATGGATTAAGGAACACATATAAGGGGTTGGAATTTCAAAAATCATGAGTTCATGGTAGGGAATCCTCCATAATAGAAAGAAAGCTTATTTTCATGTAAGCTTTCCTAAAAAAATATGGGTTTTGTTAATGAATAGGTAGTTTTTTATCTTTTATATATATATATATATATATATATCTTTCTCCACTTTTAGATCAAATATTTCGTAGATCTAGCGCTATAACATTCACCTAATCCTCCTTCATAACTTTTCTAGCGGTAAATGAAGATGGGGCAGTAAGGCGATGGTGGGAGGTAACTGTTAGTGGGGGAAACGGACGATGGAAGGTGGTGGTCATGACAGTGGTGCGATGAAGTCATGGTAGTCAGAGGGGGAGAAGAGGAAAATGGGATGACTATGGTGGTGACAAGAAATCCATTTGAGGAGGGAGAAGAAAAGGTGTGGGAGAAAATAGTAGTAGAGATTAAATCTGGATTTAAATATGTGATCTATATGATACATTTTTTTTAAGAAAAAACTATTTGAATTTTGGAGAACCAAAAAATAATCAATCTAAAATCTAGGTTTTATTCGCACGTAATTAGAAAAGTGAGAAGTTTTTAGTTCAATTTCTTTTCTTGTAATCAATAATATTGGACAACTCATGGGAGAAGATCCGTTTTCAAATTCGCAGCATCATTTCTAGTGATAAAGAAAAGTGAGAGATGAAAATATATCATGTTGAACCACTAATTTAATCTTGAGAAAATCGTGCTATCATTGTCTAAGTTTTTCTAAAATTTGCAATTCTCCACTTGCGGTTTCAATTTTGATGTTGAACCAACTTACGAATCACTTGTCAACGATCGTCATAAAAAAATTTTAAGCAAATTTGGTTGAACACAGAGCACACAGTTGTGTATGGGTGTATGAGATGTAGAGAATCCCCTTGGTCCAGATGCATGGGGTCCTGCTATGGCATAGGGGCATCGGTGCATGTGTGTGCTTCCCTTCTACTGTGTAATTGGTTGCAGCAATAGGACATGGCCCTGATAAATTCCCACTAGCTCATGCTTCGTTTGCTTCCGTAGCATTTGTCCATGACCCATTTTTCACTCGCTGCCGTCTGCTTCCTTGCATGTGTAAACCCTTCTTTTCATTCATTTGTTTTCTTGTTTTGTAAATATTTTTAGCACTTTTCTTGAACCATGTATGCATGATGCATGGGAGCACTGTAGAACAAGAAATGGTACTACATGATATTAATGGCCTATCATGGGGATAAATCTTATTCTCAAGAATAAATGGTTGTGAACCTTCCATGCATGCTCAAGTGAGTGAATGACATGCACATGGGAAGCTTCGTTTATTGTAACCCTAAAACTTCTTAAAAAAAGCCAAATCTCAATTAGGCACTCTATTTAAGGCTACTCCCAAGCTCTTCAGCTTTTGGTAAGTGCTCTTTTGCTAGCTAGACAAAGCGTATGATTAATTACTTATTGTTAACTTCAAACACCTAGGCAGTTTTGTTACTACTATGTCGAGGCACCGGTAGACGCGTTTCCCGGCTGGTTTTTGGGTTGAATGATCCACTCACTACACATCTTTGCATAAAAATTAAAAGGAGGTTCATCAAATTACTTTTGATGTAGAATTAAATCACAAGCAACGAAAATAATCATAATAGTAGTAATTCTTACGGCACAAAACTTAAAAATTACACTCTAAATATTACAAATTTTGTGCCGTAAGAATTTTTTAGAGTATAATTCATTGCCGTAAGAATTTTAGACTTAAAATCTGGTCTCTGACAAAGATCCTAGCTATATTAGTCTGAAATTTTCTACATATGTTGTATTCTATGTAAATTACATAAAAAAAGTACACTCTCAATTGTGAAAAAAAAACACCTTGTTTGAATCTCAGGAATTGAAATTGAAGTATAGAATTCAATTCTAATTCCATTTCAAATATTGTTGGATTCGAATAGAATTGAACCAATTTCACATATTGTTTTGATGATCACTAGTTGAAATTAAATAGAATCGGCCAAATTTCATATATATGTTACAAAAATTTCAACTTAAAATTTGAAATTTGACTTTCGGAATTTGAAATTTGAAAATTTATAATTTCAATTTTGAATTTTGATTTTGAAAATATAAATCTAATGTGAATTTGAAGTTGAATCTTGAAACTGAATGTTAATTTGAATTAGAAATTTTGAATGATGAAATTTTAAGTTTAAGTTTTGAAATTCGAAGTTTGAAGTTTGAAATTCTACCATTTGAAATTTCAAAATTTGAAAAATGAAATTTGAAATTCCAATGTTGAAAATTGAAATCCAAAATTTGAAATTGAAATTGAAAATTTGAAACGTAAAACTCAAATTTTAGATTCAAAGTTCAAATTTAGAATTCAAATTTGAGATTTGAATTTCAAAGTTCAAAATCTAAACTTCAAATTTGAATATAAGATTTGTCTGAAATTTATATTTAGAAATCAAATACAAATCTAGTGTGCAGTCAAATACCAAAATTCTAGATTGAATTTCAGTTATTAAATTTCATGCCAAATTCCTGAAATCCAAACACAATGTAAGGCATATTGACTACACACATAGATTAAAAAACTTCTAACCTAAAATAGTATTGAGCAAACATGACTAAAATACTTTCATTCATAAATACTTTGAAAATAAAAAAGAGAATATTAATAAGAAAGATTAGTCATAAATAATAAAAAAGAGTAGATAAGTGGATAAGAAAACAATAAATTTATATACACATATTATATTTAATAGTAATATTAGAAAAATTATACACCTTATATTTCGGAACGGATAAAACACATGTACATGTGCACTGATTCGGTTATTGTCGTTACATCCTTCCACTCATTTCTCAACATTTTGATCATGAATGTATGTATATGTATACTCTAAGACCTTGTCCAACAAGACACCTAAAAGGATTGATAGCCTAAAATTTAGGTATCAGTAATACCTTTCTTGCTCCAACAGAATACCTATCTCAATTGTTATTTTAGATATTACTGCAGAGAATTAGTAAATTTAGGTATTCTCTCTCCTCTACCTATTTGTTTTTGGGTTTAGAAATTCTGTTGGAGAGAGTAGAAATTTAGGTATGGAATCTTTTTAAGGAGATATGTATATGAGGATATAGAGATCCAATTCTGTTGGAGAAGGTCTAATAGGGCAAACGACAGTGTATATTTTGCTTTTTGGCATAGAATAGTAAAGGAGGCAGCCAAACAAAGGAAGTCAAACGGGAAAGCTCAATTCCATACCTTTCGTTTTCTTTTCCATGTATGGTTCATATTGCTTTGCCTGTTCCAATACGCCCGTATGAACATGGTCGCACGGAGCATAGAGAGCATAATTTAAGTTTTAAGATACAGGAGTATACTGCCTCCAATATTTTTTTTTGGGGGTTTTGCTTACCCCAAGGTGCTTTGGTGTCCGTGCAAGTGCGTTTTGCATTTCCCACAAACATGCTCCCCATCCCCTAATCCCGTCACCCTTTTGTTAAACCAATCAATCCACACGCACGCAGTCGCGCACAACAACACTCCAAAACCCCAGTCCCGTGCCATCCCAACAATTCTGCCAAACAAAAATTTGCAAACCCAACAATTCTACGCTCCTCTGAAAAATTACTGTATAGATTCCAAAACTTCCATGCTTCTTAGTACATACTAACTTAGATATAAATCAAGTTCTCAACCCCTTTTGTACTCATGCCATTTCTTTATGAGAGTAATAGAAATCCTACCCGAAAATTCCAAGGTGGACTTTACAAATCATTGTTCATATAAATCTAACTCTTTATCTTTCATGTGATGCCCATGTTAAGTTAGAATTCATAATATTATATTAATATAGAGTTCATTTTTCATAATTGTAGAATCAAATATATCACTGCGTGTAACTTAAGACACGGTCGTAATGCAAGTAACGTGGCCACCTACCACGAAATGCTACAATGAATTTGGCAATTGGTGCAAAGCTTTCTGCAGTTGTTCTCTTTTGTAGGTGTAGCATTATTGCCTAGTCATGTGAGTATATGAGCACACTCTTTTCTCTATTGTCTTCTTCTTTACCCTCACACTTAGCCTCCTCACAAGAAAAGAACACCACCTCATCTTCTTGCTCTCCTCCCTGTCCTAATGGAGTTCACAAGTGCTTCTGCTGCTGCTGCTACTACTTGTTCCATTCCTTCGGATCCTGCAGGGGGGGTGTTGAAAGGAAAGCCTCACAGATAGGAGAAGATGGCTACCTTTGCATTTGAGCTCTCACTACTCTCCTCTGCTCTATGAGCTCATGAGCATGAGGCATATGGTACGTGTGAGCGTGTGGGGAATTGAGGCTTCATGGTCCGATATATCTCTACGTACGTATCTTAATTAATTAATCAGTAGCTAAGCAATCCTTCTATATCACTTTCTTGTTTTATCTCTATGCTTTCTTTCTTTCTTTTTCCTTCTGTTTTTATGTATTAAGAGGATGTAAGTGACGCATTCTTGGCATTGGGCTTGTGCGATGCTAGAGATGTTAACCATCTTTAAAGTAACATGGTATGAAGAGTTGGATGTAGTCTTAAGCCTTGAATGCATCAGTTACACTTTGTAATGCATGTAATCTGTCTCTTATCTCTCATGTCTTATGATGCAATGGTTAATTAATTAATTAGACCATCTTTTGTATACAACTGTACATTGCAAGTTCGCAACTAGCCTGCCTCTCTGAGAATGCATTAGCTATAGATAGTTTGCAATTTCCCTCTCTTCCTCGCATGGTTCTCCATCTCCAAAACTACAACTCTCTCCATAGTAAAATATAAGTCATATTTTAATGTGTACACGGATTAAAAAAATTTTAAATTCAAAAAAATATTGAGATAAAACGATTAAATTACTTTCATTCATAAATATATTAGAAATAAGAGAATGATATTGTAAGAGATTAATCATAAATGATAGAAAGATTAGAGAAATAAATAAAGATAAAATAAGAAATATAGTAATAAATTTATATATACATCTTATATGTTACAATAACAATGAAAATTATATGATTTATATTTTGAGAGTATTATACATCTTGGAAATCACTAGCAGCTTGAAAAATCTATGACTGTACAAGTATGCGGATCAACAAAAATTTCACAATAAATGCCAAATTTCCATTCTCCACAGGCACATTTATTGTTGTACATCCCAAATTAATGGTCTCAAAACATCTGCAAATGTGTATTGATTTTTGTGTTTGTACGTCAAATCAATTAGTCATTAGAGACATTCCTTCTAAAACAGCAGGATGGTGGTACCACAGCCACTCTGAAATCCATCTGATAAGAATGCATCTATGACACGTCTGCAAAACGCTTGAAATCCCACTGTATCTTTCTAGATGCCCAGGGATCTTGGGTGCACTTACAATTTTGCATGTGGCCTCCTATTATGGGCCAATGACATGCAAAAAGACCACAAATAACACACACTTCAAATCATATGGTGCAAAACTGATTATGAGGAGGATTTCTATACCAAATACTAGGACTCCTAATCCTAACTGTAGACTCAACTTGGTGAGAAAAGAGGCATACATATAATAACATAACAGTAGCAGATTGGTGTGTGTGTGTGTGTGTGTGTGTGTGTGTGTGTGTGAGAGAGAGAGAGAGAGAGAGAGAGAGAATGTGTGTGTGTTGCGCATTGCAATGGAATAAGAGTGCACAGTGGTGCTGAGATGCTTGTCCTCCACCATTCAAACTCTGGATGTTAATGCTGGGTGCAGAGAATATTCAGCGGCTGTGCAGGGGTCTAATGCATGCAACAACTGTGCTCATTTATGGGCCTCCTCCTTTATACCTTTGCTTTTAATTGGGTGTGGCAGAGAGCTCACAGTTCTACTGGCTGGATGGGGCCCATGCAACAGCAGCAGTATTAGAACAAAGAGTACAGAGCATTTGCATGTCCTCCTATCCCCACCCTGGTTCTGCACCCCTCCTCCTCGCTTTGCAGTTTGTAGTCTTGTTCACCTCTTGGACTGTTCTGGTGGCTTTGCTATGTACCATCTAGTGTGTTCATGTGTGTGTGACCTCGAAGAATGGTAAAAGTTAAGAGTGAGAAATGTTTGTGCACTGCACATTATTCTTGCTTGGAGGGCTGGATTTTTTCCTATTAAATGAGTATTTTTTTATTAAAAATTCTAATGGACTCAATAGAAGGATGTGAGAGGTGGTTTAGTTGGTCTATTATTCAAAAAAAGTTTACTCTATAATATGTCTGAAATTTATCTAAAACTTGTTTAGTTTGTATCTTCATGATGCATGAAAATTCCACGCACTCAAAACTAAAGTATTCGTGAAAACCCAGCATATCTAGGAAGTTTATTATCAACCAAACATATCTATTTTCTAGATGTCTGTCCAGGAAAAGTTTTCAAGATTACAGACAAGTCTCAAGTCTTGATGAATATGTAAACTGTTAGGATCAGATGGTTTGCTGAGAGAGCAAAGTTAGATATGCGGCAAATAAAAAACACAGAAAAAACACACAAATCTTCACGAAGTTCGGCACACCACTTGCGTCCTATATCTCCATCACGTCCTCATCAGGATTTCATTATCTACGGCTTCAAACAAATTGTCAAGCTCATCGCAAATTATTTACAACAACTTTCAGACTTAACATAAAGTCAGAACAGTCAGAAAACCTCTGCACATCTCATGATAAAATAGCATTTGCACACAGGCAGAGCGGCCGAACACGACCTTTATCTGATTAACTTATACAATATTCTAATTTTAGAAAATACTTGTATATGTAATCAAACTATATGATGATATTGTATTGAAGAACGTCGTGTGGTTGATGTTATCCTACAATCCATATATCTCCATATTTATTGCCCCAGTTTGTTGGAATTTGAATAGAAGATAAAACTTGATAACAGATAAAAATCAATTCTTAATTGATTACATGCAAACTTGGTTATGTATACTATGTATTGCTCAAATCAAATCTTAACTTTTCATATATAAGATTGAAAATCAATCAAAATATTTTTTATGTCAAGACAAATCAAATAATCTCTAATATCACAATATCGTAGACCAAACTATTAGGACTATAAAAATAGGGCCAAAGCCTATGGTTATAGAAAAAAAAATAACTGTTATGGATGGTTGGATTTGCATATCAATACTATTTAATTGCCTGATACCTCAATCCATAGTGTTAGCATCTAACCTCTGTATACAGAGACCAACACCATAAATCATGTTATTACCTTCACAAACCAATACATTAGCCCCCTCAATCCAATATACGTCCAATTAAAAAGAAAAAAAAGTATTGCTGATCAATTGGTATTGTCACATAGATCTACCATTTATTTCTTATTTCCTTTAGAATATGTGCAATATAGGAGTGTCTTCCACATGAGCATAGAAAGATTTTTTTTTTTTTCATTTTTCTTAGTGGGATATACACGCCATCAAGTGGTCTCTCGTGGGAAAAAGTGTGAACCTTTGGACTGTGGGTGGTTCATTTCAATTTATTTTCCTCGATTCGATGACAAACATGGATCAATCAGAAAAAGTTTGCTGAGAAAGGTCACGAGATTTACGGTTTGACACCACTAACTCACTACTGATGGACGTCTATAGCGCACGTACGTACGCACGCACGCACGTACCACTAAATTCCTTCTTACACTTACAGCCGATCTGTGCACGATGCCCGCGCTACACGACAATGTGCCCTCATTAATGTTGGGCCAGACATGTCTGTTTGCACAGTTTTGTCAACTACGGTGTATATACGAAGGAAGGCTTTGCTTAAATGATTTTTGTTTCATTATTTGTAAAGATAATTCTTTATATTTGATTAGATTAGTCAGTAATTATAATATTAGTATGAGAAATACAGTTTTATAGAATTTTAAATACACCCAGATTTGATATATTCTCAATCAATTTCACTCTGTTTCCAAAAGATTCTAAAACTCATTACAATTATGATTGTAGTCCATAATCAAATACCACCTAATTTTATTCAAGGTTACAATACAGTGTTTTGCTTATTAGAATCTTTAATTTTGAAAAGTTGTTAAACATAAAAATAGACTGTATGAGATCCCTAACTAAAGAATTTAATTTTACCTTACTAATTCAATATAATGGAGATGTATACATAACATTACTCAAAACCAAAGAACACTAACTCTATTTTGTTAGTCGCACACATTTCAATTCAATCAACTCACCCATCCGCCGCACTCTACACACCAACAAAAATATACATAAAAATTAAAGAAATCAAGAATTAAATTCATTGCCTTCTTTTGTAACGACACACTAACTCCCGGGTGCATATGCGACGTGATGGATAGGCAAATGACATTAAATAGATTAGTTATTAAGTTGCATGCTGTACACAATCCCCTGCCGCCATGCTGATGGTGTAAAACGACGAATAGGCTGTATGCATGGCTCGGGCCTTCTGGGGGACAAATCGCAAACTAGCTGTGGGATATAGGTCCTGTTCAAAGCTACTCCAACAAATAAGAAAAGGACATGCATACACTATATATCCCGGTAACACCGTGCATGCATGCAGGTTTGAAGCAAGGAGAAGTGCATGCATCATGCATAATACTCCACGTGTATCGGCTTGCATTTGGCAAGCCATGAATGAGGGCGGCTGGACAGGTGCCCATGCAGGATGTTGCCATAGATGCCAAGTGTGTATAGGCAGTGGGTGGGCTGCAGCAGTATGTGCAGAGGGACCTTTTAATTGTGTAGAGTGTAGCGTTGCTCGTAAGGAAAAGAGAGAGGAATTCTTCAGACGTGCACAAAGGAAATAAAATCATTATGCACTCTGTTAAACGGTCCACCCAGTTAATTCCACCTGCCAGTGGGATCGGAGTTCGGACTCTGCATGTCAGTCAAAACGCATAACAATCCTCTGTTTGCGACAAGTTTTAAGGTAGTTGTTTCTCATAGGTTTTGATTCTGATTTTTATTTTAGGGTCATATATCTGATTCTAATTTTTTAGAATTCAAAAACTAAAATTATAGAAGTGTTTGATCTACAATCTCATCTTCTTTATTTTAAAATTATACTTTATATTTTTAACTCTACGATGAAATATAATATTGGTTGTTATAATCAATGACAATTGTATAATTTATTGTGATTGTGTGAGTGAATATTCCACCACTGATTTTCTGGAGTTGCTAAAAGTACTAAATGCGAGTTCCAAAATCTCTATAGAAACTATTTTCAACTTCGCCTGATTTCAAAACAAATCTTAGAAGATTGGAACTTGGTTGTTTGACAAAATAACTCAATCCTTAGTATAAAACTCTATAGTCAGATCACAACCAAGCGTCTCTAAGATTTCTAATGCATCTTATGTGTATTTAAATAAGTAATTTATGCCGTAACAGATTTAGTTAATTGGCAGGTGATATCAGTTGGGAACTACTCCAGATTCCAGCCATGCCAATTAAGCTAGGCATTTACAGGTGACTCTCATAAGTGGCGCTGTGGTATGTGGTACGTACAGACACGAAATTAACAGAACAAAGAAAAAAGAGGACAGCGGCCTGGGAGTGGAGACTGGACAGTCGGACAAGACAGGAGATCGTGAGACCGCTGCATTGGCATGCAATGCAACGCTTTAAGGTATTATATAATGGCCGTACGATGCCGCCGCAGGCGGAGGCGGTAGCTTTGCCCCACCCGGAGCCGTGTGCACGGTGCACCTACCGCGCACAGCACCGATGGTTGGGTGGGTGGGTACTGGGTCGGCATCCCATGCATGCATGCATGCGGATCCAGTGGCTGGCTTGCTGCATGCCACATTCGCAAGTCCACTCTACTGTGCCTCCCAACAGTTCACCGTGCATGGAGGGGCCTGCAAAAGCCAACAGCTTGCGAGCTGTCCTCACTTCTTCCGCGCGGTACTGTCACTACTGTTTTGAGCGTTTTTTTTTTCTTTTTGGACTCTCTCTCTCTCCCCTCCGGTATTATAGAAATAAATTTTATAAAATCAAGTATCATATAAAAATATAAAAGAATCATTTATTATTCATCGGTTTATAAATGAATAGTTGAGATATAATTATAATATATATTAGATAATTATAATCACGTTTCAACCCCAAATTATATGATTTAATGTGAGAATATGAATTTTATACAATTTTACAAGACGATGAACCTGTTTCATTGTCTATAAATTTTTCTTGGGAGAGTTATGATCTTTTCCCACTGTATAGGTACAAGGTAGGGGCGAGAGAGGTAAAAGCGGTTGCTGCGCCCCTGAGTAGGACATGTTGTGGCGTGGTGATCACGGGCTTAGAATCGGGTGTTGAAGAAATTTGAAATGCATGATCGATGTTGGGCTCAAATCTGGATAGGGAACAGTGATAACAATTAGAGATACTAATTGCTTGTGCTCACTATAAGCCAACAAAATCGCTGTAGTATAGTGGTAAGTATTCCCGCATGTCACGTGGGGGCAACGGCAGATTTTTTTGGCACACGATTGATGAGTTTTTTTTATAAATAATTCACATAAAATAATTAATTACAAAAATGATTCATACTTCAAAAATTTTATAGAAACAGACCACCACATCAGCTGTCGAGTTCTGGACACTCAATAAGTGATCAGTTGCATGGAACATACTTGTCGAGTGTCCAGAACTCGACAAGTCCCTCGACCAGGAACCTATCACTCGACAAAGAAAATTTGTTATGGACTGTATACATGCGCATAAATATTTTCTATGGTAGTAAGTAGGATTCGAACCCTGGACCAGCGAGTGAAAAACCAGTCTCCTAACCAGCTAGGTTAGGACAAATTTGTGTAACTTGTTCCCATTGCACAGAGTAATACTTCACTTAATCATTGATTGCTTAAATGCAAACAACACATATCACATTATTGTATATTCGGATAATAAGTGCCATATGATTTTATAAAAATATATCTTTTAATATAAAAAGTCGGTGAATTTTGGTTTTTTTGTCATTTTTTTGATTTTTATTTCTTGTCATAAATATTTTTTTTCATAATTTATAAGAGTATTATACAAATTTTTTTGAGAATTTTTCATGATAATTTTGTGACTTGACAGTTGTGGTAATCCAATTAGCACCTAATTAAAAATATGCACTAAATATCACCTCTAATAGAAAGTATATATCTTGATTAAGTGGTAAGATAAGACTCTAAAATGCACATAAAATGATGATTGGGGGTTTAGGGTTTATGGTTTAGGGGTTAGAATTTAAAGTGAGGTCAAAGTATATTTAGTGAGAGATATATTATTGAAAATGGAGAAAGTACATGAGTAAGCGAGCAACACTGAAGGAAATTAAGCATGAAAATCATCAAGAAGGGCCAACGACGGGGAAAGCTGTGAAGAGGCTTTGGTTCTGGTTTCAAAGTACGATTAGCTTCGCGACGGTGCTCCAATCTTTGTTCTTCCGTAAGTCAGTCTGGTGCGAAACGCCATTCGGCCTCACAATACGGGCCGACCTCATCCGGACCCTAGTTCTCTACGAGACCGAAGCTCCTGCCGCGAGCCTTTACTTCTTACAGGAACTTTACGCGTTCCTTGGCTTTGTCCGACATCTCGATTTCAATCCACTGAATGAAGTTGCACTTGTGCTCGCAAATCTGAGGAACACATATGATAAATCAATAGGTCAAATAGTGTAGAAGAGAACGATAACAATAGTAGAGCACTCACATCAGTTCACCAAGGGTATTTGGACATCGCACAACCGTAAAACCTCATCCAGAGCGACCGTTCATTAGCGGACATGTGCTCCATGCACATCTTGTTGCAGTGGCAACGCGGTGGAAGCTCATATAGCTCCATATCTTCATCCTTGGTTACTCCGAAGGACGAACCAGAAGCAGTCATAAGATCTGACAAGGACTAATATTACCTGTGAGTGTGTTATGAGGAAGTAGATAGGTTAAGTGCGAAAATAAGGGGGGGACAATATTGGTCGTTGCGTGCTCCTCCTATTCGTCGACCCATTTAGCATTCTTGCGCTGCCAGTTGTCAGAGTGTTTCCCTTTACGTGTTTATTTGCAAAAAGTAATGCAATACACATAAATGCAAAGAAATAAAGAAATGTTCGCTCTGTAATTGAGATACAGAAAATGTTGTAGACATACATGTGAACCTCCCGCAAGAGATGGCGTTGTCGATTTCTATCTGGGGGCGATATCTGCTGGTGTAGCCCGAACCGGCGCATCACCCTCTTGTGGAAAATATGGCTCCACTATATGCGAGAAAACCATGTGTTGGCGCGTCATCCAGTAGTCTTGGTTCGCGGTGCACTGCGATGAAATGCCATGCGGCCCAATCTGAGGTATATGCTCAGGTGTCCATGGTCTCCATATAACGCGTGTATCCAACAGGAGATCAAACTCTCCCTAAGAAGTCATGTAGCAACTGTAAATTTGAGACGATGACCACCTAGACCGACCTCCCAACCAACGGGCTCTCATGGTGGGTCGATCAACCCAATCATGGTAGTCCACTGGCATACCATATGGATGGATGGGTCACCACAAACGTGGCCAACCAATGAGGAAGTGCTCCCATGACCACAGCTGCAGTAATACAGGGCATGTGGACAACAATGACCTGGCTGAGGTCCTGGAACATGCCTTGTACAGCCCCCTGTATATCACACACAACATTGCTATCGCCCAGTTATAATGTGACATAGCCTCTAGTTCCGCATCGATGATACTCTCCACCAGGGGAATGAACCACGTGTATACAGTGTCGCCGTGCGTCGAAGAGAATAGAATGTACTGCAGCGTGACCAGCAAGTAGGCAAAAAGATGCCGCTGAAGTATATCACTCAGGGCATCATGTGAGCACTCACGATAACGTGTCAAAAATCTATGAGGGACACCACATTTGAATGCTAGGATCTCATCACTGTGGTTGTTGATGTGGAATTGGAGGTGCATCTGCGCGTGCGGGCTGGGAGACGATGGGATTGTAGGATCAAGGATGCCGACTAGAGGGAGGTGAATAGGAGACTTTTAAAACTTTAAATTTAAACAAATAATAAAATGAGCAAGAAGAGAAAAGAACGAACACAGTGATTTTTATCTAGGTATCGGAGACTCGCCCAGTCTCCACTAATCCTCGTTGAAGCACTCAAGTCACTTGAGTTTTGCCTCAATACTCACGAAGAGTATTATCAACTAGTGGTTGCTCCTTGTCCACTCTGGAAAGGCGAGCACCGATGCCTTGTACACTTTTACCGAGCCTCTCCGACAATCTCCGAACTGGAGAGGTCAACGGCCACGCCTCCGAATCGTCTAGGTGAGGGCGCTTACCAAGAGTAATAGGCAGCGAGGTCTTCTCTAGACCTCCAAACACGCACCGAGAAACTACGAGTATACAAATGCAAATGAACTGAAACTCTCGGTGGATCAGAAAACACTCGACTTGATCAACAGATCAAGATTTTGTATAGAAAACTAAAACTCAAGAGTTTATAAGAGAATGCTGCTACTTGTTCTATAAAACTCATGCCCAAAGCCCCTATTTATAGCCTCAAGAATGAAAAGAACCGTTGGAGCTAGGGCTGAAAATCAGCAACACAAACTGACAGTCAGTTTCGTATACAACGGCCGACAAAATTTACGGATAAAAAATTGCTAGCCGTTTGTGGTCGTTTATGGAAACTTGAAACCCACAACTGACAGTCAGTTATGCAAACTGACAGTCAGTTCGACCAAAAACTCGACCAAATCAAATAGAAACTCAGAAGAAAACAACTGTGGTCGAATCCTCAACTGACAGTCAGTATGGACAAACTGACAGTCAGTTTAGTACGAAAATTTTGAGCCCAAAATACACCCTCTCTGGACAATTGTCAGTTTAATTAAACTGACAGTCAGTTGTTCAAACTGACAGCCAGCATGAACAAAAATAGTGATAACTTTAAATCCAGAAATCCAAAAGAGGTGTTTAATAGCTCGTTTGAAAGATAATTTTAAGAGCAACATTTTTTTTCAACAGAAGTAAAAACCAGATCTGCCTAGATCTTTCTATAAAATTGAAAAACTCTTCTGCTGTCAAAACTCAACGGAAAATCCAAATCTTTCAAACCAAATTCAAATCAAATCCAACCAAAAAGATGCAATGCAATAACCTAAGTTTTTCGGTTTATGTTGGAAGTGCAGAGAGGACTTTGCAACCCCTCTTTATAGTACGATTAAAAACTAAAAATAATTTTCCTAAACCGATCACCTCCAAACACCAAGATCGGTAAAAATAAAGACAATATTACCTTAGGTCTTTTATGCTTTCCCGGCTTGTGTCTTGATTTCATTTTCACGACTTGTGCTTTTACTTCTTTTGCGTTGGGTTCGTTTTGTTCATCTTGACTATCTTCCCAACAAAGCTCTGTATTAATTAATCTCAAAAAGCATAGTTAGTCTTAAACACTCTGTTTTCATTAATCATCAAAATTAGGGTTAGACATAAAGGCCTAGATGCAACAGGGATGTCTGCTGACAAGTAAATCAAGCATCATGGCCACATTCTCCAACGTGACCGTCATTTCCCCCAGTAGAAGTGGAAAGTGTGGGTCTCTGGACGCCATCGATCGACCAATGCGGTGATCAACGACCTGTCCAACGTGATATGTTGACCTCTTTGTAACATACGGGCGAATGATAGTAAACCTGCATCCCGAAGGATGGGGATGTAGCCCTCATGGAGAGGCCAGTAGTCCACAGGAGCACGCACTACAAGCGGCTCCATGTCTCGGCCCTCGAACAACATGTGACCGCGATGTCCACTATTATATATGCTGGTGAGAAGCTCTGGAAGATCTCTGTCCTCACCGGTCATATCTGTCAAAACTCTGATCCATTAGTGCAAAAAATGAAGCATTGATATCTCAGCTCAACACGAAAATAAAATACAACATGAAAATAAAATGACATACGACATGAACCATTAAACCATTAAGATGTCTACATGACAAAATAAAATAACATACAGATTACAATCATCCAATAGAAATTCGAGTCAAACTCGGCCGATAATACTTGAGTTTATTACAAAATTTTGTTAAACATATACAACATAGCTAGGTCGATGATCCGGGTGCATTCAAATAATCCTTCATGCTATGTCCAGGCTATATGTAGATCGAGCATTTTCTAGTTCGTGAGCTACCCCACTGTGACTCATCTATGTTGTTATGTATTAGGCATGTCTTCCGTCGCTTAGGACCCGTTCGCCTAAGATTTACATCTAGGATCCAGGTCATTTCACCCGCAGAGATAACTCTGTAGTCACCAAACATCATGAAAACTCTCTACATACCACACCATGTCTTAGAAAGGTTTTCAAGACTAAAGTACTCCTAAAGGTAAGGCGCTAGGCTCACACCAAGCGCCACACATAAAACAAAGACATGCGAGCAAAGCTTGTGTAGTAGCTTTGGTTTGTTGCATGTGCACTTGGAGACATTCCCAAGAATGACCTCGTGTACCCGTCCAGGTCTAAGTTGGCCGCTCACGTTCTTCTGTCGAAAGCTGACTTGAATTATTCGATGTAGCCTGTTTATTACTGTCACCTCGTTGATAGAGATACGCTCTAGAGGCAATCATGGAGATGATTGTATCCTGATATATTTATGAATTGTTACGAATCAAATGTTATTTCATTCCTTGAATAAAATATCACATTTATTGATCAAACAAGTATGTGACTTGTTCGTAGAACTCTTTATTATGATATATGTATTGTCGGCATTATCAGTGATGCTTGTTCTAAACATCCCTGACTTTCAGTATTACATAGAATAATAATGCAAGATAAGTCAGCACGATCATTAATTGATAGTCAAGTTTCACGGACCATAAATATGAGATATCAAATCAATGTCGTAGACACATGTTGGAGAACGTGTTTGTTGAATTGACCCATCTTGAGACACTGTTGAGTTTTTATGTGTCAGCAGTTAGTTTCTAACAGTTATTTTGGTTTATCTTTAGACCTGAAATCATCATGGTTTTATACATGCATAGTAGCATACTTGGTATCATCAACCGTTACTTTTAACCGAGTAGTCATAAAGGTGACATACATATATGTAATTAACCATATAGTTGAAAGTGAATTGTCGAAATGAAATTTGCCCCTGTTATATCTTGAGAGAGATATCTCTGGACCCCTTAATGTAATTGGACTAAGAAAGTGTTTGGCCATGCCGAATATAGTTGAGAGTCAACAATAGAAAGGTTAGTTCATTACAAGATCAAGAAAGGATCGAGCTATTCAAGGACGACACGTTTCTCACTTTGAGTTCGATCTGGTATCGTGAGGCAAAGAGATAATCCATGATAAGTTGTATAGGTTCGTCGAATATGATCTTCGTGTACATGCAGGTAGTCATAATGTTTTGTTAGGGACCGTTTATGACTTGTTATTCGGGAAGTTGTTTCCGATCACGTTCAAATATACACTAACCTACAGGGTCACGCAGTTAACGAGTTGGAGTATTAATTCGGATTAGATCCGAAACGG